>CM052810.1:65243003-65324238 GCA_028533885.1 Nasua narica
TACAGAAAATTAAGCGGTTTTAGGAAAACAGAAAACAGGCCCTGAAATGGGAGATAAGAAAGAACTAGCACCTACCAGATTTTAGAACATTAGTCATTAAAACACTAAGGTGAAAATGTGCTGCCTTCAATCAGTGGAGAAAAGCTAGACTATTCAATAAATAACTTTTCGGCTGCTGGGTAGTCCTCTGAGGGGAAAGGGTGGAGGAACTGAATACACACCTCACACCCTATATAAATTCCACATATATAACAATTTAATATGAAAAAAAGTAAAACCATAAGTACTCTAGAAGAAACCATGAGATAATTCCTTTAAAATAGTAGGAGAAAAGGCCTTTCTATGTTCTAACTATGATTCAAAATCCAAAAGCATAAAAGAAGTTAGATCAATTAAGACTATATATATAAATGTCTGTTTAGAAAAAAATTAAGTAGAGTCAAAAGAAAAATGACAAGCTAAAAAGAAAATGATCACAAAGGATAAATCTCTCTAGCTCCTATACATCAAAAAGACAATTCAACTGAAAATAAAAACGAACGAGGATATGGACAGAAAAAGGAACAGAAATGGATCAAAAACATAAAAATGATAGGCAACATGCTCTTAAGAGTTAATACAAAATAAAACTGCATTGAGATTCAATCTCTTACCTAACAGGTTGACAAAAATCCACAAGCTGAAAAAGTATTGTTGGCAAAGGCTCTCATGCATCATACACTGGGAAACCCTTCTGAAATGGGTTATAGTCACACATCCGCAGACCTAACAATCACAACTGGGCGGGCATCTATGCACACATAAAACTAAGTACGCTTAAGCCAGGCCCTGCAGCACTGTTTATACTAGCAAAACACTGAAAACAACTCAAATGTCTATTGATAAGGAACTGGAGATATAAACTATAGTGTATCCACAGAATGGGCTATTACATAGCTACATAAATTATGAAAGCAGAGCATTAAGGTTAAGAGCATGGACTCTGGGAGCATATTGTCTGGATTCAAATTCTGGCTCATATATTCATTAATGATGTGACCCTGGAAAAGGTATTTAACAACTTCTTTTTTTTTTTTTTTTTTAAGATTTTATTTATTTGAGAGAGAATGAGAGTGAGAGAGAGCAGGAGCAGAGGAGAGGGGCAGAGGGAGAAGCAGCCCGATGTGGCACTTGATCCCAGGACTCCAGGATCAAGACCTAAGCTGAAGGCAGAAGCTTAACCAACTGAGCCACCCAGGTGCCCAGTATTTAACCTCTTTATGCCCAAATATCTGTTAAGTGAGAATACTAATGGTACCTGCACCACAAGGTTGTCATGAGGAGTAAGGTTAGGTCGTATTTGTAAACCACTGAGAACAGTGTTTGGTAAATGCCAAACATATCTGAACAAAAAGATTTCCAAAATACAGTTAGGAGGGAAAAGCAACATACGGAACACTGTGCGTGGTTTACAATTTGTATATATTCAAAAGGGGGAGGAGGGAGATTAGAATATATCATTGTAACTTGGGAATCTTTATGTAAAATAAAGATTAGTGGGCGAAAGTGGAGAGACTGGGGATGTTACAAGTATGAGAGATTTTTTTTCACTGCAAACCCTTTTCTACTTTTCAAAAAACTGGTTCATATTAATCTATACAAAAGATTTAATTAATAAAAAGACTTTTCTGAGGACTATCTAGAATTTTATACCCAATCACACTATCAATAAAATGTAAAAACAGAATAAAGATATTTTCGGACTTACAAAGACTCAGAAAACTCACCTTTCTCAGGAAGCTACAGGAGGATGTGCTCCAGTAAATCAAAAGAATAAACCAAGGAAAAAAGCAAGAAACAGGGTATCCAACACAAAGGGAGAGACAATGAGCATTCCCAGGAGGGGGAAACTCCAGCTCTAAAGTGTGAGTATGAGCAGGCTTAAAGCGCAACCGGCCCAGATAGAAACAGAAGGACAGAGGCTCCAGGGCCAATTTCTCTAAGGGGGAGAAAAAAAAGGAACTGATAGGTTACCTAATTTTGACCATATGGAAAGGTATTTCATAACTCTTGGCAGTGAGTTTGGAATAAATTGGTGGTCAATATTTTTGCATTTGCTTAGTTTTCTATATAAGACAATTATGAACCCCATGAAAACAAAAATCAAAAAAACAAAATACAAAAGAAAGAAAATACAGTCATGGTTTACTCTGTGGTGCAACTATGAACAAACTCACCCTGTGTTCCACTGATGTCAACACTGAATAAAGATTTAACTCAAAATGACGGTCTAAGTGGAAGAATGTGAATACTTGTGTGTGTATTTGGTTAAGGGAAGGGGGATGAAAGAAAGATAAAGCCTCACCTTCCACAGGACAAAGTCATTAGGTGAGTTAAATACTGGGGGGGGGGGAAATTAAGTAATAGTTCTATAAGCATATTAATTTTTAAATAAATAAATGCCAGAAGAAACAGCAACAAGTTTTTTTTTTCTTGGTGTCATCTTCTCTTCGTTTAGGAAAATTACCACGAAAAATGCTAATTGAGTTTTTCTTTTTAACTTTGAAGAAAGGGAAGGGAACAAGAATTCTGTGCTCACAAAAACTCCCTCAAGAAATATTTGTGTATCGTCTATCTGAATTAACAGAGGGAACGTTCCTGAAACCTAACTTCCACTACAGTGACAACAGCTAGAGTGCGATTCCATCTGTCTGACAGTTACTTAGTACACACATCAACTCTACTTCTTTCTTGAACATATGGTAACTTGAACCTGCAAATGAGAACTAAATGACAAATAATATAAGGTGGTGGTGTCATTAATATGACTGCTATCAATAATGCCCTTTAATAGAAGATAAGGGGCATGCAACAATTAGACCTGTCTGAAGTCTCGAATCTGACTACAGTAAACTGAACTGACCACACTTCAAAAAGGAGACAGGACAGAGACACAACTGACAGTCACAAAATGTTCCCTCCTGTATAAACCACAATGGAGAGTTCTAACAGTATCTCTTCTGTATGTATGTATGTGTGTGCAATCCCTAAGAACAACCAGATCTAGGGTATAGTTAAAAAGCAGCATCCTAATGGCTAACACAACAGACTTAAGGTCACTTCACATGAGAATTTTTCTCTTTTTTTGAATAAAACCAGTAAGAATAAGGAAAACTCATTCCTGTTAGCATCCCTGATTGAAAATATATTGTAAAATACTGTAAATCCTTACTCCGGCCTCTCATTGATTGTTCCCAATTTTGCTAGAAGCCTAAACAGTCTTCCATTTTGAACCTCCTATAAAACATTTTGAAAAGAAAGAGAGTATTAATATTCCAACTAACTGAATATAAAAGCAAAATTTTACAAAACTGGTATCCTACACCAATATTACCTTTAAACAATAAATCCTAAAATCCCCCACTTTCTGGTTATAGTTTTGAATATAATATTTCCATTTCATTCAACAGTAATACTCAAAAAGATCACACAGCTGGCCATTTTTAAGAATGGTTAAAGTAACTTACATGAAAAAAAAAAAAATCAAGATTGTGCCAGTTGACTGTAGCAAAATCATGAAGAAAAAAAGAAAGCATGCCCAGAGGACATACGAAATCAAAATCCTGAACATTAAGTTTGGACAAATATATCTACAAATGGTCTTAGCCAATTATGTACTATATTTAGCACAGAAATTACTATGTTTTATATCTCTCTACACATACAGGTGCCAAGTGTGTGTGTGTATATATCTCTTTTAAACTAGACTCTTCACCTTCGCAAGGTCTTCCTCTATGACATCATTTCTCATTTGAGCAGCATCCAATTGAGTATAAAATCGAGCACCAATCATGGGCATGATGTCATTTACACTTCGCATCCTGTTTTGGTCAGTCAACAAATACCTAGTGAAAATAAAGAAGAATCATTTGAATGCCAAACATCTAATTTAAAAAAACAACATAACCCACAAGCACATACCTGTCGCTGCTACCATTGTATTAGTGTACATAAATTTGAAAACATTTTTTCACGCAAGTCAAGTTCACTTTTAAGACTTAATGATTCCTCTGGAAAATTTTAAGAGCCAATAGAACATGTCTCTTTCTCTATATATTTTTGCTATTATGAAAATGAGAAAGGAAAGCTGAGTAGGGTTACGCTTAATTATTTCCATTCTCAAACCCTTCCTTACAATAGTGGGACATGAAAAGACTGTTAGAAACTTTTTTGGAGGGGTGAAATAGGGGTGGTTAAAGGTGAAGAGATTTTTTCCATTGCTCTTCAAAATAATTTTTGAAACTAAAACTGGGTCTTCAATTTTGATACATCAAACAAGGCTCAACGTTTTAGAAAGCTGCCTTCTGCTCTACAACTTCATTTACCAGTTGTCACGGTTTATTTATTTCTGAGCGACCTTCATGCACTAACATACATCAGAAGAGATCGATTCAGTTTCTTCTACCATTATAAGTGAGGCAGAAAAATACTACATTTTGAGAAGCTACCTGCTAGAATACAAAGATGACCGTGACCTGTTACTGCCTATCCTGACAGGTGAGCCATTTCCTAACCATTCTCCGTAACGTAGCCTCCCCCTCTTGCACTTTCTGCTTATGCTTCCACCTTATTTTCCTCACTGGACTTAGCACTACCTGTCAACACCTTATTTGTTTACATGTTTGTTACCTCCCCCCCATTAGGGTGGAAGCTCCAGAAGTTGGGGATTTTGTTCATCTTGTTCACAGTATCTTCAGTCTGGCATGGAATAGGCATTCTTTTGTTGAATAAAATACCCCTGTGGATAATCTATGTCTTAGCTATTTATCTGTAACTACTGACATATTTATATCTAACTACTTCAAGTTATTACGAGCTTTGTGACTCTGGCAAGTTACAGTTACTTTACCTCTCCATGCCTCAGTTTTGTCATCTCTCAAATGGAGCTAATTTATAGGGTTATTGGGAAAATTAATTCATTTGCATCAGTTCAAAAGTGCCTGCTGATACATGGTTTGTTGCTCTATAAAGCTGTTATTAATTAGTAGGAAAGTACAGCTTTTTATTTACTTTTTACTAAGGAAAATTTCAAACATTTATAAAAATAGAATAATGAATGTCCGTGTACCCATCACCCAGTTTCGACAATTATTAACATATGGCTAGCTTGTTACAATTATATCCTTTACTCACAGTTTTTTAAAAAGAAAATTTGCACATTACTACTCGAGATTATTTGAAATATCCTAGATGTTGCAAATTAAGGCTAGGGATCACTGCTGTGAAAATATATGAAACAAATATTTTCATTTGAAAGAGCAATCATCTGATTATTACTAGGAACACTGGGCAGCTGCTGGCTTCCAGTACTGTGTCACGAGCAGGACATTTACACTAGTGTAACAAAGCACAGGTGGGCAGCCCCATCCTCTAACCCTCAATTCCACATCCAGGACTAGTCCAGAAAGGAAACTGAGCCATCCAAGACTACAAAAAAAAAAAAAAAAAAAAAAAAAAACAGAAGGAAGAGCTTAAAACTAAGACACTGAAAAGGATCATTGTACTCCAACTGCTTCTAGAACAGAATAGGAAAAATATCAAGAGGTGGCCTAGCATCTGTTCTCTAGAATAACTTAGAATTCTAAGAATTGTTGTTACCCACCCTCTGGAATTCCCCTATGTTAGATGTATCTTAGACAGGTGTGTGTCTGAGTCCTTCTGTGGCCACTGTACTCCACAGTGGGTTTCTCCAAAGTCAAATACATTCCAAGCCTCCACTCAAGGAGTTGAGAGTCTGAAGATACTGGAGTAGAAGCAAAGGAACCCTGACCATCATGCTTTCTGGAACGGATGTTTTGGCCACAGAGTCTGTAACTGGATTGCATCTGAGATTTATTTATGGCAGCTTTCAGAGAGATATTGATCATTCTCTGGAGCAGCACTGTCTAACTGCACTTTCTGAGATTATGCGATATATTAGTCAGAAGCCACATGTGGCTTTTGAGCTCTTGAAATGTGGCTAGTGCAACTGAAGAACTGATTTATTTTATTTTAAATTTAAAAAGTTTATGTAGCTAGTGAATATATACTTAACAATAAAGAAAATAAAAGTTGTTTAACTGTGTTCTGCCTGATTTTGAATACTAAGAACTAAAATAGAATCACTATTAAAAGTCCTTTATGAAAAACCTGTCTTATATGATCATGACATACACTTAATCGTATAGTAAAACTTACAAAATCAGATTCTTCAGGTCAGAAGAGTAGTTGATTGTCACCAGTTCCATGGCTTTCTGTAAATTCTCTCGCTGAATTCCTGCCAAAGAGTTGCAAGCCAAAGCCAACACAACTTTTCCTAATGATATCAGATCTGCTTGCTGACATGAAAGAATAAATATAACTTTTAATTTTTATTTGATAAGGTACAAATAAAATACACTGACACTACTCCGGCATCTTTACAAAAAAGCTGCAGAACTCCCAGCACAGGGTTCTCAAATATTGGTGCTCGGAATCACCTGGGAGCTGGTAAGATGATTTCTGAGCCTCTTTACCACAGATTCTCATTCAGTAGGGCTGGGTGAGCAGGCCCAACATTTTAAAAGCACCCAGACAATTCTGATGAATGTAGCTCCAAGATACATTACTCTGAGCAATTCACAAGCCAACTACAGAACTGCTGCTTTAAAATTTAAAAGAAAAAATTTTTTTATTTAGACAGAGCTGACATTCTTATTATTACAAGAAATTTAAGGCTGGTTACTATATATACTCACTTTACTATGATCATTACAACTTAGAGTATGCCCCCTCTTCACTTTCC
Organism: Nasua narica; assembly: GCA_028533885.1. Classification (NCBI taxonomy): domain Eukaryota; kingdom Metazoa; phylum Chordata; class Mammalia; order Carnivora; family Procyonidae; genus Nasua; species Nasua narica. Next base: position 65,249,806 of record CM052810.1, read on the forward strand.
ATTATACCCAAAATACAGTGGGAGTTTGAAGATTTGAAGAAAAGTTATTCCATTATTCCGAACACAACATAACCATTACCTGATTTCAGAGCATGTTTTTTAGAACATCGGAAACGCTGCAAACCTCAATGACATCCTGTCTGCCCTTGTTTCCAAATAGATAATTTTTCCTCTTATTGTAACAGATCTTTGAGAGCTCTGTAACCACCTGGTATCTATCTATCTATCTATCTATCTATCTATCTATCTATCTATCTATCTATCTGCCTGCCTACCTACCTACCTGTTTATTTTTTAAGATTTACCACTGAGGCTTTCCTTCTAAAAGAATTTACAAAAGACAGCTAGCTGAATTGAGGTAAGCTCTCTATTATCTATTACAACTCCAGAAAACAGAATGGTTATCCAAAGTGGCCCTTCTTGGCATGTAAGTATAATAATTATATGCCTAGGAGAATGGAATAGCTCAGAGTTAAATACAATCGTCTGAAGTAATTTTGACAGAAAACTGTAGATCTTCAAGATCTGAGACCTGATCTGAATTACTGGATACGTTTACTGAATACTGGTTTAGTATAAAAAGTTTTCAAACCTAACTATACATTAAATCACCTGAGGAGCTTAAAAAAGAAAAAAAAAAAAAATCACCCTGTGACCATCCCTTTATCCCAATTCTGGTGTTACCAGTCTGGAGTAAGATCTAGGTATTAGTATTTTTCACAGTTTCCACAAGAATTGTGGTACGCAGCCAGGGTTGAGAACCACTGGTTTCGTGGAATGTTTATAAATGGTATAGTTGCAGAATAGGTGAATATTTGAAGGCAGTCACTAATGAAACTTCAGCACTACACAGCTATCCTGAGCATTTTATCCAAATAATAAAGTATAAAGAAGTCAAACTCCCATTACTAAAATAACATCAAAAAAATCCAAATTCAAAAATTCATCCAAAACTAGCATTGGCAAATATGACACATGAGATCCTATAACATGAGATCCTATAACCAGTGGAAAAACGGCTTAGAAAAACTACTTTGACCCTATCAGAATAAGAGATACCAAGGATTTATGTCAAAGAAACTTTTTACAACTTCATTGGTGGTACAGAGTTAGGAGCCCAGAAAGGCAGGAGGGGAGGTGGCATGGGAGGGAGCACTATTAATGTTACCATCATCTCTGTTCTCCAGAGGGCACTGCTGCGAATGAACTCAAAAAGGATTCCCCTCAATCATTCTCAAGGTCAAGTAAAATATTCCAAGATATAGTAATGAAACCATAAAAATGTGGGTCAAGAGAAATCAGTAAATGTAAATGCTAAATGTAAATCTCTATGTCTTTCAATCCCATAGCCTTCTTTGTTACCAAGTATTTGAGCAGCATGTACCAAAACACAGCCCCCCAACCCTTAAAACAATAGAATTTTCAGTTTGGCTCCACCCTGAATTGATGCTGTAACTAAACCTCCCACCTAGAACATTCCGGTATTCCCTATTATGAGACAGGAAAACAAAGTCCAAGATAGCTGAAGGACTGGATGGGTTTTTAAAATAAGAACATCTGATTTTGAATACATCCCACCACCTTTCTAAAGCTGACTCAAGATGGGAATACCCACTTTTAGAAATAAAGTATACACGTCACATAATCCAGATTAAATTAGAAATGATTTTAACTAAGAGGCTGATGAAGTCCTGTTTAATTAAGAGAGTTTAACATCATAAAAGCTCAGTAACTCTCCTTTCCTTATTTGCCAGCTAAATAATTTTCCATTTGTTATTTTGCTTCTTACCTCCATCTGGTTTTTCCCCCCATTTGTTGAATTCTGGAGGTTTTCCCCCCACTCATTTTCAGTTTCTTCCTGATTCTTGATTTCTTGATTTTTCTCTGATTCTATCTATGGCTCTACTTATGTCCACTTTACTGAAAGTCAGTCTCTATTCACGTGTCTGAAACAGACTATGAAAAATAGACTACAAGAAACAATGCACTCCTTTCTCATGTACCCTCTTCTCTAAAATCACAATCCCCCATTGGGACTATCTTTAATTCTCTCCTTTATCTTACTATAAACTATATGAAAAATCTTCCACACATACATCACCCACCCCCAAAAAATAAAGAAAAAAAGGAGAAAACCTGAGATATCCTTTACTGCTGAAAAATCAAGGGAAGGTGATGATTGGCTGAAAGCAGCCTGAGTTTATGAATGAAGGCATTTCCTAACTTAACAATTGTCCCAAATGCTTATTGGAGAGTTGTTTTTCAAAGTAACTACACAACCACTAACATAACTGAAATAATGTATATTCACAAAGAAAAAAGGAAAGATAATACTGCTATGATACTCACAGAAAACCAAAATCAAACTAGTTTTACACTAGTAATTTTTTTTAAAGAACTCTATTCAGAATAGAGAAGAATGAGAGCCTTAAGGCTGCACTTGTGAAAAAAAAAAAACCAAAACTGTAAGGTGTTTCGTTTTTTCATGTGGACATGGGGTTTCCAGATACTTGCAATAGAGTTAGGTGGCACTGGTTCTAAATAATGTCTAATTTCTCCTCAAAAATTCAATATTATTTTCCTGGATACATGAAGATCACTAGCATTTCAGTCGACAATCAGTCCCTTTTTAGAAGCACAGAGATTAGGAAGAAAAATCTCCACAGCTAGTCAGGCACCAGGTGTAAGATTAAGAAGGAAAGTCACTACGAACCACCACCCTAGATAAGAAAGAGTGAGCAAATCCCCTTAGGCAGAAGAAAGCTGCTGGGGGCGGGGAGGTAGTCAAATTCTTCGGTGCGGTGCCCACTAGATGGTGCTACCAACCAGGACAGCTTGGCTGCTGCTGAGCTTGGCTGGGCAGGAGCAGAGGGGAAGGAAGATGTGAAAAGTCTGCAGACAACTCAAAGTGATGAGTGGCTCTAAATCTTGGGGACTGTATTGTCCCTGGTTCTGCAGCAAAAGAGGAGGTTTGCACGTGAATCGGATGATTAGGCACTACTTAGACACTACTAGTTCTCGTCTTTTTCTTTTTATTCAGAAATTTTGGCTTATACTACAAAGCAAACTAAAAATCTTTTTTCAAAGATTTAAACAAAAGAAGTTGAGAAGGCAATGAAAAGGTAAAGTGTTTTTCTCCTTGTTTCTCTGTGTAATTAAGAGATTCTGCCTTCTATCAAATCTCTATCCGTTAATAAATGTTCAGAAACACCAAAAATTTCTTACACAAAAATTAACATTGTCTTAGAACAGCACCTGCATATCCTCTAAAAAATGTGAAGCACTGCAATAATGAATGATATGAAATAATTACAGAGCCGTGTTACTTGCACAGAGTAATCAAGGCAAAAGCAACACACTTAACGTTCCCTGCAGAGACAGGGTCTTGTTCTCTTATGCCTCATATGAATCAAGAAGTATGAAATAAACAGCTAAAAACATAAAAGGGGCCTAAATCTACACTATTATTATGACTAGGCTAGAATCAAATTCTGATTATATACAAGAAGTGAGTATGCAAAAGAAAAATTTAGAAAATGGCAATACAACAGTATTCCCTGGAAAAAACTTCTAAAGTGTTTGGATTGGTAGGGGGACAATACCTAAAGGTAAAAATAATAGCTATGATTTTAATACATTAAAGAAATGAAAAAAAGGAAAATGTCATCTAATATAATTTATTCAACTAATTAATCTGTTTTAATCTATGCTGAGGAAAATTTTCCTCATCACATAAATACACTTTCACTTGAACAATTAGTCTTTGACACTGTCAGTAAATTTCTATATTCCCACTCGTAAGGGCTCTACACTACACACATCACGGTGATTAAGAAATACATGTTCAATGTTGGCAAAGAGACACTCCCAGAATAAATTGAAATGTAGACTTCCAACCCCAGAAACACTTTAAAATAAACAAAATCTGTCTTAAAAGAAAATCAAGCCTTAAGTTATAAAGAAAGTATCCATGCTCATTGTTACTCACCTGGTATTGAGCCATTAATGCCAATGGATTATTATTCTGACTGTTATCAAACGTTAAAACATCAAAAACTCCAACACAATTTACTCGCAACCTTTAAAGACCAGAGAATTTAAAGAAAATTATTAAAATGAGATTCTCTTTTAATTTAACATTTCCTATATCATTAGGATGGATCTCAGAATATTATCTAGTCTAACCTCCCCATGTAACCTCTATCTAACATCACTTGAGAGATGAGTTGAAAATTAAGGCTCAAAAATACTAAGTGATAGGCCTACAAGGTTATAGAAGCCAGAAATGGATAAAGTCAGGACTACAACTCACACCTCTGACTACTAGGACAGTGGTCTTTTCACCACACCAAGCTGCTTCTTTATTAGTTATTCATGACAGAGAACAAATTAGCTTTCCCACATTTGCTGAAGATGTATTAGGCACCATTCACATGTATTAGTCATTCAATTTTACATGTATTAATCATTCAATCCCCCCAATAATCTTATGAGAGAGGTGCCTTATAAATTTGGAACAATAATAGTACCTGTCTCACAAGGTTGTTGCCGACACAGAAGTTACAGGACTTGCTCAGGGTCATATAAATAGCAACTAACAGACTTAGGATATGATGAACCCAGATAACCAGGTACCAGATCTTGAGCTCTTTATGCTATGCTGTCCAGGATCACAGCAATTCAAATAAAACTCTGGTAAAGTCAAGGGCTCTTCCTTAACTTTGTATCAGTGGTTCTCAAAGCAGGGGACCCAGGGACCAGCAACAGAATCACCTAAGAACTTGTTGAAAATGTAAATTCTCAGGCCTACTGAAGGAGAACTCTGGGGTGGAGCCCAAGAAAATGTGCTTATTAATGAGCCCTCCAGGTAATTCTGTTCCATGCTACAATCTGAGAACCATGGTTATACACAGAAAAAATATATTGATATTATGTCTATATCCCCCCCCCAACCCTATACTTCCCAAACCCTTACAAGATTCTTGTTTAATAACCAGGCATTTTATTAAGAATTCAACATTTTTTTTTAAACTTACAAGTGAACTCAAAGTCACAGCAGTTGTTCTGGATGGAATATATGAAAAGGTAGAATTAAATCAGTTTACTAGACTGTCATAGAATTAGATGTTCAATAAAGAAGCCAAACTCAAAATGCTAGTACCTTGTTTTGCCAGTTATTAGAATCTTTGTAGGGTCCATAACTCGACATGCCAAACCTGCTGTGTGAATGGTACGCAATGCAGAACTCAATTGGACAATATAGGCCCAAATAAGAGACTCTGGCAATAATCCTGCATGCTGTCTGGGCAATGGTCCATCATGTTGACCTATAAAGCAAAAATGACAGCTTTTAAATAACCAACTAAAAGACTAAAACATCAAAACAAAATTAACAAAAAAATTTCATGTATCATGGTACAATTTGTCAATTTATTTATTTCAAAGATTTTATTTATTTATTTGAGAGAGAGAGAGAGTGCACAGAGGGTGAACGAGAGGGAGAAGAAGGCTCCCCACTGAGCGGAGAGCCCTATGCAGGGCTAGATCCCAGGTCCCTGGGGATCACAACCTGAGTAGAAGGCGGACGCTTAACTGACTGAGCCACTCAGGAGCCCCACAACTTGTCAATTTATATATACATACATATATACACATAAATATATTTTGATAAATTTATATATATTGATATAAACATAACATATTTATAAATTTATATAATATAATTTTACATATAACATTAATATAAATTTATAATTATTTATATATATAAAAATTTAGTCTGTTGGTAAGAAATTAGGAGACAAACCCCAATTTCCTATTTATGAGATTATATCTTTATACTGTTAGCACCAGAGCTCTCACTGAAGTGGTCTTTTCTGTGACCACTGTAATTACCAAATAAACAAAATTATTTAAAGAATTTATATTTATTTAATTCTGAACCAAATAAATGTAAATTCTGAATAAAAACAGGAATGGTGAAGATTATTATTTCACTTAAAAGACTCCTAGCCTCTATTATTGCTCAGGTAAGTGGGAACTGTTCATTCTGTGGCTTGAAAGAAAAATGAAAGTCTCTACCATCACTTATGCTGAATATCTTATTTTCCATAAACTGCCCAGCCTCCTCTCTTACAGCCCTGTCAGTTAGACAGGATGGTATCCAACTCATAAAAATATAAATATAAAACATTGAATATCACTTACATCTAAAAATGAAACAAAAATAATCTGATCTACCATGAGTAATAATTTTGATTCTATCACCTTTTTTTTTTTTTTTGGAGAGATAGAGAACAGGTACACAAACAGGGGTGGAGGGAGCTGGGAGCAAGGAGGAGGAGAGGGAGAGGAGGAGAGAGAGACTCTTTAGCAGGCTCCATCCATGCCCAGCACAGAGCCTGACGTAGGGCTTGATCTCACAATTCTGAGATCATGACTTGAGCCAAAACAAGAGGTGGGCGCTTAACCAACTGAGCCACCCAGATGCCCCTGAACTCTCGTTTAAGTGCTTCTTCAGGGTGCCTGGGTAGCTCAACTGGTTAAGCGACTGCCTTCAGCTCATGTCATGATCCTAGAGTCCCAGGATCAAGTCCCACATCAGGCTCCCTGCTCAGCAGGGAGTCTGCTTCTCCCTCTGACCCTCCTCCCTTTCATGTTCTCGCTCTCTCAAATAAATAAATAAAATCTTAAAAAAAAAAAAAAGTGCTTCTTGATACTATTTCCTGGGTCATTGTTAACCCTTAAATCAGAGGAAAAGGAGACACATAAATTTAATAAAGATTTTTTAATTATTTTGAAGAATATAATCTTATAAATTCAAGTGTTCTTATGCTCGTAAACAAATTTTTTGTGAATTAGGTATAAAAGAAACAGTTAAATGGTTACTTGCAGAGATACTAAAGAGCAAATCTGTGAATTGGGATAACATTTCTAAGAAAAAACAAAGATTTCAAAGACTGCTTTCCCTCAATTTCAACAGGTTGAAGATAATACTATCTGGAAAATAGTATTAAATAACTCAAAAAGTGGCTCTAGTGATAAATGCCAAGACATTGTCAAAAAGGACTATGAAGAGTTTAAATAAAACTATTAATAAATGTGGTAATAAGGAAAAAGTGTATTTCTAGCAAACACAGTGCTTGCTTACTCTGTGCCAGATTCTGTCTTAACTTTTATATTATTAACAGCAGCGGAGCCCCCCTGTGCCATGTTAAACCTCTCATCACAACCCCTATAACACAGTATGGCATGATTATTATTCCCGTTTTCTGAATTAGCATATTTCTTATAATATGTAATCTTTTACTTTGTACCAAGTTAAATTAAATAGTATAAGAAAACATTAGACTTCCATCTATATCTCTCCAAAAATTTGTACACACACTTTTTTCTTAAATATTCACAATAGGAAAACTGACAATTGCCTTGTATGAGAAGTTATTACAAATTGAAGTATATACAGTATGTCCAGGGAAATTACCACTATTCAAACGACATTTTCAAATATCAGAAAAAGGAATGACTCCTGTGAAAATGTAAACATAATATATCAAATAATCAGTCAACATCAAAAGTAAAGATAAAAAACATACAAACTAGAGAGGAGTGCTATAATCGGTGGTTCTCAACAGGTAACATTTGGCAATGTATGGAGATATTTTTGGTGTAGCTACTGGAGAAGGGGCTTGTTACTGGCCTCCACAGGGTAGAGGCCAGGGCCGCTGCTAATATCCTGGAATGGACAGGACAGCCCCCACAAAATCATTATCCAGCCCTAAATGTCAACAGTGCTGAGGTTGAGAAACCCAGCTATAAATTAAAGCCAACAGTCATCTCACAGGTGTTGCTACTAAAATAAACTTAACAACTCCAGCTATATTCATCTATAGGAAAAGTTATACCACATCCCCTTCAACAAAATTATGTATGTGTCTACAGATGACACGGCAAAAGGAAAAAAAATGACCACACCGTATGGCCAGATTTTTAACGTGAAAACAGCCATGTAACCACAGCTTTCTTCTTCCAACTGTCAGAAAGCAAAGTTACAAGTAAACAGAAGTAATGTATTTTTATCCACAATTCAGAGTCCTTAAAGGAGTCCAATCCAAAAGATACTGTGATGTGGACTCACATCTTTCTTCCTCCTTAATTTCTCTCAGTATGTATTCAAGAAAATCTTTAAGAGATTAAAAACCACAGTAAAAAATGTGACGGTTTGTCAACTTCAATAATAAACATTTTTAAAAAAGAATTCAATGCTTCTTTTCCTGTCCCCAAACAAGAGAATGATACGTACATTTTCCTCCCCAAATACATAAGTTAATTAAAAGACATCGCAAAATGGACCTACTTTTACTCTGGAGCTATTTTACCCTTTAATAAACATTTATTAGAACATAATTACATAAAAAAATTAAAAAAAAGAACATAATTACAATATTTTGGTTCTTTGAACTATAAATACTGGAAAGGGGCAAAAAAAGAAAATATTCCCTGCTTAAGTAAATATTACCTGAGAATTTATTTTGAAGACTAATTCCTTAAGTAACATGGAGTCCTACCTTGAAAAAAGAGCATCTGTTTAGGGAAATCATTTCATAAATGCTATACAGTCACACTGGACTTGAGTCATTAAATTATATTCAGAAAAATATAAAACTTAGGGGGGAAATACTTAAATGAAAGCTGCAATGACACAAAATAATCAAAGGAAAAGGAAATGATATGAAAGGAGACCAAAAAACAAAACAAAAAACCAAGACCGGAAAGAAACATACAAAGAGATGATAATGGTTGTGCTTTGGGCAGTAAAGCTACAGGCATCATTTCCAAACAGTCCTTCTTCAGAAAGCACTGTATTTTTAAAGGAAAAAAAACTGTTTAAGAGGAAAAAACTTTTATCATATTTTCAGTTATTCAGACTTCAGATTCCTCCATGAGTCTTTCACACCCCGTCTTCATCTCAGTCTATCCACACGCTACACTATTTCCCAGCTGGTTACAGATTGACTTCAACTCTGCGACATTTCTTTCTTAAATGAACTATGATTACAGGGACAAATTCACATGCATTTTAAAATACAAAACTACTCTTTCACAGAGCAAAAGCACTGGTCAAAATATAGCGCACTTGCATCTTTTTCTTACCCCACTTTCTCTTTGTGAAATAGGCATCAGCATTAGGGTCATTAAAGTGTCTGCTCATCATAGTCTCTCCTCCAGCATGGAAATCATATGCAAACACAAGAGCTTAAAATAAAACACAAACACTCATTACTGTGATCTGGCTTCAAATAATTAAGCCCATAAGCAGAAAGACAAGTACAAATTACTCACAAGGCTCTGCAAATGCTTTAGTGGTAAATACTTCACGCAAGGTTACAATATTTGAGTGCTGAATTTTTTTCCACATATCAACCAACACCATGCACTTTGTGTTAACAAGACGAAAACCTGGAAGAGAAAATCTTGTCGATTCAACTGTAAATGACATCTCTCCTTTATTGCATCAGAAATGTGAAGAAAAAGCCACGTTATATACCATTTATGAGTTACTAACTTCCAAATGAAATAATAAATTTATTTATTATCCTTTAGACTTGCATATTAAGTAAGTAAATATATGCAGGAATATTTCTGTAATCTCAGCCTCGATAACATGTTTCAAAAAGAGGATAATTTATCTTCCTTACCATGTATCCTCCGAAGGCAATATGGCAGATCATCTTTGCTATTTACAGCTTTGTAGCAAGATGTAATGTATCCAAAATTACTTGATTTCTGTATCCGGTTGGGTGGTGGCAGTGGTTCTAGAGGGAATAGGCTATGGTAGCTGTCAACTTCTGTAGGGACTGCTAGAGTAATTCATAGGAAGACAACTTTAACTTCCTGATATTCATCAAGTTCTCAGAGTAATAAAGAAACCCAATCTACCATAAACCACCGGTATCAAAACATACTTTCGAATTCTGGTAGTGTCAACATTCATAACAATTCTATAAAACAAACTGGTTTCACTATCAATAAAAATAGGCATCATAAAACAACAAAAGAGCCACCAGATTTCATACACTTGAAAACATTTCGTAGCTCTAATAGCACAATACAACTCTTTGTTTCTCAGCTATTAAAAACAATCTGTGTTACCACTTAGAGATGTTAAACATTTTTTGATTCTGATGTTGAATAAAAATCAAGATAGATTTTGCTTCTATAAACAGTTTCCACAAAATATATTTAGACAGTGGTGTTAAGTATATGAGTTCTTGTTTTTTAAGACGTAAAGAAATTCAAAACAAGTAACGTTAAATTAGAGCATATGTGTGACATGTCTGTGTGTGTATGTATGTGTAAATGTGGCAATCTATCAAAACTTTCAACCATAGGGTAGAATAGTGCAGTCTTAATCCCTAGCAAAATATAAAAGAAAATGAAAACAACTTTACCATCATGCTTTCCATGTTCCTCAAAGTAAGAAAAATTATGTTTAAGAAATGCATTAGAATTTGCTCATGATACTCTGGTTAAGCACTGAAAAAACTATTTATCTTGAATCCCAAGTTGCTGTTTCTTATAAAGACTAAATGTATTCAGTGGCTGGTTTCTCTACAGAGTATAGGCAATTTCTTCTCTGTTATTGGTTTTACAATCCAAAACGACAAGTTTTTTTTTTAATGCTTCACATGCAGTCATATTACATTTTCCAATTAGACAGCTTCCATTCTGTTAAATATCTTGAATGACTTAGGAATGTTCATAATATTTCAAACGAAAAGCAAGCTAAGTGAACATGCAGAATATGCACAGAAAAGCATCTAAGGAATACAGCAAAAACTAAGAATTGTAACCTCTGAGTGGGAGGATTTTTATTCTTTTCTTTATACTAGTCTAAACTTGCCAAACTTGTTACAGTAAATACGTTTAACACTATTTTTATTTTTCATTAACGAGAGAGAGAATGTGTATATGCAAGCAGGAACGGGGAGGGAGGGCGGAGGGAGAGGAGAGAGAATCTTAAGCAGGCTCCACAATGAATGCAGAGCCCAACCCGGGGCTTCATCTCACAACCCCGAAATCATGACCTGAGACAAAATCAAGAGTCAGACACTTAGCCAGCTAAGCCACCCAGGCACCCCTGTTTAAAACTATTTTTAAGACACAGCAATAAATCTCCTTTAAAAAAGGAAAAAAGGGGCACCTGTGTGGCTCAGTGGGTTAAAGCCTCTGCCTTCGGCTCAGGTCATGATCTCAGGGTCCTGGGATTGAGCCCTGCATCGGGCTCTCTGCTCAGCTGGGAGCCTGCTTCCCCGCCCCCACCCTGCCTAATTGTGATCTCTGTCAAATAAATAAAATCTTTAAAAAAAAAAAAAAAGGAAACAAAAACAAACCTCCTTCAAAAAACAGACAAAAACAACTAATAATTTTTTACTTATGACTGTTAAGAAATACATGTGAAATCCTATGAAGAAAACGGTCATTCCAGAAGACAGGTTCAAAATGACCCCTTTTACTTCTGCTAAATTCTTACATTCGCTAACTCTTAGTTTTTGAAACCATAGGAGACAGAACTAATAACTTCGTAAGTAAGGAAAATAAGGATCACATGTCTAGAGAGGGAGTTGGGATGCAAACTCTGGACTCTCATTTTTTTATAGTCTTGTGCTCTTAACCCCCAGACATATTTTGGCCATAGTGCAAAACAAACACTGATTCAAACTTTCAAAACAAGGTCAAGTAGCATGTTCTTCTGAAATAAAGCAGTTCAAGGGTGGTGTATACACAACGGAATATAGCTGTAATTTTTGCCCATTTATTATTTTAACGATCGGTGTAATTTCCACATACAGATGATGAATAAATTTTGTTTCCTGGTTATCTCATGAGGAGCCTCTATTAAGAGGAGGAAGTCATTAATTTCAAAATAGTAAAAATGTAATGAGTGCCTACTATGTATTGGTGAACCCATATTAATGAAATATGGGTTCTTATCAAGATGCTTAGAAAAAAACGACAAGAGATTTATGGAAAACATTACACAGTACAAGGAAAATAGCTATGAAACAAGTACAACTCACTGTGGCACTGGTCCTTAAACTTTAGCACCCCTCAGAATCACAGAGAGGATTGTCAATACAGTTTGCTGGGCCCCATGCCCAGGGTTTATTTAATAGATCTAAAGTAGGGCCTAAGAATTTGCAATTCTAACAAATTTCCAGGTGATAAAGAAAAGACGCTGCAGGGTTAAGGACCACATTTTGAGGACCACTACACATGGCAAGACAAGGGAGAAGGGAACCATTCCCGAGGATACTAGGAAAGACGTAACAGAAGATTTGGTACATATACTACAAACTGAAGGATGAGACCGTTTTCAGTGAGCTTTTAACGAATTGAAAAGAGCGCCTTGCTTTGTGGCAAGGGAGTAAAGAGAACCATCACCGTCAAGGCCTGAATGTGTACACTGTGTTCAGGAACTCTGAAACCTCATGTGGTGGGAGAATATGGCATACCACAGAGGAGGTGCAAAGTGGAGAAAAATTGAGAGTTTTGTCGGGACTGGATCCGAGGGAAATTTAAATGCTATATTAAGGACTTGAAACTCACTACGCCAAGCAGTGGCACTCATAGCATCAGTGTGACAAAGAGAGTGAGGGACACAATCAACTAAAAGTCTTACACGCTTGACTCCTTTATTCCTATTTGTACTTTCAAACAAGGCATGTTGAATTCTCTAGGTTACAGGAAAAAAACCCAAACAAACCCTGTGGATCACTAGAAAACTAAGCACCATGCAAAGGATCTCCTTCCAGTGTCTGCTCTGATCCAATGAGAGAGATTTTACACCCCTGTAAACTGTATGTAGCTCACGGCTAGCAATGCAAAATAACTCCTGTCCGCTATGAAAAAGCCAGTAATGAAAAATCAACTTGGAAGAGCTGCACTCTTTAGTTCAGCCCCAAGTGTTAGACTGGGGTCCAAGTCCACCAAATAATAATCACTAAAAAGAAAAAAGAAAATGTCAATGTCTTCGCTCTACTCAACCCTACCTCCCCTCAAAGAACATACAGCACGATAGGCTAGATCTCAGATATTGACTGCCTGAGCCTCAGTTACGGTTTCTTAACCTCAGCAGTATGGACATATTGGACTGGATCACTCTTTGTTGTCATGGACTTTCTGTGGATTGGAGGGTGTGAGGCAAGCCATCAGTAGCAGGAGAGCTCCACTGCCGGGTTTGACAACCAAAACCGTTCCAGGCGTTGCCAAATGACCCATGAGGGGGAAAATCATTCCTGGTGGAGAACCCCCGATCTACAGGAAATAAACTATGATTTCAAAGTTGAAAAGTACTAATCTGGTGGGAGTATGAAGTACAGAATGGAAAAGGAAGAGAAAAAAACCAGCAAGACCAAACACTAATAAATGAACCAATATGAGATGAAGACTAATAGTAAACACAGGACATGAAAAAGAGCAGTTAGAGCAGTGCCGGGGGGGAAAAAGCATTTATTAAGATTTGTTGAACATGGGGGCACAGAATTGGCTGAACCATAACCTTTAGCTTGTGACACTCGAATCACTGGTTCATGTCTACATAGGACCTGCTTTTATTTAGTTAACTATTCTTAATAACATAATAAGCTCCTGCAAACTCAGCACTCAAAACAAAAGCTGACCTTTAACTTACATCTAAATATATGGCTCTCTATCAATCTCTGCCTTCCTTCTCTCACTTCCTTCTCTTTTTATAGTTTTATTACATATAAATACACACATATGCATATACACATACATTTACATAAATGTAAATACATATTTTAATTTCAGTTAACTTTACAAAAATCTATTACGCTATATGTAGTCTCTTCAACTAACTTTACTATTATATTACTAAGAGTCTTCTGTGTTGTGGCACATCAGTGAACTTTCTTCATTTAAGCTGCTGTACAATATTCCATTATCTGACAATATCACAATTCATTCAAATTGATCAAAGTTTCTATTATTTTAAGCAATGACGTTATGGATACTTCACACATGCTGCATTTGAAAATGTATAGGAGTTTACGTAGTTCCAGGAAGAAAACTACTGGATCATATCACACACTAGATACTCAGTTTTAGGAGTTTTCCAAAGTGGTAATAGGTTCGCCAATTTATAGTACCAACAGCAATGTACTGGAGAACCTGCAGATTCATATCCTAACACTTTATACAACCAGACTTTAAAATCGAGCTCCTAGGAGGTTCAGTCCCTTAAGTGTCTGCCCTTGGCTCAGGTCATGCTCTCCGGGTCTTAGAACAGAGCCCAGCATTGGGCTGCCTGCTCAGCAGGGAATCTGCTTCTCTCTTGCTCTCCCTCTACTCCTCCCCACTGCTCATTCTCTCTCTCTCAAATAAATATAATCCATAAATAAATAAATAAAATGATGCCTCATTTCTATTTTCCCCTAATGATCAATGATGTTCAACAATTTGTCATAGATTTATTGGTCATGTGAATTCCCCCTTTCTTCACATGCCTATTCCTACCTTTTGGCTCTTTTTCTTTCTTTTGGGGGGGGGGCTTTTTTAATTGGGTCATTTATGCTTTTACCTGAGCGTGTCTTTTATACTCTTCATCAGCTGTGTAAATATCTTCTTCCAGGTTTTTTCTTTACTCTGAGTATCTTGGATTGTTTTTAATTCTAATTTATTAAGACTTATCAGTATTTTCTTTAAGAGCCAATGATCTTTGTCATCTATAGAGGAAATCTTTCCCCACTGAAATATTAAATCTATTCACCGATTTTACAGTAAGAGTTTCTAAAAAAGTTTTGTTTTATGCAGTTAAGTTCTTAATCAATTTGGAGTTGATTTGGTTAAAGATGATGGTTAAAGATGTGGTTAAAGATGGTGATCCAATTTTATCTTTTACCATAAAGAAAACCATTTTTCCCAATGCCTTCTTTCCCCACGGACATGCCACATGTACCACAGAACGTGTCTGGGCTCTCAGCCTGGTCCATTAACCGATTTGTCTAACCCACTGCCCTGCCCGCATTACTTTAGTTTTATAGACTCAAACCATGCCTCCCCTCCCTCAATACACCCAGATTCTTCATCATCATCTTCAAAGTACCTTGGGTAGTCTTGGCCTTTTACTCTTTGATAACTTTTATCATATAGCATGAAAAGCTCTGTTATGCTGTAATATAATTAAAAAAAATAAAGACCACACTTTGATTAGAAGCTTAGAACTTCCATCCCTCTCTCCTAACCCCCAGAGAAGACAAAGAGGTTGAAGATTCAGTTCACCACCAAAAGCTAAAGATTTCATCAACCATGAAGATTTCATACAACGAAACTTAAAAAAAACAAAAACAAACCCTAAACAGTGGGATTCAGAGAGCTTACAAGTTGGTGAACACATTGAGGTACTAGGAGGGTGGCACACGTGGAAAGGTTACGGATGTCCCCGTCTCCCATCTCCCCACCTTACTTTCTCCCAGACATCTCCTCCATTTACCTGTTCCTGAGCTGTATCCCCTGTACTAAACAGGCAGCAGTACCTAGAGTCATTCTAGCAAATTACTGAACGAGTGGGGTGGGGGGGATGGGGAAGTGGTGGTAGTGGTTGTGGAAACCCCCAAATTTGTAGTTGGCCATACAGAGCGTGGGTAGCCTGGATAACCCATTTCAGCTGGCATCTGAAGTAGGAGTAGTTCTGTGCGACGGAGCCCTTAATAAATAGTTAGGACACGAAATAGGTGTCAGAAGAATTATGAGTAAAAACAACTCACATGCTTTGCAATTACACCGAACCTATATGTCAATTTAGAAAACCTCATATCTTAATCATTATGTTTTCCTATTTATAATATAGTATTTTACTCTATTTATTCATCTTACTTAATATCTCTTAGTAAGTTTCCCCCATTGAGATTTCACATATATTTTGCTGTATTTATTCCTAGCTACTGAGAACCTGAAATGACTATAAATAACATCTTTTCTTTTAATCATATTTTGAAGTTAACTGGCTACTGGTCTACATTTAACTGACATGTACTAATCTTATATACAGCTATTTCCTAAATTCTATTACAATTGCAAATTATGTCTAATCTATAGTCATATTATTTATACATGATTGACATCATAAAGACTGGCAAGGCAAAAATAAACCTATTCTCTTCTTTTACCCTCTCTAGGACCTCATAGACAATGTTAAATAACGAGGGAAAATTCCAACCTGAAAACCTCAAGGTCATGGTAAGTTCTTTGTCCATCTAAACTAAAAAGATTGGTCTTAAGGCATAATAGCTAGACATATTTCTTTTAATTCTTTAGCCATTAACAAGATGCACAGTGGACTATGTTGAATCCTTGATTACAACCACATGTTTTGAGATTATCTCTATGGCAAATGTATTCCTACTACATTATTTGTAAAGTTTTGCTAAATTATACCATATTTAATCTTGCTATATACAGAATAAGCTAAGGAAAGAGATTTTAATTGCATTCTAAGAAACACTGCGGTACAGTCAGAAAAACCTAGGTTTAAATTCTGACCCAATCAGCTGATTACTAGCCATTGGTCTTAAAAAGGCAAGTTACTTGGCCTTCCTGTCAACGTTAATTGTCCTCATACATAAGAGGGGAAAAGACAGTATTCACATCCATGTCATAAAATTTTTGTGAGAAAGTAAGACATAAAGAATTTAATTAACACACTGGTACATCACAGTTTCAAAAATAGTAATTATCTTCCCCCTCCATTTATCCATATTTCATCAAGTTTCGGAAGACACTAATATTTCAGTCCACAGTAAATCCACATGATGTAAATCCACAGATGTAAATCACCATGAATTCTAAAAGCACCTATTTTTTTTTTTATGAACTAGAATATTGTCACATGTAGAAGTGAAATGAACTAGATGATCAGTGGCATCTTGGAACTCTTCAAAAGCAGATTTCAAATAAATATATTCATAACATAGCAACTGCTGTTCAAGACACAAAAACATGTACATAAAGATTATAATATCCTTTAAAAGGATGAACCAAATTCGCATTTTACCTGGCATATCTGCTTGATCAATTTGAGCCATTGTTATTAAATGCCTGTTAATCAGCTCCTAAGAAAAGAAAACAAGCATATTTACATATAAACATAGCTTCTGAAATCGGATTTTCTATTATAACTAAGTAACATAAGTATTAATATTTTGGGGTATGTGTACTTTTTAATGTTGATAACATGAAATGACATTTCTAATATTTGATAAAATGTCTAACTAGATAGGCTAGACCTAGCCATAATTAGGGTTGGGATGAAGTAGCTGTCTATAACCCAAAGCACATAACTAACCCTGTGGCGGAAAACTCAAGGCCAACTCTAAGCTTGTCAATAATTCACTCGTCAACACTATACTGGTACAACTTACTTCTGTGAAATAAAAATTTTTCTGAGAATATAAGTATAAAATGAAATTCTACATATCAAATAGCAACTAGACTAGTTTACCTCAAAAAAACTGAATTATTTTATAAAACCTACTTTATAGAAAATATTAAGCTCTTAAGAGGTTTATTTCTAGGCCAAACTACTTATTCTCATCCTATAGATATTAGTAAAAAGTTGCCTGAAGGTTAGAAACCATTTAAATAATTTATTTAATATATGTTAGGGAGACCTTTCAATGTATAGGATATGAAGTACAAAAAGGTGGCCCATTTAAATAGCTTGTCTGTTTTCTGTCCTAATACACACTTGTAATTTTCTTGAACAATAGGTTTCCTTAAATAAATAGATCAATGAGAACTCATAAATTCTAAATTCTATCTGCTTTAGTACAGCGTATTTGATTAAGTTGTATGATTTGAAAAGAGCTTTGTTCTTTCTCCAGTTGTTTGCTAAAGCACGACAGACATTATTTCCACCAGGATTCTGAAAGCATACCTGTCGGAGTTCATCAGCCATGAAGAAGGAAGGTGCATTTGCTTTTGGTTGCATATAAGCAACATGAGGTGCAGTTGGAGGATAAATATGATAGTTTGGAAATACCTAAAAAGGTAGGGAGGGGGACAATGTAATGACCAACTGTTCTCAACTGATGAGCTTTATCGTTGTTTTGATAAAGTTTCAATCTTTAAATGACAGTAATAAATGGATACATTTCAATGATAATGAATTAAATACCTCAGAAGAGCTGTGATTAGTAGTGATTTTTGAATGAACCCACTTTAAAAATAATCTTGTAACGTAATAATGAATATAAAAATCTAACGAGAAAGGAAACATTTCTTTAGATACAGTGAAAATTAACTTCCAATGAGAAGCCAAAGCTGCTCTTTGGAAGAAGAGATATAGTTTGTAAATATTTTTTAAAGCAGTTGAAAGAGAGGAAGAAAGCAGATAATCAGTGTTTGGATTCAGTCAGATAATGAGGTAATAACACCGCCATGGCTCCCCAAAGAAACACCCCCTTGAAGGGATTTTTGTGGCCAACCGAAACAGACTATTATGTACATATTGGCTAAACACTTCGAACTGCGACCGTGAAGGAGACCAACAGACTTATTCGGGGTCTGGGTCTGCAGCTTAGGTGAACAGACGGGAGCAACAATCTACTTAAATACCGTCTGGGCAAACTACAGCCAAGTTACTGAATCTTCCAGCTTCTTGGAACTGAACTCTTCTTCCCCACCCCCTGTTTCTTTTCTTTTCCTCTGCCTCTCCTTCCTCTTCACTGGTGCCTGACACAAAATCGATGTACATTCTAAACTGTCTTTTCTTTTTTCATTTTACAAGCTGAAACATTTTCTTTTCCCTCTTTAAAAAATGAATTCAGCTGATTTCTGCCGCCCTCAGATGATTATTCTTACTCTGGATCTAAACCAGGAAGTGGTTTTGCAATACCTGTAAGGTTTCCTTTGACCTTTATCTGTAGGGAGAATAATACCTCCTTTTTCTTGCCTTGGTTTTCTTACACCAGATAGCACAGTTTGGCTTAACCACTTTACCATGAGCATATTTTTAAGAGCGGTCTGAAGGGTAAAAACATCATAAAAATGTGCCATTTATAATATCTACAAAACCAGTTGAGACAGTTTTGTGACAAAAGAACCTCTTTATAGATTAAATTTTCTCTTTTTACAAATATGATAAAATATAATAAAAATGTAAATAATTATAAAATATAATAAACCCCCAAAACAGGAAAAACATTGATGGAATTCTTACTTGAAAGAACCAAGGAAAGTCTCTACTCTACCTCAATTATTTGACCTTCTGTTCGGCAAGCTGCTCTGTGATAATTTTTGAAAGATCTCTGACCAAAAACAAAACAAAACAGAACAAAACTATTAGCTATTTATTAGTTTTTAAAAATCATTTAACATAATTTACAAGTACTTCTATAAATGTTTTCACATTTATTTCTCATAAGGAGGTCAAGTATTATTATCCCCATTTACAACTGGGGAAATGGGCTCAGAGGTACTAAGATTCAAAAGTCACAAAACAATGGCAGGACTGAGACTCTTAAAAAACATAAAAGAACTCTGTCATCTTTCCATTCAAATTGCCTTTTAGTAAAATATTAATCGAAATAAACCATTAATTTAACTTGTGATTTCAAAATCTGCTTACTAAAATTCAAGTATACTTTTCATCTAAAATTGATGAAACTACCATCTGAAATTATGTTAAATGTCTACAATTTAGGTCAGCTCTTGTGTTTTCAAGGAATTTGGCTTTCTAACTCACAAGCTCTTCAACTACTACTTATTTTACTGTATTAGTTAAAAAATAATTTTTGAACATGGACATAATAATAAGCTAAAAGGTACAATTTGTGGAACATGATGACATTTCCCTCTCTGCCCTTTCCCTCCTCCCTCCTTTGTTAGTTCTTTCCTCATCCATGATCAGGGCTTCCCCCTGGCCTTCCTCCCTCCTTACCAAAAACCCATATTGGAGCCCTCTTATCACCACTATTCAGAAACACTGCCTCATCTGAAGCAAGAGTTAATCATCAGTTTGCTTTCAGTAACTACAAAAGGAAACCATCTACTTTCTCTGATTTCTTACTAGAGGTAAAACTATATCTATAAACAAATGTAGCAAACCTCAACTCTAGGTAGCACAAGTACTAGGTAACCCCATGAACAAAACATGCCATAAAGTACTAAACTAGAGCTTGAATATAATCTAGTTTGTGATTAAAACCAGATATGTCCAAAACTGAAGTTATTATTACTGCAGAAACAGTTTACTCTGAAGAGGTAAGAAGAGATTAGAATTATCATCTAAGTTAGAAAATCAAATACTCACTTTTTCACATCACAATAAAAAGATGCAAGGGGGGTAAACCTCCTGATTAATCTCATTAATAAGAAGGAACTGTTGTAAGAGTACTATCACTTCTCCTTTAATGCAGACATACCATTCCAGTCAAAGGTGCTGGGGTTGTGTCTGTATAGAAGTAAGTCGTCCCACCGACAGTTTCCTTTTGGATCACCTGACCAGAAGATGGAGTCTGAGAAACAGGATTATTAACAGGTGTAGAGGCACTAGAAGGCACCATGTAATTTGCTGGATTTGGAGTGTGACTTCTTCTTCTGGGAGCAGGAGAAGTATGTGGAGTGATCTTGGGAGAATGAAGAGGGGAAGATCCAGCAGACAAGGACATTCCTGAAGAAGAGGTAAAAATGTGTCTTAGGGAGCAAAAATTGGTTTTAAAGAAACACATCTGGAAAATAAAATGCAAACATTCATTTGGAAGAAACATCATCTTTAGCAAATTCAAGGGCAAAAATAAAAGCCATAATTTTATCTTGGTTTGTTTTAGAGAAAGCTTTGATAAAAGCAAATGTAAAGATGTTTCTTTTTTCAAAGATAGACATTTTCAAATAAACTAGGAAATTTATTGCAAGAATAGTCTCCTCCATATCAAGGTTTACATGAGAAACTTCAATAGTAAGAATCATTAGTAATTTGACAAATTAATTTAATGGAAAAATGAGAAATAACAAAGTAGGATTCTTAAAAGCCTTTTTAAAAGTCTTTCTTTCTTAAAGGGCCTAATTTCCTTTTTGTGAAGAATCATTTAAAGCTATGGCTATTAACAATACAAACATCATAATACCCTAAAGTGGTACAGTATTAAAATCAAACTAATTAATGAGTTTTACTAGATTTCTTTTGGCCAAATACAATTAACAGAATGGTCTGAAAAAGCAAAACAACTAAGTCTAGTCTTAGCTGAAATATATGACAGCTTACACATTACAATATTTAATCAAGCAATATACTGTTCTGATGCCTTTTATCTTTAAATAGGCATATACTAAAACAAATGAAAATTTCTGCAGATGCATACTTTGTAAAATTAGGTCAACTGATAACACTAGGTTCTAACAAAAGTTTTATCCAAACACAACTAGTAAGAAAGTATTCTTTGTAAGGCATCCCCTATTATGATTCTACCAGGAAGAAAGGGAAAGGATAATTGTCTTAAACCCTTCAGGAGATTCCAAGTTAGCTGAGAAAACAAGACCAGGTCACATGTAAAAGACAAAAAATGACTTACAAAAACACTCAAATATAAATTAATATACTGCAAACTACATGCATAAATGCAGATGAAATGCAAATTAAAACCAGGTAGATTAATCAAAGGCTTAATGGAGGTGATCAGTTCTGAGCAGAGATTCAAAGGGGTTTCTAGAGCTACAGTTACACTTTCTGAAAAACTTGGCTTATCCACAAACTGTTTTCTGGCCATCTGAGGAATGACCAAACCCGACACCTTTATAGAGTAATATGTCATCTCACAATGCAAGAAAAAAGTTTACCAAAATGCCTCTGGTCAGAGAAATATAATTAAAAAGGACATGAATTTCAATGTTGAGGCATTCATAAAACATTAACATTGTTTTTTGGAAAGATGTAGGTGGACAAAACTAAACTCAGAACTGAGATGACACTAACTCTACGCTGGATAGCCCTCTGCACTTTTTAAAGAGCCTTTAACGTAATTATTTTGTCTGATTTTCTGAGCAACTACATGAGTTAGGCAGGTGACGCAGGTCAAGTTACAAGCACCATAGAAGAGATCAGAATTCAGACATCAAGAGGTTTTGATTTGACCAGTGACATTTGTGCAAGTTCAACAGCAAAGCTAGGACTCAAACCCAACTCTCTAAACTCCAAACATAACACTCCTACTGCTATTACGCAATGTCTACTGCACTGACATTAAAATAGGCCAGGCGTTCTCAACTTCGTCTTAAATGTGTCTGACAGACTTTAAAAATCTAAACCCCTTTTCAAAAAATCATTATTTATAAGGAAGACAAACTACTAAATTAAGATATAAGCTTTTTAAAAAAAAAAACAAACCTGTTCCAGTGTTCTATTTTTCTAATTCTATATTACACATTTAATTGAAGGATAATCCAAAGAGCAAACATTGATTTAACTATTTTCAAAAGACAAATACTCCCCACTTACCTAATGTGAAATGCATTTAAGATAGTTTTCCTGGGGGGGTAGGGATATGGACATTGGGGAGGGTATGTGCTATGGCAAATGCTGTGAAATGTGTAAGCCTGATGATTCACAGACCTGTACCCTGGGGTAAATAATACATTATATGTTAATAAAAAAATTAAAAAAAAAAAAAGATAGTTTTCCTAAAGCTAGTGTCTAAGTCTTTCCAAGACAACACTGGCCAAGTCACCAAAGATGAACAAATTTGTTTACTGCCTTTAAATTAAGTAACGGCAACAAATATCTACCAATTCTTGAGCACTTTCCATGTGGTGGACCCTAATAAAAGTACTTCATTTATATATATCAGTCTACATAATCCTCACAACAACCCTGTGAGGTAGGTATATAGTATTCACCTCACTGCGAGGAAAACATTAAAAAAGTTTTTAACTTTATTGTAAGGACGAATATAGGTTATTAAACCAAAGAACCAAGACTCGACTCAGGTCTATTTGATTCCAAAGCCTGTGCTCTTAGCCAACATGCTATCCAGTCACCCAATTCCTAAGTCTTGTACTAGAGAGTACAAAGGGGATCCACTGCCCATGGCAGTAGCATTAGTGACTACATAATGCTCCACGTGGGGTGGAGGAGGTCCAGCACGGGGTGCAGGGAAAGATTCTGACATCAAAGTGGGTGTGCAAGTGAGACAAAAGGTAGGCTCTCTCTTTCAGGCTGAATACATGGCAAAAGATTACCAAAAACAATCTGTGGTCAGTTAAGAGGGAAATTCAGGTATAGTAGAATTTTTAAGTTGTGAAGCAACAAGCTTTCTCTTAAGAATTTTTAATTTTGCAGCTATTCTAATAGAAAGTTGCAGCAGTGAAATCTGAATTCACATATCTGAGCTGAGACAGACTATAGTTATTTAAATACATTCAAAATAAAACGTACGCTATTAAGCATCACCACTCATAGGAGCAATAGGTTATTTAAATGTACAGGAAGCTAAAAATGAAATTAACCCCTAAATTACTGAAACATCAAACCCCATCACATAACACACAGCTTTGTGCCACCAGAATATTTTACATGTTAAAGAACTGAGTTAAAAAAAAAAAAACTGAGTAAAAGAGGCACATATCTGCTTGAAGAGAGGTATTCTGTACCTAACTACTGTGAAGACAATAGGCACAACATACTTATGTCAACTGCCTAGATACAACACTAAATTATACACAGCACGAAGGAGTAGAACCTTACTACAGAAATGAGTAGTCAAAAATAAAGACAAATTAAAACAAACAGATTTGGTTTCATCTGTCTCACATGCAAATACTCCTTTATAAGTTCTATCTTTCCTTATACTGGGGATAAGTGCTACTTGTGGTTATTACACCACCAACACCCTGCTCTTCACTGGTACTCAACCACCAGAACCCTTAAGCAAATATAGTAACCACTGAGGATACCATATCATAAGAGACAATCCGGAAGAATGAAAATCTATGTTTAAAAAGTGATTTAGAAGTATTTCATTTTTGTATTTAGTTTTTGTGTTAGTTTTCGTAGTTTTAGAATGACATTTTGGTGACATCATATACCATAACTACACTATAATTTATTAGGTGAATATGCAAACTGTGAGTCTTAAGTCATATATGTTAAATTAACTGCTTTAGAACATTAAAAAAAAAATCTTCTCTTAAATGCATCCTAATTCAAATAAAAGTGAGGAAACAGTAAAGAGAATCTCCTGGAGGAGTTAACCAGAGTAATTAACAAAACGTAAGAAATGATATAAAAAAAAACTTCAAGGCTACTATATAGAGAAAAAGTATCAGTGTTTTGGATGACATGATTCTATACCTGAAAAACTCAAGAAAGCCAACAAAAAAGACTCTTGTAAATAATGACAGAATTCATTAAAAGCACATGGTTACAATATTAACATATACTAAACGAAAAGCATTCCTAAATACAAGCAACCAGTTAGGGCAAACTGTTTCTGGGAAATGAGAGACTGAGGTAACATGATACCCTCCCCTCAACCCCTATCAATGCTGTGAATACATGGAACTACGAGATATAATATGACCCAAATTTAAAATATAACTCAGGTAAAAAAGAACAACAAAACTCCAAGAGTAAGAAATTAAAAGAAAAATCTGGAATTATGAGATTACACTGTGGGCAGTTTGAGAAAAAACCTAGGCTAATTGAGGCTTTAATGCCCTCATGAGAATATAAAACGTGGCCTTCAGCCCATAATACATGGGGAATGGAACTCTAATTTCAGTGTGAAGCCAAAACATCTGGCAAAGCTGCAACATCAGTGAATGCAGAATGAGAAGACTTATTTCTACCTACTGGTCCACAGAGGCAAAAAGTAAGCTTGCTTATGAAAGAGAGATGGAGGAAAGAAGGCTGGGGTTATGTCAAGAGAGAAGAACCCTGTGCCTGTTCCATGCAGAGGTATAGGAGAGAAAATTCCCAGGAGAAGACATGTTACAGGCATCCCGGTCAGAAATTAACATAAAGCTTGAACTGCACTGGACACTTGCATGAAACAAACACCAACTGTTTTGATGAATGCTTCCACAACCCAGAACACACAAAATCCATTTCTCCCCAGAAAAACAATCCCACTTTTTAAAAGAACTAAGAAGTTCTTTAAAAGAGGTAAGAGTCAGCATGCACAATATACTTGAGAATACCGAGAAAAAGAAATCTCAGAAAACAGAATGCTATAAAAGACATAAAACTAATGTGATTAAAGACATGAGAGAAATGACAAACATCATGAAAAAACAATATTTGTTCTTCTTAAACAGAACTAGACTCTTTAAGAATGAAAAATATAATCACTGAAATTAAAGGGGAAATTCATTAATGGGCTAGCATGCAGAATACATAAAGAACTTTTATCACTCAACAATAAAAATAAATTTAAAAACAGGCAAAGAATGTGAATAAAGATTTTCCAAAGAAGATATACAAATGGCAAATAAGCATATAAAACAAGCTCAACATCACTACTAGTCATTAGAAACATACAAATCACAACCACAAAAACCACCTCATACCACTAGAAAACAATCAGAAACAAGAACAGTAACAAATATTAGCAAGCAAATAATAAAACTGAAATCCTCATACATTGCTGGTGAGAATGTAAAATGACACAGTCACTGTGGAAACCGGTTTGGCAGTTCTTCAAATTGTTAAGCATAGTTATCGTATAACCCAACAACTCCACTCCTAAGTATGTTACCCAAAAGAACCGAAAACGTATGTTCAAACATACACTTGGACCTGGATGTTTATAGCAGCATTATGCGTAACAGTCCAAAAATACAAACAACTCAATTGTCTATCAACTGATAAATGTGTGAATAAAATCTGATCCATCCACACAATGGAATATTATTCACCCATGAGAAGGAGGGGGAAATCTGGTATGTGCTATAACATGGATGAACCTGGAAAACATTGTTAAGTGAAAGCAGCCAGACATGAAAGGCCATTTACTGTATGATCCTACTTATATGAAATGTCCAGAACAGGCAAATCCTTTATAAAGACATAAAGTCTCTTAGTGCTTTCTAAGAACTGGGGATAGAGAAAATAGGGAGTAACTACTAATGGGCATGAAGTTTCCTTTTAGGGTAAAGAAATGTTGTGGAAGTAGACAGTGATGATGGCTACACAGTTGTGAATATGTTAGCATACTCTCACCACTGAATTATATACTCTGAAACGGTGAATTTCATGATTTGGGGGTTTTACCTCAACCAACCAACAAACAAGAAAAATATTGGGCTTAACTAGAAATATGGGTCTTATATTAAGAAGAGATTAAAACTCTTACCAAAAAAACTACCTTACAAAAGGTAACTCAAAAAGAAATAAATACCTGTACTTACTTGTTATAAAGATTTCAATTCTACCCTTAACTAACGCTAGTTCAATATAATACCAATTGAATTTTTTGTAATGAGCCAAACCAATTATAATTATGAGGAAAAATAAACATTAAGAATAGTCAGGGGCGCCTGGGTGGCTCTGTGGGTTGGGGTCTCTGCCTTTGGCTTGGGCCGTGGTTGCGGGATCCTGGGATCGAGCCCCATGTGGGGCTCTCTGCTCGGCAGGGAGCCTGCTTCCCCCTCTCTCTCTCTGCCTGCCTCTCTGCCTCCTTGTGATCTCTCTCTCTGTCAAATAAATGAATAAAATCTTAAAAAAAAAAAAAAAAAAAAAAAGAATAGTCAGGAAAGGGGCACCTGGGTGGCTCAGTGGGTTAAAGCCTCTGCCTTCGGCTCAGGTCAAGATCTCAGGGTCCTGGGTTCGAGCCCCGCATCGGGCTCTCTGCTCAGCAGGGAGCCTGCTTCCCTCTCTCTCTCTGCCTGTCTCTCTGCCTACTTGTGATCTCTCTCTCTCTCTCTGTCAAATAAATAAATAAAATCTTAAAAAAAAATAGGAAAATTATTAAAGAAAATTAAGCACAGCAAAAGAAAAAAAAAAGTAAAAGAGGAATAAAGTATGATATAAGACCAGAAGATAATAAAAAGTGATAAAAGCTACAGTAAGAAAAATGTTTGATAAAGAGTCACATAAATAGTGGGTCAATACAACAGAAGGGGCACAAAACTTGACCTCAAATACATATGAAGAAATAAGGTGGCATTTCAAACTTTAGTGGAGGAGAGGACAGCAGCCAGATATGATAATTTACTGTTGGCACTAAATGATAGAATGAGTACAGATAAAGCAAAGACAGTTATTTAGAAAAAACAGATAGAGCAAACTGACCCTTTCATTCATTTTACCCACACAAATTTCAGATAAATACTCAGACTGAATACTTAAGAGTTGAAGAAGAAAAGTATCTCAAAGAATATTTTTAAAAATACAATGTTATTAAGACACAAAATGAAAAAGTAAAAAGAAAATGTTAATCAATTTAACTTCTTCAAAAATAAATTTCCTATATGGCAAAAAAAGATATTTCCAACACTTAAAAAAAGGCTTATCTGCTTAATATAGTTCTTAAAATCATTAAGAAAATAGAAAGCAATTAAAAGAAAAAGGAAAAATTACACTACTAGTCATTTTGTAGACAAGAAAATTAAATGCCTCAAATATGTAAAAGGATACTGTTACTCACTGACAAAGAGATGTAATTTAAAACCAGCATTATCACTGGCCTCCTCTCAGACAGGGACAGATTAAAAAGTTTATTTAAACAATTTCACTTAAGACTTTTTAATTGACATGATAATGGTAAATAATTCAAAACCATAAAATGAAAAATAAAAGCTGTGAACTCCATAAAAATGGATATTTTTGTCTTGCTCATCTTTTAGACCCACAGGAGTCACTGAATAAATGCTTCACAAATAAGTGCTAAGGTTACTTTTAAATCCCTTATAGGAAAAAACAAAAAGCAATTATTTTTTTCTCTCAGAGAAGTTAAAAAAAAAAAGATGTCCTCTCAAATACAGACACAGCTGAATGCCAAAAGTAAAGATCTCCTTAAACGTGAAAACATCAGAAACATTCCTTTTAAAATCAAGAACATGACAAAAAATGTCAATTATGACTACTTCTAAATAGTACCATATTAAAGGTCTTAGCCAATGCAACAAAACAATAGGAGAAAGGTTGCAAAGGAAAAAATAAAACTATCATTATTTGCACACATATAGCAATCTATAAAATATTAGAAATATCAAAGTAACCAACATACAAAGGTCAATCACATTATCTACACAAGAAATACTTAGAAAAACTTTATTTTTAAAAGATACCAATTATAATACCCACAAATACTAACTACAAAGTGTTTCAGAAGTTCTAACAAAATATACGTAAGCCCTAAACACAGAAAATTATATAACTTGTAGAAAGACCTGGAAAAAAAAGAAGAGATAGTCCATGTTCATAGATAGGAAGATTTAATGATGACGATTCTCTTCATCTGAAGATTCAATGCACCTTTATGAAGTCACCATGCTGCCTCATGTATCCACAAGTGTCCCAAGCTCCTTCCTCCTCTGGGACGTTAATCTACAACCCTCCTTGCCAACACCAAATTCTCTAAACCGCTTCCTCACAGTAAATTCCAATTCATCCTTCTAAAAAAATCTTCTCAATCTAATAAAAATTTTCTCTATACCCATATATTAAAATTATTCCCATCATTTAGGATTTTATCTTTTGCAGCAAGTACCACACATTTTAAATTGTCTCTTTGTAGGAAAGAACTATATACCTTAATCCTCTCTGTACTCCTAACTATACTTTGTTATAGCACACTTGTCAGCACATAAGAAATCTGTTAAAAATAAACAGATACAGAGGTGAAAGTTCCTCTTTTTGACATCGACAACCAAGATACTAGAGCAAGAGCCATGATCAGGAAATGGAGAATGCCATCACCAGAATTACCTGAGTATAACAAGAAGTTGGGAGGAAAAAAAAAATGTGTATGCTATCAAGTGACACAGATGTTGACCGTCGCTATTTATAAGCAAACGTGAAACAAGCCAAAAACTGTTGTGAAAGAGAGGAATTTGAAAGACTTTGGGGTGAAGGACATTCTTCCTATAGAATAGTCTGATTATTCTAGCATCATTACTCTTTCCATGGTAATGTAGCTTGGGTAAACCTAGCTTACACTAATAATTTTAACAAAGTTCCAATAACCAAACTAAATCCCCAATAATAAATTGTCATGTATGACTATACTGAAGAGAACAGTTTAGATTAAGAAGTTATCAAAATATATCTCATACTGAACCAATGGGACTTAAATTCAAGAAAATCAGAAGAAGCATTATCTTCCTGGCAACAGGGTAATATTTGGCACCTCATCCAAGAGAAAATCATACTAAGGAATTCATGTGATAACACACAGTAGGTACAAAAAACAAAGATACTACCAAAAATACATTTTAATTTATTCATTTTTTTCACCAAATTCCTCAATAACTCCATCCTCCTAAAATAAAATGATACACAGTCATAGCCCAAAACACAGACACGAATTTTTTACTCCTAAACTCTAACAGAATCTTAAACACTACTAACAATACATTCTTTTCTTCGACTTTGCTGACGATTTAAAGGATGGGTATAAAAGGTCAACTCCAAAGTAAGATTCAGAAGACTTCCCCTGACTTGATCTTTCAGTGCTTCAGACACAGACTTTAATTCTTAGTTCATTTCTATTACTAACTGTTCTTAGCCAAAAGAGAAAGTGAGTTTATGTATTTAATTATAATCATTTTAACAAATAAAAGTTTGGATATCACGGAGTTATTTGCAAGTTGATTATATGCAATTTGCAACCTGTCAAACAAATCATTTGAAATTTGCAACTGTCAAATAAACCCCCAGATACTCTCGGTAACTCTACTGTATGAAGGACAGATTTCTACTGAATAGAATCTCTTGAAATAAAATGTTAAGATTTACAGAATAACATGAGAAATGGACTAAACTCTCCATGTAATAATTACTGCATAAAAGATAAAACTTTTAAAATACAATCCTTAAGAGTTTCTCCATAAATTTAGTAACAAAGATCCTTGGCTGGGGGATCCTCAGACCCACCCCCATGTTTAGAAATTCACTAGAACTCAAAGGATTTAGCTTATAGTTGCACTCATGGTGAAGATTTATCACAGCAATGTAGTAAGCATACACATCCATTATCTCAAGGGAAAAACACATAGGTAGAGCCCAGAGGAACTCATGTGTAGGTTTCCTTAGGCTCTCTTCCTCTCATGAGGGTTCACACAGCTCACTATTCCTCCATAACATGTGTACAATATATGTGCCAGAGAAGCCCATCAGAGACTCAATGCCCTTGATTTTTATAGGGAACTGATTATAGGCACCCTCTGCCTAACACATACCAGAATTCCGAACACCCAGCAAAAAAGCAGGTATGCAGCATAAACCAAATTGTTTACATAAAGGATCAAGGCAAAGTAAACCACCCCCATCAGTTGGGGAACAATAGGAATACTCCTTAACTCCAAGTTCATGGACATCAACCAAGGGCCAACCTTGCATGCAGGCTTTTTTAAAGACAGGAAACTTTAGCCTGCTATGCTAATTCACTTCTGCACAGACACCTTGAATTGCGTCCAGTACAGTCACCACTGTTTCATAATTCTGCCCCAAAGTGAATATTGCTACAGAAAAATGTTAAGAGCAAATGTTGTTTTTCCTATCTAAACACATGCCTCAGAGAAGGAACAGAAGAAAAAAAGTAAACCTTAAGAGAAGGCAGTGAATTTCACTACTTTTTATCCATACACCTTTAGGAAAGATTACATATATTAGGACATATATATACTCCAGGGCTAGGAAATATAGCAAAGAAAAGTTAAATGTAGTTCATATAAAAAGGAGCTGTTCCTATCTCTAAGTATGTGAACTATTTAAATAAACACACTAAATGTTTTGGCTTATATTAAGATTTTAATTACTGACATTAAATAGAAAAGACTTTGTAATATCAGTAGTTAAGTTATATTTCTTAGCTTCTAGTATACCAAAATTATAGAGAAGTTATTTGAAAAGTTTATTTATTTAACATTAGAAGATTATGAAACAAAACTTCAGACTTAGTAAATAACTGCTGGATTCTAAGGAATCCTACAGAGGATCATCAGGCTATGATTTGGTATATGCATCATAAAAGTAGCTGCCTTCAGTTTCAGTAGCTTAAAAACCATTCACAGCCTTTATCCCAGAAATTCTAGTTTTAGAAAGTATCCTAAGAAATCACCCTAAATCCTGAAGGATATTTATAGTTAAGATAAGGTGCTTTTTAAACTATGATTCAACTTTATTTAATAAAGTAACTTTTTAAAAACCAAAGGCAATTTGAAGGTTAGAGAAAATACTGTCAATCAACTAAAGTCTATTAAGATGCTAAGAATGAAAAAAAAAAAAGATGCTAAGAATGGTTTTAGGGGAAAACAGCTCATTGTAAGTGATGCGTTATAATGTGAACTAAAATTTTTCTCATGACACAGTTATTTGATCCAGTTAGGAAATACAGAAAAGCTATTTACATAATTAATAATGTTACCTAAAATAAAATCAATTTCTTGTAAGTTTACAAGACTTATTTATAGGACAATTGGGGCCCAGAGTAGTTGAGTGATTTGTTCAGTCATATAAATTCAGTGATCATAGAAATGAAACTAGAATCTAGGCCCCTTGAGGACTAATACGGATCAAGTGTAGTACTCATGCTGTTGAATTTAACTTAAATTTACATCCCTAATGACTATATAAAAGTAACGTACTTAGAAGGAAAAGTTATAGTATAAAGAGAAAACATGGTTAAAGGCAGAATTGTCAAGTTTCTGCCTGTGAAATATAAAATATTAAAGAAGGGGAGGACGGTGCAACCAATTAAAAACATTTATCTGTTAGTTTCTGGAATTCTACAGTAAGTCTCAAAATGATACCATCAGTCCTAAAGGATTAGGTACTATGAAAAGAAACATGTGACTATGAAACCATGTGTAACTGCTATGACAAGAGTGATTCAGAAGGTCCTTGAATTTAAAAATTATATTAGAATCAGAGTTTCTGAAGAATCCTAGCAATATGGATGCCTAGGTTATTTTATTTATTAAAGATTTTTAAATTTATATATCTAATAATATTAACTTTTCTCCCCCCAAAGTTATTATTAAATTGATAGAATGTACTTTATAATAGACGGCACCTAAGAATCCAGGAAAATATGGTAAATCTACATTATGGTTTTGATCACTTTTCTGCCAAACAAGGGGACTAAGAGCAAGACCCTTCAAGATCTTGCCATCAACTAAAAAAGTCTATTTTAATAAATTTTAATTTGGAAACATTTTACTATCACTGTTAAACCACAAACTGAGGTAAGAAAACTTTCAAATAAACATATAATTGAGATAACCATCATATAGGCATATGTATATTTTAAATGTGGATCTAATCCTCAGACTGTACAAAATAAAACAAACCAGCACCCAAAAAGCAACAGAATTAGGAAGTAATAGCTAAGATAATAGGCTTTACTTCTTTTCCCATAATAATTTCATCATCCCATCAAATTGAGCTTTGCAAGTAATTATCAAAACTGGCTAAAAATGTTCGTAATTAAAAGTACCAGGCTTAAGGTCAAAATAATCATGCAACTAGTGAATCTAAAGTTGAACTGTATAAAACCTCACTATCTATAGCCCAATTTTCCAGACTCTGACATGACAGATGATCATTTGCACTCCCAGCCTGAACAATAAAAGATATTTACTAGTGAACTAAAATATTGGCTAGGATAATTCCCATTATTTTATATGTTTTAAATCATGCTAACTTTCAAATGACTAAAATAAATATATTTGCAGTCCTAAGCCACAGGATTATACATGTTACCTACAGATGTACCTTTGGCCAAAATATTCCCTATGACATGCCATACCCTATTTTTAAAAGCCTACAAAAAGACAATCCACAGTATTCCTGCATAATTTATTATGGCCTAGAATATTAGGATAAGAAATATTTTTTTCCTGTAGCTTAAATATCTCACTGTTTCAGATTTTAAAATCCATTAATTTAAACATTGTAATTATTCTCATTTCCTCAAAGATTGATACTAAAAAATACAGTACTTTTCAAGGCAAAAAATTGGTAATTATCAAAAGCATATCACAATATTAACCACAAGCCAAAATGTAAATTGTTCACAGATCTAGTAAAATACACACTATTCAAATTAAGTTCAATTTAGTCCTAAAAGTTTCAAGCCACAAATGCAAACTACCTTTGCAAAGATGAAACAACCCAAATGCCAAAAGGTTCACTTGAAAGAAATGTTTACAACCCCATGTGAAAAAAGGGTACTTGGATTCAGCAAAATCCTATGCTGACCTCGTGGGGCTGTACTAATTCTTGCTGGCAACAAATAGCAGTAAAATTTCTATACTTTAAAAAATTGTTCCATGAAGTGTGGTGATAAAATGAAAACGGAGTCAATAAGGATATTGATGTTAATTGCCAGAACTGATTCCTTCACAAACCCTGTTTTCACAACAGCAACCCC
This sequence comes from Nasua narica, assembly GCA_028533885.1. Lineage (NCBI taxonomy): Eukaryota > Metazoa > Chordata > Mammalia > Carnivora > Procyonidae > Nasua > Nasua narica. Next base: position 65,283,414 of record CM052810.1, read on the forward strand.
TTATGATTAGGGGAATTAAAAGTTGCTGAACTCAACAATCCCTTCAGTTAAACCAACAGACCCCTCATAGAGCTGTCCAACGCTGCCCAAACTATCCATCCTTTAGTCGAATCAGTCAGTTTCATGAATTGTAGGATTTATCTTCAAGTCCAGTGCTGACTCAGAGGGTAGCTTGTTCCCTAGAGAAAACAACCAACAAAAATCAGAACAGCTACTGCTCATAAGCTCTTTCAACACCCAAGTGGAAAGGTCAACTTATTGGGTCCAAAAAATAGTTCAACTTCCTTTCAACTAGAGAAATAGCCAATAAACTAAAGGCAGCTATGTGCCATAGGCAGGTTTTGGTTAAAGCTTTCACTCAGTTATAGCAAAGAAATGTTAAATAGATTAAAAAAAAAAAAGCTTATATGAAAAGCTATCACACAAACTATATGGTTTCTCACTCAAGAAGAAATTTACAGGGTATATAAATGAAAAGTATTCCAAGGGCCAAAGCTGTTTTGTTTTGATCTTTGAAGAGCTGATTTTTGTGGGCGCATGAGCACACACACTCATTTGCACAAGAAACAGAGTGAAGTGGGTGAAAATTAAATGTCGCCACCCTGAAGTAGTCTACATGTCTTAGGGTAGCTATGCTTAATGCCATACATAAAAAAACTAGTGAAGTGTTACATAATTCCTTAAAAGTAAGGTCTTCCATTCATTAGTTAGAAAAAATATTCTGAATCAAAAGATAAAAAGAATAACGGGTTCTGTTTCAGGACTTGGCAATAGTGGGTTGCCTTCCCTATTGTTTCTAAAACCAAAAAATAAACATGCACAGCCTTTGAGCTTCGAGATATACCACCACAGAACTAAGGGGCCTTTCCACTTCAGGAGTTAGGGGTTTTGTCTACAATATCATGCTACTATGGAAAAGGGAAGCAAAAAACTTAATAAGAAAGGCAACTAGAGATCTCAAGCTAATTTCAGAACACAGACATGTCATTTTGTCCTTTCACGTGAATTAGATTGAAAGATTTTCATAAAACAAGTATGTTACTCAAGACTGTCTCCAGAAAGAATCATGAAGGTGACCAATACAACTTGTCATTTTTTTATTAATTCTATGATTTATTCATTCAAGTGTGGGAAAAATTCTAATCAAAATCTTTCCCTTGTCATTTCTAAGTTGTAATGAGAAAATTCTTGATTCTCAACCAAGAATCTCAGTGCCTGAGAGCTCAGATTTATGGAGGATAAAACTAGTAATATCAATACACCACCTTGAAAATTGTGCTCATTTGCATATAAGCAAGACTTTGGTAATTTGCAGGGGTTTCTGCTTGTTTGGCTTTAAAGTCTTACTGATTCCTCACGTTCCCAGCCTTTCTCAGAGAAAGAGTTGAGCCCTAATGAGCTAAGACACTTACTGCACATCACTAAATAGTCACTCAAATCATTGTCTGTATTCTGTGGTTCAAATGAAGAATCTCAGAAGAAAAGCTCCAAACCTCCGAGCTTCCTTATTTATGTACCGGTTAAGTTCCCTCCTATTGAAAAATAGACCTTGTGGGCCAGTGGTTTTCAAACTGTATCGAGTAAAACCCTAGGCTTCCGGAATAGCTTCAGGGTTGCGTAAATTTCTTGACTTGAAATCCTTTTATCTATTTTTTTCAATATTTATTAAATCGATAATAAAATCACAAATGCAGGTCCAAATAGTATGCACTCATTTTTAGCACACTAGAGATTATCACCAACATACTCAGTTTGTATTGGATTACAATATTTTCATGGACATCCCATTATAAAGCCTCTCTCTCTACATATATATATATATATATATATATATATATATATATATATATATATGGGTTTTTTGTTAGGAAGGTAGTGACTCTGGAGTAATCTTTATTTAAATGCACAGGTACTTATACAAAACTGAACAAATAAGTGTATAACGTACTCATGTGAATTATGATTCTCATGTTACTAAATGATAGAAAATACAGAAAAGGAGACTGAGGAACAAAGAGGAATTATTATCCTTTACCTACCAATTTCAAGCTATTGTGTTCGACAAAGTACCACACAGATTTGTTATTGTCACTGAATTAACTTTATGAATAAATTTTTAAAACCTAACCCTGTATTAGCAGTTGTATCAACCTTATATAAATTTAGATTTAGAGACTGTATATCAACTTCACAAGCATTTTGCTGCTTTGAAAAACCACTGTTCTAAACTCTAATTAAGGCTTGGTATTCCTTGGTTCACAGGTCCCCTAGGGGCAGAAATGCTAATTAAGTCTTTAGTTTCTACTGCCTGCTGAGTTGGAAGTTCCTGCTATCTGTACTCCAAACCACCTTTCCAATCCTATCTCCTACTAGCCTCTTCTCCCCACCTTCTCACAACTCTCAAAACACAGTATGCCAAACTCTGGAGTCCTAATGGCAAACAAAACTGGTGTTTTCAGAGAGAGGTACTGGGTATTTTAAATATATGGATAAGGTATCTATCTCAGTGCCATTTTTCATTAATTTTTCCAAGTTCCTGCCCAATCTAACCTTTTCCACTTGCCTAGCAGTTTTATTTTTTTAACAGATTTTTATTTTTAAGTAGCCTCTACACCAACATGGGGCTCCAACTCATGACCCCTAGATCAATGGCCGCATGTTCTACTGATTGAGCCAGTCAGGTATACCCCTTGCCTAGCAATTTTAATCTTAAAATGAAATCCCACTCTTCTGATATATCAGAGATGAAATTTCACATCATATGCATCACACAAATGGTAGACCTCAAAGATACTTCTTTGAAAAAAGTGAAAAAGAAACTCTACATAACAAAAGCAGTGACTAAGAGCCTGAGGTGGAAAAACAGAATTATCCCTAGGAGCTAATGACAGTCCTTTAAATTGCATGTGGAATCACTGCACGCTGGTACCCACGCACACCTTGTTTTAAAAAAACAAAACAGAGGCGCCTGGGTGGCTCAGTGGGTTAAGCCTCTGGATTTGACTCAGGTCATGATCCCAGCCAGGGTCCTGGGATCCAGCCCCATGTCAGGCTCCTTGCTCAGTGGGGAGCCTGCTTCTCTCTCTCCCTCCCTCCGCCTTTCTCCCCTGCTTGTGCTCCCTCTCTCTTGCTTACTCCTACACTTTCTCTAATAAATAAAATCTTTTAAAAAACAACAAACAAAACAACAACAACAAAGTGCCACCTGGTTAAAAACAAAAACAAAAACAAAAAATACCCTGCCCTAACAACCTGGTCTCTTCAAGGAAACTCCATGGACTCCCTCACAATCAGCACTTGAGGGTAACAGCGCCTGTTCTAACAGAAACTTGCTTCAAGCCTATACTTCTGTAACACACCTGAGATTGTCTTCGCATCTGTTCAGTCTTTTTATCTAACTATTGGGTTGAATTACTTTTTGAAAGTCCACTAATTGAGTGAGAGCATTTATAGATTATGCTATTCAACTGGTTGAAACAAACAAGAAAAAAAAACAATAACTACAAAGATTTTCAACTGTATTTAAGATGTTTAAAGAAATCCTATCCAGGGTGCCTGCGTGGCTCAGTTGGTTGAGCAACTGCTTCCTTCCGGCTCAGGTCATGATCCTTGAGTTCCGGGATCAGGTCCCACATCGGGCTCCCAGCTCCGTGCAGGGAATCTGCTTCTTCCTCTAACCTTCTCTCCTCTCATGATCTCTCTCACTTTCTCTGTCTCTCAAATGAATGAATGAATGAATGAATGAATGAATCTAAAAAAAAAAAAAAAGAAATCCTATCCATCCTTCAAAACCCTCCTTTTTAAAACCATGCTTTAATAACCCAGTTATTTCCTTTTCCATGAACCTTTCTGGCCTGAACTCATTCAAATCAGTTAAAACCACTTTTCTTAAAATTTTCTGGCATTTTGAACTTTTTTTTCTTTAGAAGTAAAAAAAGGGCAGATGGCAGAATCTCCTGTGAAATCCTGAAAAATACAAAGGCCATTGCTCCAAATGTGTAGTTTCTGATTCAGTAGATCCTAGATGGGGCAGGGAAGGCTGTATTTTAGAAGCACCACAGATTCATCTGTAACTATATGGAAGCTTACTGGAACTACTGCATGAGATCAGGCACTGAACAAGGTTCCAGGAATTCAGGAAATCAGACCCAGACCCCTGATCTCATGAAGTTCACACTTTATCGTAATAAAGCCCACTCAAGTACTCAAAATTTTCTAATTTAAAAATTTACTCTAGAGCTCCATGTGAGATTACAATAATGGATAAAACGTTACAAACGCCTCCAGAAGAAGCATTTAACTTTAGTGGAGAAAACGTACATAAAACATGGGCAAAATTTTATATTTTTTTAAGATTTATTTATTTTAGAGAGAGTGAGAGAGCACGTGCACAAGCGAGCAGGGAGAGGGACAGTAGGAGAGGGAGAGAAAGAAGCTCAAGCAGACTCTGCTGAGCATGGAGCCCAACGCATGGCTCAATCTCATGATTCTGAGATCCGACCAGAGCTGAAATTAAAGAGTTGGACACTTAACTGGCTGAGTCACCCAGACGCCTCAAAACATAGACAAAATTTTAAAAATATATTATGAGATACTCAAGCACTATAGCAGCACAGAGAAGAATGACCAGAGAGGTAGAAATGGCTTTGGGGAAAGAAAATGAGGCATCTGACCTAGTCAGTGAAAAACCGGCAATATCTCAAGAAACTGAAGAGCCTTCCAGGAAGAGTAAAATCAAAGCAAAGGCACAGAGATGTGGGTGGGAGGGAAAGCTGACCATGTTCAAATACATATCCTCAAATAAGATGTATACTTTTTAACAGAGTAGGTCCTCCATGAGGTAAAGTTAAAGGGACGAGGCTTATTCAATAAGAAAAGAAAGCAGCAGTCTTTAAACAGTTATCTTCAATTGTTTTAATTCTAAAAATACTCACTTAGCATCTAAACACAGTTTCCACCACAAGGGACTTTATATTCCAACAGGCGTAAAGATGGCCACTCATCCTAATTTAAACAAAAATAAAACTTCAAATTGTAATAAATTCTGACAAGGAAATAAACAGGACAACCTGAGGAAAATAATGGTGGGAAATGTCCTTTAAATTAGTCAAAGTCTTTTCTTTGTGACATTTTAGCTGACACCTGAGAGAAGGAAAGACCAGTCATGGAAAGAACAGATGGAGCAATATATGCCAAGAGCATGAGCCAAAAAGGAGCTTGACGTGTCTGAGGAAGGCCAGCATGGCTGTAACTGAACACACAATGAAGAAGACAGAGTGGAAGGCTAAGATTCAGACAAGGACACAATACACAAATTATGTGAGCCATAGTAAGGAGCTTGGATTTTATTCTACCAAGAATCAGAAGGCCATGACCTCATTTATATTTAAGATTACTCTTGCCTTTAAATGGGAAATGAACTTCAGGGGTAAACCAATGAATCTATCATGGCCTGGTCTAGGACCAGGGGCAGTGTATGTTAGAGATATCATATACAAACCGAATTGACTAGATTACTCATTAACTCACTGTTGGATAGCAAAGGGAAGAGAGCAAAGATGAATCTTAAGTTTCTCACTCAAGCATATTTCAGAGGGTGATGATAGGTTTACCCAACTTCATAAAAGCCCTGATAAGAAAAAGCCTTAACTCCGCACATGGAATGCCGAATAATAAATTCTGAAATGAAGTAAGGACTATTCTTCTAGGGTAATTAAGAGATTTTCAAACAGCTTAGCTAGCTTAAGAGGGAAATGAAGCTGGGGAAATGAATTAAACAGTTTAGGATCCTTACTACCTATAATTTTTTATAAGGTTATAGAAAGTATACATTCACATGCATACCCACAATAGCTGCATCATACTCATTTCAAAATTGAGTACATTAATATTTTCTTTTAATTATAAATGTATGTAACTGAAAGTATCTGAGGGAGGGAAAAGTCCTGCTCTGCCCCACTGTGAGAAGAGGAGTGCTTCTCCACTGTCCCTAAAAAAGCACTGGTTTTTAACCAGGAATGGACATTGGAGTTGCCCGTCTAAAAACAGACATGTGTAGAACTGGAAGGGAAAGGAAAGGAAGATCTGGGTGAGAAATTGGAATGGCAGGTTAGGATTGGTCTTGGTTTTTAAAAACACCCTGGGAAATGTCGATACACATCCTCAGTTAATCTTTAAAAGATTAACACTGATCTAAACTAATTTTCACACAATTTTAATTAATAGGTTTTTCTAGCACTAATGGCTGAGGCCATGAGGTAAATCCATAACAGTCAGAAATATTTTTATGAACATAAGCAATAGTACTTTGTCTTACTATGTATTACTCATAAAAGTCAAAATTATTAAAATGACAAAACAACAGGACTACTTTACACAATTATGTTTAAAATAGACCTTTCCCCTTTTGGGGGCGGGGAGGAGGTTTCATATTTCCTACTGACTGTAGTTCGAATACAGTAAAAACTTTATAATAAAACCAAGTCTCAACATCTGCTTAAGTTTCCCCAAGCAATTCTCCCATGGGGTTACTAGTTAGGTCCTCTGAATATAAATACATACAAAAATTATCTCCAAAAGTTAAGTATGAGAACCAAAACTCCTAAATGTCAATTTCTCAAAATTTAAAAAATTGGAGACATGTTATTTATTTTACCAAGTTTTAATGCAACAAAATTATAAATAACTTTTCATTAGGTAAAAGTTTTAAGTCACAAATATATTCTCTTTATACAAATACAGATGGAAAATCTGAGAGCTCTCTCATCAGGGAGATTAGGTAAATAAGAAAAACTACAAATCTGACTTTTGCCAGTGAAATGTTGAGAATCTACTTCACTTCTATCCCTGAGACAGCTCTTAACCTTCCTCAAGGAATAGATAAAATGTCCAAAACATGAAATTAATTTGCAACATAAAAAACTGCACACAAGCCATACAATATATTTCCTCCAAAAGAAAGAATTCACAACTCCAAGAATAGATAGGCATAATTTCCAAAATATTAGGAAACCATGCAATTGAGGAAATCACAAAAATCCCTACTTCTCTACAGGAGAGATTAAAATGCATAAGCAATTTTTAAATAATACTGATCAAAGTAATAAATGAATAAAATGGAATAAAGCATTTAACTCAAAAAAATACACACAACTGTAAATCAGACAAGCAAAGAAAACTCTATCCTGTTTATAGTGTCTTTTACTCAAACTGTTTTAAGATTTCATCATTAATAATTTAGGTATATAAGATTACAAAGAGAACTTCTCCCATTGTTTTTATTTCAGAATTACTAGAAGCAACCACCCAAAGTTACTATCTACAATTCTTCCAATTACACCAATATATCTGTCTTTATTTGAAATTACTGGTTTTAAATTCTCATTTTCTAGTTAACAATATGCATTCTGGGTATCTGTTAACCTTCTCAATTAGGAAAAAAAAAGAAAAAGAAGAAGAAGAAGAAAACAGTACTCTAACCTGAAAATACAGGTAAAAGTTTAGACTGGGCCTAACCGAAAAACTCATTCCATAAAAATGATAGGGAATATGTACATTCAGACCATATTTAATAGAGGCATGATTTCACCTTAGATCTTACATACAGATTATTTTCCTAACAGATTACAGCTTTCACCCAAACTTTCACCCAAAGAGAGCATTTTGAACAGTTTTGTGGCTAAAGGTTATTCACGCCAAAACTCGAATTGAATTAATAAAAAATAAATATTGGGGCGCCTGGGTGGCTCAGATGGTTAAGCATCTGCCTTTGGCTCAGGTCATGATCTCAGGGCCCTGAGATCGAGCCCCGAATCGGGCTCTCTGCTCAGCAGGGAGCCTGCTTCCCCCTCTCTCTCTGCCTGCCTCTCTGCTTACTTCTGATCTCTCTGTCAAATAAATAAATAAAATCTTTTAAAATAAATAAATAAATAAAAAATAAATACCTTACCTAAAAACTTACTCTGATTCTTAATACATATATGATCTAAATTTGTGGATATGTTTTTATGCTTATGGAAATTAAAGTCTCAATGAAGTATGTACTTCATAGATTTTTTTTAATTAAAGGTAGTAGAGCTTCACGTCCTACATGCAACTGCATCCCACATAGAGGGGAAAAGAATCAAATCATCAGCTACCGTTGAAATGCTTTTTTAAAGATGTGATAGAACAATTCTCTATTCTTGAAGTCTCCAAAATCTAGATTCAAGGTAAACTGAACCTTGGATTCCAAGAATGTCCAGTACTTGTGATATACCTGATTCTACCCTTAATTTGCCATCCTTCAGTATCCACCGTAAGCCTTTTAATATACTAGTGAGAAGAAACCTAAATCTTGTTTTTAAAGATTCCATCAAAAAAAAAAAAATTGAACTAAAAATTATTTGAATAGGAACATGAAGATATCACAAGTATTCATTTTCATTCTTTTAAGACATATATAAAGAATCAGTAATATTTTTACTTTTACGAAAATATAAAGAAAAAGCACAAAATGTTTAAATTATGACTCACGGTTAACATTTCAGTTATAAAAATTATATATGATTAAAAGTACAAATATTTTTCTCTTCACTACATTACACAATAAAATTGAAAAGTTTTAACACCCTCAAAAAGTTTTCTTTCTTTTTTTCTTTCCTTTTTTTTAAATGTAAATAGAAGCCATGTCGATTTGGCCAAAGTAAATACAACTCAGTTTCCATCTCTGGTTTTCTCCTCAACATCTAAAAAATTTTAGCAACTGATTTATATGATCATTACTTCATTTTGGTTGATTATTTACATGTGATAATAAGTATCTGGACTGGGGCACCTGGGTGGCTCAGTGGGTTAAAGCCTCTGCCTTCGGCTCAGGTCATGATCTCAGGGTCCTGGGATCGAGCCCCACATCAGGCTCTCTGCTCAGCAGGGAGCCTGCTCCCCCCTCTCTCTTTGCTCCCCCCGTCTCTCTGCCTACTTGTGATCTCTCTCTGTCAAATAAATAAATAAAATCTTTTAAAAAAAAAATAAGTATCTGGACTACCTGGATATTAGAAACACTAAAAGCATTTGAAAAATCTATTAAGTACCCTACAGCATCCTCAAAAAATTTATCTAATCTCATTTACCAAAGTTAGGCAAACGCTGTAAATTCATATTAGGAATTGAACCTGAGTTTTATCAAACACATACTCTGACATACTATTTGACGGAGACCACAGCCTGAACATCTGTTTTGCTTCTCGTGTCTACAAATAGTAGTCTTCCCTCTGGCCTAACTTCAACCTTACCTCTATCAACATCCTTACTTCCATGAGTTTTCATTAATTAATTTGACAAGTAGTAGAGTATTAACCACTTGTAAACTATACTGCCTAAACCCATAAAAATGTCAATAACTTATCCACATTTTTAAAAATCACTGAATAGTTTTGAAATACAACTTTAAGAAGTATGTCCTCTGGCCCATAGAGTAGGTAACTTAATTTGGTCACTTGAAGAAACATAACTGACCTGCCTGCCCCCAAACTTGGACTAATAATCTGAAATGGTAGGATCTTTCCTAGCCTCTATAATGGTGGCAATCATTTAAATCATAACATTTATATTATTTAAATGAAGGGTTAAAACAAAATGGGAGGACAGGTATCTCACAACAAAACCAACTCCTCTAGATCAAAAGAACCACTTTTTGCTTCTCAAGTCATAAGGAATATTTATGAGTAAATTGATTCTTCATTCATAGTGACAAATTATGTCTGCACTGTTTATAAACAAGAAACTGACTCTAAGACAGGTATATCTGATTATAAAAAATTATAGATATTCACAAAAATAATGTAAGGTTAATATCCACGTTATTTTAACTTTGGATTTCTTTCCAATGAATAAACACTAATACCAAATTTAAACAAAAATTGAAGTTTGACTTCCAGAAAACGTTGTGATAGAATCAATGAATACCTCTTGCTTCTTTAACATAACAATTTAGTTGGCCTCTACATAAAAACTTTAAAGCATACATATTAAAATGTAGCATGTAAATAAAAGGTATTTGATCACTGGATCGAGGTCCATGGGGTTTAAAATTTTAAAGAAGCATGGTCCATATCAGGAGCCAGAATAGACATCATTGTATTACATAACTTAAACTATTTTTGTCCTTTTACATTAAGGTGGAAGCAATCTCCATTGCCCAGGTTTGTTTTTGTTTTTTGTTTTGTTTTTGAATTGTTTATGTTCTTGAATGAGCTTCAGTAACCCCTGTAACAATTCAATGGATACTTATCTGATCACTTCAGTTATCCAGAACATAGCCAAGAACGAGGAAAAAACTAGTCTCAAAGGATAATTTAAAGTTCATGTACCTTATTCAAAGGTAACAATTCAAGTCCTTAACTCAGTCTTTTTCTTATTTGAAAAAAAAAAGTATTAAAAATGTGTTTGTGTTCTCAGCCCTCAGGAGATTAAGGAGAAAAAGAAAGGGGTTATATGAAAAAAGGGGAAAGAAGACAGCAGAGAGCAGCAAGAACAGTGGAGTCTCAAAACGGCTTCCCAGGAAAAGCAATCTTATCAGCACCACCTGGAAACAAATTAGAATAGTAAATTTTCTGGCTCACCCAAATCTACGAAATCTGGAACTCTGGGATGAGACCCGGGAAGGCTGTTGATTGTGATGGACTCTCAAATTTGAGAACCACTGTCCTAAAGGTAGGAATACTAACAGCACAACACAGTCATCAATAAAAAGTCAGTTAAGAATTCGGTAAAAGGGGGGGCGCCTGGGTGGCGCAGTTGGTTGAGCGACTGCCTTCGGCTCGGGTCATGATCCCGGAATCCCGGGATCGAGTCGCACATCGGGCTCCCAGCTCCATGGGGAGTCCGCTTCTCGCTCTGACCTTCTCCCTTCTCATGCTCTCTCACTCTCTCTCTTTCCTAATAAATAAATTAAAAAAAAAAAAAAAGAATTCGGTAAAAGGGTTCAAATAAACTAGCCTGAGTATATCCATTTAGGAGTACTTTAACAGATTCAGAGAGCAAGAGAAAAAGGCCTTACCTCCAAGGTATTATAATCTAACACAGTGGGGTAAGAGGACAATGGAAAGGGTAAAGAATCTAATTATATAACTTGAAACAAACTGCTCTACAAACTCTGATACCTAAAGGGTATCAATCAGATTCTGGCTCAATATGATAACTGAGGCAAAGTTGAGCATGAGTCATCAAAAAAAGATTATATTTTATCTGAAACAACAGAGTACTAGAAAGTTTGGAAATCTATGAAAAATTGCTAAAAACCTTAAGTTTTGACAATTAAAGCCATAAAGCTTCTCATATTAAAAAAATCAAGCAGGGCTTGGTTAGGTGGATCAGTAGGTTGGGCTTCTAACTCAAGACTCCTGATTTTGGTTCAGATTGTTATCTCAGTGTTATGAGATCGAATCCCAAATTGGGCTCCGTGCTGAGTGTGGAAACCTGCTTAAGATTCTCTTTCTCCATCTCCCTCTGCCCACACCCCGCAAACCCACAAGTGCTCGTGTGCTCTCTTACTCTACAAAAAAAAAAAAAAAAAAAGAAGAAGAAGAAAAGTAAATAAATAAAAAATCAAGTATGCTGGAAACCTCCATTTCCTGTGATCCTAAATAAATCAGTTATTATAGCTTCTTTGTCAATTTCTTTAGATACCAAAGATGCAAATAAGATAGTGCCCCAAGATGTATATACATGAGATAACCAGGATCAACTGTTAAAATTCTGCATCAAACAAGACTGGCAAATGTAACCTAACTGCTTAAAAAAAACCAAAGTTCAAATTTTGGTGGAGTCATCACTGGACACCAGACAATCTCCAGGCTTGTCCATACCAACATCCCACTGAGGTTTCTCTTCTTCCAGTTGCCTGGAGAGATGCTCAGAAACCACCTGATCTGAGTCTGATTACATGGAAAAGAGCATCTCAGACAACCTGAATATCTGTCCTGGACTAGTACAAAGGCAATAATTAAGTGTGTGTCACATGAAGAAGCCCTTACAGTTTGGATCTGTTTGTTTCAGCAGGTTAACCCTACCACCACATCACAAACAATGAACAATAAGATTATTGTAACTTAGTAACTACATAGTAACTACAGTCTAGGGAGCAGTTTGGGGACATTATACTAACATCCTATGGATCTGTACTGTTTTCTTTAAGATACAAAATCCCCCAAAGGGGCTATTAGTTATTAGTTACTACTTACAGGAATACCAATCTAAAATTTGGAAACCACATCAAAATACAGGAAGATATTTATGAAATCATAAGAATATATCTCACTTCAGACATATCAATGTATAAGAAAGTCATGACTAAAAAATCCAGAACTAAACATCATCACATGCAGTCCACATTTGACTGTTTGCTAGTATTTATGTTTAGGCTTTACGAGCCTCTATGTACTAGAGCTTTTAAAACAAATACATCTCATTCCTCTCCTTTTCTAAGACCTTTCCCACGTGCTCCACTTGGACTGCACATCTGAAAAGCAAAAAAGAGTAAGAAAACAGGTGGCTTTCATATATGAATCTGACTAGTCAAGCTGAGAAGAATCAGGGAAAATTCAAGATATAAAAGAGGCTGCTGGAGGGAGAGGGTGAGTGGATGGGGTAACGTGGTGATGGACATTGGGGAGGGTATGTGTTATAATGAGCACCGGGTATAAGACTGATGAATCACAGACCTATACCTCTGAAACAAATAATACGTTATATGTTAATTAATTGAATCTAAATTTTAAAAATAAATCATAAAAAATTTAAATTAAAATTTAAAGAAAAAAGAAGAGACTGCTACCTTTCATGTCATTCCTACAGAATTAGAGGACCATCCCTAACCATCCCTAACTAAACAGCACAGTAATTTTATTCACACTCTCTCTCCCTCACTGAGTACATACAACGCACCAGGCACCACTGAGCCAAAAGGTTAATAAAGAAGAAAATGATCCTGAGCTCTCAACCTATTTGACTTAAAAAAGGGGAAGGCAGAAGCTGACTCCCAACTCTCCACATCCAGCTAGACATCAGGAATGTTCTTGGGCATTTAACTAATACATGCTCTTTCTGCCTCATTTCATCCAGAACCACTACAACATTCTGATTTACTTACCCCAGATGCTAATCTTACATTGATGAAACAAAACCCCCCTCATCTCCAGATAGTCTTGGTGGGATTTTCCATTTACGCAGACAATGTCAAGGAAGTCCAGTACCTTCTACAGTCCTTTTTAAGTCTAGTACAAATATCCAACTCTCCTTTTGCTACCTCTCTCTCATCACTGTGTTCATTTCTGCCTCTTTTTAGTGTTCCTATCGCCTATAGATCAACATGTCACGAAACAATAGAATTTTACATTAGAAAGACTTTTAGAATCATTGAATATTATCTTCTTAAAGATATGAAGATGCTAAAACATGGGATCAAAGGGTGTGCCAAAAACCACACAGCTACTTTATTATAACTAGCACCATGTTCCAAAGGCAATCAAGTCATGATCCAACGAAAGCAGCCAAACAGCAGATGTTGCTGTAATAGTAGATCACAGAGCTTCAGTGGAAGGGAACCCCTACCCACTCCCATCCAGCCCCTACCCCATAGGTAAGGGACGAGTCAGCCAATACAAGATTTAAACAGGAAGTCCACAATAGGACCTCTAAAACCTAACAGGCCGTATTAACCAGGGATTCCCCAACCAGCAGAACAGTATCTACTGGTAGCTCTTAAGCCTTACCTGACAGGTCTCCAAGACAGCTGCAGCAGCCACATCCCCCTCTGCGCCATTAACGTCTCGCCTCAGTTTCCTGAAATTCCCAACTGAGAAGGGAATATAGGCCCACAGGCATTCCCAACCCGGTTATGGCTCTACAGTTCTACTGTTAGTAAATCTTCCCTGGGACAGCACCATCTGTATCCACATACATGCATACAAAGAGCAGTCTCCATCTAGGATGAGCTTAACATTACAGGGCAATGAAAAGGTCCTCTTCATAAAAACCTCAGAGACCCCTGATCTTAACTATAAATTTTTATTTCATTTTTGAATGTAGAAAGTACTCCCCAATTAGAAAACCTGGAAAAGTTTGAGTGATTCTGCAGAATATACCTGAAAAACAAAGTAGTTACAAAAAATGGAAACATGCAATTTAAAAATAATACTTACAAATATTTTCACTGGTTTTAAGAATGTTTCAGCACCTCAAGACACAAAGTGACTCTAGTTCTGATATAGTCAAACTTTCAAATGGCACACTTCTGTTCTTATAGGACTATTAATATATATATTCTCTTGAACATTTGCAGTTTTCAGAAGTTTTCAAAGATGCTCATGAAATCATTAAAATTCACTGTGTTTAAGAGATACTGACCAATTAAAACATTTTTTGTACCAAAACAAAAATGAAGCTTAAGTGAGTTAGCACTTATTAGGCACCATCTATATGCCTATTTGTGCTAGATAAGAAATAACATGGTTCTTAGGGAACTGATAATACGCTTAGGAAATCTAGACTGATATCTTTAAACAAAGAATATTTTAATGCTAGACTACCTCTACTACTATTAAGAGTAAAAACTATTTGGTCAAATCAATTCAGATTGAAATATCAAAAAAAACTCGTGGCAGAGTTTCCTGACTGGGTTGACCCACGAAATTCTTTTAACAGTAGACTTTTAGAAATAATTATAGAAAAATCTATCTAGAGTAACATCCTATAAAACATAATGATGTTTAAGAATTACATAAATATTTTTTATAATTTTATTTTCAGTAATTATACCACTGAGCAAAACATAAAATAATCTAAAATGGTAGATTAATGAAGTTTTTATGCCTTTGGTGATTGTAATGTAGAACCTAAGATACACAGTACAAATTTAAATATGAACTTAGATATTCACTATCAATCGGCAAGACCACAGCTTCAACCTATCAGTAGAGTTTCCTATTTTCCCACAGGTACATAGGCTCCTTAGCTGGATATCAGATCAGAGCCGTAATACAGCTAGTGGGATAGACGTATCTGTGCATTTGATTTTATCCACAGTAGTGTTCCAACCACAGTAACTTAGAGGAGTTCGTGATTCCTGACCTATAGGAGTTGTTAATTTTAACAACATATCCCAATTTGCCTTCTCTCATTTTTCAGTCATACAAATCAATCAGTTATATGGACACACATACATACAACTTGTCCAAAAAAGAAAATATCTGAAAGGGCTATCATGTGGAAAAGGTTTTGATTTACCCCACTCAACACAAAGAGAAAGAACTAGGACCAGTGGACAGAAGACAGACAAGACGGAGTTTAGTTCAGCAAAAGATATAATTTTCTTTTTTATTCAAACTTAAAATGTGCACTGAGTTACCTCCCTTAGCTAAAGAATTCCTTATTACTAAGAAGAAGCTAGATGATAATCTGTTAGGAAAGTCACCTCTAAACTGGCACAAGGCTCAATTATGTTGACTCCAAAAAGTTCCGCCTAGATCAATGACCAGTATAAATTATTCCATAAACCAACAACTATGCAAATGAAATAAATTACACCTCCATTTCTTTGCCTATGATATGAAATGCCACAGAGCTAATGAATCACAGAACTTATTTTTTAGCATAGAACTTCAAAACTAAAAAGCAAATCTCCTTACTCAAACTTCTCAACATTACAAAAATAACTTTTTAAGTAGCACTGTTTGATATATATACATAAAATTATATATATGAAGTTTAATATTTTAGAACAAGAATGATGAAAAAATATTAATTTCCCCTTTCCTTTACTGTCCTCTTTTTCCCCATACCTTGCCCAAGCCACAAAATAAATATTAGCTAATTTTACCCACCAGTGCGAGATCCTCAAGAATATAAAAGATTATTTCAAAAAACTGGATCTAAAACTGTGTTTTCTTTAGATTTTTCTAGACTATCACAATGAGATTTATAATAAATGAATTATTTAATAATATTAAGTGTAGTATAACTAAACGCTTCTCCCCAAATCAATCATCTGAGATTTGTCATAATAACATATTAAAATTTGGCTAAGGGTTCAAAAATCTGCACCACCTTCTTCTTAAAGAAATGAATTTTTGAAAATGCTGCAAGTCCCTTATGGCTCTCTTTCTCCTTTATAAATTAATGATGGCATTTTCAAATTCAAAAACTCTCTCTGCCCCTCCCAAGTGTCCACACACAATCAAGCAGAACAAGAGATGCTCAAATCCTGAGTCACAACCGCGCATTAAACCACCAAATACATTGGTGAACTCCCCTGAAATGGATGCTCCCACTGCTACCTCTCTTAAAATCACTCTCAAACAGACTATGGTTAACACTGAGGCAATTAAACTTAAAGCACAGCAAGCCTTAGTCTACTAAGTCTACTATCAAATCAAAATACTCTTAGGAAAAATACTGATAAAAAAAAATTCAACAATTAGTTCTCACGATAAAATTACTTTTCATTGCACAAAAAATTAAGGCATAAACTATCATTTCCTGTTACGCTAGCCATATTTTCATTTCTAAAGATCTATTCAAAAACTTCACTTAAAGCAAGAGCTACTAGAAAAATAGGTCTTTATCTGTTACTTTCAAAACATTCTTACTAAAACACATTCTGGAAACAGATTTTGCTAAGTTTGTGTTAAGCCAGTTCTTCTCAACTTTCCTAAGTCTGTAAATCTCCAAGAAGATAATACATGCTGTGACCAGAGAAAAATGGATGTTTACAAATAAAGAATATGCATATAACTGTCTCAAAGACTGTGAAGTCCAAGTTAAGTGCCATACCCCAAATATTCCTTCTCATAAGCAGACACTTAGAAAGTAGCAAGCTACTGTTCTTAGGTTAAATGTGCATCAAACAACTAAAACCTATAAATCCTTGATTTCCTAAAGTAGCAGAAAATGGCTGTGTGTACAATTCAATGGAAACTTAACATGTGCTGCATGTTTGTAATGATTTAAATACCTCTGAAACCTAATTAGCTACCAAGAAATTCAAGTAACTTTTATATAAAGTTTTACTTCTTGTAGTAAAGCTTTTTAAAAATGCAAATCAGGTTTAAAAGTGATGAGAACACATTCACTGAGGATTCACTCACAATCGACTATGTTCCAGGTATGCTTTTAATTCCTGTAATTTGAGGAAATTCAAAATCTAATTATCTACTTAATTTTACTCAACTATTTTCACATTTTTGGTCAAAACGAAAATGACATTACTCTAGTTTATACCTGAATGCCAAAATATTTAAGGTTTCATGTTTTTTTTAGAAAAACAGTATTTGACATATTTCCAAGAGCAATAATTTCTAAAACACAAATAAAAAAGAGAAAATGAAACTTTATAAACTGAAAATGATCAATAGGTTATATCTACAGTAGACAAGAAAAGTAAAGATAAATTAAATCGCCACTAAAGTAGGTAAATAAACTCTACCACCTTTTTGATTCTTTAACTTTAAAGTGGAAATAACAAAAACCTTTCCCAGGCTTTGGGGAAAAAAAAAATTTGTAGGTAAAGACTGATGAAAGACATTGAAGGGAGACTTAATTTTTTTCTTTGTTCATCTCCAGAAAGTGTTAAGCCATTAACTAAAAGGAGAAAATATGAAAAAATAATAAATGCAAAACCATTCATCATTCCAGTATTTGTGGAAAATATTTTATCTTACTAGTTGATTTTCATTTGAATGAAAACAATTTTTAAATAATAGGTATTCAGGAATACATTTAATATACATACTGACCTATTACCAAAGGTTCCAGACAGTAATTACTTTCATTAATAGGAAATAAAATGATCATTTTAATGTTAGAGCTATATAGAAGAGTAGTTTCTCAGTTAATTTAATGTTTTATATTAATTTCATTCTAAATTCAAGTTGATACTCAACTGAGACCAATGAAACATCTACCTATACACAATGAAACATCTACCTACCCACCTACTGAAGAGCTTAAAGAAGGAACGAATCATTAATAAATTTTCTAATTGTTTTCAAGATTTAAAATTACCTTTGACATTTTTAACTCCTTTAATATTAAAAAGCTTATTTTTTTAATGGCAAGCCTGAACTAATCTGATCAAAGATGTGAACAAAATAATTACTTTTGAAACAAGCGGAAGTCGTGTTGTTAGGCCAAAATAAACTGGTACTTTACTAAGAGAGCCAAAGTTTTCTGATTGTCATATGGATACTATGCTCATGCGTGCTTTATAAACACTGCTCAGAAGTCTGGACAATCTCTAAGAAATTTTAGATGTAGAGCTGACATGTAGATTATGCTCATGTAGACAAAGTGAACACACCTCAATGGGACAAAAATCATAGTAGCATATTACTTACAAGTAAAACTTTTAGGCTACCAGGGATATTCAATTCTGACACTGCTCTCTAGGGAAGAAGGGAAAATATTTACAAATTTAACTGAACCTGAAAAGAGCCAAAGTAAAAGAAAAGGTAAGAAGACAGGAGATGGGAATGGGCCAAATGGGAAGGGAAGATGAGTGGGAAGGAAGACAGCAAGAAGGAAAAAGGTAGCAGAAAGAGGCATTGATAAAATCCTTAGCAACATAAGGTTATTCTGCCTCTAAGTACACTTGATACTTTACATACTAAACCAGATGCTCTGTTCCGTAAAGTTACCAGTACTACTCTCATTCTTTACCTCATAAAGATCTTCGATTTCAATATTAGTATCAAAACCAATGAATCTTACTACCTGGATTAAGCCCTGGAGGCGATATTAGTTTCAGACTGATCTAGGTAGACCCTTTGCTTCAATAGCATCCAATTTCTGTTTTTTGAAACATTCAAGACTAAGTGACGATTATCCAGTACAGGTTCTAGAAACATAATCGTGTGAGTAATTCAAACAGTTAAGTCCGGATAAACTACTCTGCGCTTACTATAAATTCAACATAGTTCTCCACACCTTGGTTTTCTAATTAAAGTACACAGTAGTAGAGATGGATGATGTTATTTAACAAATTTTCATATTTCTATATTAAAATAAATGTCTATTATATGGAGTAGAATGAAAATTTTGCATGAATTTTTAAGATAAAAAAGAGGACTTCAAAGAAAACAGGATTCTGGAAGGGTCACATTGAACTATACCTCAGGACCCCTGAGGTATAAGTGCATTTATTCAAATTCTTCTGCCATTATGGGCAAACTTGGAAAAAAAATTATTGAAAAGTACTATTTTCCCCTACCTTGACAACCCCTAAATACATTTCTTTCCTACTGTTGTTTATAATACTTTAGCCGATTTAAAATTACTATAGATTTATAATCAAACACCTGAAAGACAATATATCTAAACTTGTATTTAGAATGACACAGAATTGTTTTTTTTAGAAACTTATTGTAAAAGGAAGACTATGAAGCATATACACATATCAATATTCTATTTCTGATGCTTTTACAGAAGTTTTTGAGTGAAACAGCATTATTACTGACTTGAAAAAATTGGGAAATATTAATGTCCAAATAGATATTTTTTCTAATAAACCATTTTCTACTTTAAATTTCTTTTTGTGCTTTTAAACATGCTTATATAGAATTTTTGTTTATATTTAAATTTTGTTTTAAAATTTTCAACTATACATTTGATCTATGGTACCAAAACTGAGAACATAAAACTCATAATGTGTCTAAATGTGAATCATTCAAGTATACAGTTTCAGTTCTGATAAACTAATAGCAAATAGTGCTTACAGGTTTGGTATCTGGAACTCACTGGAAACAGTTACTCAACTTACCTGGTGCTAATCCAGCAGCAGCAGGACTTCCCATGGATGGGTGAGAGAACACTTGAGAGAAGGCAGACATATTTGACTGGGACACGTTACTCAGCCTGGAGGTTGATCCTCCTTTAGGAATAAACTCGCTTGCAGTAGGATTTGGTGTCTATTTAAAAATCAAATATATTAAGTTAACACACTTTAAGCCCAAAAAAGACATTGAATCTACTAGGCATTATTGCACAATGATTTACTGAGTAAAATATTTTATTGAAAGGATTTACAATGTTTTAAGTTTCCATATTTTGGAGTGGTATAATTAAATTTCTGGAAGGAAAATTTTTAATCAAATTTGAGGATTTTAATCATTTCATTTGCAGAATTTAACCCCAGAAACATGTAAAATTTGCCTTGATTGTCAAATATGAATCATTACCAAACTATCCTAAAACATTTTAGAGAACTGGGAGGTTGAG
Source organism: Nasua narica (assembly GCA_028533885.1). Lineage (NCBI taxonomy): Eukaryota > Metazoa > Chordata > Mammalia > Carnivora > Procyonidae > Nasua > Nasua narica. Next base: position 65,303,664 of record CM052810.1, read on the forward strand.
ACTACCTCAAAACTGAGCAACAAGTTTCAAGTTTAATATCTTTAAACCACTTCTACCAGGATAAAGGTCAAAAGCGCCTTTATTCCAAAATTAATCATTTCCCTTTTTTAAAACACTTAAGACATTTCCCCAATAATATAGTGCCATGTATTTAAGTAACAGAGTAAAGACCAGAAAAACATTTAAAAACAAGGAAAAGGTGGGAGGAATCAAGATATAAGAAAAACCTAACAGAGGCCCCAATGCTTTCAATACCCACAAGTATCAAATGTAACTTTTGTTATTATTTAAAGCATTTTACTATGAGATTCCATGGAAAAAATTTTCCTCACAGTTGAACTATGCCACAACATTTTATAAATTCAAGTGGCATAGTACTTTAGGCTTTAAAAACTACTATAACATTAAGAGACTGCATATCAAATTCATAAATGGCCTGTATTTTGTCAACATGGAACAAATAAATATCCTAAATTTTTTAAATGGTGACCATTTTAAATTCTAAATGCCTAAGCATAATAAAGATTCAATCACTTTTAACATTAATGATATCCTTTGAATTCAACTTTCAAATAGTCAGCCAAGGAGATAATTTAGTATGGTTCACACTTCAGCCCACATTCTATGCATACATATAAACTAAGTTTAAAACACACTGAATCATGATGTAAAGCATTCAGTCACTTAAAAGTCTTTTAGAACCTATCATTAGAATGTAAAAAAGCATTTCCACACAAGACAGAAAGTAAGATGGACTAATTCCTGTACAATCCAAGAACAACTTCCCTAATTCAATTTGAACACCACTCTACACTACGAAATTAGAGTTCAAATTATTAGATTTAGAAGACTGTAAGTCAACAGGCTGACCTAAATTTAAACTCTACAACAAATGAGAGTTTACCAATTACATGTCAGCTAATGTTAAATACAAAGTTAATAAAATGTAGAAGAAATGTTAATCTGGGCTTAATTAAAATATATTAAAGAATGAAATTGCTCTGTCACATCTAAGACATGAAGTTCTGAAGGAAAAAAAAATCCAGGCCTGATCCAAAATATATTTTCCGAAGAGAAAAAAAAACTTCTTCTATCACCTTTCTCTGTGTGTGTGTGTGTGTGCGCGAACGCGTGTATTTTAAACCCTTCCAAATTCTAAAGTTTTCAAAAACTGTGGTGTGTTCTATAAAAGTATGATAAATCCCTTTATTTTGGGGAAATTTTCTAGAAAAATAAGTCCATGCATTTTACTGACATACTAATCCCTAGTTCTAAGAGAACAAATGGCTACTAACAGGATCACTTCAGAGCTAAACCAATGTGTTTCAGTTAATCTTAAATCTATTTTAGAAGATGAGAGTCAAGATAAAAATAATTGGTATCTTGGTAAGAGTCCAGAGTACCTAAGAGAGATGGAGACTTCAGGATTACTAAGAGACAGCAAATTTAGACAAAGAAAATTACATGTGTACACAAAAAAATCTTAGTAGCATATTCCTAAGCATATTCCTAAGTATTACCCATTTTCCGTGTCAATTGTATCTTATATTTACTGTAAATAACAGATTTCAAAGCTGAGCTATTCTAAATTAAATCTATTTTAAATTAATTTAAAAGCCTACTTTAAAGGATTCTATAAAGGAGAAAAAGGAGAGAAAAGTCTATTCCACCATTCCCAAACAAATCATATACAAGATATCATTATAATACATTTTAAGAGCCTCCAAATTGGGGTGCCTGGGTGGCGCAGTGGGTTGGGGCGTCTGCCTTTGACTCGGGTCATGATCTCAGGGTCCTGGGATCAAGTCCCACATCAGGCTCTCTGCTCACTGGGGAGCCTGTTTCCCCCTCTCTCTGCCTGCCTCTGTCTACTTGTGATCTCTCTCTGTCAAATAAATAAAATCTTTAAAAAAAAAAAAAGAGCCTCCAAATTTATTAAAAGTTATTAAAATTAATGTAACTATGAAAACTTACACACTAAACTACAGCCTTTACAGATTCAACAACCAAAGATGCAAAAAACCTACCCAACAATGAATTTTAATTAAGAAGTGAAAAGAAAAGCCTAAAATCCTCCCTTTCTCTTTCCTGATTTAAGATGGCAAAGCATTTCCCTTGAGTGGATGGTTTAGGAGTTTATTTTATTCAACTCTGAGTATTTGAGATTAGAGAAAAGGTAAGTGGATTTAACTGGCAGAAAAAACAATTATGCGGGATTTAGATTCAACACAAACCTGAATCTAGGAATAAGAGAGTAGAGCTATTATTAACAGATAATATAAATTCTTATACTATCTAGCCAGATTAGAGAACTATGAGAAATATTTAAAGTAATAATTAACAATTATTATAATAAGAATACCTTTTATGATACAATCAGTTAAAATGATAACTACAATTAAAAGATGCACTTAATTTAATTTTTTGGTTTAAAATGTAAATAAGGGATTTATAAAGTAACAAAATAGTATAGGCACACACCTTTAACATGTTAAAAAGAACAATTTTTTAAATATATTCTTTTATTAACATATAAAGCATTATTTGCCCCAGGGGTACAGCTCTGTGAATCATCAGGCTTACACATTTCACAGCACTCACTATAGCACATACCCTCCCCAATGTCCATAACCCAGCCACCCTATCCCTGACCCCCCACCCTCCAGCAACCCTCTGTTTCGTGAGATTAAGAGTCTCTTATGGTTTGTCTCCTTCCTGATCCCATCTTGTTTCATTTTTTCCCTCCCTAGCCCCCATGACCCCCCTCACCCTGCCTCTCAAATTCCTCATATCGGAGAGATCATACGATAATTGTCTTTCTCTGATTGACTTATAAAAAGAACAATTTTTTTAAAAATAAGCCCAAACTGGTTAAGATATAACCAGTGTATCTTTTTAAAGTGAAATATCTGTTCATCAGAAAGGAATTAATTTATTTTAGCTTTAGGAGGTGAAGGTTACATCTAGAAAGGAGACTCAAGGGCTTGGGTTGTACAAATTTTCTAACTTCAACATCCCTAAAGAGAACGGAATAAAAAGTTTTATTACTCCTGCTCTATGATTTTCATAATCATAATTATCTACTATATGTTCCTATAGTATTATATTTGTTATTTCATATACAGGTAACTATATTTATTTTCATAATTTCTATTTCTATTCCAGTACTTGTATTTTAAATCCTAATTTTCAGCATTTCTTAAACAGCTCTAAATGCATGTTTTAAAAAAAAAATCAATGTTTATTCAAATCAAGTAACAGACATCATTTGGGGAGAATTTATTAATAAAAATATACAGTTTCTGGTTCTCATACACTTAAATTTACACTACAACTTGCATGCTAAAAACAGTCAAGTGATTTTTAAAAACTGACGCCATATTCCAATATTTAGCTATGATCCCTACCTGTACTCTCTAAAAAGAAATAGACTAAATCAAGAGTCCTAACATTTAGTTTAAAAAGCACTATTGCCATTGTTATTATACTTAAATAATTAACATTTCAGTGTAGAATCTCACCCAACCAAAATGATAAAGTATTTCCTATCCAATAGGGCTTTTTACAAATGAAGTAATTTTCTGATGAGGTTTCTAACTTAGGTTTAACACAATTTTGTGCTTTTCTACTATTACATGATTCCATGGAAACTGTTGCTTTTAAAGTAAAATTCAGTATTTAATACTCTGCTGGATTCCACTACAAACCGAACATTTATTTAAAATCACAATAAATTAGTACCATAAATTAAGGGACTAATTTAATAAACAGTGCAACAAAATAAAAAGTACAACCATTAATACGTTTTTAAAATTAAGTAGAAAAACGGGAAGTTTATATTAAATAAAAATACAATACAAAGTCTTACGTAGTATTTCATTGCAAATACGTCACAAAGGTCTGTAAGAAGTTGTCTTAAGGTGACATACTACTGAGAAACCACTAATGCTCTTGAGCATTGTTCAGGTTTTTAAAAATCACATAATAAACCCATAAAACCCACTAAGTACCTTCCATGGTAAAGTTTCTTATAATGAGCTCAATTTACTCTGTCTTAATGGCTTAAGGTGCTATCAGAAATCCTCTACTCCCTGAATGAAACCTGACCCCTAACTTGTTCTTAACAGCTTTATTTAGATACAATTGACATGTAAATAAGCCACACATATTTAAAATGTAAACTTTGATAACTCTAGTCACAGGTAGACAACCAAGAAACCATTACTCAAATCAAGATAACGAATATATCCAACATACCAAAAAGTTGCCACAAGCTTTTTTTTTTTTAGATTTTTATTTATTTGACAGAGAGAGAGAGATCACAAGTAGGCAGAAAGGCAGGCAGAGAGAGGGGAAGCAGGCTCCCCACCGAAGAGAGCCCGACGTGGGGCTCGATCCCAGAACCCTGAGATCATGACCTGAGCTGAAGGTGGAGGCTTTAACCCACTGAACCACCCAAGCTTGTGCCCCGCCACAAGCTTCTTTTAAATCCCTCCCTCCCATTCCTCTCAACTCCCCTACTTTGGTCTTGAGGCAACCAAAGAGCAGCTTTCTGCTGCTATGGATTAATCTACATTTTCTAGAATAATATGAATGGATCTTACATACATGTTCATGCGCTGGTTTTTTTGCTTAGCTTCTTTCATTTGGCAACATTAAGATTCACTCATGTCACCACCTTTTATCAATTTGCATTCCTTTTTTACTGATTAATATTCAATAACATCACTATACCACAACTTGTTTATCTTTTCATCTGATGGACAAAGGTTGTTTCCAGTTTTTGGCTTAAAAACACAGCTGCAAAGAACACGTATGTACAAGTCTTTGTGTGGATATAAATATAACACTTTTAAAAAATTGGTAAGCATTTTACAAAGTGGTTGTACTATATTTTAATATGTCCACCAGCACACTGTGGAGAGATCAAGTTGTTCTATGTACTCAGGGATGTGTGCTTTGGTCGAACTTATATTTTAGACTTTTTAACAGGTGTGTAGTATCTTAATGTGGTAGTAACAGGTGTGTAGTATCTTAATCTTAATTTTGCATTTCCCAAATGATATATTTGCCACTCTGTGGATCTTCTATCATGAAATGTCTGTTCACACTTTTTGACCATTTTTTTTGGATTTGTTTTTTATTGTGGAATTGTGACAGTTTGGGATAGAAGTCCTTTGTCCAATATGTGATATACAAAATATATTCTCCAGGTCTATAATTTGTCTTTTCACTGTTTTCAAAGTATCTGTCAAAGAACTAAAGTTCTTAAATTTTTGTGAAGTGCAGTTTATAAAATGTTTAAGAGTCATATACTTGTGTTATATCTAAGAAATACCTGCCTAACCAAAGGTCACAGATATTATCCGTTTTCTTCTATAAGTTTTGTGGCTTCATGTTTTCAATGTAGGTCTAAGTTCCACTCTGAGTTAATTTTATAATGTGTGAGGTATGGGTCTAATATTTTTTATTTATTCCAGCACTGTTTGCTGAACAGATCATTCTTCCTCCACTGAATGGCCTTTCCTACTTTGTTGAAAATCAGCTACTTATTTGGGATTACATAAATCTATAGAAAAATTTGGTAAGAATTAATAACAATAATGAGTCTTAAGATCCAGGAACATGATAAATGTCTCCATTTATTTAGGTCTTCTTTAATTCCTCTCAGGAATGTTTCAAAGTTTTCAATTACAGGTCCAGTAGGTCAGACTGATCCCTATTTTATATTTGATATTATCATAAATTATCTAATTTTAAAAATTCTAATCTATTATTATTTGTTGCTAGTACATATGTACCAGTTTCCTGGTAACAAATTACTACAAACTTGATGGCTTAAAACTAACGAAATGTATGCTCTTCCACTTTTTGGATGCCAGAAGTCCAAAATTAAAGTTGTCGGCGCTTCCCTCCAGATCCACTGGACCAGAATCCATCCCATGTTTCTCTCCTAACTTCTGGTAACTGCCAACATTCTCTGAGATTCCTTGGCTTGTATCACATCACTTGTCTCTGTCCTCACATTACCTTCTCCTGTGTGCAATCTCCCTCTGCCTCTTACCAGAATACTTGCCATTGTTCTGGGCCCACTTAAATAATTCAGGAAGGTCTCTCCAAATCCTTAATTACATCTGTAAAGACTCTTTTTCTAAATAAGGTGGAATTCACAAGTTCCAGAGATTGGGACATGAACTTATCTTTTGGGGGGCCAAATTTGGCCTCCATTTGTTCTTCTTTCTCTAGTTTAAGGTAGCACCTGAGGTCACTGACCTAACAATGTTTCTTCTTTTCTACTGTAAGCATTTAGTGCTATCAATCTCCCTCATTACTGTTTCAGCAGCATCCCACAACTTTTGGCATGTCTTCATTTTCACTCAGTTCAAAATACTTTCTACTAATCACTTCTCAGCCTTTTGGCTAAGATCAAGTGCAAGATACTTTCTACTTTCCCTATTTCTTCTTTGACCCAGGTATAATTTAGAAGTGTGTTATTTGGTTTCCAAATACTTGAAGATTCTCCAAAAATACTGGTTTCTATTTTAATTACATTGTGATCAGAGAACATATTTTTTTTTTCAGAGAACATATTTGTCTGACCTGAACCCTTTTATAAATTTACTGAGACTTGTTCCATGACCCAGAATTGGTCTAAGTCAATGTTTTATGTGCACTTAAAAAGAATATGTATTTGGTTGTTTGGGGGCAGAGTGTTCCACAAATGTTCCACAAATGTAGAGCTGTTCAAATCTCCCATATCCTTACTGATTTTGTCTCCTTCTTCCAATATTGAAGACTACTGAAATCCCTATCACAGTTTGTCTACTTCTCCTTGCAACTCAGTCTTTGTCTCAGATATTCATATTTTAACCCTGCTATTAGGTACATACACATTTAAGAATGGTACCTCCAGGCTCTTAAAGAACTATTCCTTTATCTTTATTGATTGATCTTTGTTCCTGGTAATATTCTCTGCTCTGATACCTACTTTGTCTGGTGTGAATATAGCTACCCCAGGTATATTATATATACACTATACATCAGTGTACTATATATACAGTTGAATAACATGGGTTTGAACTGTGTGGTCCACTTACACAGATTTTCTCCATATAGTACAGTACCTATAAATGTATTTTCTCTTTTGATTTTATTATTTGCTTTTCACTGACTTTATTGTAAGAATATAGTATATAATACATATAATATGCAAAATGTGTGTTAATCAAATGTTTATTTTATCAGTATGGCTTCCAGTCAACAGAAGGCTACTAGTCATTAAGTTCTGGGGTAGTCAAAGTTGTACAAAGATTTTTTTTTTTTTTTAAGTTTATTTGACAGAGATAGTACAAGCAGGGGGAGCAGCAGGGAGTGGAAGAAGCATCCCAGGACCCTGGGATCATGAGCTGAGCCAAAGGCAGACACTTAACCGACTGAGCCACCCAGGCACCCCAGATTTTCAAATGCAAGGGGGGTTATCACCCTAACCTCTACATTGTTCAAGGGCCAACTGTATTACTATACTGTACATACACACACACACTCACACACAATATGTACAGGCTGATAATATGCAGTAGTGTATTACTATGATTATACTATCATAGTATACATATGTGGTATATGATACTAGTAATAAATGCACACACACACGCTTTTCAGACTAGTGCATGGTATAACTTCAAACTTATTTTTGTCTTTATGTTTAAAGTGGGGTTTTTGTCAGTTTCATATAGTTGGATCTTGCTCTTTTTTTTTTTAATCCAATCTAAAAATCTCTGCCTTCTTATTAGGACATTTAGGCTATTTACATTTAATGTGATTATTAATATGGTTAGATTCAAAACTACCTACTTTCTTGCTACTTTTTTTTCTGTTTGTTCTCTTTGGTCTTTGTTCCCCTTTTCCTTTTCCTGCCTTCTTCTGGAATTAACTGATTTTTAAAATTTCTTTTAATTTCTTCTCTCAGCTTATTAGCTATAACTCTGTTGTGTTATTATAGTGGCTGCCTTAGGTTTTATAATATATATATATTTAACTTCTTACCAACTATCTTAGTCTGCTAGGGTCATAACAACATACCATATACTGAGCAGCTTAAATAACAGAAATTTATTTTTTTCACAGTTCTAGAAGATGAGAGTAGGATCAAGGTGCCTGCAGAGGTGCTTTCCCCTGAGGCCTCTCTCCTTGGCTTGCAGACTGCAAACTTCTTGCTATGCTCTCACATCAATAGGCCTTTTCTCTGTGCCCTTGGATGGCTGGTATTTTTTTATCTTCTAAGGACATCGGTCATATTGGATTAGGGCCCCATCCTTATGACCACATTTAACCTTAACTTTTTCTTTAAAGGCCCTATTTCCAAATATAGTCACATTAAGGGTTAGGGCTTAAACATATGTATTTAGGGAAGACACAATTCAGTCCCCAATAACAACTATCATCCAGTCTTAAACTACTTCACATATAGTAGAGCAAGCTTACAATATTATACTTCCATTTCTCCTCTTCCAGACTTTGCCCTACTGTCATCACATATTTAAAAATCTATTATGTTATAAATCTAGTAAGAGGTTGCTACCATTTTTGCTTTGAACAAGTTTTTTGTTTGTTTATTTTTTGAGAGAGTGAGAGAGCGCATGAGAGGAGAGAAGGTCAGAGAGAGAAGCAGACTCCCCGCGGAGCCAGGAGCCCGATGTGGGACTTGATGTGGGACTCGATCCCGGGAATCCAGGATCATGACCTGAGCCAAAGGCAGTCGCCCAACCAACTGAGCCACTCAGGCGCCCTGAACAAGTATTTTTAAAAGAAACTTAAATAAGGGGAAACGTTTCTTATATTTACTCACGTACTATGTGTTTCCTGTGTTCTTCATCTCTTTGTACAGATTCTGATTTCCATAGGTTTTTGTTTTCCTTCTGCCTGAAATACTTCCTTTAATATCTACTGAAGTACACATCTGCTGGTGGTGAATCCTTCAATTCTTGTATGTTTGAATGAAGTGTTTATTTTTTAAAAAAAAAATTATTTCAAAATAACTTAAGACTCACAAGTAGTCTTTGCATATCTACTAATTTTTGACTGGATGCCAAATATTGCTACTTTTAATTTATTGGGCATTGGTTTTTTTTTTTTTAATATTCCTATAAAAATTCTTGAGCTTTGTTCTCCATCATAAACTGCTTAAAAAGTAGTTTGATCCTTCAGGTCTCGCTTTTAAATTTCATTAGGAAGGGCCAGGGCAGCATTTATTTAAAGACAATAATTTGGCCCCACTACCAGGCAAAAGACTTTCCATTACCTTAATGGTGCTTCATAAATCATGTTTATCTGGAGAGAACAGGAACTATAGTTGTCCTGTATGAACTCTGAGAATTACTTTCTGTGATCTTTTTAGGAATTTCTTCTTCCAGCTCAAATAGCCTCTTCACTCATACCCTCTGATCAGTACTCAGCTGACAATTCAACAGGATCTTTCCAAGTGTCTAAAGTTCCTTCTGTTTATGAACTCTCTTCTCATCAGTAATTTTTCTTGTGAGCTATAACCTTATGTCAACCTCCAGTTCGATCTCCTCAAATAAATCACTAGGCTCTACCTGAGTTCCCGCTCCATGCACCAGGCCTGGAAACTCCCTCCAAGCAGTAAGCTAGATTCACCTTCGTTTCCCATCTATCAGGGATGATTGTCCTCCACTGTCTGATATTTAACGCTTGAAAACTGTTATTTTATAAACTCTGTTAAGTTTTTTGGCTGTTTCTGATAAGGATAAGTCCATTCTTCACTTCCACCTTGGCCAGAAAACAGATCTACTAGTGATGTGTTCAAAACATCCCTAATTTGATCAATAAATAAAATTTAGCCAACTCCTCATTTTAGTCAGGCACTTACCAGTAAAGAGGTGCTTTGCAACTATCATTTCATACAATTTCTGAGCAAATCTACCACCTCCCTATTAAGTTGGTTTTTCTTTTCAAGTTTTGTTGTGCTTTCTATACCATTTCTTTCCTAAACAGGTAAATTATATCGCAACTATTCTTCTGATAACGCAGATATCTTTGAAGCATCAAATCATGGTATCTATACTACATACTGTGTATTTCTCAAATTCAACTGTTTCTACATATGTCACCATCAGTGCCCTAGTCTACACCACCATCATCTGCTCTCAGGTTTACTGCAACATCATCCCAATGGACCAACTAGACTCCAATCTTGAACAACTCCAATCCACCTTATATTTTTCAACCAAGATTAAAGAGAGTAAGAGAAAAAAGCAGAAAAAAGAAAAGGAAGAAGAGGAGGAAAAAGAGGACGGGGAAGAGGGATGAAAGGAAGAGAAGGGGAAGTTTTGTTTAATGACTTCACTGATGAAATCCAATTAGATTGAACAGATCAAGTTTCCACTGTTCTTGATTGAATTAAGTAAATTAAAAAAAAAAAAGGATATGAGATGTTGATATTAATCTTAGTCTTATCTACTTTTTTTCTAAAACCTACTCCAATCCACCATCTTTACTACTATTCTTCCCTCTTTGGAGTTAAAAAAAAGAGCCTAGTTAGGACTAATTCAAAAGATTTATGTCCAAGGTGTGTGTGTGTGTTTGTGTGTGTGTGTGTCTCCTGGCAAGAGCAAGAAGCAGCGAATTACTTGGGTAGGTAAAAGAGGGGATACTGATAATGAGGGGAAAAGGCAGGAATTAGCAAGTATTGTGCCTTGATAAAATGATCTATAAAGGCATAAAAAAATGAGACTCAGGAACATAAACAACAGCCCTATTCAGAGCTATTTTTACCAGTCTTCAGTGTTTATAAGTAATATAGAATAAAGAGGAACAGGGTGAAAGGGAAAGGAGAAGTCAAATGGCTAACAAGACCCTCCAAGTTCACATTTCTACAAGATTTTCTGGAATTTAATGGGCTGTTATTTCCCCTTATTTCAGCATATCCAAATATGGTCAATTTAAAATTTATTATCAAAATATACTCAACTTCTGGGTTATTCAGAAACTAACCTATTTAAGACCAGTAAAATTTCATCTTGTAAGTTAAAAGTTAACATCTAAAAAACTACCACCATGAAATCAGTCTATTTTCTGAAGCAATTTGGGCCCTCTGATAAACACACAGATAGAGGAAATATGATTTCTAAATAAATCAGAATCAAATTGGTGACGACTGTGGAAGAAAGTTGATTCCTAATGCTTCCAAGAGACGCACTTCAGTGTTGTTTTAAACAGAAGTTCTCTGTTTATTTTATAATTTGGCTATCTTTAGAGTAAAGCAGCATCAGTACATCAGAACCTACAAGTAAAAATCAATTAGTAATAAACTTCATATTATGATAGAGTTAAAGAGAAAAATTTTCATAAGCTCAGCAAAAAATAATTACATATAACAGCTTGAAACTATGGAAACATAAAATTTCCAAAAAAGTACTCATTAGTCCATCCTTCACAAAGTTTGTCACAAATAGGCAATACCCTAAACACTGTTCCTGAAAGTAGTTTGATAATATGCATCAAAATAAAAAATAAGCTGCCCTAGTATGCCCAACATCTAGGAACTAGAGCTAAGGAGAAAATAACGTATGTAGAAAAAATTAAGTTTTGCACATGTTTTTTAAATTTATGATTTTTTTTAAAAAGGAAGTGACTAAAATATCTCCTGGTAGGGATTGAGTCATGTAGATTTTGGTACCTACAATAGCGTGGAGCCCTTAAAAATCATGTGAATTGATCTATTTTTATTTACCATAGAAAGAAGTCCAGTGAGTTAAAATAAAATAAAAATTGGGCTACAATGCAGCAGTTATACTAAACAGCTATTTCTGTAAAATGGTGTACTAATGCCTAAGAGAAAAGGAAGAAGGGGAAAGAGGGAAAATGTGTGTGCATACATGCATATGTATTAATAACTGAAGATGCACACTAAAATATTAAGAGAGATGTCATCTCTGGGTGGTGAGGAAACTGGAGACATTTTTGCTTCCTTCTTTGTACTTCCCTATAGTATCTGAATTTTTTTCCATTAAGTATATATAATTTTTACAAAAAAGTTGTAAGAAAGTTTAAGATTTGTTAATCACAAAGTCACTTACACAGTTCCCTTTTCTTTGCATATCATCACTGAACAGCATGGTGTTACAGAGGAATTCATGTAAAATATGCAATATTTAAATTGAGACCAATAGAATCCATGTATTTAAAAAAGCAAAATCTGTGTATGGTGAATAGAAGACATTTTCAAACAAAAAAACAGGTGAACTGCTCCTTTTCTACTTGAAAGTTACAAGTTCCCCAATAGCAGTAATCATTAATAGTCACAAAGGCATTATGACCTAGCTCATTCTCAATATTCCTCTACTCATTTATGTGTCAATTATCTCAAGAAAGCTTAAAAAAAATTACTCTCCCTAAAAAAAAATAAAAATATCCATTCAGATCAGTAATGAGTAGTCCAGGACAATGAGACGATCACAGCATCAAGAATTACTATACAGCTATAACTATTTTCTGTATCTAGGCACAGTTTCTAACCATAGCTATATAATAGTAAAACCTATTTGCCACATTGCACAGTAAGAGAGATTTACTTAGAGGCATTCTCTCTAACCAAGAACTCTGCCATATTCAGTCACAAGATTCAAGATATATTTAAGATTTTCCAAACATTTTTCCATAATATTTTTTGACATGAAACTGTAACTGTACCAACGAAAATTTTAAGAAACTGCACAAAGCGTTAAATTGCAGGACTACCACAAGGCCCAATATTCTTATCGTCAGAAAATCACTAATCCATGTTCATTCCTTCAATTATCTGAATAGCTAATACATAGAAGATACTAGGCTAGGCACTGTGGAGAAGAAAAAGCTATAAAACATATACACTGTGTTCTAGAAGCTCACAGACAGGGATTTCACAGATATAAGGTACCCTGAGCCTAATTCCACAATCCCAATAGTTCAGAACATCCAGATATCAAAAAATATTAAGTGTGCTATACACTGTTAACCTTTAAGACAAGATATATATATCTATATACCTATATAGATATATATATCTCCACACACACACACACACACACATACACATACACATACATACATTAATTAGAGCAATTAAAGTGCTAGGGAAAAGTGAACAAATGCTTAACGCTGGTTCATTAGGTCATAAGACTATATGGTCAAAATGAATCCTAAGAGACAAGTTTGCTGAGTCAAGACAGAGAAAAGGGCACAACAACCAATGCAATGTTCAAAGACAATGTTCAAAGGAAGAGGCAGAAAGGCATGATACTCTTCATGGTACTACAAATAGTTCAGTAGGTCTACAGCAGTTATCAGGAAAGAGATCAATAGGTACACCTTGGATACCTTTCTGAAGAATCTGAATTTTATTCTAATGACAAAGGTAAAAAACAAGATCAGATAATTAGTCAGGTGGTGGTTTGAAAGTTAAGACCAGAAGCAGGAAATCAGATAATAACAGTCTTACAATAATAACAACCCAGATAAGAAATGAAAGTGGGCCTAAATTATAACTCAGTAATACTAAAAGTGAAGACAATGTCAAAGTAGCCCAATCAATAGAACCTGGTGGCTGAATGATGTGACAGATACGGAAGATAGAGAAGGCAAGAAAAACTCACAAGTCAGACAACTGGGTGATATCAATAACCAGGACACACAGCAGGCATATACAGACGTGTGTGAATAAAACAGGTTTAAAGAAAAAGATGTGATGTTCATTTTAGACATTGAGATATTCATTTAGACATTTTAGACAATTTTCAAAGTCTCATGCCACATAAATGAAGATGTTCTGAAGAAGCTAGTATTCAGAGTGAATGCGAAGTACTGGGGGGATAAAAAAAAAAAATACCTGAAAGTCAACTATGAACAGGGAGTAGATGAAATAATAAAGATCTGCTGAGACCCCCGGAGGGGCATATGTGGAATAAATGAGAAAAGAGTGAAGGACAGAGCTTGGGAGAGTTCCTGAGGGCAAGGCAACAAACAAGAGGTCCTCAAAAGAGACTAATAAAGAACTAAGAACTAAGTTCACAGAAAGAGGGATAGTCAACAATGTCAAACGCATCAAAGATTGAGTAAGAACTGGTACTTTTGGTAGTTAGGTAACCTTATCAAAAAGAGTTTCAGCAGAGTGGTGAAAGTGAATGGCAAAACAATGGGAATTGAGGGATGAATTAAAGGTAAAAAAAAGTTGCAACAGTAAGTAGTAAGCAATTCTCAAATTTTATCGCAATTTCCGAAACATTGACTCTGGAACATTTCCTCAGGTAGCATTCCTTACTCCCAGGGTCCCAGAGCAAAAGAAATTTAAACATGGCATGTTCACAAGCTAGGAGGAAGAAATCATTGTTGAGGGAGACATTATGGAAAACTGAAAAGGGATAAATAACAGAATAAATTGTTACGGGGAATAAAGACAGGTTCCAAGGAACTGTTTGTCTGAGACAAGAGGAAGAACAGGTAGAAAAGTTATGAATGAAAATGCTGTCCACAGGTTGAAAGTAATCACATGAGGCAATTCATTCTCATGCCTTTTTCACTCCAGTAAAGCACACAAGTCATTTGCTCAAAAGTGACAGAGAAGGGGTTAATAGGTTTGAGCAGAGTGTTAAAGGCTCAGAACAGCAGCTATAAAGGAGAAAAGAAGTGGGTCTGAGGTCAGACAGCAGTGCATACATACTAATGCCATTTTAGTGGCACCACAGTTCTAAAACTCTTCAAAGTCCTGAGGAACCCTGAGTAGAAGGCTTAAGTTTCAACCTTAAAAAATTCCAAACCATTCCAGTCTAAAGCCCAAACAATCCCATCTCCTAGGACCTACAGTCTAGAAATCACCTGAAGTAACACTAAAAATCAGTAAGTAACCAAAGATCGAGATATATCTCATGAGTTTCAAAACCCCCCCCCGGGATCTTAAAAGCACCCATAACAAGCAACTAGAATTCACAAGAGAATTTGTAGGCCAAAAGATCTTAACGTGAGCATTCTTCTAATTAATTAAGTACTTCTTACAAGAAATGTCATTTAATCAGACCACAAGGCAGGCAAATGCCATCAAAAGAAACGTTGACAAGTATGAATCTCCTAATAGAGCCAACAGTCCAACCATTCTCATTCATTTATATCACTCTGGGAGTAAGCTAAAACAACAGTAACACTAATAATTTATGATCTATAACCCATTACTTCCAGAAGTCTGAGACAAAATAAATATGAATTTATTTAACATGTCATTACTTTTGGCAAATCTTAACCTGCAATACCCTGAGAAGTAAACAAAGCCACGTACTTCCCATCCTTTCATTCCAGCTGACACCTAATTCTTTTTTAAAAAGACTTATTTGAGAGAAAGGAAGAAAGAGAGCATGTGTGCAAGGTGAGAAACAGAGAGAGAGAGAAAATCCACGAGCAGACTCTCTGCTGAGAGCAGGGGCCAATGCAGGGCTTGATGGGGATCAAATTCCAGGCGAAATCAAGAGTCAGACACTTATTTACCTGACTGAACCACTCTGGTGCCCCTGAACACCTAAGTCTTATGGAAAAGGTGAGAACACACTGTTATTTCATTCAAAAAAGGGGCATCTTTAAACTAATTTTTAAAAATATTCAAGAGAGTTAAAATGTGCATTAAAATATGAGCCCCTAAAAGACAATGTCACTGCCTCTTTCTCTCTCTCTCTCTGTATGTATGTATGTATGTATGTGTATATATATATATATACAGCCACATCATGCCACATACATCTGAATGTAACTAATGGCATCCTACATAAATACAAAGACCAAGTTTAGGAGTGATAAGGTAAATTGACGGAATGGAAATTTATTTGATATCTACTATGTGCTTGGAAATTTGAACCCTCGCAATTCTGTAAGGTAAGTGCTAAAATATTTCAATCCTAAACAATGGTATTTGAACTATATAATCACAGAACAAATAAAAAATTTGGAAATTGACATATAGATTGGTCAACCAGAGAAATGGGTAAACAACCTAGGCAGAGACTAAAGAACGATAAAGAGAATTTACACTTAGGTAAAATAAAGTACTACTGATATGGAGTCTCAGGTGACCTTCCATCTACCATCTGCTTGGTGTTTAGGCTAAGATCATGAGAAAAATATAAAATGGAGAAGCTCTGTGACTTAACGATGTCAAGAAGTAATGAAGACTACTACCAGGATCAGAAGATTAGAAAATATCAAGAACTCTTGGACATGTTAAACTTTGAGTTTAAAAAAAAAAAAAAGGGGTGCCTGGGTGGCTCGGCTGGTTGGGCGGCTGCCTTCTGCTCGGGTCATGGTCCCAGAGCCCCAGGATCGAGTCCCCTATAGGACTCTCGGCTCTGCGGGAAGTCTGCTTCTCCCTCTGACCTTCTCCCCTCTCATTCTCTCTCTCTCTCTCTCTCAAATAAATAAATAAAATCTTAAAAAAAAAAAAATAGAAGCTTCTCTAACATTTCAAAAGAAATCACTATCCTCTGTTCTAAATCAGTTGTGATAATAAAACTAAGCAATAGTAATATGGTGGCTATAAATCCCAGAACCTACGATCAAATTTTTAAACATTAAAAGTATTAGAATAAATTACCACAAATTATATACATTGCCTAATAAAAGGAAATTAAACAGTAATATTTAGAGACAAAATACTTTAAGGATACAAAAACAGTAATAAATACATGCTCATTATCAAATATTTACAATCCAATGGGAAAAAGCAAATGGGTAAAGAAACTTAATATAAAACAAAGAAATAACTTAAACAACACCAAGTATTATAGGAACAGTTAAAAAAAAACTTCTTTCAGGCAAGTATTTACAAAGAAGGGATTATTTGAGTTACCTCTTGAAGGAAAAAGGAAGGAAGATTTTTTTTTTCAGGCTCAGTTAACAAAAGTACAGAGATACAAAGATAGAGACCTGACACTGTATTTCATATTATATGAGGTATGAAAGATTCCATTTGATTAGAATTTAGTATGTATGAACGGTTAGAGGGATAGCCCTAGATAAGTAAAACAGATCCCAAAGGGATTTGACAAAAATTACACGGAAGATACCCTTAGGGTATAAACTATGTCAGTAGTGTTTAAAAAGAAGAGGAATATACTACGAAATTTTAAAGAATAGGGATTAGAAGCAGACAACATAGTAGGAAAATCTCAGATTTCGAATTAAATAGATCTGGGCTAGAATCCTAGCTCTATCGCTTATTAACAATAAGGTCTGGGGTACCTGGCTGGCTTAGTCAGTGGAGCGTGTCACTCTTGATCTCAGGTTAGGAGTTTGAGCCCCACACTAGGTGTAGACATTACTTAAAAAATAAAATCTTAAAAAAAAAAAAATAAGGCTTTTCTAAATTGCAACTTACATTATTTGTCAAATGGGGATAATAAGTCATTAATGTGGCAAAGTCTTAATATAACTTTCCCATATGATGGGAAATAAATTGTTCAATGTACTATCTTTCAATTAGTCACACTTCAAGTTTCCTTCTTATAATAAATGGTAGAATGTGAGAGATGACAGGGGAGAAGTTAAGATATGTAGCATCAGTGACTGGACTGGAAAGATGATAAGGTCATTAAAGAAGAACTACAAAATAAATAGATTTTGAAAATACAAAAATGCATAAGTTTTAGACATGCCAAATTTGCATTGACAGTGGGATACATAGCATGCAAAGATATCAAAAAGCACCAAAAAATCTGAGTCTTGAACTCAGAAGACAGCCCTAATAGAAATAAAATTTTAGGTCTTAGGCATACAATGGAAAGCAAAGAATGAGTGAGCCAAGAACAGGAGCTCACGAGGAGCTAGGGGTAAAACAAAGAGTCAAGACTGCAAAAAGCAAAGTTTCAATAATAGTGAAGGTGGCCAGAAGTTTTAAGTACTGGATAAAACACTCTATTTGGTAATTAAAGAGATCTCTGACAAATTTTGAGAGCAATTTCAGCAAAAATAAATAAATAAATAAATAAATAAATAAATAAATATTTTTATGTATTTATTTGAGAAAGACACAGAGAGAGAACACGAGTAGGGTAGGGGGAGGGCAGAGAGAGAGAGAGGAAGGAGCAGCAGGCTCCCTCCTGAACAAGAAGCCCATGGGGCTTGACCCCAGGACCCCGAGATCATGACCCTAGCCGAAGGTAGATGCTTAACTAACCAAGCTACCCAGGTGTCCCATTTCAGCAAAATTTTGATGACACCAAAATACAGACACTGAAGGAATAATGGGTGGTAAAGAAATCAGAGAAAAGAATAGACTCTATTACAAGGGTCCTCAAGGGCAACTCCACAAACATAGTAATGGAGACCTGATGAACATTATCAATATTTCAAAGAGCCATATGAAAAATAAATTTAGCCTTCACCACACTATGAAAAACTATGGAAAATAATAAATATCTTTGATTCTTTAATTAGTACATTATACACACACACACACACACACGTATTTCTGTATCTATGTTTTAAATGAAAGCATTAACCACTGTTTTACAGATGTCGTGGCAAACAGGTTCTCTCATATCATGACATCCCAGATGGAAAATTAAAAAAAAAATTATTAGTACTAAAAGTTAGGGGATCATGCAGCTCTTGAAAGAAATCCAACACTGAAGAGAATAAATGCAATTATTAATGATTCATGTGGAAACCTTAAGAGAAAGTTTCTGTTGCTGTTTTTGGTATAAGAGTTTTTTGTTGGTTATTTTTTGTTTTCAGAAGTGGAAAAACTTCTAAAGATGTTAGCTTAACACTAAGAAATCAATGTGAAGAAATGTTTCCAGTTCCAGAAAGAAAGGTAATTAAAGGTCACTGAGAATCAGATGGAACCACAAGGACAAAGGACTGACCTGACCAATCCTGCAGTTATGCATAAGTTACAATCCATGGATAGAAAATATGTATGCACTCTCATCCAAAAACAACAGAAGTTCGGTTGACCACTTAGATCATTAAGTTAACCACAACTGTAGTTCAATAGAGGGTATATCACATAAAGATTAAGAGAATCTGAAGTCTGACAAACATGGGTTAAAATGTCTGCTACTCCATTTACTACTACTATTTAAACTTAATGTTACTTAGCTTCTCTGAAGATGTTTCTTCATTAACAGTAATATTCCTCTCAAAAGCTTTTAGGAAGACCAAAAGAGACAATATATGTAAAGAGCTTAGCATAGTACCTGGCATAAGGTAACCATTTAAGAAACACAGCTATAATTACTAAAATAAAATACAAATAGTATTTCTCTGACCTTAAGACTGAGAAGACCTAAGATTTAAAGGAAAGGAGAATTCAGTAAAGTGTCAGGATATAAAATTAATGCACAGAAATCAGGTGCATTTCTATACACCAACAGCAAAACAGAAGAAAGAAAAATTAAGGAGTCGATTCCATTTATAATTGCACCCAAAACCGTAATATATCTAGAGATAAACCTAACCAAAGAGACAAAGAATCTGTACTCAGAAAACTATAAACTGCTCATGAAAGAAATTGAGGAAGACACAAAGAAATGGAAAAATGTTCCACGCTCATGGATTGGAAGAACAAATATTGTGAAAATGTCTATGCTACCTAAAGCAATCTACACATTTAATGCAATCCCTATCAAAATACCATCAATTTATTTCAAAGAAATGGAACAAATAATCCTAAAATTTATATGGAACCAGAAAAGACCGCGAATAGCCAGAGGAATGTTGAAAAAGAAAACCAAAGTCGGCGGCATCACAATTCCAGACTTCAAGCTCTATTACAAAGTTGTAATCATCAAGACAGTGTGGTACTGGCACAAAAACAGACACATCGATCAATGGAACAGATTAGAGAGCCCAGAAATGGACCCACAACCCTATGGCCAACTAATCCTTGACAAGGCAGGAAAGAATATCCAATGGGAAAAAAGACAGTGTCTTCAACAGATGGTGTTGGGAAAACTGGACAGCCACATGCAAAAGAATGAAACTGGACCATTTCCTTACACCACACACAAAAACAGACTCAAAATGGATCAAAGACCTCAAAGTGAGACAGGACTCCATCAAATTCCTGGAGGAGAACACAGGCATCAACCTCTTCGACCTCAGCCGCAGCAACTTCTTCCTACAAACATCTCCAAATGCAAGGAAGGCAAGAGCAAAAATGAACTTCATCAAGGACTTCATCAAGATCAAAAGGACTTCATCAAGATCAAAAGCTTTTGCACAGCAAAGGAAACAGTCAACAAAACTAAAAGACAACTGACAGAATGAGAGAAGTTATTCGCAAATGACATATCAGATAAAGGGCTAGTATCTAAAATCTATAAAGAACTTCTCAAACTCAACACCCAAAGAACAAAGAATCCAATCAAGAAATGGGCAGAAGATACGAACAGACATTTCAGCAAAGAGGACATCCAAATGGCCAACAGACACATGAAAAAATGCTCAACATCACTCTGCATCAGAGAAATACAAATCAAAACCACAGTGAGATACCACCTCATACCAGTCAAAATGGCTACAATGAGCAAGTCAGGAA
>CM052810.1:65324338-65347597 GCA_028533885.1 Nasua narica
CGAGGATGCAGAGAAAGGGGAACCCTCCTACACTGTTGGTGGGAATGCAAGCTGGTACAGCCACTCTGGAAAACTGTATGGAGGTTCCTCAAAATGTTGAAAATAGAGCTACCCTACGACCCAGCAATCGCACTACTGGGTATTTACCCTCAAGATACAAATGTAGTGATCCGAAGGGGCACATGCACCTGAATGTTTATAGCAGCAATGTCCACAATAGCCAAACTATGGAAAGAACCTAGATGTCCATCAAGAGATGAATGGAAAAAGAAGATGCGGTATATATATACACAATGGGATACTATGCAGCCATCAAGAGAAACGAAATCTTGCCATTTGCAACGACGTGGATGGATGGAACTAGAGGGTATTATGCTAAGCGAAATAAGTCAGTCAGAGAAAGACAATTATCACACGATCGCTCTGATATGAAGAATTTGAGAGGCAGGGCAGGGGTTCGTGGGGGGGGTGGGGGAGAGAAATGAAACAAGATGGGATGGGGAAGGGGATAAACCATAAGAGACTCCTAAACTCATGAAACCAAATGAGGGTGGCTGGGAGGTAGGGGGGGTAGGGTTATGGACACTGGGGAGGGTATGTGCTAAGATGATTGCTGTGAAATGTGTAAGCCTAATGAATCACAGGCATGTACCCTGGGGCAAATAATACATTATATGTTAATAAAAAAATTAAAAATGAAAAAAATAATAAAGGAAAGGAAACAAATGAAACAGGGAAGATTAATATTGTCTGGCTACTCATATCTTTTTATTGTGTAAAATTTTTGTGGAGAAATGTTAAAAAGCATCATACAAAACTAAAAAAAAAAAATGGTAAAGAATTGATTCACACGAATTAAGTTTTCTTACACAACAAAAAGATAAAAACCCCAGTTAAAAAAAGAAAAAGGTACTGACATACTCCTTGCTCTGCATAAGCACCACCAGGTATCCAGTTAAGGAATCCATATAGTAATGGACACCAGATCGGCATTTTTCAATACTTCAACATGTGACTGATATTGTGACATGATACTGTCCTTCCAGTATCAGACCAAGCTACTAAGGCATTCCTCACGTCCTTAAAGGAAATGAACTAATCGAAGCATAAAATAATAGTAATAGTTGTAATAGGAGATTCAGATAACACAAATTCATGTTTCGTACATTGAAAAGCTTATCTATTATAACCTTTTTTAATTAAAAATAAAAACAATTTCTAGCATACATTCTTGTGGTAACCGAACAATTTTTTAATCTGTGCTAAAAAGAGGTACCTCAAAAGCTGACAATGGGATAAGACAGGCAGCTGTGGAAAGGCCAATTGGCTATACCCAGGCATTCATCCATGTTTTACCCCACAGCCCATAAGCAGTTCCAGTTCCACTTGTAACAGTTCTTACACAGTTAGGGTCCAATTCATTTTCAGACTTTTTTAAAACTGAAAAATAAATCTAACAATCCACATCAAATCTCTCTCCTACCAATTTAAAAAGAAAAAACTTCAGTGAACTATATTGCTATTCATAATTGACACAGTCAAAACTTTCCAATGAAATTTTAAATATATCATGACATGTAAGCCCTGCCCCCCCCCCCGCCCCCGCCATCAGGTTTCCCTCACCTTTAGAAAATACTACGAAAATTTCATTTGGGGCAGATACTATGTTTTGCAATATTTTTGGAGGAACTCCTTTATTTTTGTGCCCAAGGCGATATAGATATTGCTATGGTATTAATACTGAACAGACCAAAATATTGTGGAACCCCTTCGTAACACACGGCTGGTGACAGAAATAAAACCAAGTGGTTAACTTTGTTACAGCTGTTCTGTATGTGGGACATGGGGGTGGGATTAGAGACTTTTGGCTAGCAATATACATTAAAAATACCCATATATTCACAAAGTTTGGGAAGAAAAATATTCTACTTCCATCTAAATTGAAATTTGAGTTAACTGATCTATATTACACCATTACTAATTTTTTAAATGAGAATTATAATTATATAATTATAATCCAAATTAAAACCGAATCGAATTCAAATTGTTTCACAGAATCTTATTCAAAAGCTAGTCTTTTAGTCATAAAATTCATTTTCATTATTCAGTATTGATAAGGGAGAGTCAAAGACTAAAATGTACCTGCCTATGACAGCATAATATTGAAGTTGGTTTTAGAGCCAATACTTAAGTTTATTCACATAAAATTTTTATTTAGTAAAAATGTACAAAAAGTAAACATATGAAGCTTCTTGTTATTCAGAGTATACATGAGGTTTTCCATAATAAATTTTAAAATTATTTTTAATACAGTACCCTGAATAACTTTGTGTATTAAAAATAACTGACCTCATATCTGTTAACAAAACCCAAAAGGGAAAAACTAAATTTAGTATACTTTTAGGAAAGTAAACTATAAGAGAAAGTTCAAAAAGTCACCAAAGTCATTTAGTTGGTTAACAGACCACTCTAACCTCCCTTCAATTAAAAAGAAAAAAAAAAAATCACCTAAAGATATCAACTAAACCATCCAATCTCACGCCCACCTCCCCACCCAGACACAGAAAGCAACCAAGATATTCACTTTCAAAAAATGTCTAATAAAATTATTTTTACCTGTAAATTGTTTTCTGTGACTCTGTTCCACCAAACCATATTGATGGGTACTCCTGATTTACACCTGTCAGCAAGGCAGCCAATAGGGTTCTTTGCTTTTCGTGCCTTTGATCCCATCGGAACTAGCCTCTCCTCCAGCATCCCCAGGCGATACTTCCTTGGCTAGGAAAAAGAAGGAAAGAAACCAGGCCACTCCTAACATCCCCCACACTAATCTAAACTAACAAAACTAACATATAGATGATATCAGGAATGGTGGAATAGGAAACAAGTAAAATTTCTAAGACACTCCCTCTAATGTCCTTATCACCACCCACCATTTCCCAACCCCCGCCCTCAATACATACCTCCAAAATAACCCACAGTCCTAATAGGCTGAACAACATATTGGTATAAAGCAACAGATGTTTTAGAGGTATACATTATAATTTGATTTTATAAAACCTTAATGAATAGAAATTAACTTATCAGCAAAGTTAAATGCCTTGCAAAATTTTTTCCACTGGCACTTACCTATTCTCACTGCAATATGAAGAAATGCTTCAAGGGCACCAAATACAGGTAAAAAAATTCTCCAAACTATGTCTTTTTCTGCTCCCATTTTGCTATCTTATTCCCTACTGAGGAACTACCCCCACTTAAAAGAAGCAGTTAATTCCTAAGGAATGGAATTTTTTTAATTTTTTAAATTCTATGCACATTAGGCAAAAGTACAAGTCATTGTTGTCTTAAGTGGGCATTCAGCTTAAGGTACTAAATGAAATAAGCTCAAATTTTTTAAAAAATACACAACTTTCATGGGTGTTATAAGTATACCAGTAATGTAAACAGACTGATATTAAATGGGTTGTCCAATAAAAGCATGAACTCATTGGCAAACATGATAATAAAGTTAGTAAACAATCTTAGTAGTGGTTGGCAGGGCTTTTTTATATGTGAAAATTAATGATAGTTTCCACCACCTTACCTCTCTAATTTATAGCAAATTTGCACTAAGTTATATCTTTATAGGAATTTGTATATATATTTTTCCTTTTAAGGAATGCTGATCATTCTTGGAAAGGTAACTAAGACCTGAAATAAGAAAATCTATGTTTACTCCATGTTCTGTCATAAGTCTGCTACAGCAAATAGTTAAAATTAACTTTCTTCAGAAAAAGTGTCCTAGCCAGACAAATGAAGAAAATACATAAGAAATACATAAAATATAATTTTGGCCAGTAGTGGCAACCAATTTGAAGAAAACACTTGATTTCTAAATTTCAAAATGACCTTGCAAATAATGCCTATGGAAATTATTCTATGCAAAGGAGACTCTCACTACAGAAATGGGCCTATGCTAGTAGTCTTTGATTTAAGAGGGAAAAAAAATTAAACTTGCATAAGAAAGATAACTAAACTACCTACCAACCCAATAATTATAGCAGAGGATAAAGTTTCATGAGGCTAAAATATTTGCATCTCTATTCACTCTTGCACCAATTCAATTACCCTTTCTGTCTACATCGCAAGCAACTTTTGTGGATGAAAATAAAAATGTACCCATCAGAACAATATTATAAATGCAAGAATTTTAAAGCAAGTTATTTCTAGTAATATAGCTCATAGCTATAGGCTTTGATACACAACAAAAATACTATACCTTAATTAAGCTTTCAATAATTTAAAATCTGTATGTTAGAGAATGTCTGGGCTAAGGAATATCTTTATTAGAAAAGTTTCAACACATCAAAGAATATTTATTTCAACAAAATAACCTATCAAATAGGATTACTACAAGGGCACCTAAATTTCAGTCATATATTTGAAAGCAAGTAAATTATTGCTTTAAATGGTCTTCTGTTATTCAGATCCTTCACAGTGCAGATTTGCTTTGGGCTGGTTATTACAATAGTGCAATTTATTTTCTTACAGTACTGCACTAAGCAACGTAGAAAAAGGTATTTAAATAAATCCACTGTAGCATTCTCCATCCCCAACAGCTCTCGTTATATGCTTCTCATTTTCCCAAAGAAGAATTCATTACTCTCTCTCCACCCCAACTCTCAAAAACCTGTAATTAGCCTATCGCTTTTCCTTTTAGGCAGAAGAGATCCCAAAACATATGCCATTATAGATTTAACTTTCTTCAATAAATAGCCAGAGATTAAAATCGAATCCAAAAGTACAACCTTCTATGTGATCCTGAATGAAAAGACCAAAGATATCACTACCATTTAAATTACCATCATAAGCAAGAGAACGTAAAATGACATCTGAAAAGTGATAGCAGCAATAGAAAGCATGAAGGTGAGGCAAAAAGATTACATATTACTGCACAGGACATAAATTATGGTAAAATCTCAACTGTAAGATAATTTCCAAACTACTTTATTATTTATCCCTTGAAGAAAATGCTTCCAATGTATGTTCAACTAAACATCTAAGAGACTACTTTGTACCAGGAAGTGTTCTAAATACATTAAATAAAATACACACCTTTCCCTCAAAGAGAATATAATGTAGTAGGAAACAAAGTCATGTAAACAGAACATACTGTGATACAAAGAATGCATATATAACTAAGGTACCAATAGGGCAGAGACAAAGCGTTTACAGAGAAGGTGAATGCAACTCTGAAGAAGTAAGTACGCCTAGATGAAGGAGGGGGTGGGAGAGAGAGAGGTACCGTAGGCTCGGAAAAACATACGTAGAGGCATACAGGCACCGTGGTGTTAGGTGAAAATCACAAGTATTCAGTTGACCCTTTAGAGAGGGCTAACCTTAAAGAGCAAAAGATGAGGCTTCAAAGCAATGAAAAAACTGTTCTAAGTCCTATGCCAAGGACTTTCAACTTCATTCCATGGGCAATGGGGAACTCTTAAAAGCTTTTGAATGAAAATTAAAGTGGAAATAGGCATACAAATTCATGGACTCTGACAGTAATCCAGGTTAGTTTCTCAACCTCAGCACTATAGATTTTGGATAATTCTTTGTTGTAGAGGTAATCCTGGGCACTGAAGCATATTTTGGCAGCATCCCTGGCATTTAACCTCTAGATGCTAGTAGCACCACAGTCCCAGATGTGACAACCAAATATATCTTCAATGTCATGGGGGAACAAAACTGCCCCCATTTCAGAATCACTAGTGTGGGTGAAGGATACGAACTCAAGGAACTGTAATGGGAACAGAGCTAATAAAGCCTGGTTGGGGAGAGAACTGCTAGGTTAATAACAACTATAGGTGCTTGAAAGTGAGAGCTACGGAAATTGGAGAAGTCAAAAAGAAGATGAAGAAATAAAAGGAACAAACAAAATTTTACTTTGTTTACTAACAATGTTTACCAACCCTTAAAGTTATTACCCTAAAATTCTTGAGATCTCTGAGATTCAAACCCCTCTACCCCAGAGCAAACAAAAGCAACTGCCCTCTTCCCTTTACCTTAGCTTCTGGTAATCCTTTCCTAGACCAATCTTGAGAATGTGGGAGTTAAAAAAAATAAGTTTGTCCCCTTGTTGATCCTCCATTCTTTAATAGCCTTGCCCCTCTACAGAATTCCACTTATGGAATGGAAGCATTTGTAAACGTCCTGTCCTATTGGTAAACAAGCAGCTTTTCTACTTCACCCTCTAGTAAGTCAATATTGTACATCGAAATTCCCAATTGCTTTTTGTTCCTGTAGTTAAATATCCAGCAGGGCCTGAAATTGTTCCTCCCTCTCTCCCCCTCCCCCCTCCAGTTATACAATTTTTACTTTAAGTCTCAAGATTTACTGTAAGAGCGAATTTTTATCATTCTTCACAAAATCTAAATAAACAGTACAATAAGAAAGTAGGTGAAAATAACTTTGCCCTTTATACTGAGCATTAAAAAAAAAGGTTACAACATTAAAAAGTTAAATTAAAAAAATAATTAAATTTTGAAATTATATTTTTAAAAATTAATTTTTTGAAATTAATTTTTAAAAAATAATTTCAAAATTAAATTAAAAAATACAAAAGTATTCAAGGATCCTTCTGTATTTAAACTATAATGAACCTATGAATCTTCTGGGGATGTTATTAAAATAAAGATTCTGATGCAGTAGGTCTAGAGTAAAGCCTGAGGCTCTGCATTTCTAGAAGCCTCCCAAGACAACTAGTACTGCTTATCTGGTGACCACACTTTGAGTAGTCAAGTTCCAGAGAATGTCACAGAAAAAACCTAGATAAGAAACAACTACTGGTCCAGACAGAAACTGAAGCCACTCCCTGAAATAAAAAGAAAGAGAAATTCAAGAGTTCAACATCCTAAATCCCTAAAGCTCGACCTAGATACTTAAGCATCTTCACGACCATTACTCATGTAGCCCCCAGAGTCCTGGCTCTTCAAAATTTCTTGCCTTGGTTCATAAAAGCCATTTCCAATGCTTTAGGTCTAAAGGAAATCCACCATCATTCCTTACAATCGAGGTAAGTCTCTATGTCTCTAAGTCTCAAAAAAAGAACAAACAGTAAAAGCTAATTTATAGGACCGTTTGAGTTCAAAAGTCTAAAAGTACACACTTTTTTTATACATTCATTCACTCAACATTTCAGCATAAGGCTCTATGTCCTTCTTCCTAGAAATACAAACCTAAGATATATTCTCTTCTCCTAAAATTTCAATCAACCAAAGAGAAATCTATAAATTCCATGCTTGTAACAGAAAATGCAGTTAAAGCTACCAAGTAACAGACCAATTTTTCAGGGCACAATCTTTTGGTACAACTGCAAAACAACAATGCTTTAACAATGCTTCTCCAGGGTTTCGTATTAGCAGCCATATGTGGTTATATGTCATCATCTAATTAGTAATAAACTAGAAATCAAATTATCCTAGTACAAAAAGTTTCCAACACCCTGAAATTTAAAACTCCTTTTGAACATCAAAAACACAATTGTGCTTTCACCCTTTAGACTCTGAAACAAGGAATAATGATTTAAAGTTACTATGAATGACACTTTTGGATGATTTTCATTTTATGAGACACGACAGTTCCATATACTTAGAAAATAGTGGTACATATATATAAATTATCTTCTTTCAGATAATGCTTAGTAATTACATTAATTCATTACCTTTTGCTGTAATAACTCAGCAACCTACCTCTTGCCACTCCTGATGGGTCTCAGGTCCACTAATAGAAACCACTGGTCTAGAATCTACTACATATTTATTTGAAACTAAACCTGTATTTCTTTTACAACCTCTTCTAGCTCACAATGGTCTTCCCTCAATTAATTAAATGCCTCAGCATTTTAGCATATTTGTAATTATGAGAACTAAATATGAGGCTGTAATTCCATTAATTCAGTGCCTAATCTAAAGTCACTGGAAAGTGTTTTTTTAATTTTTTAATCAAATTTTTAAAATCCAATAAATTAACTAATTTTCATATAAGCATCAAGATAGGGAGCTATACCTCTTCCTAATTCATTACCTGGATCTTAAAGGCTCCTACACCTAATTAATTTAGAATAGTAAATCCAGGCCTACAAATCACTGTAGCACGGGCTCCGAACAGTTTTCGCCATAGGTAAAAGACTTAAAAAGTCAGAAACAGAGCAGGCCAGCTGCAAAGATTATACTGTATTTTGTCTCGTCAATTCATTATCATTAATTATGGGCTTTTTGTGAAAACATATTAGGTTCCTTAAGTTTTCATTGTTCAAATAAAAACAAGAGTTGGATGCATTAGGCAAGTCAGTCTAAACAGAAACAGGCTCACTGTTAAGACTCAGGGGCAGGTAAACATCTGTAAATAAGAAAGACCTTTTAATTTGTGGAATCAATGTACAGGATGACAGGATGAAAACAGAAGATGCTAAGTAAAAATTTATCTAAATGACATCAAATAAAGCAAAAAAGGATTTGCATACACTTGCAAACATATTTTTAAGCTCTACTACGTATGAATAAGTCCCCCAATATTACCTGCATAAATTTAAGAAAGCCTACAAAGCAGTAGTTACTTTTGTTCTTAAAACCTCAAAATTACAATGGAATTCTACTCCAACAAAATCAAGATCAGTTGGAATACTCTTGCTACTCAAGGCCACATTCAATTTCAAAAGAACTAGAACACCAAACTGCAACTTCTTCCATTCTTCTGCTTTAGAATGGAACTAGAATATAAAACGTAGATAAATAAAATACCATGCCGAAGTTATTTTAAGTGAATGTGAGTAAAGGTGTTTTTTTAAAGTCATGAACGTTATTTCCACAACAAATGATCAACTGTAATAATTTTAAGTTTTCATAATGTGTTTTGGTACTCATGCTAAAATGCCTATTCACTTGTTAGCAAAAGGTTCCCCTTTTATTTATTTATATATGTACCCTTGCTTAAATTCAATCTTAAAATGTAACAGAGGATCTTCAAGTCTGCTAAATAATATACCTAGTACTATACTATACTCTAATATACCCTACTATAACTGAACTTGAGGTAAGGTAAGTATCACACACATTCAGAAACAGAGAAACACCTTTTAAAACTCCAGAAGCATAAGCAGTAGAAGACTGGAACAACTACTATTTAATAAGCACAGGGCACTATGCCAAGCACTTTATACCCATTATGGTATTAATTATCATAATTCTGTGACACTGGCACAACAGTAGAACCAACTTTATGAATGAGAAAAGTGAGGCTTAGAAGTTAAAATAACTTGCCTATAATCTCACAACTAATATAACATCAGGCTCCAGAGTTTGTACTCTTACATGATACTCTGCCTCCAGTCTAAAGAAAGCTGTTCCATATTCTATAACATTCCTTAACATATTTCACTCTTATATTATTCTAGCTAATCCTAAAATGACCAAATACCAATTTCTAAATGAATCAATCCCTCTTTAAATCTGGCATAGATGGTATCAATGAGAAACAAGAGCTACAGAGGCTCCATTCAAAGAAATAAAATTAAGCAGCTCCCTGTCCCCATTTTCAAAATGCATGGGAAAAAATACTGGGAATTAAATAGAGGTGGAGAAACTACACAGTTTGGGTTAAATTTAGCTAAAACTTAGGCTAGCATGTTTGTGTTAAGAAATCTAAATTCACCTTTATTAATTCATTACGGACCCCTACTTCATAGGAAAATAGAGATAACCACCAGTAATGGCAAGCTATTAAGATCAGCTCCTCCACTTTGTAAATACAATGATCAGAGAAGCGTAAAAAGAAGCCAACCACGTAATCTCAGAGTGAGTTGCTAGTTCCTAAATCCAAGTAGTAAATGCACCATGGTTTTATTAAGCTGTCATTATTAGGTAAGCCAAAATGCTCAAAGCTAAAACAAGATAAGGACTATAGCCAACAGTATTATACATTATATGTAAAAGGCATGCTGCTTCAGCTCACGTGTTTAAACATGGTTAAGTATCAAACAACAAACCACCACGTACCTCTTTAAAAAAAGACAAAACAAAAAAAACCCTCTAAAACAAAGATCTGCCATGAGATCTTTTATAATCAGTCAACAGAACAAAATTTCTTATAATCATAAATTTGAAGATTCTTTCTTGACTCAAGAAAAGCCAAGTGGTCACTGCACACAAAGTACCACTTAAACCAAAATACACAAAGTAGTACAAGGTTAAACTCCTGATTTGTTACGACAAAATTTAATCTGTTCTTTCCAAAGCATATCTTTATCTCAACGCAATCTTGGAAATCCAGCCTGGAGTACTCTTTATTTAGTAGGAAAACAAAATCAACTCTTTCAAAGTTGAGCCCTTTTCTACAGGATCAATCATATTTCTAAACAAGTTTGAATCTAATGTTACTTGCGCAGCATTTCAAAGAAAAGAACAGATTAAAATTGGAGGTAAAAGCAATAGAAGGAATGTGACATTTAAATCTGACAATTAAAATACAGAGAAGATTGAGAACATACTCATTTGCTAAGGGAAGTTAATTACTATAGATCATTAGCAATAAAAATGACAGTAGATTCAAATTACATGAAAACATTAACAGTCCCTTCAAGTTAAAATCACTGACTCGGCAAATAGAGAATTACCATGTTATTTTAATAAAATGAGCTTAATATTTTGTTTTTTTAAATGTACTTAGTAAGAGATCATCAGAGTAAGCGTGACATTTCAAAAGTGACAGCATAAATCAGTTGTGAAATTCAAGACCAAAAACAAAATGGGGAGAGGGACTGAAACATCTGATAAAAAGAGATTTAAATCTCTAATACAGAGAGCTTACAATGAATTTAAAAATAGCCAAATAGAAAAATGAGTAAAGGACCTTAAAGAAACACCTATAGCCAATTGACATAAATGAGAAGTTCAATAGCACCAGAAATTAAATTTAAACAATGTGGGGGTTTTTTGCCTTATACAATGACAAAGATACGAAATCCTTTCACGTCTCTAAGAAAGGCTCTAGGAAAACTGCCATCGATGAGTAGGAATATAAACATGTGCAACATTTCTAAAAAGTTATCTGTCAAATATCAAAAGTTTAACTGTATAGTCTTTCCCTAGAAATTGTGCTTATGGAAATTTTCACTGAGATAATCACATAAATGGAAAAAGAAACAGGCATAAAGGTCAATGTTTTATGTCCTCCCCTGCATTATTACCAGTAGCCTCTTTCCACTATTTTTCACCTTATCTAATAAGACTCATTTTATCTCTCATACTGCCCTAAAGAATTTTTGTTTTCTCTAAAGTGTAAATAATTATCTGTATCATTCTAGATAAATTACTTGATCTCCTAAAATTTCCATTTCCCAACTCTGTAAAATGAGAAAAACAATCTCTCTCGAAGACCTGCTGGGGAGATTAAATAATATAAAACATTAATATATGAAAGAATTATTTAAGTTCACCATATTACCTGGAACAGATACATAAAATCATTATCAATATAAATTAAATCAAGTTTCTATCTGTCTGCCAGTACATCAAGAGAACTCCCAATAGCTTTTCACCAAATTTGAAGCACGTGTTTGAGAAGCTAACAGCTATGTGGGGAGGCAGCAAAAAAGAAATGTTGGATGAGGAGAGGCCTGAACACCTCAAAGAAAAGATAGACATCAAAGCAGCTATAGGAGAACCACTTCTCCAATGGGCAATTATAATACAGCGTGATCCAGAGTGAGCAGCAACGGGTACTTATAACAACTGTTAACAATTCCCAAACAAGGCTAGAAAGGTCAGGCTAATACCATGTATTACTACAATGAGAACCACTATTTATTGGGCACTTGTATGCCAAGAAATACATTTCATTTAGTCCTCATAACAACTCCACATGGTAGGCACAAGGTATTATTATTTTTCTCATCCTGTGAATGAAGAAACAGAAACGTTTAACTAAGCTTAAAGACACAATGATAATCAGTGAAGAAATGGAGATTCAGACTCCTGGCATCCAACTTCAAACCCTAAAACTTTAACCATTATTCAATATCACTAAGTTATTACTATTCCTACTGTTTGAGAGAAATAAAAATTCACGAAGAGGCTCTGAGCAAGCTATAAACAGTAATCATGGGTGCTTCCCTGCCTATAGGAACCTGAACTCCAACAACTCCACCATTTCCCATATGGACCCATATGTTAGCTCTAAGTCTACAACCTCACTACACCTGGTTTAAGTTGGGATAGTCACACATTCCCACAGCACAGCAAGTGGAGATGAAGGGAGGTTTAGTCTACTCCAGTAAAAGAAGAATAGCTCTGTTTAATTTATAATTCTAAACACAATTTTCCATAGAAACATGACTTGCATAATACTCATGGATAGAAGATACTGATGTGGCTGACCTGCAAATCTAAACACTAAGTAAAACAGTATCTGACAAAATATACCAAAAGTTTAAAAACTGTGGTTTTACAACGGACGTTTTATATTGCAATTTCCATTAAGATTTCAGTTATTTTTCACTACCTTTTCCATTTTCTCTTCACTCTTTATTTTTCCTGCGATCAATACTTGACTTGATGTTCCAAAATAAACCTAACCATCAGAAGGATTAAGGAAGGCTTTACATTCCAAATTGTCTCTGCCATAATTCTATTAACTTCTTCAAATTTACTTTAGCTTTCTCCACAAAAGAACCCTACCATAAATACTTTCCAGGTTCCTTGTTACTCCATATTTTGTTCTCAAGAGTAGAAACAGTGCGAAAGTCATCTTTTGAGGACATGAGAACAGAAATGTTCCAAGAAAAAATTTAAATGTCAAGTTAATCAGAAAACATACAATATATATCACCAGTAAATTTTGTAATAAAGATGGCTGAAAGAGGAATGTATACTCGAGGTAGAAAACAGTGGGAAGGAGGTTCCAAACTGAGATAAAACATGGAAAGAAGCAGAGAAAGTATTGTTAGTGAACTTTGACCTCAAGCAGAATAATCCAGAACTGGATCTATAAAACCTACATCTCCTCACAAATAAACCACCAGCAAATAAGCCAAATCCCCCTTTGACCCTACTTCCCTCATCCTAACAGTTTTAAAATCAAGAACAGAAGAAATAAACAGGATACATCACAAATCTTTGTCCCCTAAGCCTAAAGACTTTAATTTATTAAAACGTTAAAAATTTACAAAAGTGACAATCTGTTATCCCAATACTAGAACTAGAGTGCAGATGTCCACATAAAGCTGCATTGAAACATCATAGTGAAGTACAGCTAAAACAAGAAGTATAAATGTCAGGCACCAGAGCCTTTTTTGCTTTAATGGGGACGGCGGGGGGCTGAATAGGAAAAGTACTCTTGATGGCTTAAAAAAGAAGGCAAAGAGAGGCCAAGAAAGATATATACAAGGGGAAGTCAATAATGCCAAATACAAATTTTGAAGGGCTTCTCACTCTGCTTAGGACATGTCTCAATCATTTGTGGTCGCCCTGCATAAAAATTCACAGCTCAGCAAGAATACCTAGTGAGATGTCTGATTCACTTCATTTATACAAATCTGTATTTCAACAACTAACTTCGTTATAAAGATACTTTCTTCCCAAAGGATTCTTACCCAAAATTGTACTGTTCTCTAGATCACACTTGTGATTCAGGGTGATTCTCACCTCTTTTTCTATCAGGCCAGTTCACGGTTTCATCTATTTTGCTGTTAAGGTTTCCTCATTACTCTCAAATATATTAGCTCTCATTTTCACCAAAACTCCATCTCTAGTATCTTGGGAGACTTAACTCTCCCACAGACTACAGGGCTGTAATTCAATTTCTTCCACTGCCACCACAGGCCAACAAAACTTTTACACATTTTCACACACTGGTTACTTTCCCTATCTATAATATTAAACATATCTAATGAAGAAAAAAAATCAGTGCTTCTCAAACATCAGTTGTGAAATATCATGAAGATTTAATAATAATTTCCTAAATATCGTGGTTGTATATTTTATAAAGTAAAAGTGAGTTACTAGAAAAATAAGCACGTATTTGGATGTTGCAGTATCAAATTATCAAATTATTATAGAAGTTTCTAAAAATTTACTTCCAGTATTTTAACTTACCTCCCTACAGACAGGTCACAAATACTTCAGGGACTAAAGGCAATCCCTGCACATGAGCAGTACTGCCCTAATGCATATATTCTCAGTATACAACTCTTCAGCAAGTTTGTCACATATCTAGCAACAATAAAGCAACCCAGACAAATGGCTATGAACCTGTTTAATACTGTCTTTCACATCCCACATTTTACTTCAACCAGTTCCTACAGATACAAGGCCCTCAGTCATAGTCTCTTAGCTCATCTATGATACAGAGAATTTAAAAATTTGCTGATGATCCTAACTCTCTACATGTAATCAAGCAATACCATCTGAGTATTTGCTTCAACATATTCCTCAACTTCAAAAAACTCCAACTTAAAACATCTTTTCACCATAAACACTTCGGCATCTAGAGAATTCTTTTCACCATAAACATTCTGCATCTAGAGAATTCTCTATTTAGCCATCACCGGATATTTAAATTAGCAATAATTAATATGCTGTAAGTAGGTTCATGTATTGCCTCTTCAACTAGACTTGAGAGAGTAGTAAAAACATCAATACTCTTTTTCAATTTTCCACATAGAACATAATAAGTTTGCTTACAGTAAAAACAGTTGACTGAACGGATCCCAATAATTCACATACTTGCTAGGCAAAATGTAGCAATATACCAAATGAGATTTCCAGAAAATAACTTAGCTATGAAATAGCAGTAGGTATGGCCTATCTGTTCTCCAACATCATTATGAAATAAAATGTCTCTAAGTAATGACAGCCTGCTTAGATTAACCTAGAATTATATTTACCTAAATTTTGAGTTACTTCCACTAAAACTGCATCATTAAACAGACATTAAACATTGCTACAACAAAAGTCTACATATGCCTTCAATTCACAACATGTAGCATGCAACACTCTTATGCTAAGAGTTTTTCTAACACAATGAAATTTAAAACCTTACTCAAACATTAACCATTTTAAAACATATGCAACCTATACCAAACATGGATTCCTAACTATATAGTCCACTACTGGAAAAAAATCTCTTATGTCCCTTCATATTATTTTAAATGTAAATGGCAAGAAAATACAGTCCTTCAAAGATATACTATGTGAACCCTGAATTTCTAAGTAGAGATTAATACACATGTCCTTTCAGTTTAGAGAGACACTGAGTTTTAAAGATTAAAGACACCACAGCCATTATCCAGGCCATGTTCATCATTTCATGGATATAAAGATCACAGTCCAGGAAGTTGGACCAAGGTCACAAAGCGAGAGATCCAGGACCTCAAAAGTTCCAAAATAGTGCTCATTTCACCATATTAATCTGCTTCCATTCCAAATACTGATGCCACATTGGTAATAACATTTCCATTTATTACTTTCCTTTACTAAAATGAATTTTTTTAAAAAACAGGCACTATATATCCACCTTTTTCCAATCTCCAGAGATTTTTACTATTTTCTCAAAAACAAATGTGAGCAGCTCTAACTCATATATTTCAACTTTAAGGTACGGTCTACTAAACGCTCATATTAGGAACACTTTTAAGTGTTTATCTGCCATTCTAGTTTTACTTTCTACTCAGAGATTGGAAATGCGACTTTTCACAATTAACTGATTATTAAAAAAGGGGACCCCTAACTCTACTTAAGGGCTTTGTAGTTTTCCTTACACCAAATAGCTTCAGATAATTTGATTTCTAGCTTGTATCTGCTTTTCAGCATTTCAGTTTCCTTCCATATTGATGGGCTTTGCCTACTGTTACTTCTCACTACTGCCAATGAGTCAATTCTATTCCACTTCTACTATGAGGATTCAGAAACTACATATTCCAACTTATGAGAATAGCATGTAAAGCAAGAGTAAATGTGTTCTTGATGATAGCCCATAAGGAAGTCTATAAAATCAAGCCCACACATTTTCATTTATCATTAAAAGCATTCTGTAATTAGTTATCTCCTTGATCTTATCTGTTTCAAAATGGAGATAATACTAGGTACATAAGGTACTGATGTCATTTATACCTGACCCCATGATTTCCTGAGAATATCTAGGCTTCTTCGATTTCATTTTATACTACCCTCTGATCAGATAACCTCCTAAAAGCATCTTAAACTTACATCAGTTTCCTAAAATTAATATTCTTTATATGGGAGGTTCTTTCTTCCATTACTCGGGAAACTGAGATTAGTTGTAACATTATAGTAACTTCCACCAAGATTTACAACCTCCTGAACATCTTTAGGGGCTACTAATCCCAGCCAAAACTATCACCTTCTCTAGATTATTCTTACTATTAATGTAATGATTCTCGTTAAGACTCAAAGGCATCAAACTTTAATAGAATTTCATTTCTCCGTGTCATAGAACTAGTCCCTATAAAATACTTCGAAATCTATGCAAGCCCTATCAACCTCAATTCCAAATAAAATTAAGTTTCTAACATGAAGAGATTTTAAACTGTTTTCAAACAGGTGAACCAGTTATGAAAAGCTGAAGATAATTTTAAGATTGTCTTGTCATGAGACATTTAAATTAGGGGAGAAACATTTGAAATTTAGACAAAGCAGTCAAAAAATAAAGTTAAAACATGATTAATGTGCCCGTAAAGGGTCACATTAACAGCATTAAATTAGATGTTTTCTTAAAAATAGAATACATTAAGATAAAGAAAATGAGCAAAAGAAGGATTTCATCCCTTCACATAAAAAAATCTCTATTTCATGCAGAGACAAATCAAATTCTACATATATGAAATATATAACAAGGAAAAGGGCAAACAAAAGCAAGAAAAATATCACAGTCCATAAAAACGCCCCCCAACTTAAAAGAATATTGACCATTATATAGGTGATGACCCCAATATCACCTCTATATTCCACTTAGTCTCACATAAGTTTCAACTTCACCTACCTTTCTTCTCTGAGAGATGTTGAGGGCACCAAAATCATTAAACAAGGATGAAGCAGGTGAAGTTAGAGGATCTGGAAGGTAAGTTACATAAGTTTCCACACAAACAACTCAAGTAACCCACAAATCTAATAAATGTTTAACTTGGCAATGCTTATAACAGTAATAAAAATCATACACCACAATTACTGTTAAACTCAATGCCTCACATACAATGGACGTTCAAATATTTTCTAAGTGACTAAAACAGAAATTGGAGAATATTTCTTTCACCGAATACTCAGTACACATTTAATCAGAAGCTATATGGATTAGGATGCATTTGTTTTCTTATAACCAAAAGAAAAGTCAAACAGAAAAAAAGAAAAGAAGACTCTTAACCATGCTATTAGTAATGTGTTTAGGAAGGAAGGAAGTCTACCTGTAGTAAATGTTTGTAAGCTTGAGACCAAATCATGAGAATAATTAGAAGGGACAGTGAGGTGGGAAGGACCGTAAACCACACTCCAAGTGACTGGATTTGGATTTTAACACTTAGGTGAAGCCTTAAAACCATCTATTCTAGAGAATATTCCATATTTTTATAAATTTATCACCAGATTATTTTATATTCTTACTAAAAATATAGGAAATAAGTTTAATAATGCAAAGAAAGAGAAGCTAATAAAGTAAAAAGATGTAAAATATTTTTATTTAATATATACATTCAAGGCACTTAGAAAAAGAGGTAATATTATTTATCCTTTAATTTACTTTTGATAGCATTTAAAAGTCAACATATAAACTCTACGGGAATGCTAAAAATATTACGCTACAAATTTTAGTTTCTAATAATTTTATTCAATATTAAAATGTTTTTTTTTCCACGGCAAAAAAAAGTTGAAATATCCAAATAGTGACAGAAATTTGATACACATAAAATGTCCATCTCAGAAAATAATCAACATGCAAATTCTTATTCTCACCATTGATAATAGTTATTAGCATTTTACTGATGCAGAGTATTAACACTCAATTGTTACATATTTTTAAGAGACCATTCTTGAACATTTGCTTTTATTTTTATGTTTAACATTTGTTTTTAAAATAGGATACAGAAATATACCTAGAAACTCCATATGAAAAGCCTTAGAAATGACCATAATCTTTGAAACAGTAATTCCATGTCTAAGAATGTTTCCAAAAGCATAACTCAAAACATGAATACAAATTCATATATAGTCCAATACTAGAGTATATACTTTTTTAAAAAAGTTTAAAAAAAAGTTTAGTAAATTATGAAAATAACCAATAGAATTCAATTTATAATGATCAAGAAACACTCATGATAAAAAGTATATCTAACCCAATCTTAAATATTATCATGTATATACTTAGCTAAGTATTATTACATATTTGTACATATACATATGTATATATATTCACACTCAGGGCACAACCATTATTTGGAATTATACGGAATCCAAATAATAGTTATTTGGAGTGAAAATAATAGATCATTCTTATTCTCTTCCTCATACCCATTTTCAAGATTTCTATAATGAACATATTTTTAGAGTCAGAAATAGAAAAGCAAAAAAGGGACCAAGTCTTACCATGGCCTGCATATGGCTTGGCACTGTCATTTAGAAGGCTTGGGGAGCTGCTACTATTAGTCATTCTCTAAAAAAAAAAAAATAGATATAGTATCACTGAGAAACACAGAATTAAGAATATTCAACTAATTCAGACTCTCTCTGCTTCTTCCCCTCTAATCCACTTCTCATATTACGAACACTCTAATCTTCCTACAAATGTCACTACATGGATTACAATAATTCATGCAAACATTTCCAAATACTCTCTATAACACATCAAATGAAAATTTTACTCACTAGTCATATATTTAAAATCAATGTTGCACACCTATTTTGAATTGCATTTCCATAACTTATTAGATTGGGCAACATACGTAACTATTAAGTCTCCTTGTCTATAAAATATAAATTCCAATATCCACCTCAGAAGATATGAAGTGACTATGTATAAAGTCAACAAATGCTTTCTAACATCCCTCTCCCAATATGTATTACTGTTCATACACCTTATAGATTCTATAAAACCAGGTTATTCTCTGTTCTCTAACCATGTTCCATCCTTTCTTATACTCCATAGCCTCCGGTCTCTTCATCCTAAAAGGCCTTCACTCCATACCCACAAAACATATAGAGGAGTGAAATTAGTCTCTTTCCATCAATCATCTACACACTCCACAGTCATCCCACCCCAATCTCTACCCTTGAAAGCTCACCCTGAATCCAACCTTATCCCACCTAACCTTATCACTTCCTAAAACCTTCCCTCCTACTCAACAAATTTAGGAAGAAATGAAGACTCTAGGCATCCCCCACCATTGGAATAAACTTCACTGTTTAGTGCCAGATAAATTCATACTAAGGATACCTGCATCAAGGGATACTTTGTTTCCACTGGGCTTCCAAATCCATTGACGCCAATAAAGCTGGTGCTGAAATAGGAATCTGTGAGACTTGTATCTGTTAAAGCACCTCCATCTATTCCAGGAACTGAAAGATAAGGAAAATTCAAATATTTTAATTATTTAAAAGCACAAAATATTTAGTTTCCGTGTTTCTAAATAAACTTTAAAGTCTTAAATCTCTGTCACATTTATTTTTATTTATCTGTTCATAACAAAAGGCAGGACCAAATAAAATTGGCTCAGCTCTAAACATCTGTTCATCAATGCTCAAGGTGATGGATTCCTTTCCAACAGATAAAGTAATTTATTTTATGTTAATCACGCAAGCACCACCAAGCATCACATGAAGAAACAAACCAAAGTTGCATTTCATTTTCTCATCATTTTCTTTAACCATGCAAGACAGTAGAATATAAAACACTGCAATTTCTCCTGTGAATCTTCATATGAGAAACAGATGGAAGTTTCTCAGGACTGTTTCCCTTAATCGAGCTTATAAAACAGACCAGCAGTCTCACATTAACTCATAATTCAGTAAAAACAATTCTGCAGATGGAGCAATGAGATAGAGTTGAGGAATATAGATAAGCTGTTGATTTGGGGATAGGTGAATACAGAAAGATTATAACTAGTAGGACAATCCATGATATATCAACAAGAGTAATGGACAATCTGTTGTAGATGCTGCCTCCTGGTAACTATTTGGAATGATGTTATTTTCCAAGCTGTCAGTTAAGTACAAAGTCATATGCTTTACAAATAAGCTAAGCTTCAAGTAGGTTGTCCTCTTCTAGGCACAGCCTCTGAGAACCACTGAAACCACTCCAACCCCCAAATAGGAAGAAAACTAAACAAAAAGCTGATGGCTGAATATAGGGTGCTATGATCTGAATTTCTGTATAACCACAGAATTCTTGTGTTGAAATCCTACCTCCGAAGATAATGGTAAAGGAAGTAGGGCCTTTGGGAGGTGCTTAGGTAATAGCGCTGGAGCCCGCAGGAATAAGATTAATATGCCTATAAAAGACACCTACAGAGATCCCTAGCCCCTTCAACCATGTGAGAACACGAGGTACCCATTTATGAGCCAGGAAGTAGGTTCTCGCCAACCACCACACAAAATCTACCAGTGCTATGATTCTTGACTTCCCAGCCTCCAGAAC
Organism: Nasua narica; assembly: GCA_028533885.1. Lineage (NCBI taxonomy): Eukaryota > Metazoa > Chordata > Mammalia > Carnivora > Procyonidae > Nasua > Nasua narica. Next base: position 65,345,006 of record CM052810.1, read on the forward strand.
AGTGAGAAATACGTTTCTGTTGTTTATAAAACATCCACTCTATGGAATTTTATTATAGTGGCCCAAACAGACTAATACTTAGGGATTTCCTGGAAAGCAACCTGAGGTAATTTTTAGTTCCTATTTTTAAGATTTATTACACAAAATGTTCACAATTAGAATGTATCCCTTTTATAATTACAAAAAGATTTTTAATGGTTCATATCTTTTAAATCAGTGTTTACAATTTCAGATGTAGCTGAAGAATATAAGAAACATCTGAAGATTTATACGTGAAGTTGTTCATCACTTTGTCCATTTATACACAAGTATTAAAAGTATTATTTTAACAAATTAGACATAAGTGAAATGCCCAATAAAGATTACATAAATTCTAATATAACTTTAGAAGTTATACTATGAAATTACTTAAAAATCATTTAATAGTTAATGTCTGGGATTTATTAATACTCTAGCAAATTTTATTAATACTCTAGCAAATCAAAAACTGGGAGAACAGACAAAATAAAACTGGTAAAATGCTGATCCTTATTGAAGCTGAGTGATAGGGGATTATTATATTCTCCTCTCTACTTTTATCAAAGTTTAAAATTTTCCATAATAAAAGGTTATAGAAAATGAGGTTAATAAATAATGGTATGTATCATAACTGTTTACACTGTGAAGTAAAAAGGAAATGCATTTTTATTTACAGTATGATAATTAGTGTGCTTACATATATACACACACAGATTATAAGACTGAACACATATATATACATACACACATACTTACACCAAAATTTTAATCCTGTGGTATTTGGTTAAGATTGGGAGAGATTTGTCTTTTCTCGTATTACTTTTATATAATGCAGCTATTTTCATAACAATGACGATGATGATGTTGATAAAGAAATCCATGAGGGGCTGAGTTCCTATATTCTACCAAAACCCTTACAGCATCTACTATTTACTTTTTCCTAATAAAATGGCTTTCAAAAATAGAGTACAATTCCAGAGTCAAAGTATTTTTAATATAGCATTTTTATTTCAATGTTTTCAAATTTTAAATCCAATTTTCTCTTTTCTTCCTATGTTATAGAAGCTAATACAATAAAACAATTATTGAACATGCCAGAATTTAAATATCTGTGGTCAATGTCTCACCTTAGTAGATTTTAAGCAAGATCCACTGAACTAAAAATAAGCACCTAAGCATAACAAAATATTTGCAAAACAAATTAATATTAAACTTTCAGAGGGCAATAAAACAATCTTATAAACATACCATCCTTTATAATATTATATCATTTAGAAATAGATTTTACCCTAATTTATAACCAAATTTCTGGTAGTGACTGATTCTCGCTATGTTAAAATTGGTTTACATTCCTTTGGAATACACAACTTCGACAGAAGAAACTTTATGCACCCTAACAAAGAAACAACTAACAGGGCTTAACAAAAAAAAAAAAAAAAAGGGAGGAGGGGAGAGGGTTAAATATGGCCAGTAATTAGGGTTAAAAAATTAATTAAACATTCCACATAAATACTCAAAACTGTAAACAACTGGAAAAAAACATAGGGAAGAGCTACTTGACAAGAAATTTTTGAATAAGACACCAAAAGCACAAGCAACAAAAGCAAAAATAAACAAGTAGGACTGTATCAAATGAAAAAGTATCTACAGAGCAAAAGAAACAATCAGCACAATGAAAAAGCAATCTATAAAAAAACAGAAAATATTTGCAAACCATCTCTCTAAGGGGTTAATATCCAAAATGTATAAGGAACTCCTGTAACTCAACAGCCCTCCAAAACTATCCCATTAAAAAATAAGCAAAGGACCTGAACAGACATTTTTCCAAAGAAGACACACAAAAGATATTTGGAAAGGTCTTTCTAAAGAAGACACATGTGACCACCAGGCACAGGAAAAGATGCCTGATATCACAAATCATCAAGAAAATACAAGTTAAGGGGCGCCTGAGTGGCTCAGTGGGTTAAAGTCTCTGCCTTCAGCTCAGGTCATGATCTCAGGGTCCTGGGATGGAGCCCCAACATTGCGCTCTCTGCTCAGCAGGGAGCCTGCTTCCCCCTTTCTCTCTACCTGCCTCTCTGCCGACTTGTGATCTCTCTGTCAAATAAATAAATAAAATCTTAAAAAAAAAAAAAGAAAGAAAATACAAGTTAAAACCATAATGAAATACCCCCTTACACCTGTCAGAATGGCCATTATCAAAAGATAGTGATAAGTTTTGGCAAGGCCATGGAGAAAAGAGAATCCTTGACCACTGTTAGTGGGAATGTAAATTGGTGAAGCCACTGTTGAAAACAGTATGGAGGTCCTTCAAAAATTAAAAACAGAACACATGATTCAGCAATCTTACTTCTAGGTAAAGGAGTCCTCCCTATCCCCTGGCCTTCTCCAAGGTTTCACTTTCCACAGTTACCTGTGGTCAACCTCAGTCAACCACATGGAAGCAGACGATCTTCTGACGTGTCATCTTAAGGCCAGTGGTAACCTAACACCTTGTCACAATGCCTACATCATTCACCTTACTTGACTTGATCATGTAGGCATTTTATCAACTCATATCATCACAAGAAGGGT
>CM052810.1:65348097-65371661 GCA_028533885.1 Nasua narica
AAAAGCTGGAAAAAATAAAAGTAAACCAATTTCTTCACTCACTACACAACTTCTCAGAGCCTGTGTCTACAATGTGAACTGTGACATTTCAAAAAGGAGATAGAGTACTTCCCAAAGGTACCTGACTAAGAAATCCTGTCTACGTGGAGGAGTGTGAGGGTCTAGAGTTCCACAGAACACAAAAAGTGACCCCTGAAAATACTAAGTGGTTTTCCTCTGCTGAAGAGGACATCATAGACAAGATGCTGGCAATGCTTACCCTATGTGATTAAACCCAAACTTCTTGGTCTGACATTAAAAAGCCCTCAACGATCTGTTCTCAACCTATCATTTCCCAAAGGCACTAGCTTTGAGTCTCAGTTTTGCCACTTACTAGTCATAAAGTTTCGGGCAAAATGCTTACAAAATGTAGACTATACCATGTATACCATATATGTAAAATGAAACTCATACCATCTACTCTGCAAACTTCAATGAAAAATTATGAAAAACAATGAAACAGTATCTTGTAAGAATTCTGATAGTTGCACAACTCTAATATGATCTACTAAAAACAGAGTTGTACACTTACAAAGGGTGAACAGAGCATGTAAATTGTATTTCAATAAGGCTATTTTATAAAACCAGTGGAGAAAAAAGGAATTATACAATAAATAGGCTTGAAACAAGTGAGTATCCATCAGGGGAAAAAAAATGAATACACAGATAGTTCCAAAAGACCAAAGATTATAGTGAAATCAAAGTAAATACATACATACATACACACACATATATATACATACACACACATCCTATAAAAAGATTTTTACAATACTCTTAACATTATTGAACTCCCTCCTCCAGTCAAAATGATATACTCACTATATTTTCAAAGTTTACACTTTACAATATGGAGTACCATCAATTCCTACACCTACATCCCGCCACACACACATACCCCTAGCTCTATATTCTTCAAGACCCAGATATATGACGGAAAAGAAAAAAATACTTGGAATTAGACATTGAGTTCCAATTCTATTCTTACCACTCATTAGCTGTATGACCTTGAGCAAACAATCCTCTAAGGTTCATTTCTTCATCTGAAAAAGGAGGCAATACCATCTCACAGGGTTGTGGGAGGGATTCAAGTGAAGCAACCTATGCAAAGTGCCTAATGTCCAGTCTCACAGGTAATCATAAATATTTTTTTCCTCTTCTCCTGTGCTCTAAAATGCACTGCCCAATTATTCCAAGCTGTTAAAACCTCTACCCCTTACCATACCATTTATAGCATTCATTTGATAAGAATATATACATATTTCCTTTGACTTATCTTTTATTGCTGCCTTCAACTATTTAAACCTTTAAATTCTTTGTTTTCCAATTAATTTAATTTTATTTTTTCAGGGTTCCAAGATTCATTGTTCATGTACCACACCCAGTGCTCCATGCAATACGTGCCCTCCTCAATACCCTCCACTAGGCTCACCCAACCCCCCACCCTCCAAATCTTTAAATTCTTACACGTGTTTCTGTACCATCTACCCATCTAACTTATCTGTTAACTGAGATTTGCAACTACTATTTTTTTGGTATTCTCTAATCTAGTAACACATGTGTATAACCACTTATTTACAGTTAAACCCTTTTTAAAAATAGGTATCTTTAAGAGTTGATAAAAGGTGCACTGTATTATGCTTTTCACAACCAATCTTCATAAAATACCAATGCAAATGGTATCATTGCCTCCAATTTTCCTAATAAGGAATTAAGACGCCGAGGTGCTAGATGATGGTAAGATGGATGCAGGCCCAAGAAACAGGGCTAACTCCACCCACTCAGCAGGCAGGAGCACCAACCTTTTGGCGCAGACTCTGAGCAAATACAATTGCCCATACAATTTGCTTCAGCCAGTTGCCAACTACTGACCTCCAACTGTTTGTTTGTTTACTTTTAAATAGGTTCCATGCCCAACGTGGGGCTTGAACTCGAGACCCTGAGATTAAGAGTCGCATGCTCTACCGACTGAGCCAGCCAGGCACCCCACTTCGACAACATATTTGATCCAAGTCTCAGTTTCCTTCTCTATAAGAGAAGTAACAACTACTTTCCAGGGCTGTTGTGAGAATAATTCAGTACAATGGCATGCCTAGATGATATTATGTGCCAAATGGTTACTTTTTGTGGTTATCATTCGTATCCATTTATAAATTTATTTGTAAAAATTATCTTGTTTTTTCTGATGAAAAGCTAACATGTTCTTTGTACAGAATGCATTAGGGGAAATTTTTCATGTAGTTTTTTAAAATTTTAACATAAATAATGAAAAGGTAGCTTGGAATATTTTAGACATCCCATAGGAGCTGTCTGAAAGAAAAGACTCGAATCCAAAGCAGGTGGCTGGGCAAGACTTACAGGCCTGTGTGAGGGACTGGACTTCCCTCAAAAGCTCCTGAAACAAAAAGTCTAAGGGAACAGTAATTAATGAGAAATTACTGAGAAAACAGTAATTAATGGCTAGAAATACTGTATTTATAATAAAGTTTCTGTGTAGAACCATAAAGAGACCAATTCCACATTTCAGATTCTCCACCTAACTCTGAGGCATCATTAACCAACATTGGTGAAAACTAGAGAGGAACGACCTTACTAGCACAGAGCATCAATCATAAGTCAAATGTGGGGCACCTGGGTGGCTCAGGGGGTTGGGCCCTCTGCCTTCGGCTCAGGTCACGATCTCAGGGTCCTGGGACCAAGCCCCACGTTGGGCTCTCTGCTCAGCGGGGAGCCTGCTTCCCCCCCCCCCTCTGCCTGCCTCTCTGCCTAGTTGTGATCTCTCTGTCAAATAAATAAATAAAATCTTTTTAAAAAAATCATAAGTCAAATGTAATTTTATGTGCATTATCTCATTTTTTACCCACTCAACAAGTTGATCCGTATCCTCCAAACATTCATGTTGATTTCCTAACCTCAGTATCTCACAATGTTCTCATTTCAGTATAGAACCATTGAAAATGTTAAGATGAGGTCATTCAGGTGAATCCTAATTCAGTACAATTTTTTTTTCCTGGTTTCACTATGAGTTCCTTTTTCTTTTTTCCTTTTCAAATTTTTTATTTAAATTCTAGTTAGTTGACACCAATATGACTTATGACTTTATAAAAGGGTAAATCTGGACACAGACACACACACAGGAAGAATGTCTTGTGAAGATGAAAGCAGAGATCAAGGGATGCTTCTACAAGCCAAAGGATGTTAGAGACTACAGGCAAACCACCAGAAGCTTGGTGAGAGGCATGAACAGATTATTTCTCACAACCCTTAGAAGGCGGCAACCCAGCCAACACCTTGATCTCAGACTTCTAAGCTCCAGAACTGTGAGGCAATAAATTTGTTGTTTAATCACCCTCCCCCAATATACACATATAATAAAAATAAAAGTTTAAATGGGAGATTATTAAACCAATAAACATCAGCTTAAAAAAAGTATCTCAATTGAACATTAAGTTCAGAAGTTTTTAAGTAACCAAGATATAAAGGAAAAAAATGTAAGTTAAAAAAATTCTCACCTAGTAAAATAACCAATACCAATATCTTAGAGCAAAAACACTTCCCAGCACTAAACTCTTCAGAGAAATTTTTATAAGGATTTTCATATCTGGAGCACTGATCATCATGCATCTTCGATACAGGTAAAAGAAAAATGTCTAGAAACATTTTTTATTAATTCTCAACAGAAGTAGAAAACATAGTATTAAACCACAACTCAACTGAGGTAATAAAGGGCTAAGAATGTTGTTTAAGAACTTCCCTTTTTAGCCATTTATCTAGACCAATCTTCACCTCTTGAACTCTCATCCTCTTGCTTTTAAACATTCATTTCTGGTTCTGATAAATTACATATAGACAGATAGACAATAATATTAGCTGCCATGTATTGCTTATACAATCCCATCAGTCCTTTAAAATATGTATCATTACTGCCTGTTTCGGTGGCAGTGCCAGAGATGAAATTTGAAACCAGAACAAAAACTTCAAAGGCGGGGGCGCCTGGGTGGCTCAGTCGTTAAGCATCTGCCTTTGGCTCAGGTCATGATCCCAGGGCCCTGGGATAGAGCTCCACATCGGGCTCCCTGCTCCGCAGGAAGCCTGATTCTCCCTCTCTCCCTCCTCCTGCTTGTGTACCCTCTCTCACTGTGTCTCTCTCTGTCAAATAAATAAATTAAATCTTTAAAAAAAAAAAAAACAAAAATTTCAAAGGCTCCAAAAATCACTACACTACATTCCTCTCGGCCATTCCTACAAACTCAGACTCACCTTTACAACTACCTTTTATTAAATGTCTTCAAGTACATGTGTAACAAGCACTTTCAAGATATAATGTCATTTATCCTTAACTCCTTTCTCTCTCCCATCTACCCTCTAACGTAGGTGCTTCACCAAATCTCTCCCAAATGCGCCCCCCTATATTTCATTTCCACTTCCCTAAACCAAGTCCTTGGCATTTCTCTCTCCCACTGTCATAAGGCTACTCCAAATTGTTTCCCTACGTCCATCCTTGGAAGCCAAAAACTCCTATGGTTAGCTCTTTAAGACAGAGATATTACCACTTCACTTAGCACAGCCTACAAAGGCCTTCACAATGTGGCCACGCAATCTATCATCTGGTACCACTCTCCCTAATATAGCCTCTTCTCCACATCAGGTGACTATGGAACAAAAGCATGCACAAAGCTGTCTCTCAAACTGTGTCCTTGTCATCTGCCTAGGGTGCCTTTCCTACCAGGTATGCTTCATACATCTTTCAAAAATAGTTCAAATATTCCCTCTTCATGAGACCTTCCAAAATATTCTTGAAGTTGTGTAACAGACAACTTTATACCTATAGTGTATCATACTATGCCAAAATTTATACATTTCAAAATCCTTAACTAGACTACCCATTCATAAATGGCCAGAACCACACATCTTTGCATTCCCTGATAGCAGTACAATATCTGGCACAAAAGTGTTCAATAAAAGCTTGATAATTAAACTTTCTAATCAGTGCCCAGAGTACACATATACTATGTCATACTTAGTAAGTAGTCATCTGCATAAAATATCCAGAGGCAAGTTAACATTGTTTTAAAATCTGTAAATTCGGGGCGCCCGGGTAGCTCAGTCGGTTGGGTGGCTGCCTTGAGCTCAGGTCATGATCCCAAGATCCTGGGATCAAGGCCCACATCAGGCTCCCCGCTCAGTGGATAGCCTGCTTCTCCCTCTCCCTCTCCCTCTCCCTCTGTCTGCCACTCTGCCTACTTGTGCGTGCTCGCTCTCTCTCTCTCTCTCTCTCTCTCTCTCTCTCTCTCTCTCGCTGTCAAATAAATAAATAAATAAATAAAATCTGTAAAATCTGTAAATTCGATCTGGCAAACTGGTCCTTATGAAAGTTATCATACCTTTGCACCAAGATAGACACAGCAAGGCCTATGAGAAGACCCCCCCCCAAAAAAAATCCTGAAACAGCAATTTTACATAGATCAAAGTGGCTTAACAAGAGCTCAGCTGAGATCCTAGTGTTTCACACTGGAATATACATAGTTTACTGTTCTGAACTGAAAATTTAAGATATACATTATTGCTTAGTTTCCAGAATCAGAGAAGAACCCCAGTACAGCAAGACTGGTAAACACTGGGCTCTGAGGAGACTACAGTAGTGCAGGCCTTCCAAGGGACACCGGTTGCAAACTTGACAATAAACAACTAAATAAATTGGGTTCTCAGGTGAAGCTATTTAATATTTAGTACTGCCCCTTTGATGACTCACTGAAACATGTCCTACAACATGACATTTCTAGTGTAGGATCTGTGCCAAGATAATTGCTTTTCTATGCAATCACAATCTGCCAGTAAATAAATGTTTTGAGAAGTTTTCCATTGTTCTTGCTTTCTCGGTAGAGTAAATTGGAATTTATTAATAGAGAGAAAATGTGATTCTAAAACCAGCTTACTCCTTGTGCCAAAATATCAGTGTAAGATCATCCAAACCCATAGTTCATTAAGAAGTTAGGAGCAGAGTTGGGTTTTTTTTAATAGCAATTATCATCTTTTAACATACTATAAAATTTTGCAGATTGTGTTTACCAATACTGCCCACCCTGCCCACTAAAACGGAAGGCTCACAAAGGAAGGAATCTTTGATTTATTGGTTACTAATGTATCCCAAGAATCTAAAACGGTAGCTGGCACAGAGCAAGCATTCAGTAAAAGTGTGTTAATCAAATAATTAAATAAAATGAATGAATCTCCACTTTCATACTAAGCTGAAAGTCTGCCAAAAATCTAAATTTTTCAAATACAATTATCTGTTTACATTAAATCATTTTATAATATGTATCAGAGGCCTCTCCTAAAATTTTTACTTTAAAAATTTTGCCTTTATCGGAGCGCCTGGCTGGCTCAGTGGGTTAAAGTCTCTGCCTTTGGCTCAGGTCATGATCTCAGGGTCCTGAGATGGAGCCCCACGTCAGGCTCTCTGCTCAGCAGGGAGCCTGCTTCCCCCTCTCTCTCTGCCTGTCTCTCTGTCTACTTATGATCTCTCTCTCTCTGACAAATAAATAAAAATCTAAACAACAACAATAACAAATCTGCTTTTACCTTTTCCAAGGCTTGGGAGTAGGGAGAAAATTCCCTGTCCCATCATTGTCAAGACTCTTCCTCAGAGACAGGTGACATTGCTATAAAGTCTATGAGCCATAAAAGGTCACTTATGGAATTTAATAGGCCCGATTTCATGTTATTTTTCTTCACTTCTGTTCTCATTCTTTCAATCAAGTATACAGTCAGATTCAGGAACAGCAATATTACACGACAGAGTAAGTTTAGGAACAGATAAGCAAAATAATAAAGTTATATCTAATAATATATAAAGTCCTTCCCCATTTTTCCAGCTCTGTCATGCTCTACCTAATTTATGAAAGCACCCCCAGGTAATCATATCAAAAATGCAGATAAACAATGAAAGACTATTAAATAACACTAGCCTTTTATTAAATATACAAATGAAATTTCCCAACAAGTATTAACAAATACTAATCTATTAAGTTGCAAAAGGTGTGATTTACAAAACTATCTCCAGATACCTGAGCCACTGGGAAAAAAAATCTTGCTGCAGCAGATGTGATATTGATGACTGTTTCAAATATCTTATTTCACCTAGTAATGTATAGAATACATAATTTTTTTATCGAGCTATAATTGGTATGGAATACTATGTGAGTTTTAGGTGTACAACATAATGACTGGATTTATGCAGATTCTACAAAATGATTACCGGGTTAAGTTTATTTAACATCAATCACTACACAGTCACCATTTTTTTCTTATGCTGAGAACTGTCAAGATCTACTCTTTCAGCAACTTCCATATACACGATATAGTATTGTTAACTGCAGCCACCTTGCTATACATGACATACTCAAGATTCATTTATCTTATAACTGGAAGTTTGTACCTTTTGACCACCTTCACCCATTTCTTACACCCCTCCACTCCCCACCTCTGGCAACTACCAATCAGTTTCCTGAATCTATGAGCTCAGGGATTTTTTAGATTCCACATGTAAGTGAGATTATATGGCAGTTGTCCACATAATTTCTTTTTAACATACCAAATTTGAACCAAATTACCAAAGATTCTATATGCGTAACATATGTGCATATATTTTGTGTGAATTTATGTATAAATGTACATAATGCATTAAGATACAACTTAGTGCCATTATTTGTAATAAGACTATAAATAACGTAAATATCCATTAAAAAGAATAATACAACATACAGTAGAGTAATATGTAGCCTTTAAAAAGAGCAAGGTTGGGGGGCACCTGGGTGGCTCAGTGGGTTAAGCCTCTGCTTTCAGCTCAGGTCATGATCTTGGGATCCTGGGATCGAGCCCCGCATCGGGCTCTCTGCTCAGCGGGGAGCCTGCTTCCCCCTCTCTCTCTGCCTGCCTCTCTGCCTACTTGTGATCTCTTCCTGTCGAATAACTAAATAAAATCTTAAAAAAAAAAAAAAGAGCAAGGTTGGGGTGCCTGGGTGGCTCAGTGGTTTAAAGCCTCTGCCTTTGGCTCAGGTCATGATCCTGGCATCCTGGGATCAAGCCCCGCATCGGGCTCTCTGCTCAGCCGGGAGCCTGTGTCCTCCTCTCTGCCTGCCTCTCTGCCTACTTGTGATCTCTTTCTCTGTGTTAAATAAATAAAAAAAATCTTTAAAAAATAAAAAATTAAAAAAGCAAGGTAGAGGGGCGCCTGAGTGGCTCAGTGGGTTAAAGCCTCTGCCTTCAGCTCCTGTCATGATCTCAGGGTCCTGGGATCGAGCCCCACATCGGGCTCTCTGCTCAGCAGGGAGCCTGGCTTCCCCTCTCTGCCTGCCTCTCTGCCTACTTGTGATCTCTCTGTCAAATAAATAAAATCTTTAAAAAAAAAAAGAGCAAGGCAGATTTCTATGTGTGAATGTGGAACACAAGATATGAAATTCAATGAGAAAATTCAAAGTGCTTCTGTGTGTGTGCACACGTATATATGTCAGTAGGTGTGAATGCACGCATAATAAATTAGAAATAGTGACTATCTTTTGGAAAGGAATCAGGGAACTAAAGAAAGAGGGAGACTATTTTTCATTGGGTAACCTTTTGTGCTATTTAAATATCTAACCTGTGCATGTATTACATTTTTAGTTCCAAAAACAAGACATTGTTTCCTATTTTCTTTAAGCTGGAATTTTTATAATAAAAAATGTAATTAAAAACTAGCTTTAGAAAAACAGGAACGGGACACCTGGTTGGCTCAGTCCGTGGAGAATGAGACTCTTGATCTCAAGGTGGTTGAGTTCAAGCCCCATGTTGGGTGTGGAGTTTACTTTAAAAAGAAAAAAACAGGGGGCGCCTGGGTGGCTCAGTGGGTTAGGGCCTCTGCCTTCCGCTTGGGTCATGATCTCAGGGTCCTGGGATCAAGCCCCGCAACGGGCTCTCTGCTAGACGGGGAGCCTGCTTCTCCCCTCTCTCTCGGCCTGCCTCTCTGCCTACTTGTGATCTCTCTGTCTCTGTCAAAAAAAAAAAAAAAAAGAAAAGAAAAAAACAGGAACAATAACTTTATTTTTTAAAGAAAAAATAGATAACAAAACAGACATCAAAAAAGGGGAAAGCTTTGTTATGGAAAAGGATTATTATCTACATGCCAATTAACTCAGCCAAGATTAGTGAGATCAACATGCCCTTCCCTGTACTGGATGTTAAACTGCTGAGCAGTCAGTGTTTTCAAGAGTTGGGAGGGGAAGAGGAGCTAAAGATCAAACATGAAGTAATTTGTTTTCTAGAACATGAACATTTAGAAAACAGAGCATTTTAGAGCTAAAAGCATTTTGGACATCATATACTCCATCCCCATTCTCCCATTTTACAGATAAAGAAACATTATTTCCACGTGGACTATAAAGGACTAGCTTAAGATCAAAGTGATTTTATAAGAGCACTAAAATCAAAATCTCTGAGCCCCCAGTCCAGTAGTAATTCCATATACCTATAGGAGAAACAAATACTTGCATATATTAGCTTTCAAACAGCTATCTGAAAACAGTACATAAAACAAGTATTTTATCATATTCCACTTACATAATCTCAAACTAAACTATTTTATAAATAGGATATAAAGTAAGTTAATATGGAAAAAAGTGAGAAATAGTGCTACAAAACTTATGTGTGCATGCACACACTTCTCTCAAAATTCATATACTAGAAGCCCTAACCCTCAATGTGAGAGCCACAATGCACTGATAGTGTCCCATGCAATCCCATCACAACTCTGAAGTAAGTGCTATTGTTACGCCGATTTTTTAAAATAAGAAAAACTGAGGCTTAAAGTTTTAAAATTTACACAAGATCCCAAACTAGTAAGAAAGCCAGGATTCCATTACAGATGTGTCTTCCATCAAAGCCTTCACTGCTAACTAAACTACTTGAACTGAAAAATACATCTGTTTTTGGTAAAATAAACAAATCCCCTGGATTTCAAATAATGTACATAAAATATAAACATTGGTATATAAATAGTTTAGCTGCTAAAAAAAAAAAAGTTTAGCTGCTAAAAATTGAGCACCTTAAAGATTAGAACTGTAGCTAGCTGAAAATTAGAATTACATTATTAAAAAGAATCAGTAATTCAATTGAATCCAAATCAAACTATATTTAATCCTCAGAAGACCCCAAGTCCAGCAGAAATATGAAATGTCAAAACCTTAAATACTCCTTCAGGGGTGCTTGAGTGGCTCTTGATTTTTGGCTCAGGTTATGATCTCAGGTTGTGAGATGGAGCCCCACTTCAGGTTCCACGCTGGGTGTGGAGCTGCTTAAGATTCTCTCTACTTCTCCCTCTGCCCCCTCTCCCACTGCCCTCCCCAAACCCCTCACCACCCCTCCCACGGGCTCTCTCTTAAAAAAAAAAAAAAAAAATTAAATACTTCTTTAAAGTATCTTAAAAAAATTCTTCTTTAAGAAAAAAATTCTTCTTTAAGAAAAATACTAGAACCCCTGGGTGGCTCAGTGGGTTAAAGCCTCTGCCTTCGGCTCATGTCATGGTCTCAGGGTCCTGGGATCCAGCCCCACATTGGGCTCTCTGCTCAGCAGGGACCCTGCTTCCCCCTCTCCTTCTGTCTGCCTCTCGGCCTACTTGTGATCTCTCTCTCTCTGTCAAATAAATAAATAAAATCTAAAAACAATCCTGAATCCCAGAACATGTTTACTACTATACTGCCAGGAGAGCAGAAGAGCTAGAGAGCTGGACTAAGAAAATAGAATACTCTGTATACATAAAAGGTAAGCAACAAATTAAAGTATGGTTCCTTTGCCAAGACTGAAACATCACTGCAACTAAGTATATTAAGAAAAAAAAGCCTTTGTGCTTCAGTTTTCCAATGCAAAATAAGGATAAAATTTTCTTTTGCATTTACCTCTTAGGTTTTAACATGATCTGAAACACCTGCAAATGTGAAGTAATAAAGCAAGGGTCAAAAACTCAAATGCCCAAAGTAGCCAGACACACAAAGTCACCTAAGTCAGACCGTAAGGCAAAACTGAGAGTCTTGCTCCAACAGTCCTAATTCCACAAGTAAAAGCTGCCCTTAGAAGGAAGTCGGAAATCTACTTCTATAGTACATCTTTTGATTTTTTATTGTTGTTAACTAACTACAATCCACGCACATGCAACAAAAAATACTAGAAATTTGAGCCACCAAAATGGCTAAATCTATAAGACCGCTAATGCCAAGTATTGGTGAAAATGTAGAGCAACTAGAACTCTCACACAACGCCACAGGGAATGTAAATATGGTAAAACCACTTCAGAAATCATCTATTAATCTGAACGTATGCATACCCTATTATGACCCTGCAATTCAACTCCTAGGTGATCAAACAGAGAAATGCACAGACTTGTTTATCAAAAACCATGTTCAAAAATGTTCAAAACAATGTTTTTAATTAAAAAAAGAACTGGAACATCCCACTGTCCACCAACAGTAAAATGAGAAAATAAAATATGGTATATTCATACAATGTAACACTATACAGAATGAGACTATACAGAAGCTGTTTCTACATCACAGGAATGGATCTCACAGATATGTTTAAAGAAAGAAGCCCATAAAGTTCAAAAAAAGTGAAAAATCAATCTGTGTCAAAATGTAGTGTTAGAAATCAAAAGTCACATTTGGGAAAGGGTACTGACTGGCAAGGGGGCAAGAGCAGAACTTTTGGAAGGCACTGATTAGGACCTACCTATTGATCTGAGTACTGAATATAAGCTATGCGTTCATCTTGTGAAAATTCCAAAAACGTATGATTTGTATACTTTTCCGTGGGTATGTATACCTCAATAAAAACTTTTTTTTTTTTTAGATTTCATTTATTTATTTGAGAGAGAGAGAGGGAACACAAACAAGGACAGAGGGAGAAGCAGGCTCCCCGCTGAGCAGGGAGCCCACGCGGGGCCAGATCCCAGGACCCCGGGACCACCACCCGAGGCCGAAGGCAGATGCCCAAAGACGGAACCACCCAGGCACCCCCTCAATAAAAACTTTTAACACACATGCACACACAGAAGATTCCATGAAGACCAAACAAAATATTTCTGCAAGCAGATCTGGCTTATCAGAGCAAATCAGTTTATGACCTCTCAGCTAAGGAAGCACTATATAATCTTACCTTTAAAGAAGAGCTAAGAAAAAATAAAAACAAAACTGTGATGCTAAGATGATCAAGACAGCAACTAACAAAATTTAAATTTCTCCTGATAGCAGCTCTTAGGATGTGTTGCCTAGTTAAATTACCTCATGAACTTAACAAATCAAGCCTGTTTCCAAAAATACAGCAAAGAGCCCAGTAAAAGGCAGAAAGTATACTAAAAATTAAACATTTAAGTGTAAAAATTCAAAGCAGCCACTAAATTACCAACACAATCCTCTTCCCTGATTCCTGAACAACTTTACTTGTCACTCACTGATATGAAGCAATTTGCTCTCATCTAAAAGGAGTGAGAACCTATATACTAGTCAGTTACCAAGAAGTCTACAGCAGAAAAGAGGAGCCTCAGGCTTCACCCAGTCAAGTTAAAGCAAGTCCTACAGAACCTAAATACATAACTCAGCTATTTAATCAAGTATCTGTTAAATGGCTAACTATTAAATTTTAAAATGCCTCCTTTTGCAATAACTACCTGTTCTCTCAAGATCCCATTATCCCAGACAATTATTTGCCTTTTCTGAGGTATGGAATGATCCTTACCTTTGAGCCATTGCCAGTATCTTTGACCTCCCATCTTCACCTGTTTACAATATCATGTCATATCTTTCATGTCCCAAATCTACTACCTCTGTGTATTAGAAAATCCTAGAAAGATAACATATTAAGTCGGATGCGGGCATTTTTGAAAATGCTTTTTTGTATGTAACAAAGCTACAGATCAGTTTCCCAGTAGTATTCAGTGATCAAATTACTTTGAGCTACCACTCACACAACCAGCAAAAGTTTACCTTGAAAATGCAAAGTTGCTACTCCAAAGTGATAAATTTCCACCAATAAAG
The DNA here is from genome assembly GCA_028533885.1 of Nasua narica. Lineage (NCBI taxonomy): Eukaryota > Metazoa > Chordata > Mammalia > Carnivora > Procyonidae > Nasua > Nasua narica. The sequence continues at coordinate 65,361,195 of CM052810.1, forward strand.
TAACCATATTTTACAAAACACTTTTAGTTACAAATTAATCTTCTAAGCACATCAATCTGGCCAAATACATCAACATTAACGTCAAGTCCAGAATCTTTTCTGGACATTCAAGGATCTTTTCTGGATTTCAAGTCACAGAAATCTTTTTTTTTTTAAAAGCAAGTCTCTGGGAAAACACTAAATAATCCTCATAAAGCAAATAACTGCTTAAAAAAACGTAAAAATGTATTAACGTCCAAGTTAAGTTGCCTATCAAATTATTTTAAGATCTAAAAACTGTTTAGAATGCCCAAGAAGGTAAGCTTTCCCCCTTTTGGTTTAGAAATAGTCAATATACTGAGAAACAAAAAAGAAAAAACTGCCACCTGCTCTGTTTCTTAAGAACCTTCTGTAAAATAGATTGCATTTACACTAATAATTGTAAACTCCAATCACTGAAAGCTGAAAGGCAACGGATAATGACAAGTGAAAAAGTAAAAAATACCAACAACTTTGAGATATTCGAACTCAAGGGCTCAGTCGCTCACAAATGAACGCTGCAGAGGACACGATTTCAAAGCTCCATGCTAAGAGTTTGCTTGATACCAAGTTGTAGAAGACAGGATTCCTACTGACACCGGCAAACTTACGTTGGCTTCAGGAAAACTATGTTGAAATGCAAGTCTTGATAAATGCCTACTCTTAAACTCTCGACTAAACCTAAACAATATAAAAGCTGCTGTCCCTTCACTCCTAATCCTTAGAAAGCATTTCCTGCCAGGAAAATCTTTCTCCCATAAGCCTTACACAAACTTTTTCCGTTCTTTCAACTTACTCTAGGAAGCCTTAAGCCCGCCCATCACCTCCCGCCCCCTACCCACACACACCCACTAGGGAACTTCAACACTCGGCAGACACCACTCCACACGGGCACGCAAAACACATGTGCCTGCAAACCCAGCCCCTTTCCACACCCCCCGGAAACGACACCCCCTTCTCACACACCGCACGCCACAGCCCATCCCCCTTCCTCCCCGCCCCCACTCACAGCACCCCAGTGCACCCACCCACGTACCGGGGAACCCAGCCTCTCCTCGCTCCCCGGCTCGCCTAGGGCTGTGAGGAGGGGAAGCAGGAAGAAGGAAGGAGGGCTCAGGCCCGGCCTAGGCCTCTCAAACCGCCTAGGGAGGTGAGGGGGGGGACCCGCGGGCAAAGCTCGTTGCAGGGCCTCATCCGGGCCCCCTCTGGCCCCAGGCCTTCGCTCTGCCGCCGACCCAAGGCCGGGGCGGCCCTCCCAGCCCGGACCACACTCACTTGCCAGCCGCGGTCCATCGAGTACCCCGCTGCTGCCTCCTCCGCCAGCTGCGGCTCCTGCACCCGGACCCCCTAGGTCCGGCTTCTTGGGCCCCGGGGGCGGCCCGGCTCCCCCGCCCGGGACCGCTCCCGGCGGAAAAGCGGCCACGGGCGCGCCCGCCAGAGCCAGAGGGACGCTGTTGCTATGGAGGCCGAGGCCCGGGGCAGCTCCGGCGGCCGGGTCCTCATGCAGGAACTGACACTCCTCCCCGTAGAAGCAAGTCTTATCCTTAGCGTAGTAGCGGCAGTACTTCAGCTTCACTCCCGCCGCCGCCCCGCCGGGGACACCCCCGATCCCCGGCGGGGCCACCACTGCCACAGCCGCCGCCAGCGAGGAGGAGGAAGGGGAGGCGGCGGCCGAGGGGGGCGGGAGGCCGCCGCCACTGTTCATGGCAACGCCGCAGCCTCGTCTTCCGCTGCCGCCCGAGGAGCCGCCACCGCCGCCGCCACCATAGACCGGGGAGGGAAGGAAGACGCTGCCGGTGCCGGATAAAAGCCTGGGCGGGTGGGTCTGTCCCGCTGCGGGAGCCGGAGCCGCCCGGGGAGAGGGGGGGAGGGGAGAGGGGAGGGAGGAGGGGGTAGGAGGGAGGGGAGGGGAGGGGGAGAGTTGGGATTCTCTCTCACTCACTCTCTCGTTCTCTTTTCTTAAAGGGGCCGCGCGGGACGACGGGGTGGGCGCGCGGGCCCAGACGGGGCCTTCGAGGGCGCGGGCTAGGGAAGGGGGAGCGGCGGCGGCGAACGGGCTGGAAGGGTGGAGAGCCGGTTTATTTTTAAATTCTGCCTCCACTCGCTCTCTCGCGCTCTGGTTCCTCGGAGTTGTTTATTCCATTTTCCTCTTCCTGAGAGGGCCGTCGCCGCTGCGCAGGCGCGCCGCGGCGCGGTGGCTTGTGGGTAGCGGGAGCGCGAGGGGAAGCTTCGCCAGGCATCCGGCCCCCCGGGCGTCCGCGAGCGGGCCGGCGGTTGGACGGGCTGTCCGCGGTGGCCTCCCCAGACGCTGATCAGGGCGGTGAAGTTCTCACGAGATGAATACTTTCCTTTTTTGTATATCCTCTTACTTATAAAACCAGGTGCCCTTTTTTAATTGAAAAGACAAAACAATGTAAACGGTCAGTTTGAGGGGCCGCACCTTGGGAAAGAGCCCAAGCCCTTGCTCTATTTGGAGGATAGTTTCATCTGTTTGCCACACTTCCTCTCCCTCTTTTCTCGCCGCCTTCCTCTTTTTCCTTCTCCTTGAAGGTGATGAGAGCTGCAAGACTGATTACCTTAAGGTCTGGGCCTTCTATCAAAAAACTGAGCCAAAAAAGGTTGATTTGGACAAACCCCCTGCTCAGTGCAGCACCTGTTTTCTCTATTTATATTACTGAAAGGCTTCAGTAAAATATTATGAAAAATAAGATGCCACCTGGGGACAGCAGCGCCAGAACGTTTCCTTTATAAATGTGCTAGATTGCTTTTCTCCAATCAGCCTAGTCTTGATTCGAAATTCATTTTTTAAAAGATAGTTTTCCCTCAGCGATCGCTAATGTTTTGCTGCGCTATATTTAAAAAAAAAAAAAGTTTTCCCTTGCTATGAAAGGAAAAGTAATTTTAACATTTTTAGTTTTTCTGCTCTGTAAAAGATTTTTCTCAGAAGGCAGTATCGCAGTTGTGAAGGGGGAATATTTGTCGACAGTATTTAAGGAATTGTGGCAAACAGAAGAGATCACAGAAGAATGGATATAAGCAAGTGTACTACACTGCAAAAAGAGGGAAAAGTGGATCCCATACATCACAAACTGGTAAGCCTGGTGATGTTCCTTAACTAAATTCAAAAATAACATTGTCTTCTGTCTTTTGTTTAAAAACACTTTCGTGTATTTATTTATTCAGCAAATATTTATTAATGCCCATTATGTGTAGCAGGAACTGCTAGGAGCTGGAGAAACAAAAGTAAACTAGATGCAGTCTTGTCTGAGTTCAAATGGATTGTTTATCCCTCTGGTTGCAGAGCCCCCCATAAAGTACACAGCAATTATAAGGCAGTGCCTTAAATGCTAATCTTACCACATTGGCTATTAGAGAATATTAAAGATGTTAGACTTTCTGGAGAAAGTTAATAACATAATAGCAGAAGTTGAGAATATCTGCTTTGAATTCAGCCAGTGAGCTGAAGCTTAACAGCTGTGTTACTCTGGGTAAGTTGCTTCACTTCTCTGTGTCTTACCTGTAAAACAGATAGTAGTATCTACGTGATAAAGTATAAACTACTGTATGTAAAATGTCCCATGCTTAGTAAGAATTCAGTAAATTTTAGCTATTGCTATTAGTAGAATTTCTGCTAGTAGTAATCAACATAGAAGGGTGCGGAAAATAGCTTCACAGACAAAGCAGACAGCTTATGCAAGAGGCCTTGCAGTGAAAAAGAGCTTTCATTGTTAGGATAGTGATCACAAAAGTCTCTGTGTGGCCTGTTAAAGGATTTAACTCTTGAGAGCAATAGAAAGTCATTACAGGGTTTTAAAAAGTCCAAGTGAGGACACGATCAGATTTCCTTTTAGAGAAAAACATTTTAATTCTTATAAGAACCCTATGAGGAAAGTAAGAAAGATGGGTTATCACCATTTTGTAGATGAACAAACTGAGTAAGGTTTGGATTGACACAGAGTTACCAACTTGTAAATTGCAAAGCCAATTTACAGGGACTTCTAATTATAAAACATACTCTTTGGAGGGTGGGGGCAGGTGCCCCGGGGTGGCTCAGTCTGTTAAGCAACCAACTCTTGATTTCGACTCAGGTCATGACCTCAGGGTCCTCAGCAGTCTGCTTGTCCCACTCCCTCTGCTCCTCCTTTCGCGTGCACACACGCGCTCTCTCTCTCACTCTCTCTCTCAAATAAATCTTTTTTTTTAAGTACTCTTTCCATTATACATTTGCCATTCCTAAATGAACATGTATGTTTATTAATGGATTGGAAATCCATTAATGGATCCAATCCAGTGGATTGGAAAGTGGTATCTATGGTGGACAACAGAGGTTCATTAAGTTCATGCCAAATTAAGCATATCATTCAAATAAACTGTTATTGAGAATCTGTGTACTATGTATCAAGCGAGTTCTGTGCTAGGCTCTGATACACAAAAATGTGTAAAATACAGCCTGGGAATCATGAGGGGAAACGCCAAAGAGAAATCATCCCTCAATACCCCACTCGACAGAATTTTCTATTAAATCATTGTGAATAAGATGAAGAAAAAATGGACTAAGATAATATAGTTAGGTGACTTACGTATCTTTGATTAGTCATAATCAAAATGTTGATAAAACTGCCATTGGAGCTCCTTAAGCAATATCCAAAGAGTATTGATAAATTGATACACGTCAATATGGTCTTTATGATCTTCCTTTGAACGCTGTTCTTAACATTTTATGAAAAAATGTTATTCGCTGCCTAGATGGAGAAATATGTAACATGTTTAGCAGATCTGTAACGTGTGGCAAAACCAGTGGGGATAGATAATGCAATAATGACAGATTAGGATTTGTGCATGTCCATCAGCTGGAAAAAAAATGGACCAATCCTAACAAAATGAAACCTGAGTTAAATTGGAGGGAAACAGAGCACACAGGAACTTTTTTTTTTTAAGATTTTATTTATTTATCTGTTAGAGCACAAGCAGGGAGAGCTGCAGGCAGAGGGAGAAGCAGGCTACCCACTGAGCAAGGTAGCCCAATGCCAGACTGGATCCCAGGACCCCGGGATCATGACCCAAGCCAAAGGCAGACGCTTAACCAACTGAGCCACCCAGGTATCCCACTAATAGGCACTTTAATATGTTACTGATGATACAACCTCTCCCTGTGCACCCCCCCCAAGCAAATAGGCAATATTTTTTTAAAACCCTTTCAAATGTATGTTACCTTTGAACTATTCTACTTGCAAACAAGTCCTAAGTAAATAACTGTAAATAAGGAGTTTTATGCTCCCATGTAATCATTGCAGTATTTCATATGAAAGCCAAAAAAGAAAGAGTTGCTAACAATGTAAATTCTAAAACCAAGGAGAATGGTTAAATAGTCAACTATCCACTTGGAATATTGTGCAGCCATTAAAAAAGGCAGCCATGACAATGTACTGTAGTGCTCACAATACAATGTAAATATTTAACGTGATACAAAATTGTATATGCTGTGTTATTATAATGATGTAAATAATAAAAAACCTAATAGAAATAACAATAACTGCCTCAAAACATCAATAGTGGTTTTACTAAGGTGGTAAAATGACAGTAGTTTTTTCCTATGTCTCCTCTTCTTCCCAAATTTGTATCATGAACGTATATTATTTCTATAATGGAAAAATAAGCATTAAAAATTTATTGTAATTTAATCTTAACCTTTTAATTCTAAGAAGTTAGTACATGGATGTTTGTTAAATTGTTCTGTGTGTTTTTGGTTTCATTTTGTTTCAAATAAATTAATTTTGTGAAGACAAGCTGGACACTCATTTGTTGCCAATTTCTTCACATTTTCACTAGTTCGATGTTTCCCAAAATACATTTCATAGATGACTGGTTCAGCAGTGTATTAACTGCTTTTACACAAAGGAAAAGGTTCTGTTGTTGAGAAAGTTTGGGAAATGCCAAGTTAAACACTTTGTTTTTTTCAGATCCTTGAATATGTTGGTATGTTGTAATTCTCCAAAAGCAGGGTTTAATAAGCAGAATTTACCAAAACTTTTTTAACACTTTTTTTTTTTAACTCTTGTGGAGTCAGTGTTCCTCAAACACACTTTGAGAAACACTGTCCCAGTCACCTGCCTTCACATTGTCCTGGTATAACCTATTTTAAAATGTGTCTGCATTCTTCAGTCTCCCCACCCCACCATCCCAACCCTTCTACCTTGCTTTCTACTACATATGGCCATAGAAAGCAAGGCCTATGTCCTTAGAACAGGAGCCTCTTCTTCCCCTCTAGAACTGATCCTTTCACTCCTGCTCCAAACTTTCTAACATTTCCTCAGGGGTCTAGTGTTCTCCATTCAGCATCTTCTCTGACTCTCTTCATAGAATGTGAATATGTAATGTCTCACACTAAAATTATGTTGAAGGAATCCACTCATTTCTATTGTGAGCCTTTCGTAATCAGAAACAAAAATGTTTTTGTTTTTAAAAATACCAGAAAGAAACACTGCTGATAGGAGGGCTAACTAATATGGCCACTTTGGAGGGCAATTCGGCAATATTTGTAAAATTTTTAAATATACATTCCCAAAACCCAACAATGCCGCTCTTGGTATCTCCCTTAGAAAAACCCTTTTGTGCTCAAGGAGGCATGCGTCACAATGTTCATTTGAGGCATTGTTGATAATAGTGAAGTTGGAAATAACCTAAATGTTCATAAATATAGAGCTAGACCTATTTGTGCCATGACACTCGTAAGAGCTGTCGTTGAATGAAAAATCACAAAACAGGTAAATATGGAATATAGCACCTTTTATTTAAAGGATATTTCCTACAATGATATATGTAAATGTGCACAGAAAGTACTGGAAGCATAAGCATTACATTGCTATAGGATGGAGATCATGAGCAGTGGTGAAGGACTTCAGTTTTATCTGTGATGTTTCAGAGTTTACAGGAAGAATATATGCCTGCTTCAGTAATTAAAATTTGATTTTAAAGAAAGAAAACCCTCACTTTTCATTGGTTTCCTTCTTTTGTCCTAACTTCTTTTCACAGGCAATTTATTTGAATCATCCTTTCATAACCGGTCTCATCATCTCCATTCATCTCCTAATCGAGAATAATCATTGCCCTTGCTTTGTTATGTTTTGTTTTGTTTTGCTTTGCTTTGTTTTTTAGGTTTTTTTTATTGCCCTTGCTTTGTTAAAGTATTTCTTTTAACCAGGGCCACTGCTGATATTCATTAGCAAATTTATTAGCTACTTTTCAGGCACTTTATGCTTCCTCTGTAATATTCAACAGTAATAACCACTTTTGCGGCCAGCTTCCAGTCACCCCTCTCTCTTGTTTTTCCCTTCCTCCTCTTTCGTCTTGCCTCTGCCTCTGCCATTCAGTGCTGCCTGCATGGCAGGTCTTGCAGAAATACTGTAAAATGCATTTCAAGTCATTAATGTATTAAAACTTAATACCGTGCATAAGATATCCTCTGAGGCTTAAGCTTGTGTGGTGAACACAAAATGTTAATGAGACACAAAAGTACACTGGATTTGAAATTAAAATAATTGGTTTGAAACCTGGTTTTTACTACATTAGGCCCATGTGGCTTTTAGCAAGTCTCTTAACCTCTCTTAGCTTCAGTTTCTTAATTTTTAAAATGGAAATGATACCTACATTGTGGGGCTGTCTTGAGGATTGAATGATCTCTCTGCCACTAAGTAAACAAAGTTTCTATTTCCAAAATAATTTTAACCACCTTTCTGTGTAGAAGGCATTTTACTTCTCACAACTTTATATCTTACTGCCTTTAATATTACTTCTTCTAGCACTCTAGTTCACACATCTCTCTCCTTATATAATGACAATGTCGGCAGTTACTGTAATGATGCCTCAAATTCCACAGCCTTACAGCTTACAAAAGCAGTCAGGCATAGTTTTCATTTCTCCTCCCAACTACCCTGTGAAACAGTTAAAATGCGAATGGTATTTTAATATTGGGAGCCTGAGACTTTAAAAAGATCTCTATGGTTCCATGACTTGCCCAAAATAGCATAGATTCTTTAAAATTTTGTGTTTTATCATCTTTCTCCTATAACCATGTCAGCAGAGCTCGTGTCCTCTCATTCTGGATTTCCTTACTGTTGCCTTTAGTCCACCTTGAGATTAATATATTTCCTCCTTATCCTTCATTAAAATGCACAAAAATTCATACTTCATTCCATTGGATACTCAATTAAGAGAGCCCTCAAGCAAGTCTGGGGTTTTGAAACCCATAATTATATACTAATAGGGAGGGAGAGTAACCTCCAAAATTATTTACATGGGCTTTAATGGTAGTATTTAAAAATGCAGCAATATTCCCATTTCTGGATGGAAGAACGGTGAGGTATGATGAAATAATGAGATTATTTTTCATCCTTCACCTGATAATCTAAGAACATTACTTTCCAACTTGTCACCTTGGTAAAAACAAAGCTTGTTCTAAGTTATACCATGTTTTTGAAATTTACTTATGCACCCTAATCACATTTCTAAAATATAATCATGATAGCAAATCTTCATTCTTTAAAGGAAGACCAGATTTTTGGAGATGCCCCAAAGTTATCAGAGCCAGGCATGATAAATGATCAAAATAACTGACCAGGGCCATGTCATTTGTGATTTAAAATAATGTCAATATAAATAAAACCTGAAATGCTGAAAATAATTTCCTAAAAACAATGGCAAAATGTGGTGAAAGGGGACTTAAGCTTTATCTGTGATGTTTTGGATTTTACAGGGAGAATATATGCCTACTTCAGTAATTAAACATTAGTTGTTCCTTGGAAATAACCTTGATTTTTAAAGGAAATCACTATTATCATCCGTACAGCTACCAGAAGTATGTTCAATTTAGCAAAGCTCACTGACACCATTTCTGTTGCTTACCCCTACTCCAGAAAGTCACTTCAAAATTGTCATGTGTAATATGCCCATTATTATAATTTTAAATCTAATAGTGCTATATTAATAATTTATTTTATGATTGCAAAAATTAGATATTTATTGTGCAGATTTTCTAGTTTATACTCTGATGAAAAGCTTTATGTCAGGAGACTTGCTGAAAAAAAAAATGTATATATTAAAACAAGAATCTTAATAGGAGGGCGCCTGGGTGGCTCAGTTGGTTAAGCGACTGCCTTAGGCTCTGGTCATGATCCCGGAGTCCCGGGATCGAGTCCCATGTCGGACTCCCAGCTCTGCGGGAAGTCTGCTTCTCCCTCTGACCTTCTCCCCTCTCATTCTCAGTCTCTCTCTCTCTAATAAATAAATAAAATCTTTAAAAAAAAAAAAAAAGAATCTTAATAGGATATGCCATTCGTAAAATTAAAATGAAGCTCCTTGAAGCGGGAAACTTTGTCTTTTGCACAAGTCTGCTCAAACCCCCCCCCCCATGACCTAGTTTAGAGCAAGGATCTAGGTACTACAGTTTATTTAGGATTTTTGATTGGCCTAAGTGAAAACAAAAACGAGTGCAAATATTAACATTAGGTAAAGAAAAGTTAAGGCCAAAACATGAGGTGTGAAAAACTGGAACATTATGTAAAGATAAAAGGCGAACTCCACAAAATAATAATAACCCTAATAAACTTTTATACACCAAATAATATTACCAAATGCCAAAAATGCAAGAACACCTAGCAACACAGGACTTGTTTGTTTTTTTTTTTTCTTTAAAGATTTTATTTATTTGAGAAAGACACAGTGAGAGAGGGAACACAAGCAGAGGGAGTGGGAGAGGGAGAAGCAGGCTTCCCACTGAGCAGGGAGCCTCAAGTGGGGCTCCATGCGGGGCTCGATCCCAGGACCCCAGGATCATCACCCGAGCGGAAGGCAGACACTTAATGACTGAGCCACCCAGCCGCCCCAGAACTGGGTTTGAATCACACACACATCAACACACAGATACATAATTATGATGGTAGAGCTTAATAAACCTCTTTCAGAATTTAACAGACAAAAAAACAGGGATATTAAAATATTAATAATATAATCAACTAGCTTATGTTTCAGCCAAATAGAGAACTTTGTACTCTATTACCAAAATATATATTCTATTCATATAACTATGGAAGATTTACAAAACTTAAACAAAAAAAAAAAAAAAAACTTAAACATATCCTTGGCCATAATATAAACCACAATACACACAAAAATAAAATAAAATAAACCACAATACATTTCAAAAGATAGGGATTTTATAAGCTATATTTTCTGATTATAATCCAATATAACTAGAAGTCAATGCTAAAAAGAGGATAATAAAGCCCACCTATTTGGAAATTAAGAAATGTTTTTCTGAATATTTCCAGGACCAAGGAGAAAATAAAACTGAAATTACAAACATCCAAACATCAATGAAAAAGAGTACATACTTCATCCTGAAGTCTAGAAAACACTGCTCTACTAAGAAGAAATGTATACAGTCTTTTCTTT
>CM052810.1:65372161-65418915 GCA_028533885.1 Nasua narica
AGTGGGGGTAGGGGAAGAGGGAGAGAAGCAGACACCCTCTGAGCCTGGAGCCCAACTCAGGACTCGATTCCAGGACCCTGAGATTATGACCTGAACCACCCAGGTGCCAAAAGTAGTGTATTTTCAATAAATGATGCTAGCTCAATTATTTTTTTTTAATTTTATTTATTTATTTGACAGAGAGAGATCACAAGTAGGCAGAGAGGCAGGCAGAGAGAGGGGGAAAGCAGGCTCCCTGCTGAGCAGAGTGCCCAATGCGGGGCTCGATCTCAGGACCCTGAGATCATGACCTGAGCCAAAGGCAGAGGCCTCAACCCCCTGAGCCACCCAGGTGCCCCATGCTAGCTCAATTAAATATACATATGGATATACTTAAGGTAGATTATGGTTTAAATTTGAAAGTAAAATAAGGCTTCTTAAAAATAATATGGTAGAATATCTTTGTGACCATGAAGTAGCAAAGATTTCATGAACAAGACATAAAGACATTAACAAAAGAGAAAAGAAGTGAAAAATACACTAAAATTAACAATTTAATCTTTAAAGTGAAAAGTTGAGGGGGTTGAGCCTGGGTGGCTCAGTCAGTTAAACATCTGAGTCTTGATTTGGGCTCAGGTCATGATCTCAGGGTCATGAGATCAAGCCCAGAGTCTATGGAGCCAGCTTAAATTCTCTCTCTCTCTCCTTCTCCCTCTGCCCCTCCACCACCACTCATGCCGTCTCTTTCTCTCAAAAAAAAAAAAAAAGTGAAAAGTGGAAATGGAATAAAATATTTACAACACATAAAATGGGTAAAGGATTTGTAACCATTATATATAAAGAATCCCCTCAAGTCAATAAGAAAATGATAACCCAATAGAAAAATGAGTAACAGACTTGAACAGGCACCTCTCAAAAGATGATATGAAAATAGTCACTAAATATGAAAAGATTTTCAACTAATTAATAATCAAAATGAAAATTAAAACAAAAATGAATATTATAGCATAGCTGACAAACGGCTAAAATTTAAAAAGTGGTAATACCAAGTGCTGATAAGAATATGTATAGTAGCCAGAATCTTTATATACTCCCATTGGGATTTAAATTGGTACAAGTGAAAGAAAGAAAAAAGGAAGGAAAGAAAGAAAGAGAGAGAAAGAAAGAAAGAAAGAAAGAAAGAAAGAAAGAGAGAGAAAGAAAGAAAGAGGAAGGAAGGAAGGAGGGAAGGAAGGAAGGAAGGAAGATTAGTACAAGTACATTGGGAAATGGTTGCTGTATGAACATGGGCCTTATTTATTAAAATTAAATAAACATAAACACAGGCATTTAACTCCTATGTGAATTCCCAACAGAAATGCATATATTTCTTTGCACCACATGTGTGCCAAAATCCATATACATTATTCCTAAAAATATCATTTATTATAGGTTAATATTGAAAAAATGCTAATGTCTATAAATCATAAAATGGATAATTATGGAATATGTTCATCCAGTAGAACACTATAGACCAATAAAAATGCATTAAGTATTGGGGCACTTGGATGGCTCAGTCGGTTAAGCAACCAACTCTTAATTTTGGCTCAGGTCATGATCTCAGGGTTGTGAGATCAAGCCCCGTGTCAGGCCCCACACTTGGGGTGGAGCCTGCTTAAGATTCTCTCTATCCCTCTCCCATTAACCTTCCCCCTCCCCACCGCAGGTTATCTCTCTTAAAAAAAAAAAATGCATGAACTATTGCTACATGCAGCAATATGGATAGAGCTCATAAACATAATGTCAAGAGAAAGAAACCAGGGAGTACATTCAAAAGAGTACCCTGTGTATCATTCCATTTATAGAAAAGTCTGGAAACGAGCACAACTAATCTGTAGTATTAAAAGGTTAGTATGGTGTCTATATTTAGGAAGGAGAAAGAAAGGCATTTGGCAGGGGACATGTAGAGGACTTGTGAGATAATAGTGATGTTTTATTTTTTGACTTGGGTAGTGGTTGTGTGTGTTCACTATGTGATAATGCATTGATCAATAATACTTCAGAATTATTCACTTTCTTCTTTTTCTACATTTTTAAAGCATTTTTAGCAAATGATAGACAACATTAGGAATTTAAAAAGTGATGGTGCACCCCAGGCATTTAGGGGCACCTGGATGGCTCAGTGGGTTGAGGCCTCTGCCTTCGGCTCAGGTCATGATCTCGGTGTCCTGGGACTGGGCTCGGCATCGGCATCAGGCTCTCTGCTCGGCGGGGAGCCTGCTTCCTCCTCTCTCTCTCTGCCTGCCTCTCTGCCTACTTGTGACTTCTCTCTCTGTGTCAAATAAATAAATAAAATCTTTAAAAAAAAATAAAAAGTGCTATAATAGTAGATATGGAAGAGATTGAAAGATTTTTATGCGTGGTAGAAACACATAGCATAAAATTTTCCATCTTAGCCACTTGTAAACATACAGTTCGGTAGTGTTTGTTGAGTGTATTCACCTTGTTGCAAAACAGATCTCCGGACTTTTTATCTTGCAGAACTGTCTCAATTCTAAACAATTTCCCCTTTCCCCTGCCCCCAGACCCTGGTAACCACCATTCCATTTTCTGTTTCTATGAATTTGACTGTTTTAGAGACCTTATGTAAGTGGAATCATACAGCATCTCTTTTTGTGTGCCTCTGGCCTCTTTCACTTAAAGTTCATCAAGGTTCATCCAGAGTTTCTTTTCTTTTGAGGCTAAATAATATTCCATCATATATATGTACCACATTTTGTTTATCCATTCATCCATTGATGAATATCTGGATTACTTCCACCTCCCAGCTCTTGTGAATAGTGCTGCTGTGAACATTGGTGAGCAAATATCTCTTTGAAACACATGCTGCTTTTCTTTTGGATATTGGATCCAAGAGTTCCAATTTTTCTGCATCCTCACTGACACTTTTTTTTTTATAGTAATCGTCCTGATACATGTGAGGTCATGTCTCATTGTGGTTTTGAGATTAAAAGTATATTTTCCGGGGCACCTGGGTGGCTCAGTCATTAGGCGTCTGCCTTTGGCTCGGGTCATGATCCCAGGGTCCTGAGATTGAGCCCCACATTGGGCTCCCTGCTCTGCGGCGGGAAGCCTGCTTCTCCCTCTCCCACTCCCCCTGCTTGTATTTCCTCTCTTGCTGTGTCTCTCTCTGTCAAATAAATAAAATCTTTTTTTCTTTAAGATCTTATTTATTTGACAGAGAGAGCAGAAGCAGGGAGAGCTGCATGCGGAGCGAGAAACAGGCTCCCCGCTGAGCAAGGAGCCCCATGCTCCACTTGATCCCATGACTCTGGGATCATGACCCGAGCCAAAGGCAGATGCTCAACAGACTGAGCCATGCACATGTCCCAATAAATGAAATCTTTTGAAAAGAAAAGAAAAAGAAAAAGCGAATTCTTTTAAAAATAATAATAATAAATATATAAATAAAAGTATATTTTCCTAATCTTTAGCATCTTCATTGAGTTACAATTCACTTATCATACAATTCTCCCACTTCCGGTGTACAGTACAGTGATTTTGAGTATAGTCACAGATTTGTGCATCATCACCACAATCAATTTTAGAGATTTCCGTCACCTCTAAGTGAAACCCTATACCCTCTAGTTTTCATTCCCCTGTGTCTGCCCCAGCCTTTAACAAATATTTTTGTGTTCTCTGCTTCTATAGATTTTTCTATAGATTTCCCTTTTTTGGAAATTTCAAAAGTATCTTTAAAGGAATGTTGTCTGCAATGCTGTGACAGTGAAATTGAAAACCTAGAGCAAATGGGCTTTCACAGCAAAATTTAAATTTTCAAAATTGACTCAAGAAGAAGTTGAAAACCCAGAAGATCAATAGCAATGGAATTAAAACATGACTTTGAAATATAACTTTTAAAATATGTACCAAATCCAAATGGCTTTGCCTCTGAATTTTATATAAACTTCTAAGAACAGAAAATTCTCAAGGACTGTTCTTGATGCTAGAAAAAGAGAATATCCTGGTTCACTTCATGAAGCTAAGATAACCTTACTTCCCAAATATCCTTGTAAAGATATTGCCAAAATAAATAAATATATTGGCTAATTTCACTGTGGAATATGAACATAGATAGCCTAAATAAAATATTTGCAAACTGAATCTATAAGCATCTAAAATAATTTAAAATGTGAGCAAGTTGAATGTAAAAGAATAATAAATCATGACGAAGAATGATTGTTATAGAAATGAAAGGGTTGTTCCAGATTAAAAAACATTGTATCAATGGGTGAAAATAAACAATTAAAATTCCTCAGTTCTTTCATATGAGCTTTAAGTAAATTGGAAACAAAAGGGAACTATTTGAGGAGGATGTTATTTAAAAAATCAAGCATTTCATTAAAGTCATGTTTATTAAAATACAGAAGAAGACAAGGATGCTTACTATCACCTTTACTTGTTAATGTTTTTAGAGAAATTTTCCTGATAGTCAGAAAATAAAATCAACACTGTATTTATAAATAATGCGATTCCATGGATTGCATTTATAGAAAATCTGAAAGTTATACTATCCACTATAGTAGCCACTAACCACATGTATCTACTGAGTACTTGGAACATGGCTGGTCCAAGCTGTGCTGCAAATATAAGATACTGAATTTTAAATACATGGTGTGGGGGCACCTGGGTGGCTCAGTTGTTAAGCATCTGCCTTTGGCTTAGGTCATGATCCCAAGGGCCTGGGATCGAGCCCCACATTGAGCCCCACATCGAGCCCCACATCGAGCCCCGTTGGGCTCCCCGCTCAATGGGAAGCCTGCTTCACCCTTTCTCTCTCCCACGACCCCTGCTTGTGTTCCCTCTCTCTCGCTGTGTCTCTCCCTGTCAAATAAATAAATAAAATCTTTTAAAAATAAATAAATAAAATAAAGATGTGGTGTGAACAACAAAAAAAATAAAACATCTAATTAATGTTGCATATTCTGTGTTGAAACAATAATGTTTTGAATATATTGGGCTAAGTAAAATACACTGAAAATTTTTTTCACCTGTTTTCTTTTTATTTTTATAATATGGCAACTAGGAAACTTCAAAGTTTGTATGTGGCTTGCATGACAGTTCTCTTGGACAGAACTGCCCTACTGTGTCTAATACCAATATAAATTAAGAAAAAAATTTAAGGTTGCTGAATATTAGAAAAATAGCTAAAAATAAATAGCTTTTTCTCCTTAAGAACCAATTAGAAGTGGAACTAAAGATATCTCTACTTATATTAGTGGTAAAACTATAAACTACTTAAAAATAAATCTAACTGGAAAACTGCAGGACTTACATGAAGAAAAGTATTAGTAATTTATTGACAAGAAAAAGTACCTGAAAAAAACAAACAGAAGTGCCTGTCTGGGAAGATGTCACATCCTTAAGCCCTAAATCCTTGAAAATTACATCCATAAATCAAAGTCCTTATAAGAGGATGGGCTGTTAGGGGTTTTGTTTGCTTGGTTATTTGTGATATTTTACTTTTGTTTGGTATCTGAAGCAAAGAATTTGATAGTCATCAGAACAAATTAATAAGGAAATGAGGGAAGACCTGCTTTATCAGACATTAAAACTTTGTTATAAAGCTTCTTTAATTACAAGACTACAGTACTGGCATAGGAACAGGTAACTAAATAGTAAGAGAAAAATACATCCAAGTTTTGTGAAACATAATCTATGGCAAAGGTGTTTAGTTCTGTGAGAAAATGAATTTTTAAAAATAAATGTTACTGCGATAATTTTCTGTTTTAGAAACAAAATAGTATGTGAAAACTCTGGAAGGATCCAGTATATAAAAATAAAATCCTAAAAATAAATAAATAAATAAATAAATAAATAAAATCCTAATAGGTTATAAAAAATAAATAAGAAAATTTAGGAGAATGTGTATATAACATTGCATCCAAAACCTTAAACAATACTGGAAACCCAGTAAGCAAAAGAGAGAAATACGATTCACGAAATGAAACTCAGTTGAAATAAAGAGAGAAAGAAATCCTAATATTGAATAGTGAGGAGAAGACAGCATGATACTTTCCAGATTTTTAACTGTTTTTTATTAAAAGCTTTAAATAATGTACATGGTGTACATTAAATAATGTACACGCCTGGGTGGCTCAGCCCATTCAGTAGCTGCCTTTGGCTCAGGTCATGATCCCAGGGGCCTGGGATCAAGTCCCACACAGGGCTCCCATCTCAGCAGGGAACCTGCTTCTCCCTCTGCCTGCTGCTCTCCCTGCTTGTGCTCACTCGCTCTTTCTCTCTGACAAATAAATAAATAAAATCTTAAAAAAAAATAATATACATGGATAACCTTGTTAAAAAATGAACACTAAGTGGTGCCTAGGTAGCTCAGTCAGTTAAATGTCCGATTCTTGATCTCAGCTCAGGTGTTGATCCTGGGGTCAAGAGTTCAAGCCCCGACTTGGGCTCCACACTGTGTGGAGCCTACTTAAAAAAAATGAACACTAAGATTTAAAAAATAAGTAAAAAGCTCTCTCTGTGTATGTGATGATGATAAAATCTTGAAGTATTAATGATTATTTCCTACTGTTATAAGATCATATAGCTAAGTAAAGAGAGCCATGTTTCAACCTAGACCACCTAAATTTAAGAGCTATGCTTTTTTTTTAAAAGATTTTATTTATTTATTTGACAGAGAGAAGAGAGATCACAAGTAGGCAGAGAGGCAGGCAGAGAGAGGGGGGAAGCAGGCTCCCTGCCGAGCAGAGAGCCCGATACAGGGCTCGATCCCAGGACCCTGAGATCATGACCTGAGCCCAGGACCCTGAGATCATGACCTGAACGGAAGGCATAGGCTTTAACGCACTGAGCCACCCCAGGCGCCCCGAGCTATGCCTTTTTTAATACCTCCAATAGAATCAGTATTTTTATTCTTTCCCCCAAAACACCCCTCCCACCTAGTTCTGCTTTCCTCCACTGTTCTCTGGACAAGTGTATAATTAGGTAATTTTTGTTTAGGCCAAATATTCATAGTGAGTTAAGGAAGGTATAATATACCACATAAATTTGTAATCCCTCACTTCAGTTATTTACATGCTAAAAAAAATTAGAATTAAATCATAGTTTCCAAAGGAAAAGAATCATTGAAGTAGAGACATAGTTGTGATAACTACTATTGGAGGAATTGTTAGTTGTAGGTTTTTATTTCCCCCTGGATTTGAGTTAATCAGATATATATGGTAAGTTTCTTCAAGGCTGTCAATATTTTTAAAAGATTTTATTTATTTATTTCTAGGGAGAGGGAGAGAGAGAGAGCACACACGTGAATGTGAACAGGGGGAGGGAAGGGGGAGAGGAAGAGAGAAAAAAGCAAACTCTCCGATGAGTGTGGAGCTAGAACTGGGACTCGACCTCACAACCCCGAGATCACGACTGGAGCTAAAATCAAGATGCCGGGGCCCAACAACAACAAAGGGAAGAAGAAAGAGGAGGAGGAGAAAAAAAGAAAAAAGAAATTTATACTAGCCAGTGGTGTCCCCAGAGCCTCAACTCAAGCCATCACCTTGAGATTTTCCCCCAAGACTGACTAACAGGAATATGTGAGGAGTAACTGTTTTGCCTGCAAGGAGAGGATAAAATAATATCCATCTGAGGGCAGTTGATAACTCTGTATATGAAAATTTAATAACTAGAGGTCAATTTACTATGAAACTAATGAAGTTAGGCTTGCATATGGCCCAGCAAAGGCCTTGGGAGGGGCCCTAGAAATGTGTTCTCATGGGCATATTTATTTGTAAAATTTTCAAAAGTAATACATTTTAACCACAGTTGATTTAAACAATTGTTTCTTTCTACTCAGACTCGCCCTTGTGTTGGGTTATGTTTGGGATATATTTACTTAGTTTGGGTTTAATGGAATATAGTTATGGGATTCATAGTCACTTCAACACATAAGTCATTGAGAGTCATCCAGGTTATAGGAATGGCTTCTAAGAGTGCTCCTACCTCTAATGCCAGCTTGCCATGAAGCATAACACAAAGATCTAGGACTAAAGCCAAGTCTGTAGCTCAGTCTGTAGAAAAGTCTTCTGGTCAATTTTTCCAACTGATAAAATGTGAAATTGTAAGCTTGGAGGCTTTGGTTCTCATCAACACTCAGTTCAAATGGAAATCCTAGCCTGTCGAGAACGTGTTCAGTAATGCAATATATACACGTATAAATGAACAATTCATTTTTTAAAAAATAGGAATGGCACAAAATAGAATTTGCCAGAATTCTGTTTGTGGAGCAAAACCTGTGGCTGTATTACAGACAGCAAGTATGTCCTTGGGTGAAGTTATATTTTATGCTTCTATGATTGGATTGAGTTTTAACATATCTAACACCTCTTGTTCAGACAAATTCTGGTTGTTCTAGACAAAATGGTAAGCAAAGCTGGCACCAAGGCAGTGAAATGACCCTGAAATCTTACCACTCATATGTGAGAGAAATTTAACCAGATTTGAAAACAATACTAACAACTGACATGGCATAGCCAGTCATGAATTGTGATGCATAAATTTTAAAATATTAGTAACAATAAAAAATTTCGATTGTGCTTTATGAAAGACTCAATAATCTTTCTTTTCTTTCTAGAAAATATTATTTTCTAAAAGCAATGACATGAGAAGAGGCAATGAAACATTATGGAGCCAGAAAAGGTAGGAAAAAAGTGATAAAAAGATACACCAGACAGTTAATTATTAACTAATTAATAAATATAACATAAATGTAGAAACAAAATTATTTATCTTAAGTTCATAACATCTCTGGTATTTGTCAACTTTTAAAAATCTATAACTTTCCCGGGACGCCTGGGTGGCGCAGTTGGTTGGGCAACTGCCTTTGGCTCAGGTCATGATCCCGGCGTCTTGGGATCGAGTCCCGCATCGGGCTCCTTGCTCCGCAGGGAGCCTGCTCCTCTCTCTGCTTCTGCCTGCCTCTCTGCCTGCTTGTGTTCTCTCTCTGTTAAATGAATAAATAAAATCTTTAAAAAAAAAAAAATCTATAACTTTCCCAAAAACAAATAATCCAATTAGAAACGGGCAAAAGACATGAATAGACATTTCTCCAGCAAAAACATACAGATGGCTGACAGACACATGAAAAGATGCTCAACATCACTCATCATCAGGGAATTGCAAATCAAAGCCACAATGAGATATCACCTGACACCTGTCAGAATGGCTCAAATCAAAAACACAAGGTAACAACAAGTGTTGACAAGGATGCAGTAGGAAAGGAACCCTTGTGCGCTATTGGTGGGAATGCAAACTGTTGCAGCCACTGTGGAAAATAGTATGGAGGTTCCTCAAAAAAATTAAAAATAGAATTACCGGGTGCCTGGGTGGCTCAGGCCTCTGCCTTCGGCTCAGGTCATGATCTCAGGGTCCTGGGATCGAGCCCCGCTCAGCTCAGCAGGGAGCCTGCTTCCGTCCCCCTTCTCTGCCTGCTTCTCTGCCTACTTGTGATCTCTCTCTCTCTGTCCAATAAATAAATAAAATCTTTAAAAAAAAATAGAATTACCATGTAACCTATGGTAATTACATTACTGGGTATTTACCCAAAGAAAATTAAAACACTAATTTGAAAAGATATATGCATCCTGTGTTTATTGCAGCATTATTTACAATAGCCAACATATGGACGCAGTCCACGTCCCTCAATGGATGGATAAGGAATATGTGCTATATACACAATGGAATATTACTCAGCCATAAAAAGGAATGAAATCTTGCCATTTGTGACAATATAGATGGTTCTAGAAAGCATAATGTTAAGTGAAATAAGTCAGTCAGAGAAAGACAAATACCATATAATTTCACTCATATGTGAAATTTAAGAAACAAAGCAAAGAGAAAAAGAGACAAACAAAAAAACCAGACTTTTAAATATAGAGAATAAACTGGTGGTTACCAGAGAGGAT
This sequence comes from Nasua narica, assembly GCA_028533885.1. Classification (NCBI taxonomy): domain Eukaryota; kingdom Metazoa; phylum Chordata; class Mammalia; order Carnivora; family Procyonidae; genus Nasua; species Nasua narica. Next base: position 65,382,091 of record CM052810.1, read on the forward strand.
GTGGGTGGGTGAGATGGGTAAAGTGGGTGAAAGAGATTAAAAGAACACTTTTCATGATGAGCACTTAGTGATGTATAGAATTGTTTAATCACTATATTGTACACCTGCAATAATATAACACTGTACCTCAATTATATTGGAATTAAAAAAAATAAAAATCTGTAATTTGTTATATCTTTTCCCGTTCTTAATATTTACTTTTGTGCCTAATTCTATGTTTATAAAGTTGCATTCCTTTTTAAAAAAGAAGAGTCCTCAAATTATATATGATTCAAGTCCCCCCCAAACCTGGATCCTTTCTTTGGTTCTGATGAGGGAAAAATACCCCAGGACCTTCAGTTTAGAATTTACTTAAAAGGTAGATACAGGTATACATAGCAGATAAATGAATGAGTAAAATAATGAACCAATGGAAAGGAAAGCCTGTTTGCTGGTGTAGCCCCACATTCAGAAGCCTAGTTTCTTTTAGAGTACACAAATACTCTTGGGCATCATGTGTTCTGGGCCCTCTCTGCTCTTCCTTCTGTACTCTATTCCTCAGTGATCCCACCCAGCTGACTCATGGCTTAAATACCATCTAAAGACTGGAGACTCTCAAATTTATCTCCAACCTAGACTTCTCTTCTGACCTCCAGACTTGTTTGTAAATGTTTACCTGACATTCTCACTTGAATTTTCACAGATATTTCAACTGTACCGTGTCGAAAACTGCAATCTCACTATTTCGACATACTTCTCTGCCAGTCTTTCCCAACTTGGTAAAGGGCACCTCCAAAGGCCCAGTTTCTCAAGGCAGAAACCTGAGCACCCCACCTCCCAAACTCCTTTTACCCCACCTTCAAAATGGATCCACTCCTTCTCTTCCCCTCCACCGCCATAATACTTGCTCATATGATTATCACCTCTCTCCTAGATGATTGTTAGCCTCCTACTTTATCTTACGCAATCCATTTTCCAAAAGAGCATCCAATCAACATTTTTAAAATATATATTGTCAAAGGGTATGCACTTCCAGTTGAAAGATGAGTAAGTTCTGGGAATTTAATGTTCAATGCGGTAACTAGAGTTAAAAATACCATATGACATATTTGAAAATTGCTGGAAAAGTAGATCTTAAATGTTCTCACCACACATACAAAAAGAACTGTCATTATGTGAGGTGACGGATGGATGTATTAACTAAGCTTATTGTGGTAATGACTATATATACATGTATCAAGTCATGTCGTGTACCTTAAGCTTATATAATATTTGTCATTTATATCTCAATAAGGCTGAGGAAATAAATAAACAAATAAAATTAACCAGTTGATCAAATCACACCCCACCACATCCCCCCATTAAAATCTTTATTCATTTCCCACTGAATCAACATAAATCCAAACTCCTTGGCATGTTCTTCAAAGCCCTGCATGATATGATATACCTCTCTACCTCATCTTGTCAGAGCAGTCCCCCACTGGGTTTATTTGAGTCTCTTGACACACCAGATCTTTTCCACTTCAAAGTCTTTATATATATCATTTCTTCTACATGGAATATAGGCCCGAACCCCTACCTCAACACACACACTTGATACAAATCCTGCCATTAGTCTCAGTTTAAATCTCTTCAGGGAGACTCTTCCCTTCAGCCCTCAATTTAAACTGGGTCCCCATTATTTAGTCTCTCAGTAGTTGACACTTTCCCCCTTTTAGGATAGATCATAATTTGTAATCATAGGTTATTTTCTTAATGGTTATTTTCTTAATAGGTTATTTCCTTATTTGCCCATCCTACTGGCTATCAGCTCCACGAGGGCAAGGACGGTTTCCATTTACCTCAGCACTGGTTGCACAAAAGCTTTCAACAAACACTTGTTGATGAATGAGTAAATAATATGATGCCTAGGTAAAGTTAGAGCAAGCCTACTAAAATTCTGATACAGGATTAGAAGAAAATAATCTCTGCTCCTATTATTTTGTGGTATGGTTTTCATGTCAATATTGTCTGTGACGTATCTCAATGCCAAATATTTGCCTTTCCTCAGGCTAATAATATTGAATATTGGTTGAATTGTAGATTTTTTTAAGTTAAAAAACATTTTTTGAATGGAAAGTGGCCTTATGGATGAAAAAACAGAGAAGTTGTAGTCTACCAAGGTTATACAGTGTGAATGAAATAGCTAGGATCGGACACCAGATCTTCTAATAATTGCCATGTAGTGATTTTTTTATTTTCACTAGAGGGTAGCAACAAACTGCAAGAGAGGGGAGGGAGCATGAAATTATAAATGTTAAATAAACTAACTAAAAGATTTTAGGATATTTGCAATTTTTACCCCTATAATATTTCAGACTATATTCAAGTCTGTTTAGTAACATTGGCTTTTCAAAGAAAGAACTTTTCAGTTCACTTGAATATTTTATTATTTTAAAACTACCTGTAGGAATATATGACAACTTCACATATTTTAGAACATTTCTATATTCAAAAATTACTATGTGGATTGGATTATTATAGTCCATCAACTATAAAGTAGGATACACTGTTACTTACATAATACCAAGAGAAAAATTAACTTTTTACCAATTAGAATTTTTATTTTATATTTATTGAAAGAGCTGTTTTAGACTCATTTGGACAAGGTTTTTTTTTTTTCTATTACATACACTCTTGGCATCCATAAAAAAGAAAATATAAGCAAAATTAGTTGGCTAATTTCTCCTAAAATTTCTTCACTTTCAGAGCCTAGCTCTTCTGAATCACTTTCTGATTAAGAGTTGTCGATGTCTGTGGTTTTTCCACATAGCATTTCTGAAAAAAAAAACAAAAAACCTCTAGGAATTGAGATTTTTAAAAGAAAAATATTTTCTCTGCTTATTTAATGTGAACTCCCAACCAATAAACCAACATTGTTCTTAAGAAGTAAATAAATTACCTGCTGAAAGCTAAAAAAAAAAAAAAAAAAAAAATGTATCTGTCTGGCTAAACAAAATTAGAAAGTCAAAAACAAAAACTATGTAATTCTCAGGTAGGTGACTGGGAAGTAGATGGAGAGTTTCTGTCATTGCCAGGGAGCAAGTTTGGAGCTAGTAATGATACTGTGACATATATATATATCCTCGACTCTCAGGGTCAGCTCAGCTCTAGATGGTTGATTTTTAATAGGAAGGAAGGAGGGAAGGAAGGGAGGAAGGGAGGCAGGCTTTAATCTGTAAAAAAGGAGGAAGAAGAAGGAGAGAGAAGGAAGGGAGGGAGGAAAGAAAGAAAGGGGAAAAGAAGAAAGGAAGAAGAAAGGAAGAAAAGCAAGAGAGAGCAAAGACACACTACATATCCAAGCCTTTATTCCTATGCTTCGATTTAGAAACTCGGTCTAAGCTTAAGATTCTATCAGTACTTGTGTAGTCAGTTTTCCCTATTACAAAAGGACAGAAATAGCTTTAACTTCAGGGAAGCAATTTAACTGATAAGGTGAACATTCTGTACTTCCTTACTGTATGTCTCTGTTAAATATCCGGAAATAGCACATTTACTATCAGTCTTTTGCAGTCTTTCAGAGTGTGCAACTGCACCCCAATCGAAAATGTAAACTTCTAATTTACATCACTGGAATCATGGAAGATTGAATGTATTGAATGTATTGAATATATGTGGGGGAGGCACGGAAATCTGTGTTGTTTTGGAAATATGCAAAGTCAATGTAGCAATGTTGTGATGTGAAGGTAATATTGACTGACATGTCCTTGAAAAGTTTATCACCTTTTCGACTCTTTTTTTTTTCCCACAACAACTCTTAAAATGAGTTTATTCCATTTATGATTCATTAGCCATTTTGATTTTCATCCCCATATTTATTAATGGAGAATTTTAAATTCCTAAATTATCATGTGGGTGAAAAACACAAATAAATGAGTGTTTTCAAAGAAATTACACATTTCAGAGGGATTCCCTGATGACTCAGAGTTCAAGCTGCACTGTGTAGAGGGAGCATCAATCTTCAGGGTATGGGTTTAAGTAAGGCCACCCAATACTGAAGATACTCCTGTGGCTACTAACATAATTATTACTAATATTTCTTTTTCTGGAAGGCTTTTGATTTAATTCATGGCTAATGTTTTGGTCTTTTTTTTAAGTTAACATGTAATTTATTATTTGTTTCAGGGGTGCAGGTCTGTGATTCATCAGTCTTACACAATTCACTAGCACATACCCTCCCCAATGTCCATCACCCCGCCACCCCATCCCTACCACCACCACCACCCCCCAGCAACCCTCAGTTTGTTTCCTGAGATTGAGTCTCTTATGGTTTGTCTCCCTCTCTGGTTTCATCTTGTTTCATTTTTCCCTCTCTTCCTCTATGATCCCCTGTCTTGTTTATCAAATTTCTCCTATCAGTGAGATCATATGTAATTGTCTTTCTCTGATTGACTTATTTCACTTAGCATAATATCCTCTAGTTCCATCCACATAGTTGCAAATAAGATTTCATTTTTGATGCCTGCATAATATTCCATTGTGTATATATACCACATCTTCTTTATCCATTCATCTGTTGATGGACATCTCGGATCCTTTCATAGTTTGGCTATTGTGGACATTGATGCTATGAAAATTGGGGTGCATGTGTCCCTTGGATCATCACATTTGTATCTTTGGGGTAAATACCCAGTAGTGCAATTGCTGGGTCATAGGGTAGCTCTATTTTCAACTTTTTGAGGAACTTCCATACTGTTTTCCAGAGTGGCTGCACCAGCTTGCATTCCCACCAACAGTGCCGGAGGGTTCCCCTTTCTCCACATCCTCGCTAACACCTGTCATTTCCTGACTTGCTAATTTTAGCCATTCTGACTGGTATGAGGTGGTATCTCACTGTGGTTTTGATTTGTATCTCCCTGATTCATGGCTAATTTTTTTTTCATGGCTAATTTTTTTTAAGTGATCTCTACACCCAACATGGGGCTTGAACTCATGACCCCGGGATGAAGAGTCGCATTCTCTACAGACGGAGCCAGCCAGGCATACCAACTCATAGCTGATTTAATTGGTGAAATAGTATTGCAAAATTAATTCATCCAGCAACCATGTATTGAATTCTGCCTCTGTTCTAGAGCTGCACTATGTGGTGCAGTAGCCATCAGCCATGTGTCCCTATTGAGCACTTGAGAGAGAACTAGCACTGCATTTTGACTTTATTTTTAATTAATTTAAATTTTAAGCACTGACTATAAAGCACTGACTCAAATCAGTTATTGGAAACTTTAAGCACTGACTCAAATAAGTTATTGGAAAACTTCTAGGTATGTTCAGAACAATCTGGATATGCAAATCTACCTTTTCAACCCTAAATTTTCTGAAATGCAAAACCAGTCCAAGCATTTACAGTAAAAATTTAGCATCCATATTGAGATGTACTCTAAGTACAAAAACACGCTGGATTTTAAAGACACAGGGCAAAAAGTACTAAAATATTCTATGATATTTTAATAGTGGTTACATACTGAAATGTTAATATTTTTTCTATTTTGAAAAAAATAAAATATATTGTTAAAATTAACTTCCCCTGTTGTGTTTTATCTTTCAAAAATGTGACCACTAGAAAATTTCAAATTTCATATGTGGCTTGCATTATATTTCTAGTGGACAGCTCTGTCCTATGGACTAGATATAGAGTCAAAAATGATTTCACCTATCCCTTGGTTTCAAGAAGCTTATGACTTGAATTTCAATTAGTCTGAGCCCCCTGCTCCTACCATCTTCTTTAGCATCAGTTACACACACATCCCAGCCAAAACAAATATGTGCCATTGGGCCTAATGACCCAAGTGTGGATGAATCAACACAAATTCATTCCTCCTACTAAAAAGTGTCAACCTGGAGGAAATTTTATATGAATGATAGAGTAAAAAATATATAATTTTTACATATGATTACTAATCAATTCTCATCCTTCTTTATTTTCAACACATTGTAACTTCTCCTTTGATAGAATTTCATGATTTCCTACTTGACCAAATTTCCATGCATTACCCAATTCATTTATTAAGGGTTGAATATAGGCTAAACAAAAGAGAGTATATTAGTGATCTGTTGCTGCTTACAGATTACCCCAAAATTCAACAGCTTAAAATGATGAGCAATTGTTGTTTCACAGTTTCTATGAGTCAGGAATCTGGGCACAGCTGAGATGGGTTCCTCTGGCTCAGTTTCCCATGGGCTATAATCAAAGTCATGGCTGCACACATCTCAAGGCTTGACTGGGGAGATTCACCTTCTAAACTCATTACGTGACTAATGTCGGGCCTCATATCCTCACTGGCTGTTGGCCAGAGACATTAGATTTTTGCCACAAGAACCTCTCTGTGGGGGAAACTCAGTGTATGGCGGGGGGGTGGGGGAGTTCTCTTAAAGCGAGTGAGTGAGAGAAGATTGAGAACAAGCAAGATGGAGGCCTCAATCTTTTTATGACCTAATGTCGAAAATGGCGTCCTATCATTTTTGCCATTTTCTATGTGTTAGAAGCCTATCCTCGGGGTAGGTCACAACACAAAAGCATAAATATCAGCTGGTAGGATCCCCAGACCATCTTAAAGTATAACCAAAATCGGTTAATGAGTCCTTGAATAATTGAGACTGACTCAAATAAAGTCTTTAAAGTGACACTTTTTAAATTGTTAACTATAAATCTAGAAATATAATAAAATGTTTTTGAAATATATATTTATATATATTTATAATATATGTTTATTATATTATATATTTATTATATATATTATTATATATTATATATTTATTATATTATATATATATATATATATCTCCTGACTGAAGATATTTGGTTACTGGTTGCTGGAATGCTAGGATTTTTAGGATTTTGTTCATGATTTATGAGGGAAACCCACCCCCCCCAATATAAAATATAGTCCATCCCTTATAATCATAGTAGCATCATTAAAATTCTCAGAAGCTTGTATTTTTAAAAATCCATAATCAGAAGTGCTCAGGTCTAGTTTTGTTTGTAGGCAAGTCATGGTTAATCCCTCTTAAAGACTTTTGCCTGGTACTGTGGAGCTTGAATATTCCTGATGCTTTTCTGTGGCACGAAAATGTGCGTTGCTCCGAGAGGGGCACTCAATTCCCATTTCAGATTAAAGCCCTCATATGAAATGGATCCCCCTCCTTTCATTCACCTAAGTCATCGCTCACTACACCTCCACACGAGTTTTCCACTGTGTCCTGACTCATCCACTGATCTCTGCCTATAAGGCCAACACACAGCCCTCTCCCTGATGACAGATCCGTTCTATTTCTTTCCGCTAAACCATGTTCTCCCTGTCCTTTAAAAAAAAAAAAGAAAGAAAGAGGGGCGCCTAGGTGGTTCAGTGGGTTAAAGCCTCTGCCTTCAGCTTAGGTCCTGGGATCGAGCCCCGCATGGAGCCCAGCATGGGTCCTCTGCTCAGTGGGGAGCCTGCTTCCCTGCTCTCTCTGCCTGCCTCTCTGCCTACTTGTGATCTCTCTCTCTCTGTCAAATAAATAAATAAATAAATAAATAAATAAATAAATAAATAAAATCTTAAAAAAAAAAGAAAGAAAGAAATCTGCCAAAGTTCACCTTCCAGACGAACTTTTTAATCACAATTTAGTTAGACTTGAATAAAGGTGCAGACCATGGAGGGGTAGGGAGTTGCTCTCAGACTGCTGTGCGGTCCTTTAGGATTTCAGAGGTAAAGGATTTTCAGGGTAGAACCGTGGAAATGGACAGACAGATTGTGATCAGAGGTGTTGGGAGCAAGGGTGTCTATGTTATTAGGGGGAAGAGAGTGGGATGGGTGTATGTCCTCATGACAATGTTTGGGCAGAGGGGTGCAAATGAAGGAGGAAAGTAATTAGACTGGGCGGGTGGCTAAAGGCAACATCCCCCCAACTTGATTCAGGAAAGAGAAAGCTGTATGAGAGGTTGCAGTTAAAAAGGGGTGGGAGTGACTAAGAAAAAATACATAATGTACTGGATTTTCATTTGAAAAAACCCAACCTGGCTTGAAGAAGTGATCAGCCAAATACAGGCTGGCCTGTGAATTATTCTGGAAGGTGTACCCACCCACACTCTCACCTCCTAATGCCGATCTGTAACCTATGACCGGGAATGTCTATCACAGCCAGACCGAGCTTCTCTTAGAGAAGTAAACTTGCAAGGCTGGGAAGGTACAAAAATAAGTTTTTAAATGGTAAAAAAAGTGATGCCAAATAACAATGCTTAATATTTTTGTTCAAGTATTATAATGTTTTGTAAATCATTGTTACATTTTCTACGTTTTATTCATGATTTGAGATATTTGATGTGTTTAAGAGAAACTGACGCATTAGATTTTGGTTTTTAAGTGAAATACTTACAAATATTTGACTAATTAAATTTATAATCAGGGCGTCTGGGTGGCTCAGTTGGTTGGGCAACTGCCTTCGGCTCAGGTCATGATCCTGGAGTTCCGGGATCGAGTTCCGCATCGGGCTCCCAGCTCCACGGGGAGTCTGCTTCTTCCTCTGACCTTCTCCCCTCTCATGCTCTCTCTCTCTCAAATAAATAAATAAAATCTTTAAAAAAATTTATAATCAATATTTAAGGGAATCCAATTATTGAACCCATAAGTATTCTCTTATTATTCATGCAAATACTCCTTGAATGCTGAGGAAATTTGATTAGACTTTATTAGGTAAAGAAGAATAAAGTTACTAAATGTGCAATGGTTTAAAATGTCTAAGAAAATTTGGCAAATGCATTAAGTGTTTAGGGAGATTTAATAATAAATTTATATAGTTTAATTTTATATATCTTATTATTTTAAATATTTATATATTTATGTTTAATTTAAATATTTAATTTAATTTAAATTTATAAGATGATCAAGTGTTAACCCCGAAAAAGTAAAAATGGATGTTTTGAATTTCAAGACAAACTACATTAGATTTATAAATAAAATAAGATTTCTAAGTTGAGCTCAAAAGCTTCAATAAACTAAGTTCAAAAATTTGCAACCATTACTGAATATTTTTTCTTTTCTTTTTTCTTTTTTCACGTTTTTCTTTTAAGTAATGTCTATGCCCAACATGGGGTTCAAACTCAATCCCGAGATCAAGAGTTGCACGCTCTACCAAATGAGCCATCCGGGTGCCCCCATTAATTAATATTAATTAAAATAAAAATAGCTATAAAATGCCAACCGCATGGACTGGTTACATAAATTATGACCCATCAGTATGATGGAATTTCTCATTATTACAAATAATTTTGTAGAAAAATCTATATATAGTCAGCATTTGATTTTTTAAAAAGCAAGCTATAAAAATATGTATAATATTATTCCGGAGGCACCTGGGTGGCTCAGTTGGTTAAGCATCTGCCTTCACCTCAAGTCATGATCCTGGGATTTGGGGATTGAACCCATCAGGCTCCCTGATTAGCAGTGAGTGTTTCTCCTTTTCCCTCTGCCCCTCCTCCTGCTTATGCCCTCTCTTTCTCTCTCTCTCAAATAAATAATTACAATTTAAGAAAAAAGATTATCCTATTTTTAAAAAAGATTTATTTTTAAGTAATTTCTATACCCAGTGTGGAGCTCGAACTCGCAACTCCTAGATCAAGAGTCACATGCTCTACCAACTGAATCAGTCAGGTGCCCCAAGATGATCCTATTTTTAAAAATACTTTTTAAAAATTTGTATATAGGGGCGCCTGGCTGGCTTATTCAGTAGAGCATGTGATTCTTGATCTCAGGGTCATGAGCTGTTTTTTGTTTGTCTGTTTGCTTTTTTAAGATTTTATTTATTTGATGATGATTATAATTAATTATTAATTTAGTTAAATTAATAATTAATTAATATTTATTAATTTAAAAACTATGTATACATACATGCATAGAGAAAAATCTGGATGGACTAACATCAGATTGTTAATACTAGTTAACACTTGTTAATGAATGTGTACTTTTTAAATTTTTTTTGCCTTAAACATGTATACCACTTCCCAGAAATTCAGAATATTCTTTTCAAAAAAAGAGAAAAAAAAAAAGGCAATGGTATGGGAGAAGAAATGGAAAACTGGCAGAATTTCCACATTCCAGGCTCCACCATATATGTAATTGGAGGAAATAAATAGCACTTGAGAGAGCTACAGAGGAAGCCAGGTTTCCAGGTCCAGAGGTGGAGGGAACGTTTTATATAAAAGTGACCACACTTTTCTCTGTAACTCTGTTGTGCCAGGCACATGTTTCCATCAAAATCCCAATCACATTGTGGTGCAAGTGTTTTCGTTTGTTTGTTTGAATATTATTTTTTAAGTAATCTATACACCCAAGGTGGGGCTTGAACTTACAACACCAAGATCAAGAATCATATGCTCCACTGACTGAGCTAGCCAGGCACTCTGGTGCAAGTATTTTTTTATGTGACTATCAATCTGTATTAGATTGCATGCCTCTTGGGGCACCTTGGTGGCTCAGTCGGTTAAGCATCTGTCTAAGGCTCAGGTCCTGATCTCAGGGTCCTGGGATTGAGCCCCACATGACATTGGGTTCCCTGCTTAGCAGGGAGTCTGCTTCTCCTTCCCCCTCTGCCCCTCCTCCACCCCCAGGCTCTCTCTCTCTCTCCCTCTCAAATAAATAAATAAATAAATGAAATTTTTAAAAATTGCATGCCTCTTTATTATTTTATTTTTTTTCCATGCCTCTATAAATGTAGGAATTGTCTTCCTCACCTAGGTACCTCCAGTGTCTAGCACATAGAAGGCATTTAATAAGTGTTGCTTGAAAGAGGGAATGAAGAATAACTTTTCATTTCTTTTCTTGCCTCTCCACCTGAAAATGCAGGCTCTGATTTGAAGACTTCCTGTCCCGGAAAAACCAATCCGCTCTAAAATATCTCCTTGCCAGTTTGCCACAGTGGTTGAAATTCTCCCCATTGAAGTAAACTTTTTTTAGTTATGGCATTATGTCCAAATATTGGCATTATGTCCAAGTTCTACTCTTAAACTCTATCCATTCCCAGGACGGGCAAGATGATCATGGTTGTGGAATAAGTGTATCATTTACATTGCTACTTCTACTTTTGTGAATGTTTGAAAATTTCTGTATTAAAAGATGGCTTAGAAACCTGTCAAATTCAACAAGTCATGCAACAAATATTTAATGATTTATAAAAGCATCCTGTATGCTGGTCACTGTGTTAGAGTCTAGGGACATGCATGTGAATAAAAGGAGGGTGGCCGGGCTGTGGGTAGGAGTGGGACAAACATACAGTGCAATATACAGACATGAGAAAGGAAAAGGATATACCTAGCTCACAGCGGGGCTGCAGTCAGGGGCTGACAGAATGGTCCAGAACGAATCTAGAAGGCACACTGGAAGGGGTAGGGAAAATGGTGAGAAGGGGGAGGGGGTCACTCCAGACAGAAACAGTATCAACAGTATCAAGTATCAAGACATGGAAACCAGGTAGAAGGTGGTGAGTTTGAAATTCTAGTTCGTTATGACTCTAACTTTGGGTATATAAGGAGGAGTGGTGGGGATAAAAATAGTCTAAGTACAGGCTAAGCTGTTATTATAAAGACACCCCAAGATACAGTGGATTAAATACAATCAAAGTTTATTTGTCTCAAGTAGCTTTCTAGAGGTATGTAGGTAGCCCAGGCTTTCAGGGTTGCTCATTTGAGTCCTAAATGCCTTCCATACTGATGCTCCACCAGATCCTGGGGGGGAGGGGGGTCCTTATCTGCATCATCCAAATGGGATGACTGTCATGTCCACATTCCAGCTCAGGGAGAAGAAAAAGGAGACATGGAAGGCAAGAAATTTCCTTCAAAAAATAATTCACTTGCAAATAATTTCAAATTTACTGAAAAACTTTCTAACCAGTAAAAGGAATTTCTGTATCTCCCTCACCTAGATTCTCCAATCAATATTTTTTTTAAGATTTTATTTATTTATTTGACAGAGAGAGAGAGAGAGAGATCACAAGTAGGCAGAGAGGCAGGCAGAGAGAAAGGAGGAAGCAGGCTCCCTGCTGAGCAGAGAGCCTGATGCAGGGCTCGATCCCAGGACCCTGAGACCATGACCTGAGCCGAAGGCAGAGGTTTTAACCCACTGAGCCACCCAGGCGCCCCTCCAATAAATATTTTATTGCATTTATTCTCTTGTATTCATGCTCTCTTTCTATATACATATAGAAAGAGACATGGCCCTAAACTCTCTGATTTCCGTCTCCCCCACACAAAGTCACTCTCCTCTCTAACTAGGATACAAACCCCACAAATCAGGAAATCAATGTTAGTACATAGTTCAAGATGTCATTCAAATTTTGCCTACAACAGTGTCTCTTTCCCTTTCCGGTCCAGGATCCCATTCAGGAATATGGACTACATTTTGCTGTTTATTTCTACAGACTCTTTAGTTGTGGAGCAATTCCTCAGTCTTTTGCGTCCTTGAAAGTTAAAAGTACAGGCCTGGGCGCCTGGGTGGCGCAGTTGGTTGAGCGACTGCCTTCGGCTCAGGTCATGATCCTGGAGTCCCGGGATCGAGTCCCACGTCGAGCTCCCAGCTCCATGGGGAGTCCGCTTCTCACTCTGACCTTCTCCCTTCTCATGATCTCTCTCACTCTCTCTCTTTCCTAATAAATAAATAAATAAATAAAATCTTTAAAAAAAAAAAAAAAGTACAGGCCTTTCATTACTTTGGATGACCCTCAACTTTAGTCTGTCTCATGTTTCCTCATCCAGACTCATCCTTCCGTTCTTAGAAGGAATACACAGAAATGACACCGTGTTCTTCTTCAAGCATCCCAACAAGAGACATTCCATGTTGACCCATCCTGTGGGTGATGTCAACCTTGATCACCTGGTTGAGTTGGCACCTGCTAAGTTCCTCTACTATGGAGTCATCATTTTCCACTTTGTAATTGATTAGTATTTTATAAGAGGGTGTTCTAAGACGGCACCAATATTCTAGCCTTTATAGCATGACATGTGGCATCATCCAGGCTTTCCTGAAACAAAGTGTTGTGATCCTACTGTGTTTTAGAGAATCTCAATGAGAAGGAGGCAGTGGGGTGACTGTGATCATCTAGGCAAGATCATTGTAAAGGCTAATGGCAGTGGAGAGTAGAAAGGACAGAAGGAACAGATGAAAACGGTATTTAGGTGATAGCCCCCAATCTAGACCTGATGATGAGTTGAACATGGAGATTTAAGAGAATAGGTTAGTAAAAGGGTGAATAGTGACTGGGATCGTGTCCTTTGGAAGAAGTGCATTTTGGTTTTTTTGAAAATGGGTGTGTAGTTGGTGAGAGGGATACTAACTGAAGATACTGACCTTGGAATCTGGTGTTGAGATGATGCTGGCAATAGGGGAGTTGATAGGAAGGCCAGAGGAGAAAAGAGAGGGAGGGGCTTCTGCTCAAGGGAACCACCAGCATTTGGGGAAGGGAAAGAGGAGGCAGACCAGTAAAGATTGAGAAGGTCTGATCCGAGAGGTGGGAGGATGATGGTTGTAGTTAATAAGACATTAGCAGATTAGCTACCTACAGCCTAACAGAAGTCTGAAGGGATAAAGCACGAGACTTCACAGATGTGCTTGGGAGTGGCGGGGAAATAGACAAAGACAAATCCCCCAAATCCCCCATGGTCAAGGAGCAGCGCGCAGACCCTACGGGCATATGTTTGTGTAGGAAGAATGTGAAACCTATAGCTTTTCTTCCATCAGCTATTTGAAAGAGATCATGTCATGATCCTGTCATGATCTCAGGGTCCTAAGACCGAGCCTCGCATCAGGCTCTCTGCTCAGCAGGGAGCCTGCTTCCTCCTCTCTCTCTCTGCCTGCCTCTCTGCCTACTTGTGATATCTCTCTCTCTCTCTCTCTCTCTCTCTCTGTCTCTCTCTATCTTTCTCCTCCACAGGCCCTAAGATTGTTTGCTGTCTTCCATCCCTGCTCGCCCCACTCACCAGCCAGGCCTCCTGAGCAACAGAGAGTGTTACTAACTCTACTTTTATTATCTTGTCGCCAAACACAAACACGTTTTAGTATTTTTAAGTATTTTCCTTTAAGAAGCTACAAGAGAAATAAAGGGAGCAAAACAAAAGTCACAGGAACTCTGCAAAAACAATACTAGAGCAGTTCATTAGTTACTGTTTTCCTGGGAGTGTAAATGGCTGCAGGACAGCTCTGGGTCCCCCATCCCCTTCTGAGGATGCTGGGAGACGCCTGGGGTAGTTTCCATAGTTAGCTTGGGTCCTAAATCAAAGGATTCCTTTTTTTTTTTTTTTAAAGATTTTATTTATTTATTTGACAGAGAGATCACAAGTAGGCAGAGAGGCAGGCAGAGAGAGAGGGGGAAGCAGGCTCCCCACTGAGCAGAGAGCCCAATGCGGGGCTTGATCCCAGGACCCTGAGATCATGACCTGAGCCGAAGGCAGAGGCTTTAACCCACTGAACCACCCAGGCGCCCCAAAAGATTCCTTTCTTAAATGCAAGGTTATTTGTGCTACTGACTCTGGCAAGCATACAATTCTCAGTTTCTTTCTTCCTTTTTTTTTAAAAAAATATATTTATTGAGATATAAATCACATACCACCAAAATACTCATTTAAAATGTATAATTCAGTGGTTATAGTGTATTCACAAAGTTGGGCAACCATCACCACAATCTACGTGAAGAAAATTTTCTGACTCCAAAAAGAAACCTCAGACCCATTAGCAATCACTCCTCGTTTGTACCCCTGTTTCTTCCAGCACTGGGAAACCGCTACTCTACTTTCTGTCTCAACTGATTTGCCTATTCTGGACATTTCCTATAAAGGGAAGCATATGGTATGTAGTCTTTTATGACTGGCTTCTTTCACTTAGCATAATGTTTTTAAGGTACCGTATTGTAGTATCTACCTCTCCTTTTCATGGCCAATTAACATCCCATTGTATGGATGCGTCACATTTTGTTTTTCTATTTATCAGTTGATGGGGATTTGGGTTGTTCCCACTTGTTGGCTATTACGAATGAAGTTGCTAAGAACATTCATGTCTTCGTGTGGACGTATGTTTTCATTTCTCTTAGGTACACACCTATGTTGAAATTGCTGGGTCATAAAGCAACTGTAGTGTTTAATCTTGTGAGAAACTGCCAGAATATTTCCCAGAGCAGCTGCACCATATTCCATGCCTACCAGGAGTGTGTGAGGGTTCTGATTTCTCTACATCTTCACCCACACTTGTTATCTGTCTTTTTGATTCTTTTTTTGGATCAGTACTTTCTGCTCTTCTCTGTAGGGGGGGTGGGTATAGGCCCCAACTCAACGGTCCTTCTATGCTTTACTAGCCCTGTGGACTTTGGAGCCCTGTGGACAAGAAAAGCTAGTTCTTTTTTATTGCCTAAAAATCCCACTCCGAGGCTTTGGACCCATCTCTACTGGCCTGGCATGCCTAGTTTCGCCCTTCCTGAAGTCCCCTTCCTCTGGCTCCCTAGGGGAGAATGCTGTCCTACCTCCCCCAACAATGAATGTCCCTATATCCCTGGCTTCCCAAGGACTATGGTTCCTCAAAGTCCTTTCTCCTTTTCTGAATACCAAGATAGTAGAGTCCCTGGTGATTTTCCTTGAAATGTAATGTACATTTCCTTGAAATGCAAATAGGCGCAAGTTTCCCTTCTCCCAGACCCACTCTTCTCTATTCCATCTGTTTGAAGTTAACTAGCTGGGTGTTGGTGACTTTCTTGACTTGCTAAAATGCTACCCCTTCCCCTCCATTTTGTTTTTAGTTACATTCTTTTATACGACGCTGATAATTGAATCCGTGCTGTTCTCCTTGAGCCCAATATTGCTTAGCACAGTGTTTATAGACTTCCAAGATTTTAGAATCAAACTTAGGAATTTTTTGGTTTTGCTGTAGCGTGATAAGAGAATGTAACCTTTGCTTTTGAGACTTATTTATGTGATCTGGTATATGATCAAGGTTTCTTTTTTTTTTTTTTAAGATTTTATTTATTTATTTGACAGAGAGAGACAGAGTGAGAGAGGGAACATGAGCAGGGGGAGCGGGAGAGAGAGAAGCAGGCCTCCTGCTGAATAGGGAGCCGGATGCGGGGCTCCATCCCAAGACTCGGACACCACCAACCGAGCCAAAGGCAGACGCTCAGCAGATTGAGCCACCCAGGCACCCCCATGATCAAGATTTCTAAAGTGCTAAAGAGGACCTCAAAAAAGGGGCGCCTGGGTGGCTCAGTGGGTTAAGCCTCTGCTTTTGGCTTAGGTCCTGATCTCGAGGTCCTGGGGCTCTCTGCTTGGCAAGGAGCCCGCTTCCCCCTCTTTCTCTGCCTGGCTCTCTGCCTACTTGTGATCTTTCTTTCCGCCAAATAAATAAATAAAATCTTTTTTTAAAAAAAAGTCAAAAAAATCTTCTCTGCTTGTAGGATGTAAATGACTTGTTGATTATATATTGTTTCAGTCTTCTACATCCTTAGTTGTTTTTGCACTTTGAGATGGGTCAAGGAGTCATTGTATCAGATGCCACCAACTTCAATTCTTGTCTTCTTTTCATGAACTCCTTCCTTTGGCCTCTGGAATCCTCCATCTCTCCCTGCTTCAGTTTACGCTCTTAACAGACTTCTTTAGAGTAGGAACAATAAACTATTGAATTGTTATAAGAATTAAATAAGATCACAGTCATAAAGAGCTTAGTAGAGTGTTTGGCAATTATACTGAGACATGATGGTCGAAAGCAGGGCTATGGATGTGGGCCAGCCTGAATCCCAGTAGCTGAAAGGCCTTTGGTGTGCTACCTAACAGAGCTGAGCCTTGGATGTCTTTTTTTTGTTTGTTTTAAAGATTTTATTTTATTTATTTATTTTTAAAGATTTTATTTATTTGACAGAGAGAGAGCAAGCACAGGGGGTGGAGAGGTAGGCAGAAGGAGAGGGAGAAGCAGACTCCCCACTGAGCAGAGAACCTGACACAGGGCTTCATCCCAGCACCCTAGGATCATGACCTGAGCCGAAGGCAGATGGCCAAACAACGGAGCCACCCGGCACCCCTAAAGATTTTATTTTTAAGTAATCTCTATACCCAATGTGGGGCCCAAACATACCACCCTGAGATCAAGAGTCAAATGCTCTCCCTGTATGTATGTGTGTCTGTCTACCAACTGAGCCAGCCAGGCACCCCTGAGCCTTGGATTTCTAACTGGAGAAACCAGTTCCGTAGCACTCCTATGGCCACAAGTCAGAGATCACCAGTTTGCATTTGCCTTCCAGGCATTAGGGTATATATATAATCTTTAAAAATCTAGTACATGTTTGCATAGTTTTGTATCCTTTTTTTTTAAGATTTTATGTATGTATGTATGTGCGTGTGTATGTATGTATTTATTTATTCAGAGAGAGAACATGGGGGGGGGCAAAGGGAAGGAGAGAGAGAATCTCAAGCAGGCTCCTTCCTAAGCATGGAGCCCAATGCAGGCCTTGATCCCACAACCCCGAGATCATGACCCGAGCTGAAACCAAAAGTTGGATGCTCAACTGACTGAGCCACCCAGGCACCCCAGTTTTATATCCTTTCTAGTGGAACTCTTTTAGAGGCATAATTTTTAATGGCTCTCATGTTTGTGTTAAATCAAGTTAAAAGTAACTCATGTTTTATTTCTTTGTAAAAAAAATATTAGATTGCAATCTACCAGCAATTAATAACTAAGCTGTAGAAGAATCATATGGGTTAATTTCTAGGTACCGACCTTTAAACCTATGTGTTATGGGTGGAATTATGCCTCCCCTTCACCCCTAAAGGAGATATTTTGGAATTCTTAATCCCTGTACTTCAGATCATCACCTTATATGGAGATAGGGTCTTTTCATAGGTACCAAAGTTACGATGTGGTCATTAAGGCGAGCCTTAATCCAGTATGACTGGTGTCCTCATAAGAACGGGGAAATTTGGGGGCACTGGCTCAGTCTGTTGAGTGTCTGCCTTTGGTACAGGTCATGATGCCAGGGTCCTGGGATCAAGTCCTGCATCAGGCTCCCTGCTCAGCAAGGAGCCTCCTTCTCCCTCTCCTTCTGACTGTCCCTCCCCCTCCTTGTGCTTCCTCTCTGTTTGTCAAATAAATAAATAAAATCTTTAAAAAAAAAAAAAAAGAAGGGGGAAATTTGGACACAGAGACAGACCGACAGACAGATACATACACAAGGGGAGAATACCATGTGAAGATGAAGACAGAGACGGGTGATGCAGCAGAAGCTGAGGAAGGTCAAAGATTGCCAGCAAACCACCAGAAGCTTGGAATGAGGGGTGGGACAAATTCTCTCACACAGCTCTCTGAAGGAACCAACCCTTACCTCACCTCCATCTTGAATTTCTAGCCTTCAGAACGGTGAGACAATAAACTCCTCTTGTTTAAGTCACTCAGTCTGTGGTACTCTTTTATAGCAGCTTTAATCAACCAATACATTATCTGTTGCCAAGAATTCTAAGGAGATGATTATTTCAAACTCCTCCTAGACACAGAGAACTGTGAGTTACCACACAACCCTACAGTGGGAGTTTTGTGGTTCACCTGTGTGCCACCAAGTTTGTGTCTTGAAAACAGTTTCCAGGACTGCGCTAACTAGTTCGTCTCATTTAGGTGCGTTAGTAAAATGACAGTTAAGAGCAGCCGATGATGTCTAAGGGCGGACAGTTGTCTTCCACACATTCGGGGTGACTTAACTACTCCATTATTTCAGAATCTTTTGCCCTGCCAAATCTTTTTATTACAGAAAATTTCTAAGAAAAATATAATGAGCTTACTTAAGTATTGCTGAGATTCAATATCAGTCACACATGGTCAATTTTGATTTCCCCACTCAAACCCTCCCACATCGAATTATTTTGAAGAACATCTCAGGCTTTATATCATTTTTCACAGCTTTCTTGAGATCAAATTGACCCATGCTGTAGTTCACCTCCTTCGTGTATAACCAATGGTTTTTAGCATATTTACAAAATTGTGCAACCATCACCAAAGTCTAATTTTAGAACATTTTCATCATCCCCAGAAGAAACTCTGTATTCATTAGCTGTCATTCTCTATTCCTCTCTCAAGCGCCCCGTGTTATCTGTAAATATTTCATACGTGCTTCTAGAAAGGTAGGAACTATTTTTAAAATACGTAACAATTTTACGACATATAATATAAGCTTTTTAAAACAATAATTATTTAATATTAAAGATAAAATCATGGTCACATTTTCTTGACTACTCTACATTTTCAGCTTGCATGAATTAGGATCCCAATGAAATCCTTACATTGCACATTGCAATTGCTCGATATATCTGTTAGTTTTCTTTTCATCTATAGGTTCTCTCTCTGACTTTTTTTTCCTTACCAATTTTTATTGAAGAACATAGGTTATTTGTTCTATAAAGTTTTCCGGGGTCTGGGATTTTCTGATTATATCCTTGTGTCATTATTTGCCATGTTCCACTATCTTGTGTATTTCCTATTCATTGGTCTAGGATCTCAATCAGTTTCAATAATTTTTGTTTGTTTGGATGAGACTACTTCATAGGTAGAAGTGTCATGACAATATTTCTTTAAACTTTTCTTTTATTATGAAATACATAAAGCCCACAGCAGTGTATAAAAATAGTTATATAGTTTAAAAAATAATAATAATACAGACATCCAGCATCCATCGCAGAGGTTAAAACAATAAGAGTATTGCCAGATCCTTAGAAATACCCAGCCTGCCTTCTGGAATGAAACCTCCAATTAAATCCTTCTCTTCCCACCCCATTCAGAGGTAAGCACTATCCTGATTTTTGTGATAATTATTCCTTCACTTTCTTTATGCCCTTTCTGAATATATTCCTAAAAAGAATATTGTTTGATTTTGCCTTTAGGTCTATTATTCCATGACTTGCTTAAGAGTCCCCCCGCCACACACTGTTTTGAGATTCATCCATGTTGTTTCAGATAACTGTAGTTCATTCATTTTCACCACTATATAGTATTTCATTATATGAATATACAAGTTTATTCTTTCGTAGTGAATATTTAGATTGTCCCCAATTTTTTGACATCACAAACAATAATGTTATGAACATTTTTGTGCATGTCTCCTGGTGCATGTGTGTAGAATTTCTCTAAGATATATGTATTTGTATATATATATTGGGGTAAAACTATTGGGTGTAGGGTATGCACATGTTCAACTTAGTAAGTTATGTCAAATTATTTTCCAAAGTGTTTATACCAGTTTAGACTCCCACTAGCAATAGATGAGAGCTACCCATTGCTCTGATTTCTTATTGATGCTTGGTATTGTGAGTTTTGCTGAGTGGCAGGTTCACGTTCTCTGTTAATTAAAATGTATAAAATTAGGGCTCCTAGCTGGCTCAGTCAGAAGAGGTGTGAGTCTTGATCACGAGATCCTGGGTTCGAGCCCCATGCTGGATATAGAGATCACTAAAAAGTAAATACATAAATAAACTTAAAAAAAAAGATGCATAAAATTATTCTCTCTAGTTGATATTTCAACTGAATTCACAGAATCCTATTCAATTATTGCTTCTGCTCGTCCCTTATTTTCAGGAAAACATAAAGCTTTATATTTTAAAAATGATATGAAAACACTTCGCCTATAGATTGTCATTGAAAATATACTATCCTTTTTGAAGAGGGAGAGGGAGATGTTTGTGTAATTTAAGGGCTGGAAAGGAGTTTGTAATATGAATGACAACTTCCTCTAGCTATGTAGCAGCTAAGCATTATGGTGGTAAGAATCTACACGAACTATGTCCTTTGCAGAGCAAATGCAAATCCCTCCATTCAACCCAGAAATAAACTTACTCTTTTCTCTTTTGATTGATTCTTTCGTCTCATTCCTCCTGGTTACTTCTTGCCCTTACAGGAACTTCATTATATTGGGATTTATATCATGAGACCTGGAATGAAAATTTCACAGCTGGTACGCATAACTAGCTGTGTGGTCTAAGGTTCTAGATAATGTAGGGCTAACATCTCAGAGTGATGTTATGAGGACTAAATTAGGTCCTATTAGAGACATGACTCTCAGCACACGTCAAAGAATGATGGGCATTATCTCACCTCCCAAATGTTAGCCTATATTTCATACCTCAAAATATTTCAGTCCATAAAATTTGCTCTTTCTAGAATTATTTTTCTCCACCCATTTCCAGGGAAAATCAAGTGCATATAGAAGCCATTCCTAATTTCTCTTCTCTCTTTTTTCCCGAAGGAATAAAAATTATTATTTTTATTAAATCTCAACTCGAGCACATTTTTAAAAGTATAACTAACATGTAGTCTTGTATTAGTTTCTGGTGTACAATATAGTGATTCAACAATTCTATATATTACTCAGTGCTCATTGGAAAAGCATGCTCAGCCCCTTATCTATTTCATTCATCCCTCCACCCACCTCCCCTCTGGTGACCATCAGTTTGCTCTCTATATTTAGGAGTCTGTTGTTTTTGTTTTTTGTCTCTTTGCTTGTTTTGTTTCTTAAATTCCACGTATGAGTGAAATCATATGGTATTTGTCTTTCTCTGTTTCACTCATTTGTTACTTGACTAATTTTCTTCCCTCTTACCACTTCTCGTAGAGATTTCTGCCTTGTGCCCAAGATTCTTTGAAGAAGCATCCTATCTTCATGATTTTGTGTTCTTGAACCTTGCTCCTCCCAAGCTGATGTTCTACAGACTCGTAAACATCAGTTTCTTTTAAAGCTTGCAATAATCAAGCTATAAATAAAAGGTCATGCATTTGACCTTGGAAGGTAGGAGGATTACAGCCCAGTTTTTTCTCTTTACTAGCCTGCTTCATTGCTTTTATAACTTCATTGCTTTTATAACTATGCCTCCCTTAACTCACGCCTCTTCCTCTAAGTTCTTTGTTGGACCGGAGGTAGGCGCTTACTATTTTTTTAAAACTATTAATTGTGATAAAATCCGCCAAGATGATATTTGCCATCTTAACCATTTATTAAGTGTACAGTTCAGTGGTGGTAAGCATACACGGATGGTTGTGCAACCAATCTCCAGAACCCTTTTCATCTTGCAAAACTGAAACTCTGTACCCATTAAACACCAACTCTCCATTCCCGCCTTCCCCCCCACCCATGGCAATCACCATTCTACTTTCTGTCTCTATGAATTTGATGACTCTAGGGACCTCATACAAGTAGAATCGTGCAGTGTTTGTCTTTTTGTGACTGGCTTAGTTCACTTAGCACGTCCTCAAAGTTCAAACACGTTGTAGCACGTATTAGAATTTCCTTATTTTTTTCTAACGTCTGAATAAGAGCTCTTTGTACGAATATACCACATTTGTTTGTCCATTCATCTGGAGATGGATATGTGGGTCGCTTCTACCTTTTGGCTATCGTGAATAATGCTGCTATGAATGTGGGTGTACAAATATGTCTTCATGACCTTCTTTCAGTTCTTTTGAGTATATACCCAGAAGTGGAACTGCTGGATCATACGGTAATTCTATTTTTACTTTTTTGAGAAACTGCCATACTGTTTTCCACAGTGGCGGCACCACGGGAGATGCTTTTGTTTCCGTCATACCCTATGGGGTAAAAATTATTGTGCTATAGACTATCACTGAGGGAAGGGATTGTATGACCAAGAATGAACACTGCCAATTATCATGCTTTATTAGAAAATTATCTACATAATTGAAGGCATGGCATTCCTAGAATTGGGGTTCACCTGTAAACCATTTGGTCCAATCCCCTCATCTACAGGTGAGTAAGCCGGGACTCTGAGAGGGCAAGCAACTTGTGAGGTCAAAGGGCTAGTTAAGAACTGGAATGCAGGGCTTTCCAATCTTCAACTTACTGCAAAGAAAATAATTTCCATCTGGAGATATATATTCCATGAAGAACAAGAATTATGGAATGGATAATTCAAAACATCCTCGGAATGTATTTTCTGTGCGTTCTGCTTTTGTTTCTATGGCTGGTTTTTAGCCAACCTAATTGCCTCGGTTTGACATTGAAACCCAGCCTGTCTTCCTCGTTGCCGCTACTGACTGGGTCCTGAGCATCCTTGGAGATGGAGGGGGAGACAAAGAAAACCGTCCGTTAATTAGGATCCACCGAGCGCGAAATGCGACCCTATGCTCTTCCGTGCTCTACCCGGGGCTGCGGATGTGTGGCGCGGATTTCGCTGCCATCCCGGGGCCTCAAAGACCCCCGCGCGCGAGGGGGAGGGTTTCTGGCTCTCTGCTGTCCCCAAGCTCCGGGGGATCCAAACAGGAGGGATCAGGGGCTCCCGGGGGCAAGGCAGAGCCCTTGCCGCCCCTCCTTCCCCCCCCCACCCCCCGCCACAGCGACGGAGCTCCGACCACTGCCCCGGCGGAACGGCGCCCGATCTCCCCCGCCACAGTCGGGGAGCCCCGGGCGCCGCGGAGCGCGCGGGCTGCGGACCACGGCGGGCACGTGGGCTCGGCCGCAGCGCTGCGCCAGGCACCGGCTCCCCGGCTCGGCCCAACCTCTCGGCTCCCGCCTCGGCCCCTGCCGGTGGGGAGAGGGATCCTCCCCCCTTCCACTTTGCACCAGTCCGAGGGAATTTGCGGTCGGTGACGCGCATCCTTAAGCGAGCCACCTGCAGCGCGGGGCGCGCCGCTCTGGGCGGCATCGCAGGGCTGGGCCGGCGCGGCCTGGGGACCCCGGGCTCCGGAGGCCATGCCGGCGTGGGCGCGCCGTGGCGGCCGGCTGCCGCTGCTCGGTAAGGCCCCGCACGCCCGCTCGCCGCCCCCGCAGCCCCCGGCGCGGCCCTCGCCCCCACCCCGCACTGTGGACCCGGGCACGCGCCTCCCGGTCCCCGCCGCCTCGCTCCTCCCCGCGCTCGCTCTTCCCTCGCTCCCGCGCCCCTCCCCTCTTTCGCGCCCTCCCGGCTCGCCCCGAACTTGCCCGCGGCCCCCGCCTGCCCACCCCGCGGCGTCCTCCTCTTTTCTAACGCCGCTGCTCCGGCTCGGCCCGCGTCCCGAACGGCGGCCCGGACTCCGCCGGCGGCCTCCCGACGCGCTGGCCGGGGCCGGGGCCGCGCCAGCCGCCTGCGCCCCCCTCCCTCCCTGCGCCCGCGCCGCCGCCCGCTCGGCCCCCCGCGCGGGGTAGTGGGCCGTCAGCCCGAGGCCGCGGCCCCGAAGGTGGCCCCAGGTGGCTCCGGACCGCGCCTGGACAGACCCCCGGAGACTCCCGGGTGGCGTGTTGGACTCTTCTCTTGAGGTTTTGATTTACGGAGTGAACTCTGAGGGGGAAAGGCGCCCGCGTTCTCCCCGAGCTAGTCATCCCGAGTAACGACCCCCACCCCCGCCGCATTTCGAGGGGATCAACGAATAGCTACTTTGGAAATGTTATGCAAACAGGATTTACATATGAAAATACTAGCTGCCCCTTCTAATTACTCGATTTTTATTCTGGCATTAAACCCCAAGGGGGTTTTCAAGGACTCAGCTGACTGTTCCCAAATAATCTCCTGGATGGCATCGTCGGCAATGAGAGAGAGAAAGAAAATCCCCTTTAGATCCAGCTCATTGATTCGGAAAGATAAGAGGGTTGGTTTGAATTTAGGGTGAAGGAGACATTTGTAGGAGCCTGAGGAGCCCGGGAGCCTTGGGTCCCTGTCTAGTCTTTGGGACTGGCACTCACTGCCCCCCGCCCCGGCGTCCCTCCTCGGGCTCCGTCCAGTGAGGGTGCTTGGCTGTGTTTCCGCCAGCTCCAAAATTCAAGCATTCGAACTTGAAGTCTTTGTGGTACATAGAGAAACTATTTTCATTATAGGTGTGCAGGAATTATTTCCAGCAGCTTTTGTTAAAAATAATTAAGAATTAGAGAGTAAGAAATGTAACATAAGGGGGAGAAGAGTGGGAAGACAGACCTTTTGCATTTCTTAAACATTTATCTTCGCTAATTGGCAAATATGTACATTTCAGATGTATCGTGCAATATGTTTTTCAGTCTATTAATACAAAAAGCTGGCTCTCTTACGTATGCCATTAAGTAGTAAATGAATTTTTCAATAGCACACAGAGACTTACAAAGATTAGTACTTGCGACTATATTTAGGCTGCACTGAATTCCTTTATATTTAGGAACAATCTCAGAAATTTCTACATCTCTTTCCAGATTTTTCTAAATGAGATATAATTTGCATACAGCAGATATGTACTGATCTTAACATTACAATTCCATTAGTTTTTATATATGCATGTACCCACAGAACCTTGAATATAGTGAGCAATCATAGCCCCACCCCCCTCTTAGTCAATATCCCCCCAAAGGTAGACACCATTCAGACTTTTAATACCGTCCTTTTGCCTGTTCTTGCACTTCATGTAAACCCAATCATCCTATGTACTCTTTGATGTCCAGCTACTTTCACTCAACTTTGTGATTAGGAGATTCAACCTTGGTCTCAGTAGCAATGTTGTTGTTGTTAATTTTTTTAAACTGCTGAGTGCTATTCCCAAGTATCAATATACTATACAATATTTTATTTTTGCCTTCTGGTGTTGAAGAACATTTAGGTTGTTTCCAATTTTGTTTAATTAGGAAAACACTGCTGTGAACACTGTTTTACGTGTTTCTGGTGGACATAAACACTTTTTTCTTAGGGTACTCTTCACCAGTAGAATCCCCAGATCATAGGGGAAAGGCATAGATTCAGTTTTGGTAGAAACTGTCAGTTTTCCAAAGTGGCCCTACCAATTCACATTCCCCCTGGCAGCTTTTGGGAGTTCTAGATCCTCACATCTTTACCAATATTGGTATTACAGATTTTCTTGAACAAAGGAGCAGAACGTCAGGAACTCCAAGTGAGGACTTCAAAATATTTAAAAACTTTAAATTCCTTGACTTATAAGATGCAATCCCCATTTCCCTTATATTGTCAGCTCTACCTCTCATGAATAATGATGAAGCTTTCTAAGTAGGATTTAAAGAATGGAAATGTGTTCTCCTCGGTCTTCACTGAGAGGATGGGGATTTCGATATTTCATTAAGTGTGATGCTATCTCCATTCATGTTGGAAAATTCATAGAGCCTTGAATTACACATTTTACTGTCATCCTCTGCCCCTTGTTGCTTTTCTTGCTTTATTTGCCTTCTTGTGAACCACTAGCCTGAGGAAGGGATGATTCAGGAGGAGGTGGAGGGAAGGGACTGCTAGGCAAAAATAGGTTTGGATTAGATGGGACACCAGACCTGATGGCCTGATAATCAGGTCCCCTGATTATAAAAGTCTAGTTCTAATAGTTGCTGTCATATAAGTTTTGATCGGCTGTTCATTTCCTCTTAGGTCCTTCACATCGACCCGTAGTAAATTATCTCTGAGGTTGAGTTGTGAACTCTTTGCGTTTCATGAAAGGGTGGCTCCACTTTTTATACCTAAAAAGGCACTTTCAGGAACTCTTAGTTATGAATCAAGATTTTGTCATTGTTGTTGTTGAATTCTCCTGTCGTTGAACTGCAAAACATTCAGGTAATGAGATATTCAATGTGGAAGCAGAAGACACGACTTATATTCCAGCGAAGACTTCAGATAAGAAAGTTGAAGAGGAAGTGAACATGAGAAAGAAAAACATTTTTTAATTTCATAAAATTTTATTGAACACATATTTCTGAGCTGGGCACAAGGGATACAAGGATGAAGGAGACTGGGGATAAAGGAACTTATATATAATAGCTAATTCTATTCTACTTAAGAAATGCATGGTGTTGGGAAGAAGACATTTTCTAAGTGGTTCTTTGAGCAAGGCTTATCGACCTCACTTTACTCCCAGAAAGCATCTCTCTCCCTCGCAAAGCCCACAGGAAGGCTCAGTGCTAGCACTTTCTACACAGTTCTTTTTGTTCCTGTCATCTTGTTGCTCTTCGTGAAACTCAGTAAGCAATGTGACAAGAGCCCTTAATGTTCAACGTTCAAGATTACAAGTGTGCTGACTCCCCCAACACCCACCAGATACTGCCTTCATCTTTGGGTAAAGATTCTGATTTGACAAAAAGCAAATAACCTCAAAAGTAATATATCATATCGTTTTTCTTGATGTTGAAAGGGACCTTGCAGAGACAGGAGTAATAATTTTTGGGGGGGCGGGATATGAGGGATTGAAAATTAGCTTAGCTTGCTTTATAATTTGCATATCTTGGTCTTGCCCCCATGCCCTATCCTTTATTCGTTCCGAAATAACACACTCTTTGTGAATCGCACTCTAGGTGGTTTGTCTGAGTAGACCTTCTTGGCTTTCAGCAGGTGACATTGTGATCTTCAGATTTTTTCAGAGCCTTAGCCACTGTTTAGGTAGCCGTAGTCATGTGGTTGAAGGTTTTGTTGTCTTTTGGAGAGAGGTGGTCTATGAGCTTTATACGTAGGTGACTTACTTACATTTGGTTGCCCCCTTCTATGGCTATACCATCCGTGGTCCTCAAGGGATAAAAGCTTTGGTAGAACTCACGGATGGTCGTTAATTTGAATCATGCAGTTCTCTTCTATGGGTACCAACACATGTGGAGGAAATTTAAAAATAATATAAAGTACACACACAGTGTTCTTTTGTGGCTAGAAGAATTGCATAAGATCCTAAAAGAGGAACTATTGTTATTTTTTAGGTTTAAACAGTAAAATATTTTTTTCACTGCTGTCATTATAAGTCAAATGGTAGCCAGGAGTCCTCCAAAAAATTATTTACAGCCTACACTAAAACAGGATATTGTCATTATTTATACAAACTGTTATGTTTGGATTATAAGATATTCACTGAACTCTATCTTCAAATGCTTTACTACTTGAGTTAGGATTTTCCTAATGGTAGGGGTTCTGTTCTTGGAGGCAATGCAGATAGCGATATATTAGGACTAACAAGACAGTTAGGAACCCTGTGCTCTTTCCTCTGGCAGGGAATTTCTCTGCATTTAAGTTCCTCATTTGTAAAAAGGAGATAAGCAGTATCTTACTCTTTCATCAGATAATTCCTGTCAAGTACAGCTGCATTCCTTGCTAGGCAGGTGCTTTGCAGAAAGGGAAGTATATAACGTCTTAAGAAATCATTAGGATTCAGAGTCACAGGAGTTTCCTCCTTCCCTTCTGAGACAATTTTGAGTACTGCCTTTATTTAGGACTTGTGTAAGCCCCCCATAGTACTGGTTTCTGCCCTCAAAGAGCGCAGTCCAGTGTTGGGGGTGTTGGCAGGAAAAGGTCCGGCTTATAAAATGGAAATTGCAGCGCAAGTTTGGAAATATGCACAGAGAGTGATCCTGTAACCCAGATGGAGAAAATAAGGCCAGGCTTCCAAGCGGAAGTCATGCCAGAGCAGGGACTAGAAAGATAAGGAAGAGCTGACAGAGGAATGGGAGGAGGACATTCCAGGCCAATTGGACCGCAAAGAAAAGGTCCCGAGGTAAGAAACATGCAGTAGATGGGAAGGAATAGTTCCATTCTGGGTTGCTGAGACACAATGTGCAAGGCTTCCGGGGCAGATTGACTCTCATTTGAAAAGTTATGATTCAGAAAATTGAAGACTGTTCAGTGGATATCTTTCAAAAAATATTCTGGGTTGTCAGAGGCTCCTGTGTAATGTGTAAGGAGTGTTTTGGTGATGTCATGAGGGGCTCAGACTTTATCATGTAGAACAAGAGTTTCTGAATGGGATTATGTTATCTTCTATATTCCTCAGGGATGTGTGTGTGTGTGTGTGTGTGTGTGTGTGTGTGTGTGTGTGTGTGTGTTGGAGAGAGGGTTAATTGCATTCATCAGATTTTCAAAGGGGTCTGACTTAAGAAAGAATAAGCACCATTGCTGTGGATTGTTGAAGGGTTTTAAGCAGAGGGGTGGCATGCTCTGATGAATATTTTAGAAAGACATTTTTTTTAAGGTTTTATTTATTTATCTGACGGAGAGAGACCAGCGAGAAAGGGAACACAAGCAAGGGGAGTAGGAGAGGGAGAAGCAGGCTTCCACTGATCAGGGACTCCGATGTGGGGCTCGATCCCAGGACCCTGGGATCATGACCTGAGCCAAAGGCAGATGCTTAACCCACTGAGCCACCAGGCGCCCCTGGAAAGACATTTCTGTAGAGAGGATGAATGTCAGGCTGAGAGGTCCATGGCAGGGAGGCCAGCTAGGAAGTTGTGGGTAGTTGCCCAGGCCAGAATGATAAGAGCTTGGATTGGGGCAATGGTAATAGAGACACAGAGCTGCACACGGATTTGGGAGTTACCAAGAGGTTAAAATGTCAAGGCTTAGCAACCGTCTGGCTGATGGGAAGTAGGGGAGAGGGTGGAGTCAAAGATGGCTTCTGGGTTTCTGGCTTCGAAAACAGTAGCACTGTCGCCACTAACTGAAAGGGAAGAGAAAAAGAGCGAGTAGGTTTAGGAAGGAAAAAGGAGAGTTCAGTCTGAATTAAAGGTTCCTGGGGCTCCCAGATATGTAGCCATACACATTGGGGGGAGGAATTCAAAACTCATGAGCAAACAAGATGGCAGCTAAAATCATGAGAATTCAGGAAAAAAGAGCATAGAATGAGTTGAGGGGATGAGGCCTTAGAGCTACCCACTTGTAAGGAAAAACACTCCTGTATGTCTCCCCCTCTCCAGTAATAGCACTGAACATTTCTGGCCACCAAGAGTGTGTGTGTGTGTGTGTGTGTGTGTGAAACAGGGAGTGTTTCCCACACCAAGCAACTCTCAGACGCCAACTGATGTCCTATCATGTCACTCAATTCTGACACTATCTACCAGGAGACGGCCTCAGATTCCACAGGTTAGGGGTTCAGATCCTTCCTCTTGCCACTCAGACCTCCAGCCCAAGTCGGAGCTGTCACCTGGACTTCTAACCACGGGTTAGGAATCAGAGGTTTTCATGACACCTTCCCTGCTCCCTCGCTGGCCTCGGATTTGATTCATTTGCAACAGTAGCTCGCAGAACCTAAAAAAGCATTTTACTTTCTAGATTACTAGTTTGTTATAAAAGGATCTAACTCAGGAGCAGCCAGAGGAAAGGGAGGCAGGCGTAGAGTAAGGTGTGTGGGAAGGGGGTGGGGCTTCCACACCCCCTCCAGGAAGCCCCTCTCCGGGTACCTCCACAGGCTCTCCAGCCCGGAAGCTCATCAAGTCTTCCAGTCCAAGAATATTTATGGAGTTTAATCAGTAGTTCCCCTTCTTCCCAGAGGTCAGTAGGTGGGGCTGAAAGCTCCCACCCTCTGATTACTTGGTCTTTCTGGCTATCAGCCCCATCCTGAGGCCACCTAGGGATCACCTCGTTAGCTTCAACTCCAGTGTGCTCAAAAGGGCTCCACCGTGGATAACAAGACACTCTATCTCTCGGGAAGTTCCAAGGGTTTTAGGAGCTTTGTGTCAGGAAACAGGACTGATCAAATATATTATACCACACCAGTCTGACCTACTGCCCTCTTTTACCAGATGAGGGATATGGGGTCCAGAAAGGTTAAAGGACTTGCTGAAATTCAAAGTCATCCAAGTGGGTGACTCTCAGAAGAGGGGCTGGGAACTCAAACCTTTTAAGTCTTTTAAATCTTCGCCAGCTCTTTGTGTTTCCCAAGAGACTCAGCTCGAAGAACCTGAAAATGAGGTGACCTGCCATTCTCCAATTTGTTTTATAATGTCTAAATCCATCAGCCTTTCAGTGGAGGAGATTTTAGTCTTACCTGAAATTTTATTTTTGATTGGTGCTACATTTTTTCCCCCCACTTCCCCCCACCCCCACCCCAGCCCTGTCTCTTCAAAGCACACCACTTTTCCAATTCCAAAGTTGTCCTCATTGCTTAGACTGTGTTTGGAACTGGACTCTGGGAAGTGCTACCAGGGTTTGGGAATGGATTCTCAGGAAGAACTTTAATCTCAATGGTGGCAAATTCTTCCTTTGGCTTTTTAAAATGTCGGGTCTATTAAGGTACGATGTTGATACTGTAAATTTTACCCTTTTTAGTGTACAGTTCCCTGAGCTTAACCAACACCCATCATCCTATAACTAGCAGTACATTTAAGACATGGAACATTTCCATTCTCCTCAAAGCTTCTTTTATTCTTCTTTATAGTTATTCAACCCCAATACCCACCTCTAACCTCTGGTAACCAATGATTTCTTTTCTGTCCCTATAATTTTTCCTTTTCCAAAATGTCATGCAAGTGGAATTGTATAATATGTAGACTTTTGAGTTTGTTTCTTTCACACAGCATAATTCTTTGAGATTTATCCATGTTGTTACGTATGTCAGTAATCAAAACCCAAAAGTCAGTCAAGTACCTTTGAAGATCTACTTAACTTTATTAAGTGCTCCATGAATTGGACAGTGCCCATCTAGCTAGTAGAGTGGAGCTCCAGGAGCTGTACATATCAGAAGGATTTTATAGACAGACATCGGGTGGGACCGTTAGCAAAAGAAAAGAAAAGATTGCTTCAGACAAGGTCACCTTCCTTTAGGGAGATAAAGGGAGATGTCTTGTTAGGCGGATTACTTGTCTTTCTTTGGGGGAAGGAGAGGGCCCTTGTGACAGATGAACTCATGGGAGCTGACCAGAAAATTTCTGACTGGCTAGTTAAGACTGCATTTCTAGGGAAGGTTGAAATTGCCATTAGGTTAGGTACTAAGCCCTGGTTTGGTGACTTGGCCATATCATGAATAACTCTGTTTTGGGCCTCTGTTTTTTGTTTTTGTTTTTTAGAGTACCTTTTCCCATTCTATTGCTGAGTAGTATTTCATTGTTGGATGTGCCACAGTTGGTTTATCCATTGACCAGATGAAGTTCATTTGTTTGCTTCTAGTTTCTGGCAGCTATAAATAAAGCTGCTATAAGTATTTGAATATAAGTTTTGATGGGAGCCTAGGTTTTAATTTCTCTTGGGTAAACACTGAAAAGTGGCAGTGTATTGCTGGAACCATGCTCAGTGAATATTCAACTTTATGAGAAACTGCCAGTTTCTCAAAGTGGTTGTACCATTTTCCATTCTTACTGACAATGTGTGAGAGTTATAGTTGTTCAATGTCATTGTCCTCACTTGGTATGGTCAGTCTTTTGTCTTTGCTTTTAACCCGTCTCCTGGGTGTGTAGCAATATGTCATGGTGGTTTTAATGTGGATTTGCCTAATGACTAATGATGTTGGTCATCTTTCTGTGTGCTTAATTGTCATCCTATATAATGTTTGGTGAAGTGTTTCCTAAGACCTTTTGCCTATTTTTAATCAGGTTGCTTGTTCTGAAGATTTTTTTTTTCCAGTCTATGACTTTGCTTTTCATCTTTTTTAAGAATGCTTCTTTTAGGGAGAAGTTATTAATTTTGATGACATCCACTAGTGGAAAAAATTAGCCCTAGACTAAACACTGCTCTGGTCGTATCTAACTGAGTTTAAAGGAACACCTGAAAGGAAAAAGTGTTTCATGAACTTAACTAGAGCTCATAAAAATGTTCAAAAATATGTAAACAGATACAGAAACATCTGGTACGAGGTGAAAGTTACAATGCCTGGCTTCCAGTTACAAACTAATAGACAAAGGATGAAAAATTCAACCCACAGAGAACAATCAGCTATCCAGAAGGGACCCAGAAATGATACAATATAAAATTAGTAGACAAGAACATTAAAATAGTTGTTATATTATATTCCACATAGTTATGAAACTAGAGGAAAGATTATACATGTTAAGCAGGGACACAGTAAATACACAAAAAAATCACACAAATTGAACTTCTAGAGATGAAAATTGCAATTACACTGGAAGGAGTTGACAGCAGATTGACTGTGGCAGAAAAGATTAGTGAACGTGAAGACAGCAATAGAAACAATCCAAAATGAACAGAGAGAAAAAACATAAATAATATGAACAGAGAATTGGTGAGAACTTCAGTTGGTCAAATAGATGTGTAAGTCTACTGGTAGAATGTATCCTTTTTTTCTGGATGCCTTCAAAAGTTTCCCTTTATCATTGGCTTTAAACAATTTGATTATAATGTACCTTTTGTAGTTTTTTTTTCCCCCCTGAGTCATGTGTTTGGGTTTTGTTGGGCTTCTTAGATCTGTGGGTTTACCATTTACATCAGATGGACATTTTTTCCATTATTTCATCAGCTATTTTTTCTGACCTCCTTTCCCCTGTTCTTTCCAATGACATGTATATTTGACCTCCAAGAGTGAGTAAAATATAAGACATTTTTTATTGTCTAAACCCATTTGAAAGATAATTGGCTCTTTAAGGCAAAATAATAACAATGACTTATTGGGTTTATAACTTATGTCAAAGTGCAACGTATGATAGCAATAGCACAAAACCTGGGAGGGATGAAATTGAAATATACTATTGTAAGATCCTTATATTCTATATGAGGTGGTATAGCAGCACTTAAAAGATGGCATTAAGATAAAGATGTATACCATGAACCTTAAAGCAAGTGTTAAAATAACAAAGGAAAGCATGATGGCTAATAATACAAGATATGAGATGAAGTAGAATCGTAAAATATCCTTGCTTAGTCCCAAAGGAGGCAGAAAAAGAGGAAAAGGGAAAAAAGAACAGATGAAACAAATAGAAAACAAAGAATAATATGATAGATTTAAATCTAAGCATATCAATAATTTTATTAAATTTAAATAATCTACACATCACAACCAAAAGACAGGTTGTCAGATTTGGTAAAAAAAAAAAAAAAGCAAGTCCCAACTATATGGTACATAAATAAAGCCAACCTTGGATAGGAAGACACAAAAATGTTAAAAGTAAAAGGACGTGAAGGAGGAAATTCCATGCCAACACTAATCAAAAGCTGGAGAGGCTAAAAAACAAAGTGTATTTCAAAACAAAGAATATTAGGAGGGGCAGAAAGTTGTGTCATAATGCTATATGGCTTGGATCATCAAAAGGACATAAAAATCATAAACATTTATGCATCTAATAGCAGAGTTTGAAAATACATGGATCAAAATCTGATCGAACTGCCAAGAGAAATGGACAAATCTACAATTCAGAGAATTCAACACTCCTTTGATAATTGATAGAAAAAATAAATCAGTAATTTATAGAAGATTAAACAATATCAACCAACTTAATCTAATTTACATTTATAGAATATCCCACTCAACAAGAGCTGAATGCACATTCTTTTCAAGTGCACACAATATACTTACCAAGCTGGGCCATATTCTGGACCATGAGATGAACTTCAGTAAATTTCAAAAGATTCAAGACATATAAAATATATACTGTGACTTCACTGGTAATTAAATTAGAAATTACTAACAGAAAGATATATGGAAAGTCCTCAAATATTTGGAAACAAAAGAATACATTTCTAAATAATCTATGGGTCAAAGAAGTAACCAAAAGATAGATGAGAATGTATATTGAACTGAATAAAAGTGAAATGCAATATATTGGAATTTGTGGGATGATCCTAGAGCAGTACTAAAGAGGAAATTTATACCATTAAATTATTAATTATTAAATGATTAGTAGCATTAAATTATAATGCTACAAATTCAAACTAATGAACTTGAATTCAAGCATAAGCAAGAGGAGGGAAAATAACAAATTAAACCCCATGTAAACAAAAGAAAAGAAACAAACATGATGAAAGTGAAAAATCAATAAAATAGAAAAAAAAAAGAAAATCAGTGCAACTAAGATCAATAAAAGATCAGTGATACAGCTAGACCACTAACCAAATTGATAAGGAAAAAGAGAGAAGACACAAATTTCCAATATCAGGAATAACATAGGCAACATCATTACAGAACCTATAGATACTAAAATAATAATATATGGAATAATTATAATTATATATAATTATATAATTAGTAATATGGAAATATTAACAACTTTATGTTTATGGTTTGACAACTTCCATTTAATGGAAAAAATTCCTTGAAAGCTACATACTACCCAATTTCATTCAAGGAAAATTGATAACCTAAACAATGCTATATCTGTTAAAGATACTGAATTTGTAGTTAAAAATATTCCCATAATGAAAACTACTGGGGCAGATGGCTTTACTGGGGAATTCACTAAATTTTTAAAAAGGAAATAATACCAAATCTGTACAAACTTTCCCAGAAAATTTGAGAGAAGATAATGCTTCTCACCACACTCTATGAAGCCAGCTTTACTCTGATACCAAAATTGAAGATATTAGAAGCAAAAAACAAAAATAAACTTACAGACCAATAATTACCATGAATATAAATGCAAAAATTCTTAGCAATCCTTTAACAAGTTGAATTCTATCATATATAAAAAAGATAATACATCATATTCAACCGGTTTATTTCAGGAAGGCAAGGTTGGTTAACACTTGCAAATGAATCAGTATAGTTCACCATATTCACAGAATAAAAAAGAAAATCCACTAAAAAACAAAAACAAAAACTATATGATTACCTCAATAGATATAAAAAATGCATTTGACCCATACAACATCCATTCCTAATAAAATTTCCCAACAAACTAGGAATAGAAGTGGTCCTCCTCCAATTAAGTAACAGCATCTGTGAAAAACCTTTAGCAAACATCGTACTTTTAATATCAAGTGGCTGAATATTTTCTAAGATCAGAAATAAGGCAAGGGTGACTATTCTCACTACTTTTCTTTAACACTGTACTGGATATTCTAACCAGTATAATAAGGCAAGAAAAAGAAATCAAAGACACCCAGATTGGAAAAGAAGAAGTAAAATTGTCTTTATTTGCAAACAACATGATCATCTATGTATAAAATCCTATGGAACTTCCAAAGAAGTAACTACAACTAATAAGTTGTAGTTCTATAAGTTCTATAATAAGTTCTATAAGTTCTATAATAAGTTGCAAGTTCTATAAGTTTGTAGGAAAGAAGATCAATATAGAAATGCAATTTTATTTCTATAACTAAGAATCATAAATTGAAGTAAAAAATGTCCAGAAAGAGAAAATAGGAATAAAGGCAAGAGCTATACATTGAAAACAATAAAAAATTGCTAAGAGAAATTTTTTAAAATCAGTTTATTTTATTTTTAATATTTTATTTATTTATTTGACAGAGAGAGATCACAAGTAGGCAGAGAGGCAGGCAGAGACAGAGGAGGAAGCAGGCTCCCTACCGAGCAGAGAGCCCAATGCGATGCGGGGCTCAATCCCAGGACCCTGAGATCATGACCTGAGCCGAAGGCAGAGGCATTAACCCACTGAGCCACCCAGGCGCCCCTGCTAAGAGAAATTAAAGGAGATCTAAATAGAGATGTACTATATGTATGTACTGTAAGACTCAGTATTGTTAAAATGTCGGTTTTACTCAATTGATCCAGTGATTCAATATAATTTCTTTTTTTTTAATTCAATATAATTTCTATCAAAATCCCTGCAGACCTTTTTGCAGATTTTGACAGGCTGATTCTAAATTTAATATGAAAATGAAAGAGACCTACAATACCTAAAACAACTTTGAAAAGAACAAAGCTGGAAAACTTATCATCTTGATTTCAAGGCTTATTATAATGCAATAATAATAAAAAACAATGTGGAATCAGCATCCCGATAGACAAGTAGATCAATGGAAAAGTATAAGGACTTCAGAAATTAGAAATATCCAGTCAATCATTTTCAATGAAAGTATAGAGGTAATTCAGTGGAGAAATCATACTCTTTCAATGCTGAAACAATTGAATATTATGAATATGAATTGAATCATGTAAATATAATCATATGAAAAGTTTGGATCCATATTCATACCATTTAAAAAATCTACACAGAATGGATCATAGACCTAAATATAAAACTAAAATATACATTTAAAACCTGACACTATAAAACTAGGGGAAAATCTTTATAACC
>CM052810.1:65419415-65466111 GCA_028533885.1 Nasua narica
CAGTTGGTTGAGCGACTGTCTTCGGCTCCGGTCATGATCCTGGAGTCCCAGGATCAAGTCCCACATCGGGCTCCCTGCTCTGAGAGGAGCCTGCTTCTCCCTCTGACCTCTCCCCTTTCATTCTCTCTCTCTCTGTCTCAATTAAATAGAATAAATCTTAAAAAAAATAAAATAAAATATCTAAAAATAAATATAACCAAAGAAGTAAAAGATCTATACCCTGAAAAGTATAGATATTGATCAAAGAAATTAACTAAGACAAATAAATGGAAAGACTTTTCATGTTCGTGGATTCTAAGAATTAATATTGTTAAAATAAGAATTAATATTGTTCGTGGATTCTAAAATGGCTTACTATTTAAAGCCATCTACAGATTCATTGCAATCTCTATGAAAATTCCAATGGCATTTTTCACAGAAATAGAAAAAAAATCCCAAAATTTGTGTGAAACCACAAAAGACCCTAAATAACTAAATAACTAAAGCAATCTTGAGAAAGAACAAAGTGAAAGGCATCACACTTTCTGATTTCAAACACTATTACTAAGCCATAGTATTCAAAATGGTACAGTATTGGCATAAAAACAGACACATAGATCAATAGAAAAGAATAGAGAACTCAGAAATAAACTCATGCACATATGGTTAATTAATTTATGACAAAGGAGCCAAATGTATACAATCAAGGAAAGATAATCTTTTCAATAAAAGGTGTTGGGAAAACTGGACAGCCACATGCAAAATAATGAAACTGGACCACTATCTTACACCATATACAAAAATCTCAAATGGATTAAAGACTTGAACATATGACCTGCAATCATAAATCTCATAGAAGAAAACATAATCTTGACATCAGTGTTAGCAAGATCAGATTTTTCAGATTTCACACCAAAAGCAAAGGCAAAAAGAGCAAGAATAAAGGAATGGGACTACATCAAACTAAAAAGCTTTTGCATAGCAAAAGAAAACATCAACAATATGAGAAGGTAACCTATGGAATGGAAGAAAACATTTGTAAATTATGTTTCCGATAAGAGATTAATATCCAAAATATGAAAAGAACTCATACAACTCAATAGTAACAAAAAAAAAGAGAAGAAAAATAAATCTGCTTAGAAAATGCACAGAAGAAATGAATAGACACTTTTCCAAAGAGCACAGCATCATTAATCATTAGGGAAATGAAAATTGAAACCACAATGAAATATTTTCTAACACCTGTTAGAATGGCTGTCATTAAAAAGACAGAAAGATGACAAGTGTTGGTGAGGATGTGGACAAAAGAGAAGCCTTGTGCACTCCTGGAGAGAATGTGAAGTGATATAGCTACTATGGAAAACAGTATGTAACTTACTCAAAACAATAAAAATAGAACTACCATATGATTCAACAATTCTACTTCAGGGTACATATCTGAAGGAAGCAAATTCACTATCTCAAAGAAATATCTGCACCCCCGTGTTTACTGCAGCACTTTTTATAGTAGCCAAGATTTGGAAACAACTTCAGAGTCCACTGATGGATGAATGGATAAAGAAAATGTGAGATATGTGGACAGAGAGATGTACATCTACCATATGTACTGTTTTCCATGGTAGCTGTACCACTTCACATTCCCTTCAGTGGTGCACAAGGCTTCTCTTTTGTCCACATCCTCACCAACATTTGTCATCTTCTGTCTTTTTAATGACGGCCATTCTAACAGGTGTTAGATAATATTTCATTGTGGCTTCAATTTTCATTTCCCTAATGATTAGTGATGCTGTCCTCCTTGGAAAAGCTGTTGATTTATTCTGCACGTTTTCCAAGCGGATTTCTTTCTTTTTTTTTTTTTAAGATTTTATTTATTTATTTGACAGAGAGAGAGAAATCACAAGTAGGCAGAGAGAGAGGAGGAAGCAGGCTTCCCGCTGAGCAGAGAGCCCGATGCAGGGCTCAATCCCAGGACCCTGAGATCATAACCTGAGCCGAAGGCAGAGGCTTTAACCCACTGAGCCACTCAGGCACCCCTCCAACCAGATTTCTTTTTCTTTTTTTTTCTTTCTTTTTTTGCTATTGAGATAAGTATAGATCGATCGATATATCTGTCTATCTATGAACACTATTCCATCATAAAAAAGAAAGAAATCCTGCTATTTCTGATAACATGAATGGACCTTGAGGGCACTATGCTTAGTGAAATTAGTCAGAGAGAGTAAGACAAATACTGCATGATCTCACTTTTATGTAGAATCTAAAAAACCAAACTCACAGCAAGAGAGAATGGATTGGTGCTTGCTAGAGGCATGGGTAGAGGGTGGGAGGATGGGTTAAGGTGGTTAAAAGGTACAAACCTCCAATTATAAAATAAATAAATTCTAGGGATGTAATGTATAACATGGTGACTATAGTTACCAATACTCTGTTATGTATTTAAAGTTGCTAGTAGAGTAGATTTTAAAAGTTCTCAGCATAAGAAAAAAAATTGTTCCTATGTGAGATGATGGATGTTAACTAAACTTATTATGGTAACCAGGTTGTTAATGTATACATATAACAAATTGTTGTGTTGTACATGTTAACCTTATACAATGGTCTAAGTTGACAATATCACCATAAAACTGGGAGAAAATACTGTCAAAACTCGATAATAAAATAAGCACCCCAATTTTAAAAGATTTGACTTGGGCAAAATATGTGAACAGACACACTGCCAAAGAATATATAGTATGTCATAGAAGCATCCAAAAGGATGCGCAATATCATTAGTAGGAAAATAGATAGTAAAACCACAATAATTTATTATATACTTAGCACAATGGCTAAAATTAAAAATCCCATCATACCAGATGTTGGTTGAGGATGTGACTTCCACAACTGGAATGACATACATGACAATGCCGTACAACAACAATAGGAATATAAAATGATGCAACCTCTTTGGAGAGCAATTTGGCACTTAGAAAGAGACATAGACACCTCCCCTATGGCCTAGGTGCTGCAATCCATGATATTTAGTCAAAAAACTTAAAAGCATATGTCCATACCAAGACTTTTATATAAGTATTCATAGGAGCCTTATTTTTAAGAGGCTGAAAGTGGAAACAATCCAAATTCTATCCACAGGTAAATGAATGAAAATGTTGTGTTATATCTATATAATAGACTACTACTTGTCAGTTAAACGGAATTAATTACTGATATGTACCACAGTAGGGATGAATCTAAAAATAATACGGAATGAAAGCAGCCCGACAAAAAAAGAAATTTCATACTATGTGATTCCATTTATATGAAATTCTGGAAAATCCAAGCTAATCTATGGTGACAGGAGATTAGAGGTTGCTTGGCAAGTGGTTGTGGGGTGGTAGAAAGAAGGAATTGCCGGGTGCCTGGGTGGCTCAATTGGTTAAGCGACTGCCTTCAGCTCAGGTCATGATCCCAGAGTCCTGGGATCGAGTCCCACATCGGGCTCCCGGCTCCACGGTGAGTCTGCTTCTCCCTCTGACCTTCTCCCCTCTCATGCTCTCTCTCACTGTCTCTATCTCAAATAAATAAAATCTTTAAAAAAAAAAAAAAAAGAAAGAAAGAAGGAATTGCCAAGGGGCATGTGGAAACTTCTGGGGCTGAATAAGTTCACTATCTTGACTATGATGATGGTTTTACAGACAGATTTGTATTTATGTCAAAACTTGCCAAGTTATATACTTTAAATTATGTTAAACTCATTGTATATTAATTTTGCTGAATAAAACTATTTGAAAAAGGCGTACAGAGAACAAAACACTAGGGAATAAGGCAGAGAAGTTTCCTCAACTCTCTGCTCACCCCACACCACCGCCCCTTCCCTTGCAATTGTGCTTATTTGATTTTTTTTCTTTTATTTTTTTAATTTTTATTTCTTAAAGATTTTATTTATTTATTTGACAGAGAGAGAGATTACAAGTAGGCAGAGATGCAGGTAGAGGGAGGGGGGAAGCGGGCTCCCTGCCGAGCAGAGAGCCCGATGCGGGGCTCGATCCCAGGACCCTGAGATCATGACCTGAGCCGAACGCAGAGGCTTTAACCCACTGAGCCACCCAGGCACCCCTTTTTTCTCCTTTTAAAAGACTAGGGGCTGGGGCACCTGACTGGCTCAGATGAAACAGCATGCAACTCTTTTTTTTCTTTTTTTTTTTTTTTAAAGATTTATTTATTTGAGAGAGAGAGAGAGCATGTGCATGTGAGTGGGGGGAAGGCAGAAAGAAAGGGAAAGACTCTCAAGAAGACTCTCAGGAGCATACAGCTCTTGATCTTGGGGTCATGAGTTTGAGCCCCACGTTGGGTATAGAAATTGCTTAAAATAAAAAAGAAAAGACAAGACTAAGGGCTATATTAAAAGAAATTTAAAAACACGTGACTAAATGCTAATAAGATTGTAGTAAAACAATTACATTCTCACCTTACATGTGGCTATAGAAATTGGTATAGCACCTTTGGAAAACCAAATGGCAATGCATTTCAAGAACCATATAAATATATCCTTTATATATATATTTATATCCTTTAATCCACTAGTTTCACTTCCAGAAAGTGTATACTAAATAGTATTTTAAAAGTGAAATGCTTAGATAAAAACAAAGAAACAGTGAAAAGCTTAGTGAAGTATTTTATTTCATTTTTTTCAAAGATTTATTTCTTTAAGAGAGAGAGCTTGCATGTGCACATGAGCCAGGGGAGGAGCAGATGGAGAGAGGGAGGGAGAGAATCCCAAGCAGACTACTACTGAGCTCGGAGCCTGATGCAGAACTCAATCTTACAACCCTGAGATCATGATTTGAGCTGAAATCAGGAGTCTGATGCTTAACCAACTGAGCCACCCAGGTCTCCCTTAGTGAATTATTTTAAATGGCAAAGGGCAAAAAAAAAAAACACAAAAAAAAACCCCTAGAATGTGTAACAGCAAGGGAATGATTAGGTCACTTTTGTTAGTGCCACCACAGGAAAGCAAATCAATTGTATCTAGTATCATAAGAAATGCTTATGACATATATTTTCAAAATCAGAATATAAAATGATTTCTACTCTATTAATGCAATTAGATAAAAACTATGTCTATGGACAGGAAAGGTTCTAGAAAATGAAAATGGTTTATTTGTCAGGATGTCAGGATTTAGGGTGAATTTTCACTTATAGTTCTACTTGTATTGGTATAATATGACTT
The DNA here is from genome assembly GCA_028533885.1 of Nasua narica. NCBI lineage: Eukaryota > Metazoa > Chordata > Mammalia > Carnivora > Procyonidae > Nasua > Nasua narica. Next base: position 65,424,601 of record CM052810.1, read on the forward strand.
CTGTAATAAATAATAAAATAATAAAGACAGATGAAATAGACCAGTGAATGCATCTTCATATGTAGTTCTCACAGCTACAATACTGAGATTTTAATCAGATTACATGGTACAAAGATTGTTGAACATATACATTTACCTTCCACCAAGAGTCCACTCAAATGACAAAAATTTTTTAAAGACATAAACTTACAAGGACAATGACACTGGAGAGGCAGAAAATGAAATTTAGAGAGATTTAAAACATATAAAGAAAGTGGAATCAAAAGATACGGGATGAAAAAGCTGAAAAGCAACCTGATTTTCTATGTAGGACCCCCCAAAAGAGTATAAATTGCCAGCACCAGTTCCCACAACCTAGGGAGCCAACATGAGAGAGGACTCTTCTTTGGGAGATCTGATTAGCCCATGAACAAAACTAAAGATAACCGTACAGAGAGGATGGGGCAGCAGATCAAACCATGCCCACAGAGCTTACGATGAACACTCTGGACTTCATTCTTACATATGAACATAACTTTTCAAGGATCATCAGTCATTTGGGAAAAGCAACCAATGATAGGAGAACAGAAAGTGAAGGAGAGAGAAAGAATCAAAGAAATAATTCAAGAAAACTTTTGCCAAGAGGTGAATATGAGTTTCTGGATTGAAAAAGCACACTGAGTGTCTAGCACAATGGGTGAAAATAGACTCTCCGTATGGCACATAATTCTAAAAATTTAAGTGCACAAAGAAAAGATTTCACTAGCATCCATGAAGAAAAAATTGCTTGTGTGTAAATAATCATTCCTCATTTGCTCTACCCTTATTTCAAATGTTCAGTAGCTCACTGGACAGGACTGCTCTAAGTACCCCTGTTCCTGATTTATAATAAGACTTGCCTTTTATGGAATTATATGTCATACATACTTTCCTGTTGGCCTCCTTTGCCTGATTACATTGTTTTGTTCTTTTGTTGTGAAATGAATGCATATTTTCTTTTCAAGGTGTGCATGTATCAACATCGTTGTCTTTATTTTGTTTTACAGTTCTTTTCTCAGCAATGATATTTGAGACTGTTACAAATCAAGATCTGCCTGTGATCAAGTGTGTTTTAATCAATCATAAGAACAATGATTCATCAATGGGGATATCATCATCGTATCCCATGGTAAAGTAATATTAAAATTTAAATATTAGCTATTTTCTCTAGAGCCCATACTTTGTAAGCTATTGAGGCCTAGCAGGGCTATATGGGTTTTTCTATTTATTTATTTATTTATTTATTTATTTATTTATTTATTTATTTATTTGACAGAGAGGAGAGAGATCACAAGTAGGCAGAGAGGCAGGCAGAGAGAGAAGGGGAAGGAGCCTGCAGAGAGCCCCATATGAGGCTCGATCCCAGGACCCTGAGATCATGACCTGAGCTGAAGGAAGAGGCTTTAACCCACTGAGCCACCCAGGTGCCCCTATATGGGTTTTTCTTTTTGTGTGTTTAAATATATTATGTACTCATATGCACTCCATTCCATCCAGAGTCATGTTCTCTCCTGGTTTGGATTCAGGAAAGACACAGATACTCCACGTGAATAAGTAACAAGAATTACCCTTTATAGCAGGAAATTACCCTTTCTCCTTAAAGAGAATCCAGGCTTCTCCCTTAAACCTAAGTCCCTAATTTCCAACTGCCTCCTGGATCTAGATAGAACAGATTTTCCATTTGCTCATTAAAACCCACCTATATTTCATTTCTATTTCCCCAAACCTGTTCCTATACTTGTATTAATTGATTTCTGTCTATGGGCCTGTCTAGTTCCCAGGCTCGAAAGGTCAGCATTATTTTGGACTACTTCCTCTCTGGCACCTTCACATTCAGTCAGTTACCAAGTCTTGTCAATTTCCTTTCTTTGACAGTTCTCATATAATCACCTCATATTCTCTAGTCTCACAGTCACTTCCTTCATTAACTCCCCCATAATCACAATAATATCATAAGTGGCTTCTTCCTTCTCCAGTTCATCTCTGATAGGGCTCCCAGACTATTCTGAAGCATGGCTACATCTTTTACTGCCTGCCTTAGAACCTTCAGTGGCTTCCCATTAAACTGACATGCAAATTGCTCCATCATCTGACTCTGGCTCCTTCAGGTTCCAAATCTGTTTTTCATCACCCTTCTCCTTCATGCAATTCCTCTAACAGTTTAGGTATTTACTCAAAGGAAGGAAGCTATATAATAGAGAACTGAAAATATTAGAAACACATAACAAAAAATGAACATAAAGTATAGCCAATTCCATGAACATTTCCAGCCAAGGATTCATACCAATATATAGTCACTCTGTTTTCTTCTACATAGATAGAATACATAAACACCTAACATACACTACCTGATGCCCTGGACTTCACTCCCCACCACCTTAAAATCAGAGATGTTAAAAATATTCTCAAATTTGAAACATAGAAATAGGTTTCTGTAACATTCTACATGAATGGAAAACTCCTGATTTAACACGAATGGAAAACTCCTGTTTTTATGCCAGAAGCATGGCTGGTTTTACTTTTTTTTTTTAAGATTTTATTTATTTGACAGAGAGAGAGAGATCACAAATAGGCAGAGAGGCAGGCAGAGAGAGAGGAGGAAGCAGGCTCCCTGCTGAGCAGAGAGCCCTATGTGGGGCTCCATCCCAGGACCGTGAGATCATGACCTGAGGTGAAGGCAGAGGCTTTAACCCACTGAGCCACCCAGGCACCCCTGGTTTTACTTTTTTAACAGATACTGGCCTTGTAACATATTGCTTATTAATAATTAAGATTTTTGCATATACAGTATTTTAGTATGGTCAAAAAAATATTGATATTATTTGCTATGGTGTTTTAAACTTTCAGTGTCTTTTCAACTTACTAAAATAGCTGCACACATTTAACTGTTTTCTTATAAAACACAATCTGTAAAAGAAGCTAATAATTGATCTTGGTTCCTAGGATTAAGTCCTGCATTATTTTTTTTATGTAGTATAAGTTTTATTCTTATGCAATATTTAGGATTATATTAAGACTTAGGAGCTCTCAAACAACATTAAACAGATAATCCCACAAATCCTATATGCTGCAAAGATAAGCAGTCTGGACAATGTGCTTTCACCTTCCTGAAGTTGAAGCTGCTCCTTTTGGGCATTTTCCCACTTTAGTGGGGAAGTGTATTGTTAGGGGAGCAGTGCTCTTTAAAAAAAATGGTTTTGATTTCTTCCACAGTTCACATTGCTCAGATGAGTCGTCCTTCTAAGGCTCTTACAGTTTGGGAGTATTTTTTTTTTTTTTTTTAACAGAGAGAGAACACAAGCAGGCAGAGAGGCAGGCAGAGGCAGAGAGAGGAGAGGAGCAGGCTCCCCGCTGAGCAAGGAGCCCGATGCAGCACTCGATCCCAGGACGCTGGGATCATGACCTGAGCGGAAGGCAGCTGCTCAACCAAGTGAGCCACCCAGGCGTCCCCAGTTTAGGAGTATTTTGAATAACCAAACATTCTAGTAGACAAAACTTGCCAATGTAACTGTAATAAATAAGCAACTACATCCTCAGCTGCATTACCAATAAAACTTAGAACCAAAATAAGATGACTTTACTGTTCCCACAATCCACTTAATTGTTGTTTAAAATCTGAATGTTTTCACCATTTATCATTTCTGATTGAAGATGAACATAGTGTATCCTAAGTTTCTCCACTGCAAAGTTACTATTTTTTTCTTTGTAATTAGCAGGTATTTGGGGGAATATGCAAGTATCTTGTTTCTCCTCCAATTTTTACCTGCTGATTTTAGCACACATTGGTGGATCGTGCCTACAACAGTTATTACTGTGATGTCTGCCTAATCATAATTTTCTTTTTCCCTTATTCCCTCTACATTTCTAAATTGGAATTGCATAAGGAAGAGCTCTCTCTTCTCAACATTTTATTTACTTATATCAGTATGGACTCAGATATTTATTTTTTTCTATGATTTTTAACCCAAAACTATCAGTTTTATTTTGATACACAGATTTTCCAGCTTTGGCCATTGGGAGCTACTTCAGGTTGACTTCTGTGTCCTTTCAACCAGTGCCCATGTTTTCTCAAACACTGCCTTATTTTCTAGTGCTACAATATAGTTCAGGCTCATCTTGCATTTTTCCTGCCTTAGCCCTGAAATTAACCACTTCTCAAAAAAAAAAAAAAAACAAAAAACAAAAAACAAAAAAAACACTGGCTTTTTGGTTGTTTTGTTTTGTTTTGTTTTGGAGAATAGTATTTAGAAACCATGGTCTGAGACCTGGGTGTGCTCATTGCTATTGAGATGTCATTGCCTCTGGGCCCTCTAAGAAGTGTATGTATGTATACTACCCCCTACCATCACCACACAACCCCCGACCATCACCACACACAACACTTTGTCTATCATCTCCACATTTACCTACTTACCAATCTCTATATCACCGTAAATTCATGCTGATAACTCTGATGTCAATTCAGCATCAAAGGGTTTATTCTACCTTCTCCTCTTTCCATATTTGTATTTCTCTCTCTGATAGTAAGGAACCTGGTTCTCATTGTCTATAATAATTGACTTATGTAAACCTGATATATACATAAACAAATTTCAGAATTGCTAACCCACATTCCAGTGAGAAACAGATTTACAAACTAGAATACAGTCTTTGTGTATAATTCTTTTTGTCTTTAATCTTACAGTATCCAATGTAAAAGTTTTCTGTTATTTATGTTAGTTCTTTTCTTTCCCACCCCCTTTACCATGGTTACATTATGTATCTGTAAAATAATTAAATTTTTTTTACTATTCCATTTTGACTTCTCCCTCAAATCCTGGTTGTTTTATTTTTTTGAGTATGTGAAACATGATTATGGTCCTAAAAGCCAAAGGTATATAACAAGATATACTCAAAGAAGTATTATTCCGGGGCGCCTGGGTGGCTCAATTGGTTAAGCGACTGCCTTTGGCTCAGGTCATGATCCTGGAGTCCCAGGATCGAGTCCCATATCGGACTCCCGGCTCTGCGGGAAGTCTGCTTCTCCCTCTGACCTTCTCCCCTCTCATTCTCAGTCTCTGTCTCTAATAAAAAAAAAAAAAAAAAGAAGAAGTATTATTCCGTCTTCATACCTATAACCAAGTTTCCATCCTTTTCCTACCTACCTCTGGTATATAGCCAATCTATCTTATATATATACCATAAATATAGCCAATCCCTTTAGGTTATTTGTATATTGTATATAGCCTTTATAGCCTTTAAAATCCTTTAGATTATTTTTCTTTTTTAGAGAGAGAGTGTGCCAAGCCCCGGGGAAAGGATAGAGAGAGAGAGAGAATCTCAAGCAGGCTCCATGCCCAACGTGGAGCATGACAACAGGCTTGATCCCACAACCCTGAGATCACAACTTGAACCAAAATCAAGAATTGGTCACTTAACTGACTGAGCCACCCAAGTGCCCCCACTTTAGATTTTTTTGTCTTATTCCTAGATTTCTTGTGCACAAATGAACAGATACGTGTATATTTTCTCAACCCCCTTCTTTCTTACATGAGGTGTTGGATACATGAAAGCACATACTTTTTTCACTTTTATTCACTATATTTATAATATAGTATTATATACTAATAGTATATCCAGGAGATCACTCCAAATCAGTTCATTGAGATTGTCCTCATACTTCTTTATAGCTGCATAGTACTCCATTATGTGGAGGTACTATGGTTTATTCAACCACTCTTCTGTGTGTGAGCATTTAGGTGGTTTCTAGCATTTTGCAATTACTTGTTTGTAGGTATAGGTTTATACGTGTAGTCCTCAAAGTGGGGTTGTTGGCTCAAAGGATGAGTGCACATGTAATTCATTAGCTATTGCCAAACGTTCCTCCAGAAGGGTCACACTGGCTTGCATTCCTCCAGAAATGTATGAGAATAGCTGTGTCTTCACAGCCTCACCAACACCATGTGTTGTCATACTGAAAAATTTTGGGCAGATTGATAGATGAGAAGTGATACCTCAGTGTTGTTTTAATTTACATCTTCTAATTATAACTGAGTTTGAACATTTTATTCATGTGTTCAAGGGTTATTCTTTAGATCTTTCTATTTAGTTCTTTTCCCCATTTTTCTACTGTGTTTTGGTCATGTGTCCCTCATTGTTAAAAAGTTCTTTATATATTAGGGGTATTTTATTTATAATATATAGAACAAATATTTTCTTCTAGTCTGTCAGATTTTTTATTTTGTTTTGTTTTGTTTTGTTTTTACTTTATTCTGTGCCTATCTTTTAAGATCCAGCTCAATTTCTGGACTTCAGTGAAGCCTCCCTACCACCATACTCCCAGCTTGGAAGTTACTTCTCCCTCCTCCAAAGTTCCAGGGCACTTAAATTTACCTTTCAAAGTAGTTGGTATCTTTTTATGGGGCACATCATATTTCACCATGTGTTTTAGTTCTTCCTTGCTACTAGACTCGAAACTCCTTAAGGACAAGATCAATGTCTTTTCTTCCTAGTCCCATAGTGCCCAGTAGATGGTCTAGCACTTAACAGATATTGAGTAAATGAACTTATTTGTTTGTTGAATTTTCACTTGCTGAATAAATGGATAAGTAAAACAGAAGTATGGCTTATGATCAGTACCAGAAGACCTACACTGCTCTTAGCCTGCAGAAGCTTGTGGGGGGGTGTGTGTAGGCATGCTACACTACATGGTTGGAGGGTAGGAGGCAAAGGGTCCAGAGACAGAAGTTGCTACCACACCCTCCTTTCAATGTATCTCAATTACTTAAAGCAGGCAAAAAGTGTGGTGGTGGCAATGAGCCTATGGGAGCATCTGCCCAGAAAATATTTTGGTTTATAAATTCCCTGTAACACAAATACCAATTTATTATTACTATGTAGATTCCTATCTACATACCAATAATTACAAAAACAGTCACCTATGTCTTACGAATTTTATGACTATTGTCTGTATATTAGTTTGTTAGAGCTGCTACACCAGAGTATCACAGACTTGGTGACTTAAAAACACATTTATTGCCTCATAGTTTTGGAAGCTAGAAGTCTAAAATCTAGATGTCATCAGGGTTGGTTCTTTCTGAAGGCTGTGAGGGAGGGATCTGTTCCAGGCCTCTGTCTTTGGCTCCTAGAGGTTTGTCTTCATATTCATATTCACATGGCACTCTTCCTGGTGCATGTCTTCTTCAAATTTCCCCTTCTTATAAGAACCCATCCTAACAGCCTCATTTTGACTCGATTACCTGTGGAAAGGCCTTATATCTAAAAAAGGTCACATTCTGAGGTATTGGGGGTTAGGATTCCACACATGAACTTCAAGGGGACATAGTTCAACGCATAATAGTATGTAAAACATATTAGAAATGCAGCCTAAACTCATCTATCTTTTTTTTAAAAGATTTTATTTATTTGACAGAGAGAAAGTACAAGCAAGGGGAGCAGCAGGCAGAGGGAGAGGGAGAAGTAGGCTCCCAGCTGAGCAGGGAGCCCAATGTGGGGCTCAATCCCAGGACCCTGGGATTGTGACTTGAGCCAAAGGCAGATGCTTAACCAACTGAGCCACCAGGTGCCCCTATATATATATATATATTTTTTTTTTTTAATTTATTTGAGAGAGAGAGAGAGAGCACAAGTAGGGGCAGAGGGAGAAGCAGACTCCCCACTGAGTAGGGAGCCCAACATGGGGCTCTATTCCAGGACCCTGAGACCATGAGCTGAGCCAAAGGCACATGCTTAACCCAATGAGCCACCTCGGTGCTCCTATCTTTTCTTTCGAGAATTTTAAATAATAGGATTTTCTATTAGTCATATGTTCTCCAGTGTTGTGGATAGTACGTCAACGTGAATCTATTTGATAAAAGTCCCAGCTAAGAAGAGGATGTAAAAAAAATGCACAAGTAGTGAATTCACCTTGTTTCCACACAGGCATCAGAACCCCCAGTAGACCTCGGGTGCGCCTTGAAGCCTGAGAGCACAGAGGCCATCTATGGAGCGGCCACTGTGGAAGTGGACATGTTGGCATCCATCACGCTACAAGTACTGCTCACCACCCCAGGGAACATTTCCTGTCTCTGGGTCTTTAAACACAGCTCCCTGAATTGCCAGCCACATTTTGATTTACAAAACAGGTGAGTGGGGGGCGGGGGGAAGGAAGGGGAGCACCCACAAGGATTTTGGGAGAACTTCCTTGCCATAGAATGTAGTTCACATGGAGTTTCTTTTCAAATGTCTATCCATATCCATGGTAACTCTTATCTCCAGTGAAATAATGAACTAAAAATATGATTAGAGCATGAATACATGGCATTATGTATTTATCAACCCTATGGGATGTCTAACACAGAAAGTGAACTCTAGGGTAACAAACTTGAGTTAGTACCAATATTGGTTCACCAATGGTAACAAATATACCACACCTATGCAAGATATTAACAATAGGGAAAACTCTGTGTGTGTGTGTGTGTGTGTGTGTGTGTGTGTGTTGTGTGTGTGTTGGGGGAACATATGTAGGATCTCTCCATACTTTCTGTTTAAAAAAACCTCCTTTTTTTTGTTTTTCTGTAAAAAACTCTGTTTTTTTATACTCCGTTTTTCTGTAAATCTAAAATTACTCTAAAAAATAAAGCCTATGAACCTAAAAAATTGCATATAGATATAGTTAGGGCCTAAGAAGTCAGTGAGCGGCTGGAAAAATCTAAAACAAACAGGGAAAGAATATTTGGGATTTTTATGGTGTCTTGTTTTTTTAATTGGATCTTGTCTTAAAAAGTTAGAAAATGTTCATTACATTCTACTTCAAGTAGCCAGGAGCTTCTTTCTGGGAAATGCTTGTGGAAAGAACATTTGGTTTTTTGTTTTGTTTTTAAAGATGTTATTTATTTATTTGAGAGAGAGAGAATGAGAGAGAGGAAGGATGAGAGGGGAGGGGGGTCAGAAGGAGAAGCAGACTCCCCACTGAGCAGGGATTCCGATGCGGGACTTGATCCTGGGACTCCAGGATCATGACCTGAGCAGAAGGCAGTTGCTTAACCAACTGAGCCACCCAGGGGCCCCAAGAACATTTGGTTTTAATCTGTTTTGTTTCACAGTATGACGAGCAGAATTGCCGGTAACATCCACGAAGTATTTTAGTAAGAAACTGATCTGGGTACGAGGAACATGGGTCTCATGATCCAGAAGAATATCTTAGCCAAGAATTGTGATGGAACGGCCAAGTCTGTATCTGACTCTGTGCTAATTGCGCCCCTCTGCTGTCTGGGTCCCTCCTGTTGAGACCAGATGGGGGCAGGAAGAAAGAGACACCAGTCATTAAAATGCCTACTTGATAATTCTAAGGCTCCTTTTCTCTCCAGTTCTTTGGGTGTTCTGGTGTCCCATGGTGTAGAGGAGTTTCTGTCTTTCCAGGAACAGTGCAGTAAGTGGGACCCAAATGGCCTACAGGGGGTATCCTGCCTGACCGACGTATAGGGGGACATCTCTGTGACTGACTTGTTCCAAGTTGTTTGCATTTGTTCCTTTAAGGTCAAACAAACTCATAAATAATTTTTAGAACAGTGGCTATAATTCTGAAGTTTGGTTCTAAATCTTGGAACACATTCATTTTCCTTTCCTCTTTTGAGACTGTATTACTCATTTCTGTTTTTTGGTTATTTGTACGTTGGGGTTAAACCAAAGCACTTTTCTATTAAAAATTTTGGCTTAAAGAAATGTTCTGGTAATCTTATTAAAATTTTATGCCACAATAGTTCCCACTGGATTGAGGCCAAAAAGCAAATGTAGGCTTCTTGTCATTCCATGAGAGCTTGCCTTTTTTGATTTCGGACCAATGGTCCCATTTGTCAATCCGTATCATAGGTCTTATGCGGATTAGTTAAATTAGTACCAAAACTACTTAGCAACGTGTGTACGGTAGAGAATTACAGAAATCTAGCTCTGGACTCATGGCCAGAAAGCTTGAACACCTTAGGCTGTGATCAGTGTCTTCTGGTTGCCTATGACATGCATTAAATGTTCACAAATGATACCAGGAGAATGAATGGTTCAGAGAAAGAAAGCACAGGACCATTGATTGTATCTGCAGGCACAAATCAAATACACCTCCTACTAATGTAGGAATAGTATTCTGGAACCGGGCAGCTTGGCGCTCTAGGGCAGGGCAGGGCGGCTCTGCGGTAATCTGCATTTGGATTGCCTGGGGACCTTGTTCAAATGCAGATCCTGATTCAATGGGCCCGACGGGTCTGGGCAGGGCCTGAGAGTCTGCCTCTCAGTCAACCTTTGGTGGAGGCTAACACTGTTGGAGAAATGCTATACTCTGAGTAGCAAGCATCTAAAGGTCAGAAAGCATACATTTACACCCAACATTACTCAACAAGCTATTAGAGAATATGGTAAGCTTTAATGAGGACAGGTATCACCGAACGCTTTGAAGTTGTTTCTTGCAAAAGATTGCTCTCAGACAAATCTATCTCTGTGGAGCGCCTAAGAAGTCAAAAGTGCAAAAAGCGTGCACACGGAGCCGTCTTTCTCCTTACCTATATGTGGTTTTCTCCTTCACATAGGGTAATGCCTCGTGGTAGATTCTGCTTGAATTCTTTCATCTACAGAGAAAGTCACACAAAAGAGAATATTCCTTAGCTCTGGGTATCTTGCTCGGACAGTCATCTGGGTCTGCAAGTGGGGAACTGAGGAGGCTGGTGGCCAGGTGACTGTGCAACGTGACTGTGCAACGTGACTGTGGAGGTGCTTGTCACTGAGGGGACCGTACCCCCAAGCCTGTGCATTTGGGGACAGGAGTTTCCCCTCCGAGAGGCCTGAGAAGCATGAGGCGCAGGTGCTGAAGTGGAGGTCCCTCACTCTGAAGGGAGGGCCTGGATGAAGTCAAAGTCAAACTAACCAGGCTCCTGCCGAGTGAGAAGCTGCCAGCCTCCCATGCCACAGTCAGGGATAGAATGTGGGGCCCCCCTGAGTTGCCCGCTGACTCAGGGTGAAATTTTATGTTTTAGTTTCACACGTTTTCTAAAAATAACCAGTTCTCTTTCTTGGTTTTTTTTTTTTTTTTCCTTCAGAGGAGTTGTTTCCATGGTCATTTTGAAAATGACAGAAACCCAAGCTGGAGAATACCTACTCTTCATTCAGAGTGAAGCTACCAATTACACAGTATTGTTTACAGTGAGTATAAGAAGTAAGTGCACCTCGCTACTCGGTATTCACAATCTTCCAAAGGAGTGGTTTAGGACCCATGAGCTTCCTGCCAGCTGCTCGGGACACAATAATCAGGTTCCCTCAATATGTAGTTCAATGGATTGAATTCACTTCAACCATCCGTATAACCCACCGAGGCTCTCCGGCATGACCCGTGAACTCTCAGAACGAGCACTCTTGAAAACCCAGGACGCTCTCTGTTCAGCGCTCCTCCCTCAGTCCCCCCTTTTTCAGTGACATGACAGGGAAGAAATGGAAAACATTTTGACCTTGACCTTGGAGTCAGAAGTCCCGGGTTCTTACTCTGGATCTGCTCCTACCACCTTTGGCAGGTCACTTAATCTCCCTGAACCTCAAATTGCCTATCTGTAGAATGGGGATAAAAAATACATACCTCACAGAATTGTAAGATCTCCGCACCATCTGGTAGAGCTCTCTGAGATAGGAAGATGTCTGTGGCCGCTCTCATAAGGTAGTCACTGGCCACACGTTGCTATTGAACACTTGCCACGTGGCCAGTGAGACTGAGGACCACGGCGGTACTGTCATTCCCGTGAAGAAGTTACAAATTGCACTTAAATAACCACGTGGAGCCCGTGGATCCTTGATTTATACAAACGCTAGATCACTCCGCAAACCGCCAGCAACATTCCCAATGTTGTTATCCGCCGGGGAACGGTGGGGTTGGCACAATCACTCCGCGCATGTGCCTCCCGGCTTCTCGTTTCCTCCCAGTTCTGCGCAGGCCTAGCAACTGCGCAGACTCAGCACCTTAGACACCCAACACTTCCGCTCTCGCGCCGCGCAGGGAGTGGAGGTAGGTACCTTCTTGTACGTCCTACTGCCTTTAGGGACCAAGGCGGTACTCCCAAAACTCAAGGTTTATGCCATTTTATATTTTTTACTTATTTTTTTATATTTTATTTATTTATTTGACACAGAGAGAGAGAGCGCGAGAGAGAGCAAAAGCAGGGGAAGAGGCGGGCAGAGGGAGAGGGAAAAGCAGGGTCCCTGTTGAGCAGGGAGCCGGATTCGGGGCTCCCCGGGATCATGACCTCAGCCGAAGGCAGACCCTTAACCAACTCAGCCACCCAGGCGCCCCTATGCCATTTTAAATTAGGTTCCCAGGCCACACCTGAGTAGGAGGCTCCCTTGTCCTTGTCGGTGACTTGAAGGCACAAAGCAGGGTCCAGTCCAGGGAGGTGCTGGAGATGCCGTGGCTCGGGGATAATCATGGGCGGTGTTCTGCACGTACCACCTTGGCTGAGGGGGCGCCGCACATACCATCTCATTGCCTCGCAGCAATCCTGCCTTCACGCGGGTGGGAGAACGGACACACTGGGCCCCACTGGAGGCCGGGTCTATACAGTTTGCACCACACCGCCCTGGGGCTTGTGGTCATAGCTGCTCACAGGAAGACCACCTGTGGCCATTTAGGTCCCCAGAAGTGTCACGTTAACTGGGGCTGTGGGTGGGGTGGTAGATTTCTAAAATGGGCCTGTAAGACCAAAAAATCTGGTCAAGTCAAAATTTCTGAAAAGCCCTTCAGTTTACTCAGAAATGTATAGGACCAGAGGCCTGAAAGCTCAAAAACCAAGAGGTACCTTTTGTTTCTCTTTGATTGTGGTCTTGTTCCCTGTCTCCTCATTCCCTGACCCCACTCTGTGGGACAGCGGGTTTGTGTGCTTCAGGTCGGAGCAATACCTTGCTTGCTCTCTCTCTTTTTTTGCCAAGTGTTTAGAAGTTGAATTTGTGTCAGATAAGGACGTGTCTGCTGTTGTCTTTATTATATGTAGGGTATCTCCTTTGCACTTAAGATTTATAGTGTAAAAATATGACAACGATTATTCAAGTAAATTATAACAGGCTTTTAGCATTCTGGGTGGTGAGGTTATAAAAAATCAGGTCGGGGAGACTTGGCAACAGTCAGTGTGAAAAAGAGGAAAGGGTTTACTAGCAAACCACAGGTTTAGCAGTAATCAGCAGTTAAGGGCTGGTTACTTTAAAAAAAAAAAAAAAAGGAAAGCTGAACCTTAGCAGCATTCATGAGAATGGAATGTTTAGGTTCAGTAAATGAATGGATGACTATTCATCTCAGACGGATATTGACAAAACAGAGCAACCAGATAGTGAAGAACTTGGAATTTCTTGAATTCAAACAGCTGAAGGACTTAACAATGTTTAGCTCAGAGAAGAAACTATTTTGAGGGGAGGAGACTGATGGCAGTGTAATGTACTTTTCTGCAAACGAGTCAGCGAACCTGGCCTAACTAGTTAAAATACCTTGGATTGGGGGCGGGGCACCTGGGTGGCTCAGTTGGTTGGGTGACTGACTTTTGGTTTCAGCTTGGGTCATGATCTCAGGGTCATGGGATCAGGCCTCTGTTGGGCTCCACGCTCACTGCAGAGTCTGCTTGTCCCTCTCTCTCCCCCTGCTTGCACTCTTTCCTTTTCTCTCTTCTTCTCTCTCCAACAGATAAATAAATAAAATCTTTTAAAAATAATAATAAAAATAAAATACTTTGGATGTTAATTATCTCTCTTGACTTTTGTTTCTGATTTTCAATATCTGAAAGATTTTCATGTGGAAATAAAGCTACACTTAAAAAAAATTGCTCTAGAGGGTAGAATTGGAACCAATAGTCAGAAATTGTAGGAAAGAATAAAAACCATCACATAATGAAAAAAGATATGTGCGATTCACATAATCAATAAAGGATTAATAATTGTAAAGGTAAAGAGCTTCTATAAATCAGTAAGAAAAAAACCAGAAAAATGAACAAAAGATGAGTGGGCATTTCACTTTCAGAACATGGAAACTAAATGGTCAATAAATATGTTAAAATAATAACTAAGAAAACCAAATTAAGACCACACTGAGAGGGACGCCTGAGGGGGGACTCAGTCTGTTAACTGTATGCCTTCGGCTCAGGTCATGCTTCCAGGGTCCTGGGATTGAGTCCTGCATCAGGCTCCCTTGCTCAGCAGAGAGCTTGCTTCTTCCTCTCCCTCTGCTCCTCCCCCTGCTTGTGCTCATGCTCTCTCTCTCTCTCTCTCTGACAAATAAATAAGTAAAATCTTTAAAAAAAAAAAAGATCACACCGAGATACCATTTTATACCCACTAGATTGTTGAAAATTAAGAAGTCTTGCGTACTTGGTGAGCGTACGGAGCAAAGGGAAATCTCATGTCCTGCTGTGTAAGTTAAATTAGTACAACCGCTTTGTATAGCAGATTATCGTTATACGTAAGGTGGAATATGCTCATATCATATAAACCAGCAGTTTCCCTCCTAGGTATATTACTTACACCTACACACCTGCCTCAGTACAGTAGAGAATGTTCATAACACCATTGTTGGTAAATACAACAGATTGATAACAAGCTAAATGTCCATTGCAAGAAAATGGAATAATAGATGGTAATATATTCACCGATGGAATACTCTGTAGCCGTTAAAAAAATGAATGTAGTATAGCTACATGTGAAACCTTGGATGGATCACCAACATAAGGTTGGGTGAGAAAATAAAGTTATGGAAGCCTACATATTGAGGGATATCGTATTTTGGAGATCAGAAACAAAGCAAGCCATTATTGTTGGGGGACACATATCTATGTGGTGAAAATATTTTTAAAAGCACAGTAATGATAAACATTCAAGATAAAGGTTACCTAGGGTTGAGATGGCGGGGAACAATGAGTGTAGATTTGAAGATATTTATTAATATTCCAGTTATTAAGTCAGGTATGGGTCTAGGAGCATTTGTTTATTATTATGCTTCATAATTATACTTTATATATTCTTTTGCATGCATATAAATATATATATGTATTACATGATATTTTTAAACAAAATGTATTATAAGGCCTGAGATTGGAAGTTAGAACAGAGAAACTTTCTTTTAAAGAAAAAGTTTTGTTGGGGCGCCTGGGTGGCTCAGTGGGTTAAAGCCTCTGCCTTTGGCTCAGGTCATGATCTCGGGGTCCTGGGATGGAGCCCTACATCCCCTACATCGGGCTCTCTGCTCAGCAGGGAGCCTGCTTCCCCCTCTCTATCTGCCTGCCTTTCTGCCTACTTGGAATCTCTCCCTCTGTCAAATAAATAAATAAAATCTTAAAAAAAAAAAAAGAAAAAGTTTTGTTGAAAAATGGAATGATCCACCCAGGGAGGTAGTGAACTCCTGTCGCTAGAGGGGTCCACCCAGAAGTGGGAAGTTTATATGTTAAGCATTGTGGGGAGCTGAAGATGAGGGAGGAGAGAGGGAAGGTGTGATGGTCCAAAAAGAATGGGAGGCTAAACTGAACCTCTCAGTTCTGTTCCAGTTCTAACTCTATCCTACTGTATTTCTGTGTTTTTATATCAGTGTATTTCTGCCTAGTTCTAGATAAAATAAATCATGGGAGGAAAGTTGGGCCTTAAATATATGAGCTTTAAACTTTATGTTATTTCTCATTTTCTTTTTCCTATGCAAATCACTATTTGTATTTTTTACATGGCCTCACTCCACTTAACTTTAGTTGTCTGTAGGTTTCTTTTTTTTTTTAAGATTTTATTCATTTATTTGTTTGTTTGTTTTAAAAGATTTTATTTATTTATTTGACAGAGAGAAAGAGATCACAAGTAGTCAGAGGCAGGCAGAGGGAGGGGGGGAAGCAGGCTCCCCACCAAGCAGAGAGCCCCATGCGGGGCTCGATCCCACGACCCTGAGATCATGACCTGACCCAAAGGCAGAGGCTTTAACCCACTGAGCCACCCAGGCGCACCTGTTTGTTTGTTTTTTAAAGATTTTATTTATTTTTTTGACAGAGGGAGAGAGAGATCACAAGTAGGCAGAGAGGCAGGCAGGCAGGCAGAGAGAGATCACAAGTGGCAGAGAGAGGGGGAAGCAGCCTCCCCACAGAGCAGAGAACCTGATGTGGGGCTCAATCCCAGAACCCTAAGATCATGACCTGAGCCGAAGGCAGAGGCTCCAACCAACTGAGCCACCCAGGTGCCCCAGATTTTATTCATTTATTTGATGGAGAGGAACGAGATCACAAGCAGGCAGAGAGGTAGGCAGAGGGAGAGGGGGAAGCAGACTCCCCGCCGAGCAGAGAGCCCAATGCAGGGCTCGATCCCAGGACCCTGAGATCATGACCTGAGTCAAAGGCAGAGGCCTAACCCACTGAGCCACCCAGGCACCTTGTCTGTAGGTTTCTGAAATACCCCAAGAAATTAGCTAAGAGGACAAATGCTAAAGTTGGCATTTCAGCCAGAGTTGAATTTAATACTTGAGAGTGGAAGGGATATATTATTGTATATATTTGGAGGGGAGCAGAAGAGGCTGCTGTGGTATAAAATATTTAAGCTTCCTTAATGATGCTTTTTCTGAGGGGGCCGCTAAGATTAGTTTTAAAATATTAAAATGTTACTAATTTATGATACTCTAGACACACTGCTTTACACATTAAGGAGACCTTACTTTAGAAAAATGGAAAATCAGGATGCCCTGGTCTGCATATCAGAGAGCATTCCAGAACCAACCGTCGAATGGGTGTTCTGCGATGCACAGAGTGAAAGGTATGACATTTATAGAGGTAATTGCTATTATTGCTTTATTTTTTGGTCTTTTTCTTATATAGCTGAAATCATACCGTGCGTACCAACTGGCTCATCAGAAGAACGGGGATGGGAAAGTACTTGCCTTATGCTACAGCGATGAAATGAATCGATACCTGTCAGCTCATCGCACACCTGGCACCTGGCAGATAGTCCCATATACGTGTTTACTTTTGGTTTTCGTAGGTGCCATAGCTAAGTTCTCACCAAGTGGAAATTCATGCAGTTTGAACTAGTAAAAATGTACTAAACAATTTTGGATGAAAATGGGACTAAGCAGAAGGAGAAAAAGTAAAAAAAAAAAAAATAAGTTACCAAGTATACGAATGTGATCACAAATTTTAGAAGACAAAGAAGAGATCACCTGTAGATACATATGGAATGTATGCATGGGGGGGGGGATGATGGGCAATTTACACCCCAAAATAATAATAGTTGTTATCTCAGAGTGGTAGGAAAATGGGCAATTAAAATTCTTTGGGTTTTTCTGTATTTTCCGAACTTTCTACAGTGAGCCCAATTACGGTTGTCTTATAGTAAGAAAAAAAAATACCGTGAAGGAATGCTCTGTCAACAAAGAAAAGAATACGTTTGACTAAAGTGTTAAGGGGGAGCAAAGTGATCACCCACAGGCTCCAAAAACAATCCGTGCTTTCGGAAAGGCAGTGGTTAGGGTAACTCTTGGGGAGGAATCCAAGTCCCTCTTATGCTGAGAAGAGGGTGTGAGGGGCATGGGGTAGGGATGAGGAGGTAAGTGTGGGAGAGGGTAGGTGGTGGTGCTGGTGGTGATGATGGGGTGGATTGGGGGCCTGGGGGTGGGGCTGAGGGGTAGCAGTGGGGACGCAAAGGTGGGGGCACAGTGGAAGTGGTAAGGGGGTGGAGTGGGGGCCGGACGGAATGGGGGGCGTGGCGGTGAGGGTGAAGAGGGACGAGAGTCTCAGGAAGAGTGGGGATGTCGATGGTGGTGATGAGGGGATGGAGAGGGGGTGAAAGGGTGTGGGGGTGGGTGCGGGGTACCTGTCAGATCCTGAGACCTGCTGAATTCCCTCCTGAGTCACACCACCGCCTCTTCCCTGTGAGCTCTCCGGAAGGCTGACTTCCGCCACTTTCTTCTCGTCAGCCTCTTTTGGGCTTCAAAGAAAAGATAACCCCCTTGTGCTGTATTGAAACCTAATGGTACTTTTCCTTTTCTCTTGTTTTTTTTTCTCTCTTTCTGTCTTCTTTCTTCATTCTCTCTCTCTCTCTCAACAACAACAAAACGGGTCACCAAACCCCCCAAAATTTAAGTTTACATAAAAATTATGTAATTTGGGGCTCCTGGCTGGCTTGGTTGGAAGAGTGTGGGACTTTTGATCTCGTATGGTGAATTGGAACCCTATATTGAGCGTAGAGCACACTTAAAAAAAAGAAAAAAGTATGTGATTCTGTCTAGTATTCTTTTTTTTTTTTCTTAGTGTTATTCTAATTGGTTGAGATAATGAGTAACTAACTAGAAATCTTAGATTTGGGTTTGTTTACGTTTTGACCCCTTGCTTTCTCCTAAACAGTCTCTAGAACCTTTCACTTTGTTTTTCTCCCTCACTTCCATCTGTAATTTGAAAACATGTCTCGTCCGACGGCTCTTTTTTTTTCTAATTGCAGCTGTAAAGGGGAGAGTCCAGCTGTTGTTACAAAGGAGGAAAGCGTACTTCATGAACTGTTTGGAACAGACATAAGGTGCTGTGCGAGAAACGAGCTGGGCAGGGAGTGTACCAAGCTTTTCACAATAGGTAGGACCACGAGGCGGGGCTCTTCGCTTTTCAGTGACTGATCCTTAGGAAAAACCCGAGACTGAACAGTGCTTAGGTCATCATTCACCTTTAGAGCTGCCGTAGTTCTTTATGCCACTTAGAATATTTCCGATTCTACAGCTGCTGATTCCTTTACGAAAGGGTAGACAGTCTCTAAAGTAGATTCTTCTGTCCGAGCAGCGGGTACCATTTGAGATGCTGGTAAAATCTTTGTTCTTCAGGACGTCCGGGATGTATTTTGCAATGAGTGGGGGGGAAAAAATTGGAAAAATCGCCTTGTTTTCTCACCCGGGATGTTTTCGTCCTTCCAGATCTCAATCAAATGCCTCAGACCACACCGCCACAGTTATTTCTTAAAGTAGGGGAACCGTTGTGGATAAGGTGCAAAGCCGTTCATGTAAACCATGGGTTCGGACTCAGCTGGGAGCTAGAAAATAAAGCGCTGGGGGAGGTAATGTAACAAGTTTGCATTCTGAAACTGCAGAAACGACGGCCGCGTAGTACGGGTTGAAGTAATTAAATTCAAACTCTGTTTTATTAAAATCCAGGGCAGCTCCTTTGAGATGAGTACCTATTCCACAAACAGAACTATGATACGGATTCTGTTTGCTTTTGTGTCATCAGCGGGAAGAAACGACACTGGCTATTACACTTGTTCCTCTTCAGAGCATCCCAGTAAATCAGCTCTGGTTACCATCCTAGGTAATGCAGGCTGCTCACGCGGTCTTTATCCATCCTTTTAGTCGCCGCAGCGCGGAATGTGAAGTATGGACTGCAGGTTCTGCTATCGGGATATGGTAGCATCAAAAAACCGAGACCGAAACGGGAATAGAATCGTTTTGTAAATAGAAGCTGCCTACACCTTGCCTTTTCCACCTAAAGCGTGCTCGCTTGAATGCCCCTGTCCTTGCACCATCATTATAACGCGACCATCTGTCGGTGGATGTTTATTTCCGAAGGACATGAATAATCCCTTCTATATCCTTGCGGTCCCAGAACCTGGCAGAGAGCCTGACGCAAAATAGGCGCCTGATAAATACTTGTTCTGGGAACCGTAGGTGACGAGCGGTGACAGAGAGAAGGGACAAGCACTTCGATCCACGGAAACTGGGTGGGCTGTGTAGGATTTGAAAATAACCACGCTTCAATAATCTCAGATCAGGTGGCAGCCTCCAGCCATACTGAAAATGCTAGGAAATGAAGTGATTTTCCTATCAAACTAGTAAGGAAGTGCTCCATAAAGAAACCTCGTGAATACTGCTGGCCAGATTGTTTTTTGTTTACACCCGAGATGATTTTATATGGGATGTGTCACTCACCGAGAGAGCTGTTTTCACTCAGCAGAGGGCTTCCAAATTCCGTCAGTCGATCCCCTCTGCATGTACATGCTTGCCTGGGCTGGGGGAGCCCTTGAATCTCTCGAAATTGTCCACAAAATCTGGAGGTTGGTTTATATACATTTCTTTGGGAAGGGTGTCAATTATCGACATCCAATTCTTAGAGGGATCTTGACTATAGCAGGTGAGGAACCAGGCTTATAACTGGGGAGAAGACTCCTGTATTTCTTGTCGGACTGTCAATTCTGACCTGCAGCATGGCCACCTCTGAGTTTTCTGATGTTAAACTGATGAATAAAAATGCATTGTATCCTTTCAATGTATGTCCATATGAATCCCATCTAATTCATAAATGTACTTTTTTTTTTTTTTTTTACAGAAAAGGGATTTATAAATGCTTCCAAATCAAGTGAAGACTATGAGATTGACCAGTATGAAGAGTTTTGTTTTTCTGTCAGGTTTAAAGCATACCCGCAAATCAGATGTACATGGACCTTCTCTCGAAAATCATTTCCTTGCGAGCAGAGTGGCCTCGATGATGGGTACAGGTGAGCCAACAAAGAGCTCAGGGGCTCACCAGGCTTAGTGCAAGCCTCCTTCTCACCCCCAGAAAAGCAGCTCTGTATTACAAATTTTTATATTCCTGAGTTGACTTGGAAGATGAGAAGAGAAAAAGCAGAGATGAGGCCATTGTAATAGTCTTATAATCAGTTCAAATAGTGGAACCCCCTGCACAAAAACCAGAAAGAATCCTACTAGTCTGAGTGCGGTTCCATGGCATTTTCTGAGTCACTAGATTGTTACTTCCTATTTGAGAGTACTGTGCTTTAGTATACCGAATCTCGCTCGGCACGTACGCGGATGATTGAGGAAGTAAAACCCCTTAAAAGCAGCAAAACATTACCTACAAGCTTACTGATTTAACTTTTCAAAAATATCAATGCAGAAAGAGCCTGAGAGTAAATGCTGAAGGAAAATTTCATTTTCCTAGGGACTTGTACAGCTGTATTCAGGATTGTCTTATGGGACAAACCCTTTGTTCCCTCTTTGGAAAACAGAAAACAACTTTTTTTCCTTGTGTTTCCTATAGCTGTGACACCTCTTATCTCTTAAACGTAGTCCTATGTGACGTGATTTCACGCTAGACTCTGAGCGCCTGAAAGGCACTTATCATCCCTCCAGCGAGTCAGTGGTCTAGAATAAAGCGTTTCTTGATGTGTGGTCCATAAACCACTTCTGTAGGAATCATCTGGGAAAATGTTAAAAATATGGATTCCTGGCTCCCATTCTAGACATGCTCAGCAATTGGGGCAAAATGTCCAGATTCTACGTTTTTCCTCCCCGCTGGTGAGTCCTGTCACGGGTCTAGATCTGTGTTCTTTTTTTTTTTTTTTTTTTTTTAAGATTTTATTTATTTATTTGAGAAAGAGAATGAGAGAGAGAGAGCATGAGAGAGGGAAGATCAGAGGGAGAAGCAGAGCCCCTGCTGAGGAGGGAGCCCGGATGCGGCACTCAATCCTGGGACTCTAGGATCCACCCAGGTGCCCCTAGATCTGTGTTCTGCATACATTTGCTAACCAGCCACAATGAGCGTTGAGTACTTGAAACAGGCTAGTCCAGATTGAGATGTGCTGTAATGGTAAAATATACACTAGATTTTGAGGACTTAGTGTGGAAAAAAAAAAGATTGTAATATATCTCAATTTTTATACTGATTATATGTTGAATTATAGTATTTTGGATATATCGAGTTAAAACCAATGATTAGTTTTTACTTATTTTTCTTTTATTTTTAAACTTTTTTTGTTTTTTAAACATTTTATTTTTTATTTGATTTTTTTTTTTTAAGATTTTTTTATCTGTATGTTTGGCAGGGAGACAGCAAGAGAGGATACAAGCAGAGGGAGTGGGAGAGGGAGAAGCAGGCTTCCCGAGAGCCTCTTCTGGGATCATGACCTGAGCCAAAGATTCTTAGTGACTGAGCCACCCAGGTGCCCCCTTGTTTTTCTTTTTTATAGCTAACTGGAAAATTTAAAATTACCTATAAGGCTTGCATTCTGTTTCTATCGGATAGCATTGGTCCAGGTGAAGAGAAAAAGTTGTTTTTTTTAATCTGAATTCTTCTCTGTTTTACAATTAATGTGCTAGTCTTCATACCCCAAAATGATTTATAAGTGATCCTTGTTTATGTTTTTTAAAAGGCTGTAATGCAGAGTTTGCGTGGAACCCTCTGTCCTCTCTTGCCCTAAACTCTTAACGTTCAAAGCATTCATTTTGCAGTTAATCAAGAACACAGTCTTTGACCTGTAAGCAGACTGATACCCACTTCCCTGAATCAGGGTTTCTCAAAAGCAAACTATTGACATCCTGGCCTGGATAATTCTTTGTTCTTTTGTTCCTTTGCGTTGTATGATCTTTACCAGCATCTCTGGCCTCCAGCCAGTGGATGTCAGTAGAAACCCCACCCCCAGCTGGGACAGCCGGAAAATATCTCCGGACGTTGCCAAATGTCCCTGGTTTGGAAAAATTGCCTGGGGTTGAGAACCACTGCCGCAGAGGGATCACCCTGTTGTCCTAAACTCTTATTCTGAATTATCAAACCTTTGAAAGTAGACAGGCAGGGAGTCAGCCCCTGTCTTTCTATTGAATTGACCGCCACAGGCCTGTGTTCAGATGGGTATCAGTGATATCAACATCCACCCCTTTTTTGTATTGTGACCCCCGTGTCACAGAAGCTCTTAGTGCTATGGGATTCTTTTCTGAGCCTGATTCAAAGAGCTAGAGGATCAATTTGATTTAATTCAACAAATATTCTTTAAATATCTTCTTGATGCTGTGAGAGTCTATGAGAATGAATAAGGTAATGTCTCTTTCTCTCTCCCCACTCCACCCCCGAGAATAAACAGGCCCATTCAAAGTCAAGGGGCATCTGGGAGATGATTCATTGTTCCTTTGCTACTGACTTCTGGCACAAGCTCTTGAGATTTTACAGAATCACTGATTAGAGGACCATGTCTCTGATGCACGGGGTCACAGGCCAATCTAATGGGCTAGTGAATTCCTTTTCATTCCATGGTCACAGGTCACAGGTCACAGGTCTTTTAACTTGTAGAGGTGGCCAAATGAATGAATCAGGACAGATTCTGATTCTTGAAGTGTTCTATGCCTCTTCCATTCATAATTACCTGGTACTATAGTTAACCTCTTTGTGTGATGAATCTCACCAGTCAGTTCACTGGCCCCATAGGAGGGGCGCTCTGTCATTTCTCTGTCTTTAGACAATACTTTGTTGAGGCAACGTGTATTTAATAAATGAATGAATTCATCACCATCCCTGGAAGTGGTGATGCAGGGCCTGGGCCAGAAGGAGTCAGTGGCCTCCTCTGAGCCCTGTGACGACCACACCCAAGACACTCACACAACACCCAACACTCAGAGTTTAGTTTATTTAGAAAGTTCTAGAAGAGCTGCAGTGTTTGTTGGTGATACTGACGCACTGGGTACAGGATTTGTCGGTGATAATGGTGCGCCCGATAGCCTGTATCACCATATACACCATGTAATATACAACACAAAGGGAAGACGGAGCTTCCTTCTTCATGAAGAAGATGCTCAAAATATTGAACAAAAAGTGAAGAAGGAGAAATATAAACATAGCTTCAAAGGAGGGCCCTGAATGGCTTTTGCTTTCCCCACACCAAGCTCTGTGTGGAGAGAGCAGGTGGCAGACTCAATTTTAATCTGAGCCCTTTTCCCCTTTTTTGTTATAAAAAGTTTCTGATTTACTCATAAGCTAAAAGAATCGTACAGTGAGCAGCCTTTCCCTTACCACTTATGTTCAAAGGGTTATCCAAACTGAAATTTGTTGGTGAAGAACCGTATTTTACTCATGTCGCGACAGATGACTTTACAAGCAGAGTGACTCGAGCTTTTGTAGCTGTAACTGAAAGGCCCTCTGTAGGAACCCACCTCATGAAAAAAAGCTATGGTGTGGTCATCGTGCGTGTGCCAGAAGTCCGTCAGCTTCCCCACCTTCACAGCTTCGTTTCTCCTATTTACTTCCTCAAACATCACACCTCAAGTGTGAGGGCTTGCCTCTCTGTGTTTACATTTTATTCCGCTGTAATTCTCTAGCAGTCCTGAGATCTTGATCTCAAGAATTGAGATCAAGGTGCTTTGCAGAATTTCCTGTCCCTCTAGACTTACTTCTAAATGCTGAATCTATCTTTTCCCCGTTTCATGGTTAAAAAGAAAAAAACTTAAGATGTTAGAATTATCTACTGATTCCCTCTGGAAGACTCTCCTTAGCTTGCCTGATCCCTGTGTCTTTCTTTTCCCTGGCCTATTTCATTTTCCACCTCCAGTAGCCTGGAGTTCTGCACACACCGAGCATTAGGTGGGCGCTTACGGGAGATGGCAGGGGGGTGGTCATGTCAGTTCTGGGCCAACAGACTAACTGAAAAGCAGGCTCTCAAACCAATAAATGATACTTAATTGCAGAAGTGTATTGAGCCTCTTTGGGAGGACTTTTTTTTTTTTTTTCTGGAAAGAGATGGGCCTTGAACGCATCCAGAAAGGAGGGAAAAGTCGTGTGGGTTCAGTGAAGCACTGAGAGTCCCCAGCAAAGCCTGCCCCTCTTCGCTGCTGCTGTTTGGGGCAGGGTGGCTGTTCCTTTTCTCCCAAAGACCCCGCTCACTGAGAGCAAAAGAAACTTCTTTAACTCTGACCACATACCAGACAATGTGCACATCCTTTGTGTGGATTATCTCACTTAATAGCCATAATTCCATTTTTTGAAAGACGGAAACAGGCTGTTACTTGCCCACGTGGAGGAAAGTCGGTACCTTTCCTTTACTCTTGTTTTCTGAAACTGCCTTTAAAAAAAATAAAAATAACACCAATAACTTTACCTCCAGAGATTATATTTCTTTTTTTTTTTTTAAAGATTTTATTTATTTATTTGAAAGAGAGAGAGAGAGATCACAAGTAGGCAGAGAGGCAGGCAGGGGGGGGGGGGGGGGAAGCAGGCTCCCGGCTGAGCAGAGAGCCCGATGTGGGGCTCGATCCCAGGACCCTGAGATCATGACCTGAGCCAAAGGCAGAGGCTTTAACCCACTGGGCCACCCAGGCGCCCCCAGAGATTATATTTCAAACCTTTCTATGGAACCACCATGATAGAAACACATAAATACAGGTTTTTGTACAAATGTGGCATTAATTTTGCCATTTGTAACCTGATTTTTTATTTAAAATATATCGTGAGCATCTCTCTATGGTACTAAATATATTATATCTTACCTTATTTACATTAGCATCTTAATGGCCGCACAGTATTCTGCTTTTTAGACAATTTTATTTTAATTGAATCCTGTTTGGTTTTTTTTTTAAAGATTTTTTTTTTTTTATTTACTTGACAGAGAGAGAGATCACAAGTAGGCAGAGAGGCAGGCAGAGAGAGAGGGGGAAGCAGGCTCCCTGCTGAGCAGAGAGCCCGACGTGGGACTCAATTCCAGGACCCTGAGATCATGACCTGAGAGTTAAGGCAGAGGCTCTAACCCACTGACCCACCCAGGCGCCCCTAACTGAATCCTATTTATGGACATTTACTTCAGTTTTTTTTTTTCTTTGAAGCTTTCTTTTTGTTTTAACGTGATTTTCCCACATTATATGCCACAGTAAAGTTTCTAAATTTCTTTTAAACTCAAAATGATTCCTGGACTTAATAAGCCTCATAGTAATGATAATTGAACATGTACATTGTGTTCAGTATGTGAGCTGGGTCCCATTACAGAAACATCATACAAAACTACTTAAAACTATAACACAGCGTTCTCCTCCCACAACCATATGAGGTCAGTACTACCACTGTCCTCATTTTAAGGGAGAGGAGGTACAGAAAGGTTAAGGGACTTGCCCAAGGTCATACCACTGGGCAATGGCAGAGTTGGGATCCCAGCAAAAACAGTTGACTTCAGAGCCTATGTTTTTAACCACGTCACTATACTGGCTCTGGACATCAACTCATTTCAAAAGTGTAGAAGTCCCAAGCCCAGTGTGTAAGAAAACAAAAATGCAAACTATGCAAGCATTTTCTTTGGTTATTTAGAAATAAAGCATGCCTCCTAATGAGATCGGCCGTGCTTTGCTATTCAGTGCATAATGCTTCTGTTGCCCCAGGCTTGCTGACTCCCCGAAATAAAATAAAAATGAGCATGGTATTTATATCCGATCTAACTTCAGCCTGGCCGTGTCCCCTTTCTGCAGAGGTAGAATCTCGGGCTTCTTAATCCGATGGCGCTTGGTGCTGGGGAAAGCCACCACTAGTCCGGTCAGCTTTTTCCTCTCCGCTTTCGGAAGCTCTCGGCTTCCCCAATGCATGCTATATTATTCTCCGCATGCTGATTTGACTTTAATAATCCCTTGCTCTTTGCAGAAAGCATTCTTCACTTTACACAAGCACTCCTGGGGCCTCTGGAAAGAGCCAGCCCTTCCTCAGTCCCTCCCCTCTAGGCACTATGCAGCAAGTAAAAAGGACCTGCATTTTGCTTGTGCAGAGAAGCCCCTTTTCATGATTGTAATGAGAATACATCTTAGTCACCAAGATATTCTTTCACTGTAAACTCCAGTGTCCTGATCTCCCATGTCATGCCAGCTGGCCATTTCTAGAAAAACCCTAAGGGGAAAGAGGAAGCTCTGTATCTCCAGATCACCTCGTTGGTTAGTCCCCTTGGAATTCCCAGAGGAGGTTCAGTGACCCAGTTGTTGTTCTTGCTAGGATTAACTGTCAGCAAAGGGTGGGCAGGGGGCCCAAGCAGTTGAAAATGAACTAGATACGTAGTTTTTTTGTTCAGACTCCTTAGGTGACTCATTTCCTACCTGGAAGAATGAGAACATTTCAGATGCTGTCTCGTCTATCCCACGGCAAATCATACTCCACTAAGACGGCACAAAAGACTTAGGAGGGAACAAGTTCACAAAACATTTTGCTTTGGTCTGCATGATAATCACTAATTGTATGGGTAGTTTCTTCTCCAATCCAGTTGATTGGTGCTTTTGACATCCGGTGGGAATTAACGTTTTCCCTTTCAGAAGCTTGCATCTTTCCCTTGGGCCACTTAACACTCTGCCCTCCTAAAGTCTGAGAATCCCAAGCAGCTATATTTACTTTTCTACCTAATGTTATAGTGGTGTGTTCCCCCATCTTCCCATCACTTCCACTTCACCAACCATTTCCTTGTTGTCCAGCAGTAGGTCAGGATAAGAAATTCTATTTTCTACTTTCAGCCTTCTTGTTCTTAACAGGACAAACAAAAACCAACCAAACAGGGCAAACAAAAAACTTGGTAACTGCTCACTTTGATAGGCGAGAGAAATAAATTCCCTTATTACTATACAAAGTCAGAATTACCCTTTAGCTTTGGAGTTAAGGGCACTGAACGCTGCTGGTGAATACAAATGGGCTCCAGAGCTGCTCTCTCAGTCAGTTGCCAGGTGTGGGTGTTGAGTCTTAGAGAATCAACCGGGATTCTGCTCTCTCCCTCTTCCATATCCAGCACAGCGCCTGCTAGTTCTTTTTTCCTGGTGCCTCTTGGGTGTACTCTTTCCAATCCTTTCCCATTTTCCCTGCCGTAGACAGAACTTATTTTTGCATGCTCTGAATTCTCAAATCTGAACTTTTACTTCTGCTCTCATCAGACTTCCCACACTCTATTGGAACCAATGGTCTACCTTCACCACCAACGCGAAAATGCTGTGAAAACAGGAACTCACCTCTTGTACCTCACTGTTGTATCCCTGATTTCTCCAATAAGTAGATTCTACCATTGATAATAGAATGAATGAATGAATGAATGAATTCCTGTGTTACTGCAACTGCCTCCAGACCTTTCTCCTGCCATCAGTCTAAACTACAATACTGCTCGTGATGTTTCTTTCTTGCTCAAGAATCTACAGCATCTTCCTGATTTCCCCATGAGTTTTAAATAATGAGGCTTGTTGTTCATGGTCCCTGGTCACTTGCTCCCCCTCCCCACCCATTCAGCCTTTTCTCCCACATCTCGACTCGTGCTTCCCTGCTCCTCTCCCTGTGGCTGCACTAGTGCCTGTCTCATGGTGTTGGGAATGCCGCTGCCTCCCCCTCGGATGCTTTGCTTTTGCCCTCTCCTTGCACTCAACCCATCCGCAAAGAGCTAGCTCCAGTCCTGCTTCTGTGCAGACCTCTGAAAGTTTCTCATCTATATTGGCCTCCTCTGCCTTCTTTAATCTTCTATTGGCCTTTAGTTTAATTCTACCTGTGGAGGTTTTGTCCACCCACCTGGATTATGGTATCTTTGAGGTCTTTGGTTATGGTATTTTATAGGTCTTTGCATTCTACATAGCTATTAGTTTAAGTTTGGTTTGGTTTCCACACCCCATGTTCTCCTGTTTACACTTCTATTCTGGTAATATGAGATATATATATATATATATATATATATATATATATATATAAAATATTTTTTATTATTTATTTTTTTGTTTACTGTTAGTAGGTTATATAGAGGTAGCCTAATTAAATATCTTCTGAACAAGCCTTAGATTTTCTTACTCTGTTTTAAGGGAATTTTTTTTTCTATTTCTTCGATGCATATTCAAAAGCTCTTTGGCATATTCAAAGGCATATTCAAAAGCTCTTTGATCCCTATCCCCTATCTCCCCTACACTATCCAATATCCCGCTATAACGTTCAGCATCCTAGATACCCAGTAGGCATGGTGGCTAATCCCCAATATCAAGTTATCCATGTCCAAATGTACTGAGTGGTCGATGAGCACTCCAAGTAGATACTAGAGCCTGCTAAAACCACCTACAAGTTTCTGTCCAAACTCTGTGGATTTGAGCCCTTGTCACTGTTAATTTTTTTTAAAGTAAAAGGATCGATTATAGGTCCTGCCTTGGACCAATGTCAGAGAGCCATCCTTTCCGGAAGCAGGGGGATTATGGGCTCCTCTCCCTACAGAGGTTCTTCCATGTGTCTGGGAAGTCAGACTAATCCAGAAGGTATAGAACAGTGGGAGCAGGAACCTTCTTGTCTCTCTCAGGATGCCCAGCCTAGAGGAGAGCTTTTCAACCTTTAACGTGCATATGAATCACATGGAGATCATCTGAAAATGCAGATTCTGAGTCAGTAGGTTTGGGGGGGACCTGAAATTCTGTATTTCAGACAAGCTCCTATATAATACCAATGCTGATGCTACCTGGCTGTGATTAGCCACTTAGATTAGCAAGGGCCCAGCACACAGACTCCTTATCCACTGGACTTTAGGGAGTCAGAGTCTCAAGGAAGACTCCCAAGCATGCTGACGTTCATTTCAGCATCTCCTAAAAGGATCTGGCTAAGTGGATCTTTAATTCTTTTTCAAACAGCATATCTAAGTTTTGCAACCATAAACACCAGCCGGGAGAATATATATTCCATGCAGAAAATGATGATGCCGAATTCACAAAAATGTTCACCCTGAACATAAGAAGTAAGTTAAATTATCAAGAAATTTCATTTTCCTTTCATAACTCCTTCATTATGTATTAACTATGACCAGAAAGAGCTAACTAGCGGCTTAGCAGGGATGCTCTAAGCTATTTTTATATGGTGGAGTATGTTGAAATTTTACTTTAAATATACTGGCTTTGTTTATATATACATCTATATATCGATAGATATAGAGATAGAGATAGATAAATATCTGTGTATCTCTTTCTGTGTTCATCCTTTGAAGCTACTAAGATACCGCTTCCATGTCCTCTCTGGACGCCCTTTGGTGGAGTGCCTCATTGACTTTGGTACCTTGAAAGGTCACATTCAGGGACAACTAAAAGTCATGTTACCCGCCATTGATTTGTCTTAGTAATTTCTGTTTCTTTGAAAGAAGACAACATAAAAAGCTGAGCGTACATTTCATTGGACTTTTGTAGGGGTTTCTCCTGAAGCTAAGAATCATTTTGATTCTTGGAGGTTAGAGAGTGGCACACCTCAGCTCTCTACAGGAGGGGCCTGGCCATGGAAAAGGGGTATTTGGCAGATGGGTGGTAGGCCAGAAAATTCCATACAAGGGGCAAAAAGGGAATAACCAGAGGGCTTGAGTCATCCTGCCTGTGAGACACCCTCGCCGAGGTACAGACAGCTTGGAGTGGATGGGCAGCCTCGATGAAGCGAACGCTGAAGCCGTTTCTGGAAAGTCCCATACCACAGGAGCTTATTTTAGGTGTTATTCTCTACAGGGAAACCTCAGGTGCTAGCCGAGACATCAGCAAGTCAGGCTTCGTGCTCCTCTGATGGCTACCCCTTACCATCTTGGACCTGGAAGAAGTGTTCAGATAAGTCTCCCAAGTAAGGAGGAGGACATGGGTGTCTCTTGTGTTGGAAGAACGTAGAACTCACACTCTCTCTGACATATTGACTCCTTCTCATGAATACCCTTTAAGAAAAAATGATGGAAGTCTTTCCAATGTCTACCTTCTGAGTCAGCCATAATCCTCAAGGGTCACAGAGCGTTTCTGATAACTTAGAACAGCGAAATCCCTTTCCAAGCTCCCAAGACTAACCCTAACTGCTGACCTGACCACAGCCCTACCTGCCTGACTTCTCTGTCTTCCATTTCCTTTCAGCTGCACAGAGGAGATCACAGAAGGAATCTGGAACAAAAAGGCTAACAGAGAAGTGTTCGGACGCTGGGTATCGAGCAGCACCCTTAACATGAGTGAGGCCGTGAAGGGGTTCCTGGTGAAGTGCTGTGCCTACAATTCCCTTGGCACATCCTGTGAAACAATCCTCCTAAACTCGCCAGGTATACAGCAGTCACTCCCGTAATGCACCACCTCCAGGAAATCCCCGATAGAAGGCCGTCCCCATCGTTGGCTTTTATTTGGGGAATTTCACCAGAGCGCATAGGTTCAGTGTATGAGACAAGAAGGCTTTTTGAGTCAGGCAAGAATCCCCACTGAACCTCTGCCATTTTGTAATTCAGGGGCAGAGTGACTTCTACTTACATGAGTGTGACTCACGGGTTCCGGTGATGGAGGCAGAACCATAAACCCCGAGAACAGGAAGTATCTACTGAAAGAGCCAACTCGAGAGAAACTGATTTAATAGTTTGGGGTCCCTTCCATTTTCCCTTTTGGTTCATCTCCTTCTTCCTTTAGCCTGCTGTTTTATAGTTTTGAGTTTGGTTTTTTTTGTTTGTTTTTTTTTTTTAGAACCTTCCGAACTTAAACTAAGCCCCAAACCCATCTGCCTACACGACCAACTTCCCATTCATACGATATCTTCATTGGGAGAGCACAAATTTCTTTTTTTTGTTGTTTTAAAATCTGACTTATATATTCCATGGGTTTAACTCGATGTCATTCGTATAACCCCAGTAAGTGACTTGTAAGAATGGGATCAATGTCATTCACAATTTTCTAGGATGAGAACATGTCCTTTAGATGAACATTGCCTGATTTTCGGGGAGGGGGGGATGAGTATTTGGCAAGTGCTTGCAAGGACTGCAAATGGTGGTTTCTCCAACTGGAGGTGAGAGATGATAATGAGATTGTACTCCATCCACCAGGAACACAGGTTCATGGCGCGGTAACGCTCTTGCCTTGCAGGGCCCTTCCCTTTCATCCAAGACAACATCTCCTTCTACGCAACGGTCGGGCTGTGTCTTCCTTTCATCGCTGTTCTGACCATGCTCATTTGTCACAAGTACAAAAAGGTAAAAACAAAGGTAAAAATGCCTCCTTGTTTCCCATTTCCGAGGGACTTCCTGTTGCTCATGGACCCATTATTTCATCTCTGAAGCAATTCAGGTATGAGAGCCAGCTGCAAATGGTACAGGTGACCGGCTCTTTGGATAATGAGTACTTCTACGTTGATTTCAGAGAGTATGAATATGACATCAAATGGGAGTTTCCAAGAGAAAATTTAGAATTTGGTAAGAATCAACGGGTCCCAGTGTTTCTGTAGCATTTCCTTTCCGTTGGAAAGTCTCTTAACACGCCCTCACTCACTGTCTTACAGGGAAGGTACTAGGATCAGGTGCTTTCGGGAAAGTGATGAATGCAACAGCTTACGGAATTAGTAAGACAGGAGTCTCAATCCAGGTGGCAGTCAAAATGCTGAAAGGTACAGTAAAGTGGGGCGCCCATATGGCTCAGTCGGTTAAGCGTCTGCCTTCAGCTCGGGTCATGATCCCAGGGTCCTGGGATCCAGACCTGCATGGGGCTCCCTGCTCAGCGGGGAGCCTGCTTCTCCCTCTCCTCCCTGCTTGTGCTCTCTGTGGGTATCTCTGTCTCTGTCTCTCTCTCTCTCTCTCAAATAAATAAAATCTTAAAAAAGTACAAGTGGAACAATGTTCACAGCCATGCACAAAAATGGGAGGCATCGTCTTCCACCTCCTCGTCTACTCTTTTCCATCATTTTTATGGTTACGGCTTGCCATGCGTCCAGGCTAAAAGGGGACTGAGCTGGGTTTCGCGTCAGCCCAGTCGAATATAAAACACAAGTCGTGAACACACAATTCCACCTCTTCTTCCTCTTCTGTTTTTGGTTTTTTTTTTTTTTTTAGTGTTTTCGGCTTCAATATTAGGGAATACTTTTACTACAGGCAGATGTTGTTTCTCACATTTTGACACAGACTCTGGGTAGAAGAACAAATTGCAGCTCTCTGTATTCTCACTTCCCACTCGTGGCTTCATGCCCTCCCACCTGGCCTCCACCGCCATCCCTCCCCTCAGCATCGCTGCCCCGGCCGGAGCCCCGGTCGGCTTCTGCTGAGGTGATCAGCAACTTCCAACAAACCAAGTCTCATGGGCATCTTCCAGTCTTCACGTTGCTTGAATTTTCAGCATGAATTGGCACAACGGGCTGTTATCTCCTTTAAATGCTTTCTTCCTCTGATTTCCATGTCACCATATTCTTTTGTTTTTCCTCCTCCCTCTCAGCCTGCTTCACCATCCTTTGCTGGCTCCTCGTCTTCTGCCTGGCTTTTTAGGTGGGGCTCCAGAAGGCTTGCTCCTGGGCCTCCTTCCCTTTTCCCTCCACGCACTCGCCACAGGCTATGTCAGAGACACCCGGCCTTCATCCCTCGTACCAACGGTTGTCACAGTCGCGCCTCCCTTCTGAGCCCGAGGTTATGTCCAAGTGCCTGGGTGTCCAAAAAGTTTCTGCAATTCAGACTGAATTCCTGCAGCCCTGGCCTGCCACCAACGCTCCTGTTCTGTCACTTGTTACGAGTACCAGTGACTAGCCACATCGCCCACAGTCAGGCAAACCAGAAACCATCATTCTAGCACCCTACAAGCCATCCCTCTCAGGTTCCCTGCTTGGTGTTCCTTGAACCCATCCTCTCCGAGTGGATCATTTCCCTACTTCACATTGCCAAGTGCTTTTGAGTACTCCTGAAGTAGTCTCCACAGGCCTGCGCCATCTGGCCGCCCACCTCCCCACCTCACACTCACACGGGAGCCCACTGGCCTTCTTTCAGTTCCTCCAGAGCTCCATGCTCCCTCCCATCCCAGGGCCTTTGTACAGGCTGATCCCTCTACTCACCCTTCCCCTTTCACGTAGTTCTCTCCCACTCCTCCTTTAGATCTCAGCAGAAATATCACTTCCTCAGGGAAGCCTTCTCTCACACCACAGAAGAGATCAAGTTCCGTGCCCTATGCTCCGTTAGCTCTCCGTAGGCTTCTTTCCCATGCAATTTATTACAGTTGTAATGACATATTTGCTTAATTATCCCATTAATGTCTCATCTGCCACATTAGTCTATAAGCCTCATGAGGACAAGGGTTGGATCTGTTTACTATGTTTTCTGTATTTTGATCTTTGCCCAACCTATTACTTCAGTATGGAATATTCTCCCTCCCTTCCCACTGTAAATTCACCTAGTTAACTCTCATTTTTCTTCAGGTCTCAGCACGGGCATCTGGCATCTCCTTCCACACCTCTCCACGGCTAGGTTAGGTATCCCTCTTGTGTGGCCCCCCACAGCACCCCTCCATTCATTTGCCACGTTGCATTTATCACACTATATTCTGATTGTTTATTTATTTGCCTTCCTTTTCCAGGAGACTCTAAACTCTAGGAAGGCAGGGGCTGTGTCTTGTCTATCTTTCATTGCTCCATTGCTTGGCGCATTGCCTCATACAGTAGGCATTCAATAAACACTTGTTCAGTGAGTGAATGGATAAGAATAAATGAAAGTCAGGAAATAAAAGTGCTTTGAAAAAGTTAAGCACACCATAAAATACATTACTTTGCTTGTGAGGAACAAGACATGGACATTTGAAAGCCATGGACCCTTATAAAACATGACACAGCCGAAGACATGAGCCATGTTGGTGGGTCATCGCGCTCACAGTGAAGAATCTCATTCCCATGCCAAGATGTTGGTAGTAAGGATACCCCCAAGAGCTCACTAAATCAAAATCGATGGCATCGGTGATCTGAAAAAGTTAGCATAAAGGCTAGGTGTCTTCCAGGACAAAATAATGACACCTGGAAATATCAAACAAATTTTCATTGAGTGTAAAAAAAAGTTACTCTGTCTATGTATGACAAAGAAGACATTAACAGAGGAGTGGGTACCTGGTGCCTGGAGAGGAAAGTCCAAGGACCCTGCCCTTAGCTCTAAGGCTTTAGCACCCTCTTGGGCAGGAATTCCCCAATCACCTGGGCACCTCACTCAGTGACATGAGACCTTTGAGTTTATCAATAACTACCCTCATGATAGGCTTCTAAGCAACATTATGAGTACAATTTACCAAGCTATCTAGACGTACCTTCAGGGAGAGAATGCATTGGCCAACAGATACATTCTAGCTTATTCGACAGTTATATTTCTCATGGTCAATTAATGAGTCTCTTGAGAACTTGGTTAGAGGGACTTGGTCTCTTTGACTTTCTCACCATGACTTTCTCTCATTGGACCCATTGACAAATTTAAGGTTTTAGACCTGAGGACCACAAGCTGGAGCCAACCTTGCTAATATTCCTATCTTGTCTCTCTGTGTCCAACAAATCCAAGAGTCAAAAAGAAAGTTATGTTTCTCCCTTCAGTATATTTATTAACTTCTACCGAAGAGGAAAATCATGCATTTCGTTTTGTCTTATTTTGTTTTTTGAGGGTCAACTATAATGATTTTTATTTTGATAAGTAGAGGAACATCCAG
This sequence comes from Nasua narica, assembly GCA_028533885.1. Lineage (NCBI taxonomy): Eukaryota > Metazoa > Chordata > Mammalia > Carnivora > Procyonidae > Nasua > Nasua narica. The sequence goes on from CM052810.1 coordinate 65,459,738, forward strand.
TAGAAAGGCACATTATCAGGCTAAACTTTAATATTGCAATCTTTAAAATTCTGTCTTAAACACAAGATGGTATTATTCAAAAATTTGTGTATTATTTTATGCATTTTAAAATTTTCGTGCAAATCTGCTCTGAACTGGAGAAAGTTTTAGTTTATTAAATGATCTAAAATGCCTCTTTTACTTTAGTTTTACATTTTTTCATGCTTTTCCATCGACAGAAAAAGCAGACAGTTCTGAAAGAGAGGCTCTCATGTCTGAACTCAAAATGATGACTCACCTGGGAAACCACGAGAATATCGTGAATCTGCTGGGGGCATGCACACTGTCAGGTAATCGATTCCTACTAAAAACCTCTCATCAAAAATATGTTAGCCTGAAGACAAAGAGGACGTTTGTTCTCAGTTTTTTCCCCTTTTTTCCTCCGTCATTGTCCGGGCCCTCAAACCCGCGCGGAGTTAGACATTGAGCACTCTGAAATCAGATGAATCGGGGTAGAGAATGCCTACCTGTACCGAGACAGGCCACATAATAATTGTAACCTACCTAAAAACAACTACGGCAGTGCAGGTGCACTTTGTGGTATCTCATTCTTCCTGCCCAGGTGGAGCTTCTCCCTGGGCTGTAAAGTCGGCCTCCTTGTAGTAGGGACATTTGAAAGGAGATGTCCCCGGCTTGGGGACAGAGCTTGGCCGCTGCCCGGTTTGGGCCGCTTCCAGCAGGGTACTGCGAAGGCGGGATGCCAAACTTCCATTCCCCGCCACCTTCTCTCCCCACTCCCTCCCGCGCGCACTCAATGGCGCATGCGCCCTGATTCACTTCCGCCTAGAAATCCCGAGATGTGCTCGCGGGTCGTTCCTCCTGGGACAGGGACCAAACAAAAGAGAACAGGAGCAAACAGATCTAGGAGGATACTTGTGACCTGTATCTCTCTCCTCAGGCAAACAACAGATCGGCATGGATTTGCCAAGTGCTCACAACGCCGTTGGCATATCATTCCCAGTTACAAACTGGAGAATCCGAGCGGCTGTTGATGAGGCAATGGACAGCAAGGGTGCAAATGGAAGGCAGGAACATACTGCTTTCCAAAGGAGTTGGGAGCCAAAAGCCGAAATTGAGTTTAAAGTATAAGAAGAGATAAAGTCAGAAACAGTTGTACTCTCCCCAAGTCAGGGGGGAAGTAGGCTCTCCTAGGTGGTGATGTCTGCCACACAGACATCCAAAAGATTTATTTGGAATTTGTAGACCTATAATGAAAATTCTATTTCAGGACCAATTTACTTGATTTTTGAATATTGTTGCTATGGTGATCTCCTCAACTATCTAAGAAATAAAAGAGAAAAATTTCACAGGACATGGACGGAGATTTTCAAGGAACACAATTTCAGTTTTTACCCCACTTTCCAATCACACCCCAATTCCAGGTAAGAGAAGTGGGCTGGGGTTTCATAATGATACGTTATAGAATACAGGCCCACTGTGTGGTTAAACACCTGCACTGGCTGGTCTCTGAAGGCCAGAGTCCAGCCTTGTGTGGTCTATGGGCTGTACGATGTAGAAATCTTCGCCCTAGTTTCTCTGCCGATCTGGAACGAGGTACAGGGGCTACAGCTGTCTCCATCCACCCGTGCCTGAATCTCACTGTGGCCACATATTCAATTTTGGGAAGAGTGCCTCAGTCAGTCCTTCAGCTCTCCTGGATGACACACAGGAATTGGTAGAAAGAATGAACACTTTCCCAAAGTCCATGACATATTCACAGAGAGTAGTTGAGATCTTGGGAGGTTGGTACAAAAGAGCGCTGAACTCACACATTGGATTTTTAAGAGTTAGAATGGATCAGTTGACATAATGTGATGGGGACGAAATTAAGTAGTGTTAACATTTGTCTCTATGTTCCTCAGTTCACAGTGTCATCCTGTTTCCTCCACACATGTGAAAGCTCTTCCTTATCCTGAAGGCAGGACTTTAGAGACTTTTGTCTTTCCTGAGGGACTTTTGGAGGGTGCGTTTGAGATTCCAGCCTTGTTTTTCCTAGAGTGTAGGTTTCAGCACAGGCCTTTGGCCTCTTAAAGTCTGAGACAGAGATATAGCATCTTAAAGCCGGGAGGCCCCTTGGAGATCCCCATGGATGTCCTCGTGTGGTTGCCCCTAACTAATTCATGCCTGTCGCACCGATCTTTTCTTTCACACTTGTTTCTCAGTTCAATTTTAAAACTGTGAAAATTCTGCGATGTCATCTGTATTCTAAAATAGAGTCACTTCATGAGTCAGATGTTGTGATCAGCACTCCGTGGTTAGAAGCAACTAATGCTGGTCAACAGGGTCCTTGATTCATTCTAGTCACCGGGGTATTAAATCCACTGAAGCAATTTAGGAATATTGGTGGTCTGCAAGCATAAAGCCATTTTCTAAAGATAGGGAAATTGTAAATCAGGGTGAATTCGTATGCTAGAATAAATGGAATCATTGGTTGTATGTAATGCACACAGAATTCCTCGGTGAAGGATTTTATGTTATACACCACAAAAGAGAGTTTCGTTATTACTATTTATTAATCTCACGGGAAAAGGAAATGCACTTTATTTACGAAGACCAACCGGAGAAAAGAAGGATGGTAAAACAAAGGTTTTTATAGAAGATCTGTATTATAGGAACTTTCATAGGGAAAGTGGGCTTTTAGAAACAGAAGAGGTGTGAGTCCCAATTGTACATTTGGTTAGCTTCATGGTTTCAGCAAATCACATTTATCTTACTAAGTCTTTTATAAAATGTGATTCTGACGCCCAGCTTGTTGAGTTGTGGCAAGGATGAAGTGAGGTCCTGATTGAACTGTGGGACCCTATACAGATAATGGGGATCACTCCTCTCCTCATTAGACTTGGCAAGCTCGATTCCACACATGTTTTTAATGTCCACGCTTGCAAAAAAATGGACAAGTGGATAGTGTGCTTTTAATCTAAAAGCCCATTTATAACTGGAATTCATTTCTTTGATGAATTGTAGTTTTGTTAAATAAAATGTCTACTCAGAAGAACATAAATAACAAAATAATTTTTTTTACTAGTATGCCTGGTTCAAGAGAAGTTCAGATACACCAGGACTTGGATCATATCTCAGGGTTCAATGGGAATTCATTTCAATCCGAAGGTAATATTTTATTCTAATTAGTAGCACCTTAAAATAGAAACAGATCCGGGAAGTCAGTTAGTTGTTTTTTAAAAAGTGTCAATGCAAAACACGCTTTTCTTGGCTAATGTCACCTGCAGGTTTTATTAATGCGTATTTTCTTTAAAGGTCGTGAAAAGCCAACAGTTTATATATTGTGCATTTGATGTCAGCGTGCAACTAATAAACACAGAGGGCTCTTTTATTTGGCCAGGTTGTTCTTTTTAAAATCATACATTAATTAGAGCCATTGATTACTGATGTGTGGAAAAACGATGAGTTCTGGATGAGACTGAAGTTGGGTTGACCTTGGGTTCCTTCACTTTCTGGCTAGAAGACTTTGGACAATTTATGTAATCATCTGAGCCACAGTTTTGTCATCTGTAAAATGGGCCTAATAGTACTTTCATCATAGTACCATCGGAAGGATTAAATGGAAGTACAGTAAGTGCCCAGTGGCGGTCATGAAATGTGGTGACATGATGTTAATTCTTTCCCATGTGACAAAACCACTCGAACAAAAGAAGAGGATCAGAAGCTCCTGACTGATCAGGAGGCCGTCTGTCACTCAAACAGCCGGAGAGGTTACCCTTCTAACCAAAAGGAATCTTTGCCTCACCCTTCAGAGGCCTCACAGGGTTAGCGTGAATGGGTTAGCCCCAGTACTACTGGGAAAATGCGGTGGGAGTTTCCTTTGCGATCTGGGGGCCCCTCTTCACTGTGGCTTTGATAACCGCACCACGGAGATGTAATGGGGCAACTTCTTAGACTTGGGGCAAGCATGAGGACTAGTTTTGTTTTACAGACGAAATCGAATATGAAAACCAAAAAAGGCTGGAGGAAGAAGAGGACTTGAACGTGCTGACTTTTGAAGACCTTCTTTGCTTTGCATATCAAGTTGCCAAAGGAATGGAATTTCTGGAATTTAAGTCGGTAAGCCTCTTTTGAAGGAGAAACTAACAGCAACAAGAGAATTTTAGAAATGAGATGTGCTTTCCTCATTTAGAAATGAGATGTGCTTATTTCAACGCGTATCCCTTAAAGTCTGTCTCCCCCGCCATCCACCAGCACCCCCCTCTACTGTGGGAGCCACATAGAACGTTCATTACAGCAACTCGGGGTGAATTACAGGGGGAGCACCTGAGATTCCTTATTAGATAATGGTTATTGCAGCCCTCCCAGGGCGTCCAAAGTCCCCTGAGACTTCCAGATAGGAAGTCAAAGCAAGGCCTACCTTGTCAGTCCTTCCTTGGGCAGTCAGTCCAGGTTGTTCAAGCTGTGCCCTGTGTGTAGGTATTTGACCCTGGGTAAGTGGGGCTTCAAACACAGGGCGCTGGGATCCTGGTGCACCTGCTGCCTCGCCCCGCCCCCATGCAAATCCCAGACCCCAGGCTATGATGGGAGGGCCATGGAGCCTGCCTCGGACCATGGTTTCTCCCTCAATTTTGCCTTCTTTCTATCATTATCATTGCTCTCAGCCCTGCTCTCGGACATTTCAAGTGTCTCTTGCCTATGAGCACCCCTCTGGCTGCTTTCTGTCTACACCGGCTCACGTTCTCTTACCTTCTGTGCATTCCCCAAACTCTTCCCTCCTCTTTTCCCTTTGAATCTTTGCTTCTCTCCCTCTTTTCTCCACATCCCTCCCGTTGCCTCCTCTCTCCTCCTTGCTCTTGAATTTGGAATCATTTCAGCTGTATTTTTTTTTCTTTAAAAAAATTACTTTCTCTAATATATTGTCAGAAGTCAGGTATATCTCAACTTAAAAAAAAAAAAAGATTAACATGAAATAAATCAACAGCTTTGAAGAATAGAGAAAAGTGATGTTCACAATAGCAACTAAACCTGTGAAGCATCTTGAGATAAACCCAATATGCCAGACCCACACGAAACATTATTAAATGACAAAAAGGAGGCCTGGATAAATGAGCTCTACCATGTTCATGTAGGAGAGATTCAGGGTTTGTTAGAAAAGCCAATTCTGTCCAAGTTTATCTGCTTGTTTAACACAACTCCACTTAGAATCTCAAGGGTTTTTTTTTTCTTTTTCCCCTCATGGATTTTGAAAATGTATGTTACCCTCTTTGCTTTTTCTTTTTCCAAATACGGGCATGCTCTCACAGGTTAAAAAAAAAAATTCCTGTCTCATAATATTTTCCCACCCCTCATCTCTGAGGCACATTTTTTAAAATTCAATTAATTAACATATAATGTATTATCGGTTTCAGAGGTAGAGGTCAGCGATTCATCAGTTGTATATAATACTCAGTGCTCATTACATCACATGCCCTCCCCAGTGCCCATCACCGTGTAACCTGATGCCACCCCCCCCCCCTCCAGCACCCCTCAGTTTGTTTCCTATAGTTAAAGAGTCTCTTCCGGTTTGGCTCCCTCTCTGATTTCGTCTTGTTTTATTTTCTCCTCCCTTCCCCCATGATCCTCTGTTTTGCTTTTTAAATTCCACACATGAGTGCGATCATAATTGTCTTTCCCTGATTGACTTATTTCACTTAGCATAATACCCTCCAGTTCCGTCCATGTCATTGCAAACGGCAAGATTTCATTTTTTTGATGGCTGAGTAGTATCCACTGTGTATATATATACCACATCTTCTTTACCCATTCATCTGTGTGAGGCACATTCTTCTCCTCATCTTCCCTGCCTGCTGTTGGCTTCCTCTTTTCTCAAGTGTATCTATAGTTGCTTGATTTATAGTTCACCTCCGTGGCTACAATAATGCTTGCGTGTCTTTATAGACCTTGGAGGGCCCGGAACTCGATCGTCTGGCCTGGTTTGCTGCCTGTCGTGAAGTAAATCGGCAAACTACTCACAACCGGAGGCCAAAGGGGCTCTGCTTTTTTCCCCTCTGGACTTGTTATAATAACAATTTTTTTTTGAGGAATATCCAGTTTCTTAGACCCTCTCCCCTGTTTTCCCTTTAGGCCCTATCCCCTGCACCATGATGTCACTCTGTCCTGGTCGTCTTTTCTCCCTGCTTCTCTGGTTGCCCCTTGTTTTCCCCGTGGCTGCCGTGACTCCATCCGGCATTACTTGAGCACCGATGAGTGCCAAGCGCGGTGCTAGGTGCTGATACAGAGTCAGAGCTTATCGCTGACGGGGGGAGAAAGAGACGAGCAGACACGCAAGTCAAAGATGACCCTGTAGTGTGGGAACCATTCGTGTTCAAGTAAGCCCTGGGAACCCAGGGGAG
>CM052810.1:65466611-65522404 GCA_028533885.1 Nasua narica
CTGTTTTCCAGTCAGAAAGGAGATAGTTTTTCTCCTCCCCTCAGTAAGAGCACTAGACAACGGCCTCGGAAAATCCCTCTGGGAGGGAGCTCAACACTGCGCTCCGGAACTGTGTCTTTTGTTTATAGGAAGACACAACACCCTGCCAGGTTTGAGCTCCTTTCTAAGAACCCACCCCCTTGGCCTCCAGGAATGTTCCATAAGTAGCATGAATGACTGCATCCACAACAGCTGAAGAATTGGGCCACCTGCGTTCGCCCTGTGTGCCGCACATCCCGTGTGGGGACGGCTGGTGGCCCGGTAAAGATAACACACCTCGATGAACCACACTTTCCTGTCCTCCGTAACTCCTGCTGAACTTGAAACTGGAAGCAAAATCGCCTTCTGTGATGATCTCTGTCAGAGTAAATAACATGCCAATTTCATTCTTTGTAGTGTGTTCACAGAGACCTGGCAGCCAGGAACGTGCTCGTGACCCACGGGAAGGTGGTGAAGATCTGTGATTTCGGACTGGCCCGGGACATTATGAGCGACTCCAACTATGTTATCAGGGGCAACGTGAGGCCACTATTTCTCACATGTTCTTCTATTATTTTGTGTTTTGTCCTTGGGACGGTAGACATCCGCACTCACCATAGTGCGGGGTTGGTGGATGGCAACACCCAAAAACTTCCTCACTGCAGTCCGTTTTCTTATGTTTAAAAGCTTTCTCTGTAGCTTCAGGGAATAGTCCAGTTACAATAAAAACTGGACAAAATAGCATCACATCTGTCCCTGGGCTCGTCAAAACACACCAATTAGGGACCCTGGAGTACAATCCACACTTAAACAAAAATTCATTACTCGAACTTACTTCAGTTCCCTTAGCTGTAAAGCGATAGAGTCATGTTTCCAATTACGGGAATTTGGCAGTGGCAACAATAAAGCATTTTTTAAAGTGCAACATTATCAATTAAGTATTAAATGTAAATTTTAAAAGGGCACAATGTTGGGCGCCTGGGTGGCTCAGTTGGTTAAGCAACTGCCTTCGGCTCAGGTCATGATCCCGGAGTGCCGGGATCGAGTCCCATATCGGACTCCCGGCTCTGCGGGAAGTCTGCTTCTCCCTCTGACCTTCTCCCCTTTCATTCTCAGTCTCTCGCTCTCTAATAAATAAATTAAAAAAAAAATCTTAAAAAAAAAAAGGGCACAATGTTTAAATTAGATATGAGCTAATGAATATTTAGCATCTTATTACTGTCACACAGGGAGACCTAAAATATGACCACATCTACTTGTTAAAAAACAACAACAAAAACAACAAAAAACCCAATTAGGGACAGACATGTTATTTAAGAACTATTGGAAATACTAGATGATAAAATTATGTACCCTAAAGAGTGGCTTATAAGAATCACAACACCTAGAATTAAACTCCTTTTTCTGGAATTTCTTTTTTGGAATTTTTCTGTGCTTTATTGTCCCCACTTGTGAAATAATAGTGACTTGGTGCTTCCTGGGTGCTAGGCACTGTTCTTAGTGCTTTACATATATTCATCCATTTAGTCCTCACAGTGCCCACTTGTGGGTGGGGAAACCGAGGCATGGAATCATAATTCGCCCATGGTTGCACACCATGTGGGCCGGAGCATGACGGTCTGAGCCCCAAACCTGTGCATAACCACTGGGACACATGCAGCGTTTCCCATGGTGATTATTCGCTTACCTCCTTGGCGTTGTGGGAATAAACCAATAAAACCAACATGAAAGCCCCTGTCTGGGGTAAACGGCCCATAAATGTTAAAAATCAAATTAAACACTCTCCCCATTAGAATCAAATAACCATCTCGGCTGATTTTAGATCCATACTTCCCTCGTTGTAGCGGAAGTCATCAAGATGATCAAAGCTCATGGGCGGCTGTGTGGTCTTTACCTTACTAGCTGGTGGTCTCTTATGTGGGAAGGTGACTTCCATTTGGGACGTCAATTAATTCCTTTAATTAATCAAAATAACCAGACAAGCCTGTTTGAGTCCATCAGCTCATCGGTTTGTATAGGATTTAAAATAGGGTTTCTTTCTTGAGCTTTGATTTTTTTTTTTTTAATTTCCCTAAGTGATCTCTACACCCAGTGTGGGGCTGGAACTCACGACCCTGAGATCCAAGGTGACATGGTCTAGGGACTGAGCCAGCCAGGTGCCCTTGGAGCTCTGATTTTACTTGGCAGATGAAACGAGCACCGTGAAGGGCTCTTCGCTTCACAAAAAAGAAAATGCTACAAAGAGCCCTGTCCCAGTAACCTAGCTGCCCTGTGTCTTGATGCTAACCCGACTCTACTGACTCCAAAATACTCCACTAATTCACCAGTATCTCCTTACCTCTGGGCAACTGACTGGTCACTCCCTAATGGGTATTATCTACTGTTAAACTTACCCATTCCAAGCACCAGGCTTTATTCAAGATAAATTGTAGAGAGATGGCCAGCTGTGGGTCCCCTGGGTGGCTCAGTGGGTTGGGCACCTCAATCTTGATTTTGGCTCAGGTCGTGATTAAGATTCTTGCTCTCCCACTGCCCCTCCCCCCCACTTGCACGCGGGTAGGCGCTCGCTCTCTCTCAAAAAAAAAAAAAGATACCTGGTTGGGATTTTTTGTTTGTTTGGAGTTTTTTTTGTTTTGTTTTCTTTTTGTCAGTCTATTATGTTAGGACGTTGATTTGAAAGTGAGAAACTTCCCCTTGAGGAATATGATTTTCTCCATTAAGCATTGAGGATGGCTTTAGGAAGCGAAGACATTTTATCATGTAGCTAGTAAGAGAAAAGAAACCCCCTTCACCATTCAATCCGTTCGCCACTGTTCACCACTGATCTCCTCCTGGACTCCGCACAGGCTCGTCTGCCGGTGAAGTGGATGGCTCCCGAGAGCTTATTCGAAGGGATCTACACCATAAAGAGTGACGTCTGGTCATACGGCATATTACTCTGGGAGATATTCTCCCTTGGTAAGTTTTGCATGTGGCCGCCATCCCCGCCCCCGCCCCATGCCTCATCCCTGTTCCTAAATCAAAGCGCACGTGACATGCCACCTCGAAGGCTCCCAGGAGCTCGCTAGTCTGACATCTGTGCCACTTCATGTCTTACTGTGGTGTCTCCCCCACCGGCCTGTACCTGCATGAGAACGGGAGCCGTGCCTTTCCCTGCTTACAGCCTCGCACTGAGCATTTCCTGGCCCCTGGCGCTCGCGGTACCTGCTTGTTCATTGAGTGACCAAATGAAATGGCTTATTCTCCATCACATTTTCCTCAGGTGTCAATCCTTACCCTGGTATTCCCGTTGATGCTAACTTCTATAAACTCATACAAAGTGGGTTCAAGATGGATCAGCCATTTTATGCTACGGAAGAAATGTGAGTTCAAATCAGATGGCACGGTAGCTGAAATCGGGAATTTACAGTCTCTCTAGTTCCGAATGCATGTCAAAGAAAGTCAAACTCCTTAATGTAAAATTCATGATTCCTCTTTAAAAAAAAGAAAGAAGGGAGGAAGGAAGGAAGGAAAGAGAAAGAAAGAAGAGGAAACTCTTCCTTTTTGTTTCGGGGATTTCTGAACAAAGCTGAAGGTACTGTGAATTAGGGGCTTCAGTTCTTTTGCAGGAGGGGTCCATGAGGGTTCTAAGACTCCGTCTCCTGATTTCTGGTCCACAGTATGCATTTCAGTCTGTCATCTAATTTGCCCTTCCTGGTGTGAGTTCAAAGTCAAGTAGAGTCCTTGCCACAAAACAAACAGGCCATAGATGATGAGTAGCTCCCCAGCAAGAAATGGCGGAAAACGATCTGCTTTTCTTCATTCGGATTTCCTCAGCTTACTCCTCCTTCTCTTCTACAGATACTTTATCATGCAATCCTGCTGGGCTTTCGACTCAAGGAAACGGCCGTCCTTCCCCAACCTGACTTCATTTTTGGGATGTCAGCTGGCAGATGCAGAAGAAGCCGTACGTAGCTTTGTAGTACTTTATAAAATGTTGTTAGAAAGGAGAGCAATAACTCAGAACACACACTGATTTCCTAAGAATCAAAGTACCACATTGTCTTTCTCACCAGTTTGTCTTGGTTGCCCTTTGGAAGTTGTATGGAGTGAGATATATTTATTGGTAAGCATTTGTAAGGGGGGGAAAGCTTTCCCTAACGTCAGCCAATTGATTAAGAAAATAAATGCTTTTAAGTATCCAGTGCTTAGGACTAGATGACTAAACAAAACTTAATCCCTGATCCCCACTGACCTTTCCTAATTCAACATGAAGCTTTAGTGTACATACAATACAATACAGCAGAGTGAAAAGAACGTTGACCTGGAGTCATGAGAGTCTAATCCCAGTCTAGCTCCTCATCACTGGATGACTTAGGGCAAACCACTTTACTTCACTGGGCCTTAGTTTTCCCACCTGTAAAAATGGGTTGCCGAGGTAGGTGATCCTTGGGCTTTGGGAACTTTGCTTTGGGCTTTGGGAGTCCCTTTGCTCACTCTTCCCCTCAGTATTACAATCCGGTGTAGCGAACAGAGCCATCCCCTAGAGGGAGTGGACAAAGGATGGGACCTTGAACCTCCCAATATGCAGGTTCAAATTGTGGCTCCATCATTTACATCTTATAGGCCTCGATTAAGTCACTTAATCTCAGTTTCCTTGTCTGAGATTTAGGGTTAAGAAATCTTACTTCAGGAAGTTGTAAGGAGTAGGACATACGTGAAAAGACCTATTAGCACAGAGCAGGCCCTAAGTAGTTAACCAGTAAGTGTTAGTCACATAGGAACCTGACTCCTTAGATGGATTGCCTGTTCTCTTTTTCTAAATTATTAAGAGTCCCTTTTCAATGCTGTAGTCTCTCCAGAGACCTGGGTGGGTGGGGTATGTCCCCTCCTCCTGGTAGGCTGTTTTTAAAAAATCACATTCAGAAACTAAATTATTGTCAGGGAATTAGGCCAACAAGGTCAGGGGAGATGGAAAACCTCAAGGCTATGGAGCAGACCACCTGGACACAGTTAATGACGCTGTAAGATAAACCGAGAGAAGAGTTATAGAGAGAAACCAGAAATGGGATGTTGAGGTAAGGAGAGAGGACCGCGTAATTTCTCCTTGCCGGGCAGCTGGGCGTGGATCCACAGAGGTGTAATTTGCACTAAGCCGTGAAGAATGAGTAGTATTTTGACTCTTGGGGGCCTGGAGGGTTAGTGGGTGTGTTGCAGGCTGGATGAGTCATATAAACAAAGGCTCAAAGTCAAGAAAGGGGAAGGGAAGATGAATGGTTGTGGCTGAAAGTCTAAGGTAGGTGGGGGAATATGGAGAAGAACAGGACTGGAAAGGTAGTGGGCAAGGGTGCGGGCTCCGCTAAGACTCAGAAGCCCCTTGGCTTTGTTCAGGACCCACTTGTCTTGGAGTACAAGTCTCCTTTCTCGTCCCCGCTGCCACAGGACGTCCAAATGCCCTTCCCTCTGTTCAGGGAATCAGGAGTTGTTGAATGGCAAGCTTTCCACGGGTGAGGATTCAGCCGAGGGGGTCGGAGCTCAGGGACACAGCTCCAACTACCCCCCCCCCCCCCCCGCGCCATTCTCTTCCGCTCTGCCCTGTGACCCTCTGTCATGGAAGGTTCTTTTTCCTACCAGTATTAGCCACTGATAGCAAGCTGTGTCTTCTTCAGGGAAATTCAATTAACAGCGTCCCCTCTGGGTGGGATGAATACACCAAGAGGAACCTTTTGCTGCTGGCTGGTGTGGTGCAATCCAGTCTGGAAGCCTGGGGAGCAGAGACGAGATCGAATTTCAGTCCCCACCAGTCGGGCACCTCTGAACAAGGCCTAACCTACACAACCTTGCCAGGCAGCTCTGCCCACGATGAGCGAACCCTGGTTCCTCCTCTTGCCACTCTGTGCATGCTTTCCCCTTCACACCTCCTAAGCACAGCCATCTCTAGTATGTCTGGTCTCTTGGGTGGGGAGACCGGCCTTGCCAGCAGGCCTGGGGTGATATTTCCTGCTATGCCTGTGAATGCTTTCGGTAGACTCTCTACTTTTGCTTCCTCATGGAGTAAGGAAGGAAAATGGCCCTGAGGGAACAAGTGAGAAGGGAAGAGCAGCACACTGAGAAAACACAGGTTAATGCTTTTAGATATAACCCAACCCCAGGGGTGTGGAGTTAGAGCAGGGAGATCGTCGATTAACGTGCTAATTATTCAGACAGTGGCGAACCAACAAGGATGTTTAGAATGGACAGACATGCTTCAGGATTTTTTTTGATGGCCCAGATCACTACGAATGGTGACAGATGTTAATTAGGCTTATTGTGGTAATCGTTTTGCAATATATACGTGTATCGCATCATACACCTGAAACTAATATAGAGTTATGTATCCTTTATACCTCAGTTATAAAAAAAGTAAGGAGAGCCAGACCAAGTATTCTCTCCTCTCCTGTAGCTTCCTTAGTCAGATTTCAGGGTCCTTTGCCCGAGTCCCCTAACACTTTGTCTTTAACTGTATGTGAGATTCCAGTGATGTTGTGTGAGACTTTTGCTTTATGGGTGTGTCTTTCCCACCACTAGACTTGGTTCATGAGGGCAAGCAGATGCACTGCTCGTCTTCACATCCCCTGATGCTGTCCCACAGGCAGGAGACACGCACAGGTTGCTAACTAAATGAGTGCCTGTCAGCACCAGGGTACGTCAGAGGTCACATCCATTTTGTTCACCATGATATACCCAGTGGCTGGTATAATGCTTAGTGGATGGAAAGTGCTAAGCAAATATTGCTGGAAGGAAGGGAAGGAAGGAAGGAAGGAGGGAGGAGGGAGGGAGGAGGGAGGGAGGAAGGAAGGAAGGAAGGAAGGAAGGAAGGAAGGAAGGAAGGAAGGAAAAGGAAGGAAGGAAGGAAGGAAAAGGAAGGAAGGAAGGGGGGCGAGCATAAAAGTAAATTTGAGAAAGCAAAACCCTAACAGCGGAAGTAAGGAGATCAGTTAAGAGGTGACTGTGGCAACAGAGGTAAGCAAAGATGAGGGAATGAACTAGACGGTGGGCGGAGGGGGGCACAGAAGGAAGAGACACACAGCTCCTGTTTCAGGAAAGGTTTGCCTGAACTCACGTCACCTCTCCTCTCATGTCCGTGCCCACAAATCATAGGAAATATATACGTAGAATATAGATGTATTATCAATATATCACGTATTTACATATACTGTATTATACATAAATATAATACAAATATAAAATGTGATATAAATATTTAAAAAAATGGGGTGCTTGAGTGGCTCAATCGGTTAAGCATCTGCCTTCAGCTGAAGCTCAGGTCATGATCCCAGGGTCTTGGAATTGAGCCCCACATCAGGCTCTCTGCTCAATGGGGAATCTGCTTCTCCCTCTGCCCCTCACCCACTTGCATTCTCTCTCTCGATCTCTCTCTCTCAAATAAATATATAAAATCTTATAAAATAAGCATTAGATATATATATACACACACATACATATATATTTTTATTACATTTTTTTTAAAGAAGTGAGGCCATAATCGCCTTTGAAAGCCAGAAGGAGATCTTTGTGGACCCGAAACTGTGGAAAACCCCTGAGACAATGAAAGCAGTTAGGACTGAATTGGGAAGACCCACAACAGAGAACTCTTTGAAAGTTGAAAGAATAAGGACAAGTGCTTTCCTAGAGGGTAGGGAGAGGTCTTGTGGGTTCATACAGAATTTCCTCAGTGGGACGAGTCACACTGTTAAATACACATACGAATAACATGGGTGTTAAAAATGTGAGTATAACCACTGAGAAAACAGAAATATAATCTATAATCTCAGGTTCAGGGTAGAAGACCATAGAAAACCTGATCAACGCCACAAAGTGAGGAAGAGAGAAACAAAGAGCATTCATGGAAATAGAAAAAGCTCAAAATGGCAAGATTAGTTAAGTCCACTTTAGAAAGAGAATATCAAAATAAATGAGACTGTTATCACACAGATCACATTTACTAACCTGAGTGCAGTGGAAGGAGAAATCACCAGTCGCAGTCCCCAGTGTCCTACATGAGAAATTAAAACTCATGCTTCTTACAGAAGCCTTTGGTTCACAAGGAGGAGGAAGAAGGAAAAAGACATAAAAATAGTCCCTGCTTATTAAAACCTGTAGGAGCCAGCCAAATTTATAACTCTAAATTCATTTAGTAGAAAACAAAGAATGAGAATGAATGACTTAAATTTTTGACTCAAGAAGGTAAGGAAAAAAACCCACGATGAATGAGGAGGAGGGAGGAGGAGGAAGAAAATGAACAAAGCAGAAGAAAAGAACTTATAGAAGGGTCCCTGGGTAGCTCAGTCTGTTGAGCATCAGACTCCTGGTTTCAGCTCAGGACATGGTCTCAGGGTCCTGGAATGGAGCCCTTTGTTGGGCTCCATGCTGAGCATGGAGTCTGCCTGAGATTCTTTTCCCCTCCCTCTATCTTTCCCCTCTCCCTCCTCCCCATGCTTGTGCGTGCTCTCTCTCTAAAATAAATAATATTGAAAAAAAGAAAAGAACTGGAGTGCCTGGGTGGCTCAGTTGGTTAAGTGACTGCCTTCGGCTCAGGTCATGATCTCGGATTCCCGGGATCGAGTCCCGCATTGGGCTCCCAGCTCCATGGGGAGTCTGCTTCTCCCTCTGACCTTCTCCCCTCTCATGCCCCCCTCCCCCCCAAATAAAAAAAAAAAAAGCAGAAGAATAGCCCCCAAAACAAAATAATAGTGATGACCAGGAAACCCAAAAGTTGTTTTTGGAACTAATAATAGCAAGATTTAATGGCGAACGTTTTTTGAGTGCTTGCCATGTACTCTATTAGTATACTACGCAAAATAACTCATTTAATTCTCACATCAATCTCACAAAGTAAGTTCTGTTATTACCTCTTTTGCAGATCAGTAAATTGAGATACAGAGAGGTTCAGTCGTTTAGCCAAGGTCGCAGTGTCAGACTGAGGATTTGAACACGGTAGTCTGGATCTTGTTTACACTCTATATTAATATTGTATGTTAATACACTGTACGAATATACCACTAACGCATACGACAAAGAGAACAATTAGGAAAAAAGAGAAAGCACAAATGACATTCAGAATAAAAAGAACATATTATGGACAGAGAAACCATTTAAAAAAGTGTAAGAAAATCTTATGCACCTCTTTCTATTGATATACTTGAAAAGCGAGGGTTTCACAATTTTTGGAAGGAGAACATGTACTCATGTATTACTTGGGCAATTAAAAAACTCATTTTAAAATCACTTAAAGGGGTGAAGGGGATGGGAGGCACAGGCTTCCAGTTAGGGAATGAAAAAGTCACCAGGATGAAAGGCAGTAAGCACAGGGAATAAGAAGTCCATGGGGTTGAAATAGTGCTATGTGGGGGCAGAAGGGAACTCCGCTTGTGGGGAGCCCGGAGTAATGTACAGACTTGTTTCATGATCACTGTGTTATACACTTGAAACTGATGTAACATTGTGTTTCATCTACTCATCAATAAAACTAGTTAGTTACTTAGTAACTAAATACTAATTAGCCTTTATTAGTATTAAAATACTAATAGTATTTACTAATTAAAATACTATTTACTAATTAAAATACTAGTAAAAACTAATAAATTTTATTTATTACATAAATAAAAATCTCTTAAAGAAATGGACAGGAAGAAAAAAAAAAAAAGAAAAAGGAAATGGACAGGAAGACATTAAAACAGGGACGTACCGGAATGGCACCCAGTCACTGGCCGTGGGAGTACGCAAGGTTGAGGAGATGGTTCTGAAAGTTCCAGATCATGGGACTGGAGGCGGGGCAGTTCCCTAAGTGAAACTGTCAATACCGGAAGGAGAGAAGGGTCGCCATCAGAGATAATGGACTCAGGTGTGGAGCTGTTGGATTTGAAGTGTTCGCCCCAGGCGTCCTTAGATGATCAGAAATTCAGCAGGGGAGTTGTACATTTCCTTCAACAGGTCATAACCAACTGCTAGGCCCACTTTACAAAAAACGACGTGTGGTTACCGTTCATCCTTAAGAATAGAGGCAGACTGTTACTGTGAAGACCTGGTTTGAAAGGAGATATTTTTGTCCGTTTGTTTTCCAGAAAGAAAAATTAAGAGGCGGAGATGGTCCATTCAGTGAACACCATAACTATCAAAACAAATGAACACAAAGAAATACACAGTACTGAGGGGTGCGGAGATGGAGGGAGTCTGTCAGACTCACCTAAGAAATGCACGATCCCTACATCACAAAGAGTTCTCATAAGTAGTGAGAAACATCTGGGTAGCCAAGCTAAAAGGGCAAAGGAGAGAAGCAGACAATTCACAACAAAGTGCAAATGTTCACTGAATATAGAAAAAGATGTTCGACTTTGCCTATCAGGAAACACGAAGGCACGGAGATAAAACCTTTAGTGGGAAAAGTGCTAGAGCCGAGAGCGGTAGTTAACACCCCTGCTTTGGGCTGGGGCGGGAGGGGGGACAGTGTTGTTCCAGACACAGCGGAGAGGAGTGGGAATAAGGAACGCTTTCTGCCGGGCAGCCTGTCAGAGTACGTCGCCGTTCAGATGTACATTCCCCTTTGACGCAGCAATTTCACTGCCCTCATTCACCCCAGAGACGGGGCCAGTGGGCACTTCTCAGCCTAGGTTACACAACCCATCATAACCCATCAGAAGGTCAGTTATGGTGCATCCGTACTATGGAATGCTAAGGCTACTATTAAAAAGACGAGTGTGCTCATTTTTAGTAGTGAAAATGTGTAACACATGTAACCTGCAAGCAACATATTAGAAATTCAAAATAAGGTTCTGAAACAGGGTCTACACTCTGAGCCTATGGACACAAAATTGTGTATACGCAGCAAGCCATCTGTCATGGGGGCTACCTCTGACGATTTTAGCTTTTTTTCTCTATATCTTCCTATATTGCTTAAGGTGTCTATATGAATGTGCATTAACTTTATAATCAGACTTTCATTTCATTTATATGTATATATATATATATATATATATATATATATATATAATCAGACTTTCATTTCCAACTTTCATTTTGGAAGAACGTTTTAAAGTCACTGACCTCCCAAGTGAAACTCAAGCATCACCTGTATTATTTTTTTTTTTAAGATTTTATTTATTTATTTGACAGAAAGAGACACAGCGAGAGAGGGAGCACAAGCAGGGGGAGTGGGAGAGGGAGAAACAGGCTTTCCGCCAAGCAGGGAGGCCGATGCAGGGCTCGATCCCAGGATCCCTGGAATCCCGGGATCCTGGGAAGGCAGACGCTTAACAACTGAGCCACCCAGGCACCCCACTTTTATGATTTTACTGCTCGGTTTTTGGATTTCTAGATTGGGACTTTATATCCAAAAGTAGAAATGATAATGGAATCAGCTATTTGACCATGACTTGATTTCTCCATTAGTAAACCAAATTTGCTTTGTTAATTAACATCCTCTAAGATTGTCCTCTAAGACTTATGTATCGTAATAGTAAGTAATCTGCAATATAGGCCCTTGACATGTCCATCTTCCTCGGATGGTAATCAGTGTTCTGTCTTTTTTCCCCACCTTCAGATGTATCAGAACATGGATGGCCACGTCTCAGACCGTCCTTCCGTCTACCAAAACCGGCGATCTTACAGCAGAGAGGTGGACTCAGGGCTCCTGACTCCACAGTCTCGTGATGAAGATTCCTAGAGAAACAGTGTAGTCTTAAGGACTTCCTCCCTCCAACCCCCACCTTAAACAGGCTATAGATTACCAAAACAGGATTAATTTCATCACCAAAAGAAAGCATAATCTCAATTGCTGCTTTGCTGGACTTTTCTCTAGAGGCTCTCCGTATTTACTCTTGTTTTCAAAGGGACTTTTGTAAAAACAAATCATCCTTTGCACAAGGCAAGAAGAGCTGATAAGTACCTTTACTGGAGCATCTGTTCACATCCAAAGGCCTTCTCGGGCTGGCTTGAGTGAAAATCGTGTACCTGAGGTATAGTATATTCTTGTAAATACATAAAACAAAAGCGTTTTGCTAAGGAGAAGCTGATATGATTTTTTTAAATCTATGTTTTAAAATAATATGTAACTTTTTCAGCTATTTAGTGATATATTTTATGAATGGAAATAAAATCTCTTCTCTAGAAGTGTTTGTCGTTGAATTGTTTCCATGACACATTTAGGGCAAGCCTTAACTGGAGTCTTGCCCTGTGCATGTCTATTTTTTTCCTACGGAGAGGCTCCAGCCTTTCATGAGATTCTTTTTTTAAAAAAATATTTATTTATTTGCTTGGGTTTTTTTTTTAAAAGATTTTATTTATTTATTTGACACAGAGAGAGATCACAAGTAGGCAGAGAGAAAGGTAGAGAGAGAGGGGGAAGCAGGCTCCCTGCTGAGCAGAGAGCCCGATGCGGGGCTCGATCCCAGGACCCTGAGACCATGACCTGAGCCAGAGGCAGAGGCCCAACCCACTGAGCCACCCAGGCGCCCCTCTCTTTCTTTTTAATGCTAATAATATTTCACAGTATGTGCATACGTCTTGTTTATTCTTTTATCCACGGATAGGTATTCAGTTTGCTCCCACCTCTTGCCTATTGAGAATAATGCTGCTATGAACACAGGGGGTGCCAGTACCTCTTTTGGGACCCTGCTTTCAAGTTTTTGGTATATTTTTGTATGCTTTTGTAGAGAAGCGGGATTGCTGGATCAACTGGTAATACTATTTTTAAGTTTTTCTGGTATTATTTAAACGACCCTGGCGTAGTGATCATGTGTCTCTTTGTGTCTCATCCAATATCAATTCCCATTTCTTTCAGTAACAGCTCTGTGATTGGGGGCGTGGCTTCTCCCTGTGGTCTGCAGTGGAGTGGGACTTCGGTAAGGGGTCTTCTAGCTGAGGAGGTCTTGACTCAAGCTCAGCTCACAAACTTCCTCTCTTATTCTGGAACTTTACAAGTGGACTAGATTCATGAAACAGGGAGTTGGAGCTCATTATTCTCACAATACTGGTCTCTGATGGAAGTGACAAGCAGTTCCCACTTCTTAGATCCTTGGAGCTGCTTTGGTCCCTCTTCTTGCGCAAGTCTTGGTCTCTGGCCTTCCTATTAGGCCTGTGAGTCACCCCATGTCCTTTCCATAAATCCCCTTGTCCCACAAACCCAAGTCTGCCTCTAGTGCTCCCAGCCAAGACCCTTGGCACGCACACCTGCACTGATTTGCAGTCTCCTGCACCAAATGGAGCATTTCATCTGCTTTGCCTTCTCTAGAATGTCCTCTGTGTTTTGGTTGGCCAGTGGTCTTCTCTCAAGTTTCCAGTGATTTATCTTCATTCGTATATGATTCTATTATGTTGACAGGATCTGAGGAAGTCGGCACAAGCATTTGGTAAGCCCCCTTGAACTGCTTGCTCAAAAATGCGAGCAATCGCAGAGAGGAAAAGAGAAACAAGTTAATGTTTATAGGAATGTTCTCCTTTACCTTCTGCCAAACCCTTTTTAGTCAGACCCACATACGTTCTGAACGTGACTTCACAGCGGATGGAACCAAATAAATACATTTATACATGGAATCACCAACACAGCACACCCTTTGTTGTTGTAGTATCAGAGGCACCAAAAATTTGATTTCCTTGAAAATGAATATTCTCTTGTTCATGAGCTTCACAAAAATGGGACTATACCCTATACAGACTTCCAGTTCTTACTTTCTTAAAAAAAAAAAAATTCAACATCATGCTTCTAAGATTCACTCATGGTGTTCCATGGATCTCAAACTCTTTCATTTCATTGATGTATGATGCGAATATACGATTACCACTTATTCATTCATTTTCCCACTGATGATATTTCAAGCTTTTTGGGGTGGGTGGGATAATAGGTTCACGGTTTTCATTAATAGTATCTTACTTTGTAACATAACTTGTAAATACCAAACATATTTATTTTTTCCCCAAATATGTTTATTTTTTCCGTGTTACAAGATTGTTTGTTCATGCACCACACCCAGTGCTCCATGCAATACGTGCCCTCAATACCCACCACCAGGCTCACCCAACCCAAATATATTTAAAAGGCAACATCCTCTGGGGAAGGAAGGCATTTAAAAAACCGTATTGGGGAAAACAGAATTAGACTCTATGAAACCCAGCTTTTACCACAGATCCGGTATTAGTTTGTGTAAAGTTGGGTCTCTGACCTAGCTACACATTTTTTTTTTTTTTTAAGATTTTATTTTTGGGTTGGCCGGCTGCCTCAACCAGAAGCACTAGCGACTCTTGATCTTGGGGTTGGGGGTTCAAGCCCCACGCTGAGTGTACAGATTACATAAAAACTAAATCTTTACTTTTTTATTTTTTTAAGTTTTATTTAGGTAATCTGACTAAGCCAGCCAGGCGCCCCAAGCTACATGTTTTTACTACGGAAGAACACAACTTTGTAAGAAACACTGATTTTATTAATTTTTTTTAAAGATTTATTTATTTATTTGACAGAGATCACAAGTAGGCAGAGAGGCAGGCAGAGGGAGAGGGGGAAGCAGGCTCCCTGCTGAGCAGAGAGCCTGACACTGGGCTTGATCTCAGGACCCTGAGATCATGACCTGAGCCGAATTCGGGCAGAGGCTTTAACCCACTGAGCCAGCCAGGTGCCTCACAGGCACTGATTTTAGAGATGTGCTCTCGAGCACAGGCCCTTCCATATGACCAGTAGGTGGCGCCCTAAGACTACTGTTTTTTAATTAATCCCAAACAGTAGGCTGGACTCCATTCCTAAGCCATGCCTCTGGAAAGGCAAATTTTAACCAACAGAATAAAGAAAAGGCCAATCTGTTAATTAGAAGGAAGAACAATCCTCTACACAGATCACTTAAATTCATTTATTCAGTACTCAGTTATTTCTTGACTATGATAACCATTGCACATTTTACGTGCATTCTTTCTCACATTCCCCACATTCATTCACAGGGCAGTCTATGTCAGTTTCTTTAAAGAACTTGGTTTTTACCGTTCGATTCTACACAGTACATTTACCAGCATAGGGGACGGACTTTAGAGCTTGTTCTTCTTGGAACACCTTCTATGCTTAGTGTTACCTGAACCTGGACTGGCTTCCCATTGAAAACAGAGACTTTCTCCGAGATCTTTTGGAGTAAGGAAAACAGCCAAGGATGTTGGCCTGCAGCAGGAAGATGTCCCGGGTGACCTCTTATCACAGTTCCAGCCCTTAGATTGTCCACCTTCTGTCCCTCCTTCACCCACCTTGGCCACTTGTGTTTCTTCCTGACCTTCCTTCTCTTTCCTCAGCTCTTCATGAGGGACTTTCCCAGTAACATGCTTCTCCAAACCCCTCTGTCACTCCCACTGTCATTTTTGTCAAAAATAAATGAGGTACCAGCATTCAAATTTGCTTCTGTCTATGCCACAATGACCCTCAGCAACAGAAAAGAAAGGTGGGGGGAATTATCACCTAAAAACACCCTATCGGGGCGCCTGGGTGGCTCAGTCGTTAAGCATTCTGCCTTTGGCTCAGGTCATGATCCCAGGGTCCCATGATCGAGCCCCACATCGGGCTTTCTGCTCAGCAGGAAGCCTGCTTCTCCCTCTCACACTCCCCTTGCTTATGTTCCCTCTCTCACTGTTCCTCTCTCTCTCTCTCTGTCAAATAAATAAATAAAATCTTAAAAAAGAAAAAAGAAAACACAGGATTCTGTGCACTTCCTTAAAAAATAATTAAAAAAATAAAATAAAAATAAAAACACCACATCTTTTTAGCTCCTTTGAGCCTACCATGTATTAAATTCCAAATCATCTTACTGAGGCAGAAAAGGTTTGATTAATTTCTTGTGGTAAAACATATATAACCTATGTACACATACATGTAAAATTTATCATTTTAGCCATTTTTAAGCATAGGGCTCGATGGCATTAAGCACATTCACAATGTTGTATAACTATCACCACCATCCAGCTCCAGATGGAAATTTTTCATCTTGACAAACTGAGACTCTGTCCCCATTAAACATTAACTCTCTATTCCATCTACTTCCAGCCCCTGACAATCACCATTCCATTTTCTGCTCCTTAAAAAAAAAAAAAAAAAAGGTTTTATTTATTTATTTTAGAAAGAGAGAAAGACACACAGAGACTGCATATGTGTGAGTTGGGGAAAGGGCAGAGGTTGAGGGACAGCAGGACCCCGGGATCATGACCTGAGCTGAAGGCAGATGCTTAACCGACTGAGCCACCCAGGCTCCCCTCTACTTTCTGCATCTCTGAATTTGCCTCCTCTAGGTACCTCAGTTGAGGAGAACCATCCAGTATTGGTCATTTTGCAACTGGCTTACTTCACCTGGCACAATGTCTTCAAGGTTTGCTCTGATGAACTCTTTGTATTAACATTTATTGATAATATACTGTATTCCAGAGCGGCACTGAAGGCTTCACATGTGTATCTCATTGAACAAGATGGGAGGTAGAAGGTTAACCTGTGACAGTTTACCAGCTGGTGAAACCAAAGTTTAAGAAGGTTAAGTCACTTACTTAGACACACAAAGCCGGTACTTAGCGGGAGCCTGGCCTGGAAGGACAACCCCCACCTGTCCCGGCCACGCCCACCACCTCCTCCCGGCCACGCCCTCCACCTGCCCCGCCCACGCCCTCCATCTCCTCCCGGCCACACCCTCCACCTGTCCTGGTCACGCCTTCCACCTTCTCCGGGCCACACCGAGGTCTGGGCTCCTGCCCGGCCCGTGCTTCTCGCTCCGTCCTCAGCTACTGAACGTGGTCTGGTAAGATTGTATGAGTTCCGACTCCCAATTTGCCTCAAATTAAAAATATATACGGAGGAAAGCAATCTGTCTTTCTGGCATCTTATTGGGTAAAACACTCTAGTTTAAGCTCCATAAATGAACAATCAAGAGCTGCTAGTTAAAGGGAGTGGACATGTGAGTGTTCCAACCAAAAAAGAAAGAAAGAAAGAAAGAAAGAAAGAAAGAAAGAAAGAAAGAAAGAAAGAAGAAAAAAGAAGCAAAAATTTGTACCTATTTAAGCATTTTCTCTGTGTTGGGGTGCCCAGGTGGCTCAGTCGGTTAAGTATCCAGGTCTTGACCTCAGGGTCGTGAGTTCAAGCTCCACGTTGGTCTCCAAGTTGGGCTCCACGTTGGGCATAGAGCTTACTTAAAGAAAAAAAAATTCTCCATCTTCAGCTAAAAGCCTCTTAAGAGAAAAATTATAATAAAATCAAATTTAATATATTCAACAACCGGAACTTAAGAATCCTATCTGGTAGGGTCAAACAAATTATGAGGTCACATATTTATTTATATCCTTTCAATTTTTTATTTTTTTAAGATTTTATTTATTCATTTGACGAGAGAGATGCAGCAGGAGAGGGAACACAGGCAGGGGCAGTGGGAGAGGGAGAAGCAGGCTTCCTGCCAAGCAGAGAGCCCAATGGGGGGCTCGATCCCAGGACCCCGGGATCATGACCTGAGCTGAAGGCAGACGTTTAATGACTGAGCCACTCAGGTGCCCCATCATTTCACTTTTTAAAAAGGCTTTATTGATATATAATTTGTATACCACACAATCCTCCTCTATATGGTGTACTATTCAATAAGTTGGCTTTTTGCTCAGCCGCAAATTGCCTTACCTTCTGACCACCTGCCATTTCTTCCACTGATTCGGTCGGTGAGAGTCAACGGAGGTGAAGCCCGCAGTGCTGAGTTAAGCCCAGTGGCATGAGCCGCTGAGTTCAACATTAGTAATTTGCATTTTGTTGTTGTTGTCGATAATGTTTCTATGTCTGCAACTATTTTAATTCCTTTTTTGTGTCTTGAAGGTTTGAATATTAGTAGGCGATTTAGAATTTCATTATTATACAATAGATAGAGCCGAATAAAAGTTTGTCTAGTCTGTGCCAGTAGGGAGGTCAGTATCAGTAAGGAGGTCCTTCCCATCCTTGTGTATCCACATTGCCATGAGTGGAAGGAGTTTCTACTTGCAAATCTAGATGTCTATCTCCTGCTGTTCTCTGAGGAACTGAGAACCCCCAGGCTCCAAGCCTCAGGCCGGAGCTCCTTTGGGGGTGGGGAGACCCTCAGCGTGCAGAGATAAGAGCAGGAAATAGTAAGGGGTCAGGCCTGAGGGGTGGAGGACAAAGAGCCATGGACCCAGAAGAGTCTTCTTTCTTGGCTTCTGGTCTACCTTCTTTTCCCAGAGTCCAGGGATAAGGTGGTAATAAGGCTGGGGAGCCTACACAGACCAGTTGTGGGGATCCGGCCAGATTCCCCCTCAGTCTTATCTCCCCACAGTCTTATTTGGACATTGCAGATGCTGCACAGGTCGTCCTAGAGTGAACCGAGGCTCAGGGTGGCCGTGTCCTCAAGGTGAAGGGGAGGAAACAGATATTGGACTGTTCACCGGGTCTGCAGCAAAGCCCACATGGACAAAGAAAAGGCTCTAATGGCGGAAAAGAAAAAGTAGAAAATTCTGTGGTTGGTCCAATGGAAAGATTGTATACAGAAAATATCAGCCCATGTCTCTGTAGTGCTCTATAAAGGAGCTGTTTTACACACTTCCTTATAGTCACTAATCTTTCACAAAATCCCCCAGGGTAAATACATTATTATCCCCATTTTACAGACAAAGAAACTGAAGAACAGAAAGTTCGATCACTTGCCAAATATCTGATCAGTGGCAGAGGCAGGATCAGAACTCTCCTGGGTCCGTGTCGTCCACACTGGGTGCTACACCCAAAACTGTGTACACACTATGCGATTCAATGTATTTTCACATATATTGGAGTGTATTATATATCCGTGTTAATTTTTTATGAAGACAAGCCAGTAATGGCGGTCTCCTGTCCCTGGATTTACTTCCTGGAAAAGCAAACCTTACCAGCTTCTTTTCAAGAGATGAAGTTTTGGTCACACTGTTAGGTAGTCAGAGGGGACCCGGGCTGGCAAATGTCTGCAAACAGAAGGAGGACAAAATCTGTGGTTGCTGAAAGATGGTCAAGGTCACGATTGTCACTCGCCTCTCATGAACCACAGTGGCCAGTGTAATTGACTTATTAAAGCTAATGTGGCCACTCTACCTTTGAGTTTTGACTCCGATGGAGGCAAACACGTGGCTAATATGACTTTCACAAATATGTTTGCATTTTTTTGTTGTTCTAAAGGGAAACAGCAGCCCTTTATTTTAAAATGTTGACCCCTTCTTTTCTTTGACTTTATCTTCCATGGTACTTTTTGTTTTGAGCACACGTGAAAGCTCTTAGAGTGAGAAACGGAATCTATGTGGTCATTTGGTCAACAAACTCACCCCATGATGTTTATTGGGTACCTAGCGTGGGTACGGTTCTAGGCACCCAGGACACAGAGGCAAACAACACACACCGTCTCCAGGCTCACGGAATTAGTGGGGGTTAATAGACGATATGCAAATAAGCAAATATAATAAGCAAGGTGATTTCAGATAGGTGTGTATATATATTCAGGAAGAAACTAACACATAATGGTGACCGAGACACGACTGAAAACGGGGCATCATTATTTCTTAGACACCACATCCTGTGTAATGAGCATTTATGAAGTACCTATTATGTTAAGCATCTGAGATACAGAGAAAAGATAAAACACACGACCTGACCTCTCTAGCAGCAACTGATGGGAAATCACACTTTAAGCGGGTGGACTTGTGACCTGTCTTTGTTATCAGACAAAACTTCCTGGGATACCCTTGACATTAAAATGTTAACGCCACCAAAAGTCTCTCTGGCTTGAATGCCCACAGTGAAATAGGGTCCCTCTCAGCTTTGCGGGAACAGTTTGGTGGGACACATTTCCCGCTCCCCAGATTAGAACCTTAGCCTCTGTTTGCTCATTACACAAGATTGTGGATTTGCTCCTGCCAGAAGCATTCAAAACATGCCAAGCTGGTGTTGCATTAAAAAAAAAAAAAAAAAAAAAAAGCTTGTGCATTCAGCAAATATAAGCTCGTGAGCACAGCCAGCGTCACTCGCTTTCAAGAGGGGAGCCGACATTCTGTGGCCTCAGGTTGAATGCAAGAAATGGACATTGCGAAGGTCAACTCCATGGACTTCGGAGAATTTGTGGATGTGTTTGGGAATGTCATTGAGAGGTGTCCTCTGATTGCCGCTGCTGTTTGGTCCCACCGCCCATTCTCCAACTTGGAAGATTTAGAGAAGCACTTTTTTGCCTTTATTGACGCCCTTCCACAGTCAGGTAAGGCTTCGGCATTAGACACTGAGAATCTCTACAAAGGTATTTCAAATATGCTTATCGAAGTATTTTTAGCTATTTCAGCCTTGTTGCTTATCGTTGATATATTGATGAGCCATTTTGTTGTAAGGCTTAATTTCCTCAGACTTAGTAAATGGGAGTCAGACACTTGCAAGGTGTTAGGACAAAAGTAAAATTAAAGATGTATGTTGGTCTCAGCTCAGGTCTTGATCTCAGGGTCATGAGTTCCAGCCCCTCGTTGGGTTCCACATTGGGCATGGAGGCTACTTTAAAAAAATTTTTTAATTTAATTTAATTTAAAAAAGAATAAGAGACATATGTTGTCTCAGGTAAAGTAGCTGTTAAATATTAAAGCTATGAGGTCAGGAGGGAAGGGAAACAGGCACTTCTCCTCAGGCCTCACAGTCGCTCACAGGCCAAAGGTCAGGCGGAGGGCCCACCCTCTCTTAGCCAAGTGTGTTCACTTTGGGAATGTCCTGTATGCAAGAGCAGAGACAGCACAGTATCAGAATATCTCAGGAGCCCAGGGGAAAGAGCAAATGGCTGACATTTTTACCAGAAAAGGCCAGTTTGGACTGGATCACTGAAGAAAGAAAACTCATTCAGATCAGCAACTCCCTGAGGGAGTGAAGGGGAAAAGACAAAAATCTGAAGGAATTCTTCTGGAGAAAGGGAAAGAAATTGTTGATTTCCTCTGGGTAGGGAGGGAAAAGGAGACACTTCTGGGTGTGGGGTGAGGGGAGGTGGAGGTGGAGGTTTAGTCCAACCCCAAATGACTCAGAATGACACACGACCTCACAAGGATTCGGGGGCCCAGGGTTAGAGTCAGGCTGCTTGCCGGGCTGTCCTATCTCTTCAGAAAAGCCTGAAGGGAGGTGAGGGACAAGGGCTGCCTTCACAGAGGGGCCTTCCACAGAGATCTGGTCTGTGTGTGGAGGGGTTGGGGAGAGAATCGCCGCTCTCTTCTCCGCCATTTCAAGGCCAACAAACAGACGCTTGCCTATCTGTCCAGAGTTTGACATTCGAGATGTTTCCAATTGTCAGATGATGTGTCTCAAAGAAGGAACTCATTTTAATTTATTTTGGGCACATTTAGCAAGAGGGAGGATGGTGTTAGAAAATCAAACTGACAGAAATGTCAGGACTATGTTGGCAGTCACCCACTTCTCAGGGCCTTTCTCAGCTCCATCACTGGGCTCAGGCATTAGTGGGGCTGATGGACACCAGACCCCTGTGACTGATGACTCACAGGAACGGTCAGCCCCAGCTTGAGGAGCAAAGGGGTTCCCCTTGGCAGCCCACAGCCTGCAGAGCGAGCTAGAAAGAGCAAGAAGCCACTAGAACCCATGTTCAAAATGTCTGACAGGAAAATGCAGGTCAAATGAAAGCCTTCTAAGCCAGAGGGGAAAGAATTCTTAAAAGGTGTGAATGCCTTATAAATGACATTTTTTTCTATCACCTTAAAAATAAAAAGGAGAAAAATCCCATTATCTGTCTTAATACACAAGGGGTGGTAGGGCTGGGGAGGGAAGGTATTACATGGATAATTTAAATCTAATATTCACTGGTTTATCCAGTTATTTAACATTTATTTGGGGTTTACTGTGCCAGGAACTTAGATAATAAAATTAAAACTTCCCTATTTCTGTCTTATTTTCCTACCAGCAGTCACCCTGATTGGTTTGAGCAGAGGTTCTGGTTAAGGTTAGTTAAGGTCTAGTTAAAGGGCGCCTACATGGTTCACTTGTTAGGCGTCTGCCTTCGGCTCAGGTCATGATCCCAGGGTCATGGGATCGAGCCCCGTGACAGGTTCCCTGCTCCGTAGAAAGACTGCTTCTCCCTCTCCCACTCCCCCCTGCTTATATTCCCTCTTTTGCTGCCTCTCTCTCTCTCTCTCTCTCTCTCTCTCATTCTGTGAAATAAATAATTAAAATCTTAAAAAAAAAAAAAAAAGGACTAGTTAAGGTTAAATCCAATCACAATCCTGAGCAAAGTGGGATTTGGGGACTGACTTTCACTCCCTCCCTCCCGAGGTTTGTACTTGAGCCTTCTCCTAACTCAACGGGAAATCAATATTCTGGCCAGTGTCAGAATCCTGCATCACTCAGTGACTAGGACCCTCGGACTTAATAAAGATTTAAATGCATGAAATGATTTAGAAGATGAGATCACGAAATGATTTTCAAAGATGATGGTTCCTGGTATTACCCTTCCCCACACATTTTCGGTGGAGTGACTTTAGTGGAAGGTCAGTGGGGCAAAATGCCCAGAGGGAGCGAGAGGGTTGTTTGCTTCTGCACTAGACACCCTTCTGGGGACGGACGGAAGCCGGCAAGCCAACGTCCACTCTCTTAGGCGGCTGGGAGCAGAGTTTCAATGCTGTGTGGTTGGTTACGCTGATGAGGATTCTGCTGCTGATGTTGTTAGATAGGCAGCTAATAATAACAATAGCTAAAATGCATTCGACTCTTACTATTGGTGTGTTTCAGGCCCTTTCCTCAGCACTTCGCATTTGCCAGCTCGTTGAATCCTTGTAATAATCTTATAAAAGCAAGTATTATTATTATTATACCCATTTTACGGATGAAAAACTGAGGCACAGAGAGATTCAATAACCTGATCAAGAACACACAACTAGGAAGTGGCAGAACTGGAATTCAGAACCCTGATAGTCAACCCAACAGCTTTTGCAGCATTTTTAGAGAATCAGAGAAGAACAGTCTAGAAGCATTTTCTAGGGGTTTCATCCATTCATCCAGTAATGTGTTCAATTGACATTAAATGCTTGATGTCCCAGATCCTATGTTCGGCTGTTTAAGCAAATAAAATGGGGTTTACTGACTAGTCTAGCTTTAATCTTTGCATGGTTGGGAACAAACTGGCTGTAATAGTCTTTGAATCCTGAAGCTAAAAGACACCTTAAAGAAAAGTTCGGGATATGTATGGTAATCTACTTGGTCAAGGCTTTGTTTTATACATGATCTAAGAAAACCGTCTACTGTTAGCGGAAACCAAAATCTTGTTTCTAGAGTAAAAGGAGGTTGACGATCTATTTAGGTTGCACCGTTATGATTATTGGTCAGTAGGTGGCAGTCCAGGATTAATATTCAGCTCTAGCATTAATTGGCAAAGTAACCTCTTGAGCCTATCAGTTTCCAGGCAAGGGGCTCAGCGAAAGTAAAGGGAAGGTTGAAACACCTACCCACGCCCCCCCTCGCCCCCCTCCAGTCAATAACAAACCAATTCAGTACTGATTTGTGTTAAACATCAAAGAGGAAAAAAAAAAAACCCTCTCATAAAATAGGGTTAATTGTGTATCTCCTTGTGACATTTCAAAATTGCAATCGTTCCATAATTTATTGCTTAATACTTATTTCAGAACATAGTGGTTGAATGAATAAGAAAAATACTCATAATTCTCTGAAATGCAGGCTATATTTAGAAGAGACTATTAAAGGGTGTTCAATCAAAAAAACATATAGCACTCCTTCCTAAAAGTGCTGTGTAGGTCAGGAATTGTGCCCCAGGAATTGTGCCCCAGGAACTGGGGACAGAGCAGTGAAGAAGACAAGTGCCCACCTTCAATGACTTTACATTTTAGTAAAGAGAGACGGGATTAACATGAATAAGTGAGATAATTTCACATTCTAGGAACTATTAGAAGAAAATATGTAATAAAAGAGTTTTTTTCTTAGGAAATGATACTTGAGTTTAAAACCGAAAGATGAGAAGGAAGCAGTCTCAGATCCAGGAGAAGGCCATCTAAGAAAAGGAACATGGGACTTTTGCATTTCGGGTGCACCGGAAGCCCTTGGTGCGTGGAGAATAGTGAAGGGCGGAGGGATATAAGGAAAAAGAGGGCAGGTAGAGGGACTGCGCAGGTGGTGAAAGTGAGGGGTGAGGCTTATTTGCACTAAGGTAGAAGCAGGAGAGATGGAGAGATGTGACTGGAGTCTCAGAATACATTTTAGAGTTAGACTTGCAGTTTTTTAAAATGTGTCTTTATTTATTCTTGAGAGAGAGCGAATGGGGGGAGGGGCAGAGGGAGAGGGAGTCTCCAGTAGACTCCCCGCTGAGTATAGAGCCCTGGGGGGGAGGGTGTTGCTAGATCTCAGGACCCTGAGACCCGTGCCTGAGCTGAAACCAAGAGTTTGCAGAGGCTTAACCGACTTCACCACCCAATTGCCCCTCAACAGTTTTTTGTTTTGTTTTTTATGGATTTAGTGGGAAGACAGGTCAAAAACAAAGAGAAATTAAGGGTAACTCTTAAATTTTTAATCTGAACAACTGGATGGGCAGCAGTGCTGTTTTCCACAATGAGGAAAACTTTACAATTGAGAGGACAAGGTGGAAAATGGGAGCTTATTATGTCTGAGGTGCCTAATAATCATCCAAATGAAAATACTGAGTGTCCGTATGAATCATAACACAGGAACTCACTGGAAAACTGTAGGCTGGACTGGATCTGGGTGTCATAAAAAAAAACAAGAAAACAAAAAAACACAAAACAACTAATGGCATTCCTGTTGGTGGGCTCCCTGCTTAGCGGGGAGCCTGCTTCTCCCTCTCCGTATGCCCCTCCCCCCTACCTCGTTCTGTCCCTCCCTCCCTCTCTCTCTCAAATAAAGAAATAAAATCTTTAAAAACAAGCAAACAAAACAAAACAAAACACCCCAAACTGATGACATTTAAAGACATGGAACCCAATGAGAACATCTGGGCATCACTGTAAATAGAGAAAGGAGGACAAGTAAGTACTGAGTCCTGGGTACCTCGGTGTTTGTGATCTGGCAAAGGAAGAACCAGTAAAGAAAGGAGGCACATGCTAGTAATCTTTTAAGGAGAGAGGAACAACCATGGATCATCTCCTGGATCATCTCTCATCTCCAAGCTGAGAGGCTGAGGAAGAAGACCGAGCACTGATCATTGGGCTTGGGCAGGATGTCCATCACCTGTGACCTTGAGGAGTGCGCGTTGGTTGGTGGGTGGGGTCGAAAGCTTAACTGAGTGAACGTGAAGCAGGAGGTGAGAAAAGGGGGGGCGGGGGCGGGGGGGGGAACGCCTTTCAGTAATGTGCTGTAAGGAGGAGGGAGAAACTAGAGGACAATAGGGAGTCAAAGGTGGGTTTTAATTTTCTTGATGGGATAAGCGATTTGAAGGCATGTTTGTGTGTTGATGAGGATAAAACAGAGTGCGGGGTGGGGAGGAGAAATGGATGTTTGAAATTGGAGTCTTGAGATGAAAAGCGGGGCTGGCTTTAGGAACATAACAGAAGGGGGGCACCTGGGTGGCTCAGTGGGTTAAAGCCTCTGCCTTCGGCTCAAGGTCCTGGGATCAAGCCCCAAATTGGGCTCTCAGCGGGGAGCCTGCTTCCCCCTCTCTCCCTGCCTGCCTCTATGCCTACTTGTGATCTCGCTCCTCTCTGTCAAATTAATGAATAAAATCTTAAAAAAAAAAAAAAAAAGGAACACAGTAGAAGGGACAGCTTATCCATTGTACCAGGAGGGAAAACACACTAGTCCCCACTGATGTAGGGACCTTGGTGGACTGGAATGGGATTCTTAACCCTCTGAGCCATCTAGGCGCCCCCAGATCGGGGTTCTAAGCCAATTGCCTGTTTCGCAGTGGCCACCATCGCCTGCGTTGTTCTCCTGTTGAAATAGAGTCCGCTCTGCGCCAGGAACTCTCCTAGATGCAAAGATTCATGACTTGTGGTCGTAGCAAATAATTCATGTCTACATATGTGTGACAAGCCAGTGACACAGGCAGGAGGATTTTAGAAAAGATTGAAGATTAGGCAGCATTGACACGGTCCTGCGGAAGGACACTCCACTGAGCTGGGGACCCCCCCCCCCCGGGGAGGGGGTCGCGAGTACTCATGCGGCTCTCGGCTATCGGTGTGGGGCAATAAAGGGGGAGTCTTCGGTTGGACGGGGTCAGATTCTCTTTTTTTCTGAGCTGCCATCCTCCAACAGACTCCCTGTACCTTTCTCTTTTTATCTGCAGCTGTGTGTGTGTGTGTGTGTGTGTGTGTGTGTGTGTGTTTTCTTCTTCTCTTTGCTCTGCCCTTTTCTGGGCCTCCCTTCTCTCCTCTTCTCCCACTCCTCCCCACCAACAGTGTAAAACACAGGCTCAATCCTAGGCAAACATTAACCCCAGGCGGCATTTTCAAGAGGGGACACGAACCCAGGGGAGTGAGAAGCGAGGTGCAAAAGCAAAAAGGAAAGAGGCAGGTCTGGCGCGCGCGTGGGAGCACCCCGCTGCACCTCCACCTCTTTCTGCTCTGTGGTCAGCTCGGGGAGTCCGCTGGGGAAGGGAGGACCCCCACGCCGGCGCCACCCACCAATAGCTAACTACCTCCCCCAAGCTCGCGTTGGGCCTCTAGAGAATAAGAAATAAGGGGGGAAGGGAAGCAGAGAGAAGGGGAGTCAATGAGAAGGCTGGGTCTCAGCCCGCCCTTCCCCCCATGCACACCGCCCCACCATCTACAGGCTGCTTGGAGAACCTGAATATGCAAGAAGGGGGAGCCAGGGGGAGCCCTCGGGGTCCGGACCTGCAGAGCTGCCCACAACTCTGTTTCGCAATTTGTAGGGCCCAGGGCTGGGTGGCTGATGAGTAGATTCTGTGTGGCAGGTGCCCGCTGGGCACAGTGAACCTCTGGGGCCAGGGCTTGGGGCGGGGAGTGCAGGTAGGGAATTGAATATCTTCATTTTCGCCCCACCCGGACTGGGCTGGATGCAGGAAAGGGAAAAAAACCACCTGGCATTTGCAGCGCCCTGGGGACATGGCTCATGAGAGGGGGTCTAAAATAGTGGTATTATAGAGATGGAAGAATTGGTGACAGGAGTTTCCTTTAAATAAGCGCCTCTTCACCTCCTAGGGGCAGCCAGGGCCCCCAAATCACCTGGCATTTGAGCTGCTAGCTAAGTGACCTTGGGTAGGTCACCTAATCCCATCGGAACTTTCGCTGAATGCTCTCTTAAATGCAGATGTTCCCCCACCCCACCCCCCAGTTAGCCCGATCTGGTCACTGTCTAAGAGTTAGATGGTGCGTCCCAACCATCCTTTAATTGAGTAGAATCTACAAGGTTTGAGTACCAGGAATTTGAGTACTGGGCTCATGGCTAATCTCAGAGCCACAGTCAGATACTCCCAACTGCACTACAGTCCAGTTACAGTGTTTACTAGGACTAAAAATAGTGGCTGTTTATTGGATGCTCGCTAGTATTAGGCACTGTGTTTTAGGGAAATGAATCATCTCTAATGCTCACAGCGACTCCGGTGTCCTTACCCTCATCATACAGATTGTGGCTGTCTCCTTACCATACCTGAAATCTTGCCCAGCCTTGACGATTCCAATTCTCTCTAGAGAGCAAAGCGAAATGGTTGGCCAGGGCTCAGCGAAACTCCGTAGATTGGTATTTAAATCTCAGTACCCAGGGGTTTCCACACCAGGGGTTTCCAATTTTAGGCCTAGGAGATTATGAGAAGCTATCTTCCAAGAAAACTCCAAGGTAGTCTGCGGTGTCTTTGGGCCCTACAGTTGGAGAAGAAGAAACAGCCTTAGGCAGGGTGGGTGATGAGTAAGTGTTATTTTCCTAAAAGGTGGAAAGTCACTTTCATTCAAACGGCTGTGGAATTCCGGCTGGAAATGGGTTTCTTTGCACTTAATCATCTGTAAGTCTCTTTGGATGCTTGATTCCAGAAGCCCAAAACTCACACTTAGGAACACAAAACCCTGGATATTTATTTGCCAGCCCCATGGATGTTATCCCTCTGGACCCTCCCCGCCCTTCTTTGGAACAGAACGAAACCCATTCTGTGGCTTTTGCAGGAAGTCTTCAGGCCCTCGTGTCCGGCCCTCTACGACATCAAAGCCCCCTTGAGAGCAAAGGACTTTGAAAAGATACGAAATGCTGGGTCTCCTTATCGCGTCGCTGCTCCCTCCCGAGCAAGTCGTAAATTCCGAGCCCCAGTGGCCTCTCCCCTCCGCTCTTCTTGCCCCAAGGTCTCAAAGGACAAACTTGTCACTTCCCGCCCCGCCCCTGGGTCCAGGCCGAGGCCCCTGAAGCTGGGACGGAGGGGCGCAAGGTTCGGGACGCGTTTGCGGGGCGGTGCACTGGGCACCCCTGCACCTCCAGGACACCCCCTGCTGCCCTCCGTCACCTCCTGAAGACCCGGCTTCCCTCGAGAAGCCCTCTTCGGGGAGGGCAGGAGGCCGGGCTCGGCTGGCACGCAGCCCCGAGCGCCCTCTCCGCCGCTCACGGTAACGTGTTCCCGCTGCGTGTCTGTGCTTCCCCGCAGGCCAAGAGGGCATCTTGCGCTGCCACCCGGACCTGGCGGGCCGCGAGCTGCAGCGGGGCACGCTCACCGCCGAGTCGCAGCGGGAGCAGAGAGGAGCGGGCCTGACGAGCCTGGACGCGGACGAGCGGCTCCGGCTGGCGGAGCTCAACGCGCAGTACCGCGCGCGCTTCGGCTTCCCCTTCGTGCTCGCCGCGCGCCTGAGCGACCGGGCGGCACTGCCGCGGGAGCTGGCGCGCCGGCTGCACTGCCCGCCCGCGCAGGAGCTGCGCACCGCCCTGGGCGAGGTGAAGAAGATCGGCCACCTGCGTCTCGCCGACCTCCTGGGTGCAGAGGAAGCCAGACTGTAGCAGCCGCGCGAGCCCGGGACGGGACGCGGGGCGCACGTCGGGACGCGCGGGGACCGGAGGCTGACGCCGGCCCGGAACGGCCTCCAACGCGCGCGCAGAGGGAGGGGAGAGCTGAAGCCACCGCACGAATAATGAGTCCTTTTGTCCACCCACCCACACGCGCACGCTTTGCCAAAATCTCGTTTAGGTTCGTGCTTTGCCCCCGATTTATCGAGCTCACTGCTTCAATTCTTCACTCCCTTTGCAGCCCGTAGATACCACCAGCCTTTGTGGATTCCAGAGCGCTTATCCAGTTCTAGTTGGGTCCGCATCCTCTCCTGTTAAGTGTGAGCTGCGAAACAAAACGGGAGGAAAAGGCATCTTTTTATCCCACAGCGGTTTGTCTGTTTTTTCTTCTACCACCTCCTTTGGCATACCTGACATTAACAAGTGAGCAGTCTAATTTTCTCTCACTGGGGCGCCTAGGGGAGCCGGAGCAAGGAAAGCCAAGTACTGGCTTGGGTCCTCCGAGCCTGAGCCGGGGAAGCCACGGGTGGGGGTCGATGTGTTGATGGGAGCCTCTCCACCGGCCAACGTTGGGAAGACGCCCCGTGGGGCCAGGCGGCGTAGCTGCCACGGTCACTCTTGAGAGAGGGTTGGGAGTCCGGTTGTCTTCAAGCTGGACGGGTCTGAAAATCAGGGGCGGGAGGCCTCCCCGACTCTCCCAGAGGTCGCCCCCTGCACACCCACGACTCTCCCAGAGGTCGGCCTTTGAGAGTTGGCTCGTCAGAACCTCAGGCTGCCCCGGGAGACCCATCGGTCATTAAAAAGTTAATGATAAAATAAATAATAATTTAATAATACTCATTGAGTTGTGCTGGATATTCTGGCCCCCAAGGGGAAGATGAGAACCGACCCTCATAGAGCTGATAAAGCAGGTAATGGAGGAAAATGGTGCCCATTGCGATCTTTCTGGCCGGCGGAGGCCGGTTCTGGGGAGCTTAGCAACCCTGGGGCTCCCGAGCTGTCTACCCTGAGGTCCAGAATGTCCACTCATGCAGAAGGGGTTCATCTCACACATTCTTTCTCTCTGGGGACTGTGGGTTCTCCCCACACACTGGAAGGTCTTTCCGACCCCAATGAACACGACTGAGGTTTCTGTTGGCAAAGGAGAAACAAGCCATACCCGTCCTCCTAGACGCAGACAAGGTAAGAAGTGAAGGCCCTTTTGAAGACTGGAACCTCCATCGGGGACCAACCCAGGCCCAGGGTAGCAGCAGCAACAGCAGCAAGAAAACTTTCTTTTCACAAAAAGCAGTGTGGCCACACCTCGGTTGGAGGGCTGAATCCCACAGAAAGAAGTTGCTCTGACCACACCAGGTATTTATTTATTTTTTTTAAGATCTTATTTATTTATTTGACACAGAGAGAGAGAGAGATCACAAGTAGGCAGAGAGGCAAGCAGAAAGAGAGGGGGAAGCAGACTCCCCACTGAGCAGAGAGCCCGATCAGGGGCTCAATCCCAGGACCCCGGGATCATGACCCAAGCCAAAGGCAGAGGCTTAATGCACTGAGCCACCCAGACACCAGGTATTTCAAACAAGGAACCCATTCCTTTCCCACCATACAGGTGTTCTCTGCTCGTGGTAAGGGGGAAGGCCCGAAGCTGGTGACGGGGATGGGGGGGGGTACTGGGGGAGTGAGCTGTGGCTACCAACATCCCTAGAGACTAATGTCAGGGCCTCCTTTGCCTGGGCCCGTGCCAGAGGCCTTCTCCGGAAGCCAGAGCACCAGGTGTACACTATAAAGGCGATTTGATGACTCAGTTCCTGTGCTCCAGGACCCCAAGGCCACCTAGGGCCCCTTAGGCCTGGGGCTAGACTCCTGCTTCACTTTAGACGGGATAACTTGGGGGCCCAGGATACGAGCGCCACAGGCTGGGTCTGAGACCCACACTAATCCACTACATTCAAACCACCCTGTCCAACCCTAGGATGAGTCCAGCTTGGGTAGATGGGCCCGGCTGCAGAGTCTGGATGGTCCCCGTCAATGGGCTGGACCTAAGATAGCCAGGGGGTGCGGGGACCATACTTCCAGCTGCAGTTGTAGACTGAGCGCACGTGAGATCTGGGCACCCCTCTCGGGCACCACCCGGGTGTCTGTCGTCAATCACACAGTTACATTTCAAAGCTTGCCCCAAATTGTTTCTTTCTGCAGGAGGAGGTATGGTGGGGGGAGACCCTGGATCCACCCCATGAAAGGAGCTGGGAGGTGGAAGCTGAGTGGTGCCTCTCACAAAGACTCCTGAGCACTTGTAACCTTGCGGGCAGGCGCAGGACGCGGGCCGTGGGCGCCGGGCTGGCAAGGGCCCTGGCAAATCCCGCTGGCAGCTCTGGCTTTTTTTCTCCAGTAGGAGCAAAGAGGTCCAGGCCAGGTCTTGCGCGAGGGGGTCACCTGCGGCTGCCAAGGTCTGGGAGAGCAGTTTTCCGTGGGTTCACACAGCAACACGTCGTGGGCTTGCGCCGGCCTTGGCCTGGCGGAGACGGTTCTCTTTTCTGTGCTTCCGTGCGCAGGAGGCGGGAGACGAACCCCGGATGGCGTAGACCGCGGGCCACCGTCTGGGGCGTCCGTGTGCGCACCAGCCCAGGCAGCTGGGTGGCCCGCGCGGTTGGCGGCGCGGGTCCCGGAAGTGGTTGGTGCAGATTCTAGGGTGGATAATTGAATCCTTTACTTACTAATTCGTTAACACACACATGTACACAATAGCGATGGAAAAATAGCTGGAAGGCGACGAGCTGATTTCAGTCCCCTAATCCTTCAGCCCTTCCAAGCACACTCCCTTCCCAGGTGCTGGGACTGCTTCGTCAATTTTCACTCCCCTCTTAAAATGTCCAATCCCAACCCGGGGAGTGCTCTAGGCAAAAAGACCCCAGCGCGCTCCCGCTAGGAATTTACAAGCCCAATCCGAGCTTGGCATTCACGTGTGTAACTGAGAACCCAGATTGGGGGGGGGGGGTGCTGCTTTTATTTGCCCAGAGAAGCCGGCTTTTTAATCTGTGTGTCCAAAAGATGTCCACGGACACTGTCACAGGAAGAAGGGAAGGGGAGGAAGACAACACAATTTCTTTGCATCAATTTCTTTACTCATTTTAAATTTGACACATTTCCGGAGATCAGCCTTAGGATGTCAATTCCAATTCAAAAATAAAGAGTTCTTTTTAGAAAGTATGTACCATAGGGCAGGAGTAGATGGAGACCTTCTTTGGTGACTGGTGAAAAATTTGGGCTGGAATTTATGGAAAATTCGCCCTTCAGTAAACTAATAAACAGCAGTTAGCAGGTGCCTGTGAACCAGAGAAGTAAGAGAGAAATAAGTAGGATGCGGGAAGTAGTCCAAAATGTTGCAACAGCAGAACCTGATTGTTCTGGTACAACTTGGTGTGGGGGTGTAGGGGTGGGAGTGGGGAGTTTGGATTCCGGGAATCGTCTAGTTGGTTTTGTGTTTCCAGGGTGGCACCAGCAACCTTAGTAATAATTAACATCCATACGGAGTCTTATGGTTGCAAAGAATGTACCTATAGTAGCTAATTTAGTTTTAGTGGCTGGAACAGCTAGCTGTGTGACCTTGGGAAAGTCGCCCAACCTCTCTGAGCCTTGGATTTCTCTATAAAGTGGAAGTGCTGCACAGACAGTAAGTCCCCTGTCTCCCCTCCACGGTGAGTAGCTTCCCAGTGACTCAAGGAGAGCTGAACCTTATCTGAGCCCCTTCCCTCAGCCTCATAAAGCCTACTGTGTAGGGTTTCCTCGGAACATATTTTCATATGATAAGCAAAGGTCACTGTAGGCACGGACGTTGATGAGTGAACAAATGGTAACTGAAGGCCTTCCACGTCAAGAACAAGTGATAACGTTTAGCTGTCGCTGGGCCTGGGAGCCCGATTCCCCTCAGCATCAAGGGTTTTCCTCCGGGGTGAGACCCTCAAGGCCCTCCCTCGAGGGACTTTAAATCATTCTCAGTGCTCATCCATCACACGGAAGAGAGTGGGTTCTACAATAACTCCATACTGAACACAGACTCTAATTTCAGAAGAAAGAATGGAAACAGGCTACCACCACTTATTTTCATGATGTTCACCCAATGAGTAAAACCGGATTTTTGTACCCAAATATCTGTCCCTCCCTTGAGGCTTTCTTTTCCTAAATCTCCTGGCTTTAAGAATATATTTTGGATAGGGGCGCCTGGGTGGCTCAGTGGGTTAAAGCCTATGCCTTTGCTCAGGTCACGGTCTCAGGGTCCTGGGATCGAGCCCCATATTGGGCTCTCTGTTCAGCAGGGAGCCTGCCCCCCTCCCCATCTCTCTCTGCCTACTTGTGATCTCTCTCTCTCTCTGTCAAATAAATAAATAAAATCTTTTTTTTAAATA
This sequence comes from Nasua narica, assembly GCA_028533885.1. Classification (NCBI taxonomy): domain Eukaryota; kingdom Metazoa; phylum Chordata; class Mammalia; order Carnivora; family Procyonidae; genus Nasua; species Nasua narica. The sequence continues at coordinate 65,499,924 of CM052810.1, forward strand.
AAATCTTTTTTTTTAAAAAGAATATATTTTGGATAGAAGAGCATAATGAAAACTGTAAACTCCTTGCCTTGGTGAGAAAGCCTAGTGGTGGTCCCTCTGCAAGGGGAATAAGGCAGTGGATTTCCCCCCAAGCTCCTGCCCCCCTCACCCCCCTCAACAGTGGTAAAACTCTAGTCCACTAACGACCTCTCACAAATTCAGGAATTTTTCCCTCAGGTAGAGAAGCCCAAACACTCAGTTTGCCACAGAGGGTGGGTGGGGGAACATTCTCTACTTTAATGGGGGCAGGGACACATCTGCTCTTGTGAGGGAAGCCTGGGCAGCTGTGGACATCTGCGACCCTCCCTGCTGTTCAGAATGAACACGTTGGGGATCCATTGTGGCCTGATGAGGCTGAGCAGGCAATGGACTCTGGGGACGCCCCACAGAAAGGACATTGCCATTGATTTCCTTCCCAGAGATGGTAGCTGAGTGGACTGTGGCAGGCAGGGTGGGAGGGGTGCAGTCAAACCACCCATTAGTGAGCCTTTCTTTGTGCAGGGGGGTTGCCTATTGGGTGCAATGGCTGAAGGATTCCCTAAACACCAAATTCGGTAGAGATGGAGTCATTTCTCTGCAGCAGTGTAGATTGCCAGGCCGACCAATTGTATCAAAACACATTCTCTTCTTTCTCACTCTTCCTTAATTATGCTGGGAATCCAGGTCAAGGCAGGGTGAGGGTTTTCTGTGCAGAGGGGGAGAGAGAGAACAGAAGCGTCACACTATTTGGATAATTTCCTTGATCTAATGGGATTCCGGAAATAGACTTGCACGCTAAGATGGGCAGAGATGGCCTGCCCTTTCCGGGTTACAAGGATCACAGGTGCCCCAGTTTTCAGGAGCTACAAATGTAGGGGAAAGGAGGGTCCCCCAAGTTGGAGCAAACACTGGGGACCTTTGAGCAGGGAGAGAGTCCTGTCAATGATCTGTGGATTCAAGGAGTGTCCCATCTGCCTGGAGAAGCAGCCCGCCCCTTCCTGTGCCTCCCCCTCCTCCCTCTCCTCTACCCCACCCCCGCCAGGCGCCCCTGCCCTTGCCACCGCCCGGAATTCTGGAAGCCCTGACCCTCTCCAAGGAATGCTGAATGGCCTTTACAATGTTAGCAACAAAGAGACGTCCCTTTGATAACTGAGTTGTGGCTGCCCTGTAGTCTTCCTGATGCTTTATTTACCTGGGTCTCTTTCTTCCCACCCTCTCCTGCCCTTAAAAGCTTGCTCTAGCTCTGGTTCCATGGGGTCACATTCTGCCTCGGCCCAACCTCAGCCTCTAGCTTGCCACCAGTGTGCCTCCTCCAGAGCCATCTGCTGAAGGCCCCTCTGGTGGGGCAGCTGGTTGGAGACCAGAGGTACTGGCTGGAAAGGAGCTCTGAGCAGAGAGGTTGGGGATGGCTGTCCCAGGCAGTTCTCAGCTCAGGCCACGTGGTTCTAAAAAAGCTGCCAAGCACCTTGGGTCCAGGACTAAGGAAGCTCTCCCCTAGGGTTCTGATGCAGTGCCTACGCCTCCCAGGGCCCGCATCTGCACCTGAAGGCTGGCGGAGTCCCAGCCAGGGCAGGTCTCCAGAGGGCAGGCACCTGACAAGGACCCACCAGAGGCTAAGCCATTACGACGAAAAGACACCCAAGCTTCCTTCCCATCAGCCACCTTCCGCTGCTCTCTGACTGCTTCTGCCACCCTACCCCTTGGGGCCCCAAATGGGCCTCTTGGTTGAGAGGGCAACTGGATATGAAGGGACGTTTCCAATCTGAGGAGCTTGTCCCAGGACATCAGTAGAGACTCCTTTCTTTCATCAAACAGCCCCTCGCCAGCCCCTCACCTCCTTTCCCTCACCAGCCCCAAAGTCCTGGGTCTGGGGGTGCATGCTACTGCCTGCAGGCCCATTTTCCAGAAAGAAAACCAATTGCTTTTTCACCATGATTTCCTTTCTCCAGCTCTTGCACCCCAAATATGAGCCTCAGGTTTACCTGTGGTCCAGCCAGCACTGGGGCCCGGGGTGACCCCTGGGGCCAGAGCAACCCTGGCCGCTCCCAAAGCATTTGGGCGGGCAGGCCAGAGCCCTTTCTCGGGGGCAGAGCACAGAGACACAGCTGGAAAACCGGCACAATTAGCCAGCGGGCCGGGCGGCCGAGCCATAAAAACGCAGGAAGCGGCCACTGCAGGGCAGAGGGAATGGCTGTCCCCAATAAAGTGATTGTTCCAAAGAATGCCCACATTCCGAAGACACAGGCTTGAGCCAGGGCCTCGGCTTCCAGAGCTCGAGGCTGGGGAGGGGGTTGTGGGGGACAGAAAGAGGAATTGTGTCTCCAGGAAGAGGAGGAAGATGTTTTGTAGATCAAAAGTCTGCAATGCCGACCACGTAACCTCCCACATTCTCAGCCCGTTCTCATCAGGACCGCAGCCTCCCCCTTTCTCCACCTTGCCCCCACCCCGGTCCCCCAGCTCAATGACTGGGGTTCTGCAATGGCACTCCCTATGTATTTCCTATTTTATTTCTTGAGAGGTCCGATGACACTCAGCTGTCTGGTCCAGGTGGGAAGGTCCACATGGAGAACCTGCTCCTGCCTCCCAACCCTTGAGTGCTCAGCTCTCTGACCCTCCTCCGAGCCCTGATTTTTAACCATCTTCCTGAGGAAAGGCAAAGGACAGGAGGGCCCAGCAAGCGGGAGATCCCACAGCCCTGGGCTAGTTCAGACCTTCCTTGGGTCTGGCCTCTCCCCACTCTGCAGCTTTGGTGGGTGTCGTCAGTTTTGTTCCGCATCGCATGCATCTCGGGAGATGTGAGGATCAAGGGAGATAAAGGGCGCTGGAAGGAGCTCTCCAGAGATGAGAAGGTGAAATGACAAATTCCAGAGAGCGCTTGACAATGAGAGCCGACAAGTGCAGATCTGGAGATGAGCTGGTTCCGAGAGCGTTCAAAGCCACCCAGACGTCTTGCCCAGGCCGCGCACCCGGCCGCTGCGATCCTCAAATCCCAGTCCGGCAGCGCTGGCTGGGCCTGGACAGAAGGGTTGGAAGGCTACCGCTGGTCCCCTCCCTGCGGTGGCTAAACCGAGATGGGCGCGTGCGCAAGACGAATCTCATCGCCACGCGCTCCTGTCGGGGCAGTTCCCGAGCCAGGCCGCGCAACACAGGTCCCAGCAGCCGCCACCGAGGCCCGGGCCCCTTGACACAGTGCTTCAAAACCAAGGAGGAGCCCTTCTCAACTCTTCCTCACTCGGAGTTCTTCAGAAGCAATCATTAGTAATGGCCCGGGTTCCCTTCCCGTCTCCTGGAGATGAAAGACAATTTTCTTCGGATAATGTTTTATTTTGTAAAGCAGAAAGTGTTTTTGAGACAAAGGTATGATTATATGACATACCTAGGTACATATTAGCAGAAATTCTGGCTCTTTTTTTCCCTTGATTTTTAACCACTGATTTAAGTAAAACAAACATGTAGTGTAGGTTCTCTGAATCTTCACAGACATACCGTGTCACCAACATTGATCAAGAACTGAGAACTTCGCCAGCATTCTAGCAACCCCTTTTTGCCCCCCTCCATTACTGCCCTCCACTAGTCTGATTTCTACCAAAGGCTCCTTGGTTGGACTGTTTTGAGGCTTGAATATAAATGTTTGTTTGTTTTTTAACTAGTTGCCTTAATTTAACTTAAATCCCAAATGTGAGGTGAACTCGGAAATGCAGCCTGAAGCTAGGGTCATAATTTATGTCCTGCGAGAGGCAGGAGTTTCCATGGGGGAAAAGAATAACCCATTAGCAGTGACAGTTGTTTGGGGCCCGCAGTCGTTCTGGCCAGGAGCTCAAGGAGGACCCGAACTGGCCCATCTTTTAGGGCTCCGCTCCTCTTCTCCCGGGTTGGTCAAAAACGTTGTCATCAAAGTAATGGCTTCCCTTTTCTTTTCTCTTTGGTATAAAAGGAGCTTCTGATGAGCCCCCCCCTTCCACTCCGCAAATGCATACACGCTACTACTCTGTCTCCAAGCCCAGATTCCCACCAAGATAGCTCTTTCCCCCCTCTCTTTTGCAAGTCTCTTGATTTCATTCTTTGAACCTGTGATTGGAGGTTAAAGTGCACCAGGTTGGAAGGAGGAAGCTCTTAACAATAAAGGTTTGAATATTTAGCTGTGGTCGGGTCTCTGGAGATCTCCCCTCCCCTTATCTTTTAAAATGCAAATCGTATTTCGGGGGGTTGTGCGCAGGGTGCGCGCTGCGCCTCGACGTCTCCAGCCATTGGTGTCTGTGTCATTACTAATAGAGTCTTGTAAACACTCGTTAATCACGAAAGGCCGCCGGCCTGGGGCTCCGCACTCCAGCCTGTGGCGGGTCTTCCCCGCCTCTGCAGCCCAGTGGGAAGGAGGTGGGAGGAAAGAAGGAAGAAAGGGAGGAGGGAGGAGGCCGGCCAGAGGGAGGGACCGCCTCAGAGGCAGAAGCGCCGCGAGGAGCCAGCGGAGCTCCGCGGGCTGGGGCGCAGCAGGCCGCCCTTCTCCGCACCCCGCCTCGCTCCTTCCCCTTCGCGCCCTCCGGCAGCCTCCAGCGTCGGTCCCCAGGCAGCATGGTGAGGTCTGCTGTCGGGCCCTCGCCACCATGTACGTGAGCTACCTCCTGGACAAGGACGTGAGCATGTACCCCAGCTCCGTGCGCCACTCAGGCGGCCTCAACCTGGCCCCGCAGAACTTCGTCAGTCCCCCGCAGTACCCGGACTACGGCGGCTACCATGTGGCGGCTGCGGCCGCCGCGGCCGCGAACTTGGACAGCGCGCAGTCCCCGGGGCCGTCCTGGCCCGCCGCGTACGGGGCCCCGCTCCGAGAGGACTGGAACGGCTACGCGCCCGGGGGCGCCGCGGCCGCCGCCAACGCCGTCGCCCACGGCCTCAACGGGGGCTCCCCGGCCGCCGCCATGGGCTACAGCAGCCCCGCCGACTACCACCCGCACCACCACCCGCACCACCACCCGCACCACCCGGCCGCCGCGCCTTCCTGCGCCTCGGGGTTGCTGCAGACACTCAACCCCGGCCCTCCGGGGCCCGCCGCCACCGCCGCCGCCGAGCAGCTGTCCCCCGGCGGCCAGCGGCGGAACCTGTGCGAGTGGATGCGGAAGCCTGCGCAGCCGTCCCTCGGAAGCCAAGGTAGGCGGTGGCGGCGCCCCGCAGGAGGCGGCTGCCGGGCGGGCCGCGTGTCCAGGCGTCCCCAGCTGTCTAGGGGCTCCGCGCCCGGAGGGCCGGGCCGGGGGACATATTCAGGGGGACTTGACTGCGGGGCTTCTCTACTGTGACTGGGCTGGAGGGGGGCGGGAGTGGATATTTTGGTCTCCCAGCCTGCGTTCGGTTTAGGGCAGAGGAGAACCCTCCTCCCGCCAGCGGTCCTTCATTCGTACCGTCCCAACGCTCTCGGGACGCTCCCAGGAATGTCGGCGGAGCACTGCTGTGCAGGAGCGCGTCCTCCCCAATTGCCGCCGGGAGCGCCTGGTGCGCAGCTCCGAGCCGCGGGGGGAAAGGGAGCCTCGCGCTCCATCGGCCGGGCTTTAGAGCATTTCTTTCCACGGCCATGGAGCCACTCGAGAAGAATGGTGGCCTGGGGGGACCAGGAGGTCTGCGAGGCTGTGCTCGGGACCAGGTTCGGCCAGTCGGGCCAATTCAAGGGATCTCAAGAGCTAGGGCGAGTAAGGAGACGCAAAGCTGCAGTTGCAGGAAAGGCCCAGGAATTTTTGGGGAAAGGAGCGCGCCCCCGCACTGAACCTTTGATTTGCAAAGGAGTTAGTTCAATCAAAAGCTGGAGGGCTAGGGGCCAGAAGTCCTGGGAGTCCTCCTGTGTCTGCGGAGGGGGAAAGGGAGGAATCTTTGGTGAGGATTCAGTGTCTGCTCCAGATAGGGATCATTTCTCCCCACCCTTCCTTCCTTCCCAGGGTCTCAGGGTTGTGTGTGTGTGTGTGTGTGTGTGTGTGTGTGTGTGTGTACACGCATGCCTGTGTTTAAGAAGCTTGCTCCGGAGATGTCCCTGCAGACATCCTAGGTTTGCCCGATTGTGGGGGCTCATTAGTTCCGAGTCTGCCCCTTCTGGTATCGGGATGTGTGTCACAGTGGGAAGGAAGTGCGAATATGTGCGGTGGGAGAGTCCTGTTGGCATCCCCTTTGCACTCCTTGAAGTCTTCCTAGTCCTCTGCACTTCCGCTTTTTTCTCTTCCCTTCTTTCTGGCCCAGCCTGGCCGGCATGCAGGTTATGGCCACTTTGCAGAGGTTTATAGCCAATTGCAGCCGTATAAATCAGAGAAGTCGTTGGGGGCTGTCTCTGGGCATCGGTATTTGCATCACTGGGCCCATGCCGGGTGGGAAATGCGGCCGCCCATGGAGAAGGCCACGGGGCCAGCCTCGGAGCCTCGGCTAGGTCCCTTCCCCAAGAGGAGGCGCCCTTATCTGAACGGAGCGCCGTCTCAGAGAAGGCTCTTTCTTACGGAGGCTGCCTGGGGCGCAACTGGCAGCGACCGGGGGGCCTAAGGGAGCCCTTTGGTGCGTCCCGGGAGAGTGTCCGCCGGGCCGGGGCCGGGGAGGGCGAGAGAGAGGGGAGCCGCAGGAGCCCAGGCCGCGGGGTCAGCAGATGAGAGGCCGCTGTGATGTCCCGCGCCGAGGTGGCAAGGCCGCAGTCGGCGCCGGGCGCCCTTGTGATGTTAATGTCGGGAGGCCGAGGCCTGCGGGCCAGAGCCCGACTCCTCTGCGGAGCATCATCTGTCAAGGGGCTAGGGGGCTGGTCCTCGGCCCGGCCCGCTTTGATATACACCTTCCCAGCCCTGCCATTGTCTCTTTTAGGGCCCGGAAAGAGGGTGGTGACTTTCGCAGTCAATAATGAATTCTCACAAGTCCCTCTCATCTCTCCCCTCCTCCAGCCTCCTCCTTGGTTCCCAGGGGGTGCGGGGCGCCTCCAAGGCCCTTGGGGCGCGGGCCACAGAGCACGCAGGGGTCCGGGTCACCGCGTTCCCGGCGCATGCGGGATACTGAAACGGGAGCACTGGAGCAAGAGCCGCTCCCGAGCAACCCAAGGCGAACATCGCTACTGGGGATGTTCAGCTCGGAGAACATTTTCTGCGCCCTGCTCCCCAGTCCCGGAGGTGCCCTTTAGGCTCCAACCCGGCTGCAGTGACAGCCGCGCCTGATACTCCGTGCGTGACCTCGTCTGTCAGTTTCCTCATCTGTAAAACGGGGCGACCACCGCTGGCAGCCTCGAGGGGGTTTGAGGCGGCCACGCGTGTGAACGCGCCCTCCACTCGGAAAGCTCTCAGAACGTGTTAGTTCCCTTTACTTAGCCCGCGCGGGGTCGGGGCCGCTGCGGCCATTCAAATGCGCCTGCCGGGCCGTGTTTATGTTAATGCGCCTGGCGGGGAAGGGGATGAAAGCCGGGACCGCCATTTGCTCAGTAGTGGTAATTCAAACAGAATGCGGTTGTTATTACGGCATTGAAAGGGCTTTTCTTTGATAAGATCGCCTTGTCCTGCATTGTTTGCGACTGTGTTCCCCTTTCAGCGGCTCGGGGGAGCTCCCTCTGATCCGGCCTGTATCTTCCCAGGGCGCTTTTGTTGTGGTTTGCAAAGGGTTTTTACCTGAACAAAGTCGGCCTGCCGGGCATTAAACACCTCCGAGAAACTCCCAGACCCTTTAGATCTTCCTGGAGGACTGGGCACCGGGCGACTGAACCTGTTCGGTGGCAGGAAGACCTGGACCTGGGGCCAACGAGGAGGAAAGAGCTCCCGGCCGGGGGTTGGGGGGGCGCTGACAAGGGTTGACCCAGGATAGACCCGGGGCAGACGCCAGGCCCTGGCCCGCTCCAACCGCGACGGCACTATTTGTCAAGGCCCTTCAGTAAAACAATCAATCTGAGGTTTAATATGTTGACTCAATCCAATGAGCATAGATCACTGGTCTGGATAGCTCTGGCAGAGTTTGTAGCAGAAATAAATGGGGGATTAAAAAAAAGAAAAAGTGCCAAATGCCAAACCAGGTTCAGCCAGGTATACGGTGTTCCGCAGGGCGCAGGGTTTTCTGCCTGCCGGCCAGACCCCTGCTCAGAATTCCACCAGATGGGCCCAGTGTGCCTGGGAGAAGTTTCTGGTGACTTGAGAGAAACTGTGAGCTCCTGCACACCTCCCCCCCATTTCCACTGTTAATAAAGCAAACAGAAAGTAACATCGTCACCAGCACATACCTACAACCCCAGCTGTTTTTAGGGTGGGCTTCCATCTCCTGCCCCCTGAAAATCTGACTAGTCCCAGGACTCTGAAGACTGTGTCCTGCCCCCTTTCCCTTTGGGCCTGCCTGGTCCAATACTGTAATTGGTTGACCAGAAGGGCGGTGGGGTTCTATTATCGTGTGCGAACGAGGTTTTAGTTTTTCTTCGTTTTTAAAAACCACTTAACCCCAAGGTTAGTTTAGTTGTCTTGGAGAGCCTCGCACCCTCCCCCTCAGGACCCCCTGGGGGGTCTTGTCCGACCCAGCGGGAACCAGCCAAACCCTGGCCCCCTGGGGCGGTGGAGGAAGAGAAATGGCCCTTGGGTTAGGGAAGTTTGTCATTACCCATGACTGATGGGCCGCCTTGCAGTTCTCAGCCCTAACTTCTCCTTCCTCCACAGTGAAAACCAGGACAAAAGACAAATACCGAGTGGTGTACACGGATCACCAGCGGCTGGAGCTGGAGAAGGAGTTTCACTACAGTCGTTACATCACCATCCGGAGGAAAGCCGAGCTGGCCGCCACACTGGGGCTCTCCGAGAGGCAGGTGGGAACCGCCTTGCTCCCTCCAGGGCCTGGGCACTGGCGCGGGTGGGGGGTAGGAAGGGGGTTCCTCAGACAGAGTTAGAAGCCGGGCCCCTAATCCACCTAGTTCTGTGAGCAGATTAAATTGGGAGGCTCAGGTCATGATCCCAGGGTCCTGGGATCGAGCCCCGCATCGGGCTCCCTGCTCAGCAGGGAGCCTGCTTCTCCCTCTCCCACTCCCACTGCTTGTGTTCCCTCTCTCGCTGTGTGTGTGTCTCTCTCTCTCTGTCAAATAAATAAATAAAATGTTTAAAAAAAAAAAAAAAGAAGAAGAGGGCACCTGGGTGGCTCAGTAGGTTAAAGCCTCTGCCTTCGGCTCAGGTCATGATCTCAGGGTCCTGGGCCCGCATCAAGCTCTCTGCTCAGCGGGAAGCCTGCTTCCCCCTCTCTCTCTGCCTGCCTCTCTGCCTACTTGTGATCTCTCTCTCTCTCTCTCTCTGTCAAATAAATAAATAAAATCTTAAAAAAAATAAAATAAGCAAATTAAATAAATAAAGCAGGAGGATACAGAGTATTTCTTTCCAAATGCTTTTAGAAAAGGTTCCTTCCACCTCTAGTTGTCTTTTTTGGGGGGAATATTGATTCTTTTTCTCCTATTTTCTGGGACCCGGAAGGTGCAAGAAAAAAAAAATGAGTAGTAGTTTAATCTGGAATTCTATTTTGGTGAAAGAAGACTTAAAGACCTATTTTTCTTTGTGCCCGGCACCACACCTGGGGAAAAATTAATATAACATCCCAATCCCTGCCCGTGAAACCTAGAGTGAGGCTTGACTCATGAACACTCTATATGGTCTAGAAAAAGGCAGAATCCACTGCCCGGAAGCTCCACATTGAATCTCATTCTCCCACAGCGCCTGGGTGGCATAGTCGGTTAAGCATCTGGTTTTGGTTTTGGCTCTGGTCTTGATATCAAGATTGTGCCATCAAGCCCCACATGGGGCTCCACAATCTGCATAGAGTCTGCTTGGGGACTCTCTCCCCCTTGCCTTCTGCCCCTCCCCACACACACTCACACGTGCTCTCTCTCTCTCTCTCAAATAAATGGACAAATCTCTCTCTCTCTTTTTAAAAATCTCATTCTCAGCTTTAAGGTGAGGAATATTACATTTCAGTGTAATTTTGAGAGACCAAAGGCATTTCTGAAGTATATCCATGCTCGTCTTCTCTTGACTGTTGTGGAAAAGTCTTTGCAGTTTCTGTTTTCCTTGGTTGAGACTCTGAACTCTTTCAGTAAAGTTGTAGATAAAGGCTGCTTTGGAACGAAACATGGCGAGCAAGGAGGGAGGAAGGCTCTTTTCTCCTGAGGCCATACTGGGCTTGGGAAGGGCTCCAGCGCTGAGCAGTCCTGGGGCTCTCGGGTGAAAGGCTGGGAGAAGGTCTGGCGGGGGGGGGGGTGTCCCTGAGTTCCAGAGGGACCTTCTTTAGCTGGAGACGGAGATCTGCTGGGGCTGAGGGCCGTTCCTCCCCTTGCCCTACATTGGCTCCTTCACCACCCTCTGTTTTTCTCCATCTCCCATTTCTAGGTTAAAATTTGGTTTCAGAACCGCAGAGCCAAGGAAAGGAAAATCAACAAGAAGAAGTTGCAGCAGCAGCAGCAGCCGCCCCCGCAAGGCCCACCGCCTACCCCGCAGCCCCCTCAGCCGCAGCCAGGCCCTCTGAGAAGCGTCCCGGAGCCCCTGAGTCCCGTGTCTGCCCTGCAAGGCTCGGTGCCTGGCTCCGTCCCCGGGGTTCTGGGGCCAGCGGCGGGGGTATTAAACCCCACTGTCACCCAATGACCTCCAGTGGCCTGCAGCAGCAGAGCGATTCCGGGCTGAGCCCTGAGGAGCATAGACTCTGCTAGAATCCTCAGGAGAGACCCCGTCCCCTCCCAACCACAAATGTACACCAACTTACCTAGCTCTCAGAGGAAAAAGGGGGGTCGGGAGTAAAGACAAGTGGGGTTGGAGGCCTCCAGGAAGACATTCTCCCAGATTTGGACTTCTGCTGGGCTGACTTTCTGCCAGCGAGGAGATGGGATATGGCAACCGGGGCTCCATTTAGTGGCAAAAGCATGGCCTGGACTTGGCTAAATGGACCAGGCTGTCAGCCCCTACCTCCCCAGCTCTTGGCCTCCAAAATCTGCCGGATGCATCTCAGGTTGAAGCTGAGGGGAAAGTGGAACTCGAGGGGGAAAGCCAGCGCATGAAGTCAAGATGGCTACTGCCTACTCCCAACCATTCAAGGGCCAGCTGGTCCCTCCCACCTCAAGGACAGGCAAACTTTAACTGCAAAAGTCAGAGGCAGCTAAGATAGAAACCTGGACCTACCAAAGACCACAGAACCCCCAGGTCTTTGTCTTTCTTCTCTTCCCTTCCCAGACCAGGAAAGTCTTGGCTGGTGAATGTTCGGTGTAGGGTGTGAGGGGCGTGGTTATGGGACTCCAGGCCCGACAAGAGGGCCCCGGGGGACAGGGCCTTGTTTAGAAAGCCTGTCACCAGAGCTTCTCTGGGCTGAATGTATGTCAGTGCTATAAATGCCAGAGCCAACCTGGACTTCCTGTCATTTTCACAATCTTGGGGCTGATGAAGAAGGGGAGTTTTTGTTGTTGTTGCTGCTGTTTGGGTTGTTGGTCTGTGTAATATCCAAGCCAGCGTTTAAAGAGCCTTCTGGATCCATTGGGAGAGAAGTGATATGGTGAAGGGAAGTGGGGGCGTATTTGAACACAGCTGAATTTTTTCGAAAAAGAAAAAGAGAGAGAGAGATAAATGAGCTTTCCAGATTTCAGATTCTGTATTTATCATCCTCAGATTTTATCCGGAATTATTATTATTATTATTATTATTAAGAAATGAAAGTCTCCTTGCAAGCTAGTATTAGAGAAATCAGGGAGGGGATGGAGAAGGTTATCTGAACAACCTCATTTTACCCCAGAGCGTCAAAAGCCTGAGGGAGCAGGTTCTGAGACCTTCCCTGCCCCCAAGCCTGAGCCCAACCTTGGATTGTGGAATGTTTGGTTCTCCTGGGGTGCCTTTGGGCTAAATGTACATCTGCATGGTCAGCTGCTTCCAAGCTGCCAAGAATTATGGGGGGGTGGGGATGAGAGAGTCTCTTCCCAGCGTCTCATCCAAACCACACGAATGCAGGTGCAGACATCCCCTTCATCAGTGATTCCCTTCACCCGAGGGATGTCCCACAATCCAGCTAGTTAAACATAAGCATTTAGTAAAAATGTTCTATTTTCTGTTCTCTCAAGGGAACATTTCCAGGAGTATAGTGTTCTGTAAATCAACTGGGCGTTTCTACGAGCCCGAGCCCTTGTCTGTCTCCACTCCTTGCCCCGTGTTGTGAAACTCCCTGCCTTGCCCCACAGCCACCCCCTACTCCGCAAAGAATTGAAGAACCATTATAAGGAGATCGTTTTAGTGGTGGTTGCTTGTTATCTGGGCGATCCGCTGGGCACCGCGTTGCTGCCCTTGAGGTTTGGGGTCCTGGAAGCCGCCGAGCTGGGCGCTCTGGGCAGGCGGAGCCTGGGGGAAAGGGCTTTGCACTCCAGGTCGGTCTTCCCACAAGTACCTTCGGAGCCCTAATCAGGGCCCCAGCGGAGGGAGGAGATGGCCCGAGGGCTGGGGAGGAAGAGGAAAGCAGCGAGACCTAAATACCGCCTGCAGCATCTCCCCGGTTTTGCGGCCCCTCTGGGTGGCATTCCGCTCCGCGATTGAGAAAGGGGCTCTGGTGGCCCGGCCCGCGGGCGCCCGGCTTGGAGCGGACGGAGAGTGCCTGGCCCGCCTCTCGGGCTGGGGAGGCTGCGGAGCAAGGGCTGGCGTTCGAAGCCCGGTTATCTGCTCCCCCTACCCAGCCCCCTGCCTCCGTGCCTCCTGGGGAGTCCCGGCGCTGGGAGGAGAGCGAGGACCCGCACCCGGCCGCGCCCACACGTCCGCCCCCAGCCGCCGCCGCGGTTGCTATGCGTTGCTGTGAAACGCCTGTCAATAAACCCTGTTTGGACAGTGGAGCGAGAGCACAAGGGTTGTTTGCTTAGTGGTTAGAGGTTCAAAAGTCAGCATTGTCCCGCTGCAAGCGATTACAAGTTCTTCCCTTCGTCGGGTCCAGCCCCCCTGCACTGACGCCCGCCGCCAGCCCGCGCCCCACGCATCCGGGGCGAGGAGGGGCGCTCGGCTGCTCTCTGAAATGCAGGTCCGGGACTTCGAGCTGCCTGCTGGTCGTGGAGGTCGTAGAGGGGGAGAGCAAAGGGCCCCCGCTGGCAAGCGAGGCCAACGAGCTTGGGACGCCAAGCCTCGCCCCTGGAGCAAACTCGAGGCAACAAGGGTACTTGGCGCAAGAGGGCAGTGCCGCCCTAGGAGTCGTAGGGAGGTCTGCGCGGAGACTCCCTGGTGTATTTTTGATGGGATGACTTCGCTGTTCCCTCCAGCTCCGGGACCGGGATCACTACCCCTCCCTCCCCATTCCTTGGCCCTCCCGGCGCCTTCCCGGATCTCCGGCCGCCAGGGGGCGCGCGCGCTCTGGGAAGAGCGGGGTCGGAGCCGCGCTCCTCTCCAACTCTGGAGCGGACGGGAAAGGGACAGAGTTCTGACCCAGCTGGAAGGTTGCAAGCTCTAGCCGCTCTCCCACCGCGGCTGCTCGCAATCTGGGGCACCGCGAGATTTCCCCACTGTGGTCGTAGGCCTGCCGAAACGAAGTTCAAACTAAGACGCAGGAGATGCTTGGATCTGTTGAGTGTTTAAGAAAAACAAATTAGGGTGAGGGGAGCTATTCGCCATTCTAAAAGGACCTTCTTGGACAAGATGTTTCTTTTTTTAAAAAAAGTACAGGAATATGGTACAATATGAATATATTGGAAGATTGTGAACTTAGGACACATATTGGGAAGAATGTACCCGTGTTGTGGAACTCCTGTCAAAAAAGGCATATAAAGGGAGGCCTGGCTGGCTCAGTCCGCAGAGCGTTCTACTCTTGATCTGAGGGTCGTGAGTTCAAGCCCCATGTTGGGTGCGGTTAGGACAAGAAAAAAATATCAAAAAAAGTGTGTGTGTGTGTGTCTGTGTGTGTTGAGGTATATATGGATAGAAGACAGCCTGAGTCTTTTTTTCTTCTGTGAACAATTCATGCCTTTATCATATTCATCCAATAAAGTTAGCAAGATGGGCTGCTAATGAGAGCAATAAAAGTTTCAAGGAGCTTCACTTCTGATAATATCTGTACGAGGCCTACATCAGTCAAGAAAACTAATCTGAACTAGAAATCTTAATATATAAACGGCAGTATTCTTGCTGTTGTTATTCACAACCCCTCAGGAAAAAATAAGAGAGGGCAACAAGCAGAAATAAAGAAACTTCAGTTACATGCGGCGCCTGGCTGGTTGGGTCTGTAGAGCAAGAAACTCTTCGTCTGGGGGTGGTGAGTACAAGCCCCAAGCTGGACTTACTTAAAAAAAAGAAATCTGTAGAAGATTCAAGGGGCATTATTTGCACTTTGTTTTAGAGACATGCTGCTATTTACTGTTTGGGGAGATCCCTGCCACTAATAGGGGAATCAAATAAGGTAAAGTAAGGGAATGCAATTTCCAACAGACATTAGGATTAATCCGTAATGATGCAAGAACTACTTCTGTTTTTGATCATGAACCATGTTTTGCAAAGTGTTTGAGAACCCTTACAAAGAAACCTTGAGCCAGGGGCGCCTGAGTGGTTCAGTGGGTTAAAGCCTCTGCCTTCGGCTCAGGTCATGATCTCAGGGTCCTGGGATCAGGCCCCACGTCGGGCTCTCTGCTCAGCAGGTTGTCTGCTTCTTCTTCTCTCTCTGCCTGCCTCTCTGCCTACTTGTGATCTCTCTCTCTGTCAAATAAATAAATAAATAAAATTAAAAAAAAAAAACCAAACAACCTTGAGCCAGGATAATTTCTCAAATCACCTCGGAAGTTTTTCTAATTCATTGAGTTTTGCTTACTTTGTCAAGTAGCCCCCAGTTGGTTGTCTCCCGATTTCCACTGCCTAGGCATCTGCATAAAATCTCAAGGGGCAAAGCACTAACATTCCAGATGAGATAATGAGTCACTGATGTGCATAGTTGACTTGCCTTTTCACCTACCATTAAAGATAGCCCCAAACACTTGTAGTAACCTTTAGGAGATTCAGAGTAGTTGAGGATGTAGTTAGGAACTTTCTTAAAATCATCAGGACACTTTTAACCCAAAGGAGGCAGAGGCAGGTACTCTAACTAGATGGCATTTATTTTGAAGCAATTTCCATTCCAGCACCTCAATGTCAATCAATGTCAATTTTCTACTCTTCCAGGAACCACCCCCAAAAAGCTGCTGTGGATTTAATTCTTTAAGGCTGATTCATCCCTTGAGATCATTTCAAGCATTTTACTCTAGTCCACACGATTTTCCCTGACATTGAAACTACAGCAACAGATCTTGTGTTAAATTAGTTTTGTACTTTGGAGAATAAGAAACACACTTATTTCTAATAATGTAGGTTAACTTGTAAATATTTAAAATTAACATTTATGGGGCACCTGGGTGGCTAAGCATCTGCCTTCAGCTCAGGTCATGATCTCAGGGTCCTGGAATCGAGCCCAGCGTGGGGCCCTCTGCTCAGCAGGGAACCTGCTTCCCCCCCCCCCCCCCCCGCCTGCCTCTCTGCCTACTTGTGATCTCTCTAGGTCTGTCAAATAAATAAATAAAATCCTAAAAAAAAAATAAAATTAACATTTCTTTTCTAAAGATTTTATTTATTTATTGGAGAGAGAGAGAGAGAGAGCGCGAGAGCATGAGAGGGGAGAAGGTCAGAGGGAGAAGCAGACTCCCCGTGGAGCTGGGAGCCTGATGCGGGACTCGATCCCAGGACTCCGGGATCATGACCTGAGCCAAAAGCAGTCACTTAACCAAGTGAGCCACCCAGGCGCCCAACACTTATTATTTTCTTAAATGACATTGAGACCATACAAACTTCTAACCTCTATAATTATTTAAATAGTTAAAATTTAATTAACCCCCATAATTCTTACATTTAACCTCTTTTTATTTTTTTCTTTTTCTTTTATTTTAATTTTAGTCTTATTTTTTAGTCTTTTTTTTTTTTAAAGGATTTTATTTATTTATTTGACAAAGTGAGAGACAGATAGTGAGAGAGGGAACACAAGCAGGGGGAGTGGGAGAGGGAGAGGGAGAAGCAGGCTTCCCACTGAGCAGGGAACCCTATGCGGCTGGATCCCAGGATGCTTTAGGACTGAGTCACCTAGGTGCCCCTCACATTTAGTTTTATTTTCCTTCACATCTTTTTAAAAGATTTTATTTATTTATTTATTATTCGACAGAGAGAGAGAAAGATCACAAGTAGGCAGAGAGGCAGGCAGAGAGAGAGGGGGAAGCAGGCTCCCCGCTGAGCAGAGAGCCCCATGCGGGGCTCCATCCCAGGACCCTGAGACTATGACCTGAGCCGAAGGTAGAAGCTTTAACTCACTGAGCCTCCCAGATGCCCCTCCTTCACCTTTTTCCTTTCACCTCCTCCTCTTTTTCTACAAGTGGATGACTATTGTTGTAGGAAACCAAGCAGGTTTTATTGATAAACATGAGATTGGCTTAGTGATACTGGGCCAAAACAATCACTAAATGCCTTATTAGCTACAAACCAGAGGGAATATGCCCTTCTTATGTCATTACTTTCTTGAAGATAAGATGTAAAACAAAACAAAACCCTTCGAATGCCAAATAAAGAAAGTAGCATGTTCCAGCTCTAGAGATTATACCAACATTTACCTTGACATTCTTCTTGGAAGAGTCAGTCTTGGAAGAATCAATTTCGAGAGGGTGAGAGGGCAAGCACACAGACGACCTTTTGGCTCCTACGTCTCTAGTACCCAAACATTACGTTTGTTTCAACAACATTTTTTCATATTGGAATTTGTCATTAACCTCGGTGGATAGTGATAATACAAAATTTTTTTAATTTAATTTTTTCAGTGTTCCAAGATTCATTGTTCATGCACCACACCCAGTGCTCCATGCAATATATGCCCTCCTCAGTACCCAACACCAGGCTCGCCCAACCTCCCACCCCCTTCCCTGGATAGTGATAGTATAATGATAAAGTTAAATAACCGGTTGGTTCTTTTTTTTCTGTAGGATCCTGGTGATTCTGTGGTAGAGGACTAACCCATAAACCAGAACACAACCGATTTTGATCCATAAGAATTCCCTGAGATTAAATGATAACCAAACAGTCTCTTCACACATATACATTTACATAAAAAATAATATTCAGGCCGTGTGTTGGGTTTTCGTGCCCAATATTGTATTGGTAAATAGGAGCCCAGGGATTTAAGGCATTTTAATATTTGCGTTTTGATTTCTAGGAAAGGAATTCTTTTCTAACTGTTTATGTATTATCAGAACTTTCAAGATTGATGGTTCACTATCATAACGCTTCGTATCCTTAGTATGACAATAATAGGTTTCATACAAGTGGTAGTTGATAAATTCCTCTCCAACCTCAGGAAAGCAAACAATGAAAAACAATGCAGGAGCTAGTCATTGTAGTACAAATATATAATGGCTTGTTGGGTGGCACTTAAATAATTTTAATTTATTGGCAATTAGTAGAATAAGTGACAGAGATTAAATACCTAAACCACACATTAGGCATTGTTAAAAATGACCTGGGCAGCCTCTTTTGCTCCTGAAGGACACTTAATGCATTGTTCTTTCACTCTGTGCATCTAATGGATTAAAAACAAAAACACAACAAAACTGGGCAGAACCAGATTCTATTTTCAGTCACCCCCTCCTGTTTCCTAGGCAGAATTATGCGAGTTGCTAGAAACAAGTAGAAGAATGACATAGTTAAGCAAGACTCAGAGACCATTGCCCAATAAATAGTAATATAGAAGCACGTGAAGGAACAAAAGGAAAGACCGCGTGTGTCTGGAATCCACATATGTAAAATAAAACTTATTTTTCTCCCTGAAAGCACTTTAATGAAGATAATGGAAATTTCAGAATCCCAAATCTTCTGATTATTTTCATTTGTTCTTGTTACCATTTTCATCCCAAGAATTTGACTTGGCCACCTGCTAGTGTATTGTTACACATATTAGACCTTGATTCATAATGACATTGTTTTTTTTTTTTTCTTAAGATTTCATTTATTTATTTGACAGAGGGAGAGAGATCACAAGTAGGCCGAGAGGCAGGCAGGTGGGAGGGGGGGGAGGGAGAGCAGAGGGAGAGGGGAGAAGCAGCCTTCGGCAGAGCAGAGAGCCAAATGCCGGCTCGATCCCAGACCCTGAGATCACGACCCCAGCCGAAAGGCAGAGGTCCAACCCACTGAGCCACCCAGGCGCCCCTGACTCTTTGAATGTTTTAGACAGCAAAAGGGAAGAAAACTTTGCTCATGCCCAAATAGAGAAATGGTTGTTCAAAAGAGGGTAGGGGGAAGCATTTGGCCTGGTGTCAAGGCCTCTGGGCGCGGCCCCAGGCACTGCTAGGAAAGGCCCCGGGGGCACTCGTGGGGGCGGCCTCACCCCCTCCCTTGCAGGCTCGATGCATGCATCAGCATCCGCTCCTGCAGCACTGGGGTTCAGGCTCCGAGACCGTCCCCGCGGCCCCCTAGAAGCCACAGCTCTAGCGCCACAGTGCCTCCTTGAGCTCTCCGCGCGCGTCGGGGCGCAAGTGGCGCGTCTTTCCCGCCCTCTGACACCGCGGCGGCGGGAAGGCGGCTCTCTGTCTGCCGGGGTCGGACCTCCCGCTCGCCCTCGCTGCGTCTCCGCCGCTGTCGGGGCCGTCCCGGGACAGTTCCCGGCTTCCCCCGCCATCCCCGGGGGTGGGAGCCCGGCGTGGACTCCAGCCAGGTGCCAGCGCGGCGGGAAGCCCAGGGGACACCTCCCCGCCGCGCCCCGCCGGCGTCTGCGCCCCTCCGGAAGTCACGCTTCAAGATCGCGGGCACTTTTCTTTCCTTCTTTGGGTCAGCTTGGTTTCAGCAGGGGCTTTGTGTTTGGAGTTCCACATTTCGCGAATTTTCAGAGGCGCGCAGCGCTTTGAAGAGGGCGCTGCCGGGACCCCCACCGGGAGCGCCGAGAGCCGTGTTCGGCGGCGGAGCTGAGCGGCCCGGGCGGCGACGGCGGCGGCCGGGCGGGAGGGATGGTATTTTGGAAAGGGAGGACAGGTGTGTTGCTGCGCTCAGCCCCAGTCCGAGGTCCCCGACCGCCGGCAAGCCCGCGTCCGGCGCGTCTCCGCTGGCGTCGCGGCCGAGCCGGCGCCAAGTGCCCGGCAGGCGGCGCTGCTGCCCCGGCAGAGCCGGCCGAACCGACCCGGGAGCCGGGACAAGCTGGGTGGGGAGCTAGAGGGCGGAGCAGGGCAGCCGGCGGCGGGCTGCTGGCTTGAGCCACGCCGCCTGGGCTGCTCTTCGGACCTCCCGGCAGGGGGCACGAGGCCGGGGGTCCGTCGCCGCGGGTGTCGCCTTGAGCCGCGGTGCGAACGCACCTGCACCTTTCCGCCTTTGCCGACTGCGCTCTTGCACTTTCGCCCCCAGCTCCTTGTCTTCAACAGCCACCAAAAGTGCAGCCGGCGACCTTGGGAGAGACCCCCTCCTCTCCGCCCCCACCCCCGCCCCGAGCCCGGTTGCATCTCCGTAGGGAAAAGTCTCCCTGGTTTGCCCCTCACCAGAGTCCAGAGATTTCCCAGCGTCAGTGATTAGTGGCGGTTTGGGGGCTGATCCCCAGCCTGGGCCCACGTTTGGAAGTGTGGAGGAGGGGCGGAGGCGGAATCACTCTTAATCTCGTCTCGCAGCTAAATAATTTACTCGGGGTTTTCTCTTCCTGCCAATTCCCTTCCCTGCACCGCTGCCCTTGACTTCCTGCTTTGTGAAGCCCCGGGGAGAGAAAGGCCGAGTCTTAATAAAAGTTAATATTAATAGTGGTGGAGACGCCGTGCCTGTGCTTCTCCAACACCTCCTGTCCCTCTCCCCTCCCCTCTCCTCCCCTCCCTCCCCTCCTCTCCCTAGCCCAGCCCCCTTTTCCTGGCGTTTCTTTTAGAATTGGAGATGGGGCTTGCACTTTGGGGGTATGTTTCGTATATCAGGACGCTTGGGTCAGGTTCTTTGCAAACCACATCCTCCTGCTGATCAAGTAGCAAAGGTCGAGCGTGCACACAGTAGCTGCCCCACAGGAGCCGAGTCCGCCGGTCGCGGCTCGGGCTCTAAAGCACAGTTTAGAGATAAGCGGGCGGGAGAGTCAGCAGGTTTGACAGGAGAGATACCTGCAGGAAGGGGACCGGCAGTGCAAACTAAATGGAGGAGGGAGTGGGAGGGTGGGGAGAGTAGAATTTGCTGGTAAGGGGGAAGTGTTCAACACACGATTAAAAAAAAAAAAGGAACAAACCAATATTGTAAAAAGCATACCTAATAGGGTGTGGTCAAAGGATTCAAACATGCTGTCTTTCCCATGGCAAAGTCTGGTTTGGTTCAGGCTTTTCTTAATGCAAGCCAGGGGCTTGCATGAACAATTCCTTTCAATAAATTTAAACAGTGCAGAAGCAGGAGTTTCTCCTTCCTTCGTTCACTCCCATCCCTCTAGGATACCAATATTAACATCCCGGTCCATATCATTCCAAGAACTTTCTGTGCTTACACAAATATATATTATATACCATCTTGGACTTCCTTTTTCCTTCCTTAAAACAAAGCAAAATAAAGTCATACTTTGTGAGCTGCTCTTATTATTGGAATACTATACCATGGGCATTTCCCCAGCTCCTTACACATAAATCCAACGAATTCTTTTTAGTGAGCAACGCATTTTATAAACTTAGATACACCAGAATTTTATTCGTTTATTCAACAATTTCTTTTAAAAAATATTCTATTTATTTATTTATTCGACAGCAGGAGGAGTGGGAGAGGGAGAAGCAGGCTTCCGGCTGAGCAGGGACCCCTATGGGGGGGGGAGGGGATGGGGGGGATAGGGGGGGGATGGGGGGGATGGGGGGGGTGGATCCCAGGAGCCTGGGACCATGACCTGAACTGAAGGCAGACGCTTAAGGACTGAGACACTCAGGCGCCCCTGTGCTTGATTCTTTAACTTAAAATTATTTGATTTAGGGGCACCTGGGTGGCTCAGTGGGTTAAAGCCTCTGCCTTGGGCTCAGGTCATGATCCCAGGGTCCTGGGATCAAGCCCCGCATTGGGCTCTCTGCTCAGCGGGGAGCCTGCTTCCCCCTCTCTCTCTGCCTACTTGTGATGTCGCTCGGTCAAATAAATAAATAAAATCTTTAAAAAAAATTATTTGATTTAATCTTTGCAACAACCAGCATCTATTCCTATAAGATTGATTCTAATCCAGGCCTATCTGACATCAAACATCATGCTATTTAAACCAGTATTGAGGACTCCTGGGTGGCTCAGTGGGTCAAGTGTCTCCTTTGGGTTCAGGTCATGGGTCCTGGGATGAGTCCTGCATTGGGCTCCCTGCTCGGTGGGGAGCCTGCTTCTCCCTCTCCCACTCCTCCTGCTTGTGTTCCCTCTTTCTCTGTGTTTCTCTCTGTCAAATGAATAAATAAAATCTTTTAAAAAAAGAATTAAAAAAATAAACCAGTATTGAGTCTGACCTCTGAATGTAGTAGACTTTCCAGGTATAAAGGCAAAGTAAGAAATTATGGGGGCGCCTGGTGGCTCAGTCAGTTGTGCTCCTGACTCTTGATCTCAGCTCAGGTCTTGCAAGTTCAAGCTCTGCATTGGGCACCACACCCCGTGTGGAACTTATTTAAAAAAAAAAAGAAAGAAATTTTGAAGAAAACAGTGGATAGCTCTCAATAACATCAATTGGTGGAGCATGCGACTCTTGATCTCAGGGTTGTGAGTTCAAGCCCCACGTTGGGTGTAAAGATTACTTAAAAAGAAAATCTTAAAAATAAACAAATGAACACATCATTTCAAAAATTGTAAAGCAAACAAAAAATGATAAAAAGTAATTGCTGCAAAAACGACAAGAGCATTGTTATAATTTTAAAAAATATTTTTTATGTATTCACTGGAGAGAGACAGAGAAAGTGAGCAAGGGCGCACAACCAGGGGGAGATTCAGAGGGAGAGGAAAAAGCAGACTCCCCGCTGAGCAGGGTGCGGGATCCCAGGGCCCCAGAATCATGACCTGAGCCAAGGGCACACTTACTGACTGAGCCACCCAGGCGCTGTGAGAGTTGTTATCCTTAATATATAAATCAATGCAATATGATAAGAGAAACACTAGACTTTTTTTTTCTCCCCAAATTTGTTTATTTTAATTTTTCAGTGTTACAAGATTGATTGTTCATGCACCACACCCAGTGCTCCATGCAGTACGTGCTCCTCTCGATACCCACCACCAGGCTTACCCCCCCACCCCCTCCCCTCCAAAACCCTCAGTTTGTTGCTCAGAGTCTGCAGTCTCTCTTGGTTCAACACCCACTCCGATTTCCCCCTATTCGCCCTTCCCTTCCTTCTCACGATGCCCTCCATGATTTTCTTTATACTCCACACGTGAGACCATAAGATAATTGCCTCTCTCCGCTTGACTTATTTCACTCCGCATAATCTCTTCTAGTCCTGTCCATGTTGATACAAAAGTTGGATATTCATCCTTTCTGATGGAGGCATAATATTCCATTGTATAGATGTACCA
>CM052810.1:65522904-65562880 GCA_028533885.1 Nasua narica
CCCAGGACCCCAAGACCATGACCTGAGCCGAAGGCAGGGGCTTTAACCCACTGAGCCACCCAAGCGCCCCTAGAAACACTAGACTTCTAAAGAATTATCATCAAATAACGGAAAACTTTACAAAAATCAGATAACTCAAGCCTGGTGAGGATGGGATAAAAGAGGCATCTGCTGCGCTAACTGGGCTTAGGGTCCAGGATCTCATAATATAATTGATGTCTAGGTGAATATTAAGCTCCCTGAGTGAAAGTTCTGCTTGATATGAAAACTTACAAATTAAAGAGATAAATTTTCTTCCACTCCTCCCTCAAATAAACCCAACACACAGCAGTGGGACAGGTATAGGATCTCTGCTATAAATACTCCTGTTCTAAAATGGAGAAAACAGGGGCGCCTGGGTGGCTCAGTCGGTTAAGCAGCTGCCTTTGGCTCAGGTCATGATCCCAGGGTCCTGGGATCGAGCCCCGTGAGGGGGCTTGGCAGAGAGCCTGCTTCTCCCTCTGCCCCTGCCCCTTCCTCTGCTTGTGCTCTCTTGCTCTCTCTATCAAATAAAGAAATAAAATCTTAAAAAAAAAAAAAAAAAGAATATCTATAGAAACTCCAGTGCTTCACAGAGATTGTAAGGCTTGCCATGAAATCCTTAGACGGCTGAAGAGGACCGGAATACGCCATCTTAGAACATGCCACTTTGGTTTAAGGATTATTTTGAGCCACAGGGAGTTGAGTCAGCAGATCCATGGAGAGTTCTCTTCCCTTCCCTTTTCTGCCTGAAAGTAGGGCATACATTTTCCCTTTGTGAAGGT
The DNA here is from genome assembly GCA_028533885.1 of Nasua narica. Taxonomy (NCBI): domain Eukaryota; kingdom Metazoa; phylum Chordata; class Mammalia; order Carnivora; family Procyonidae; genus Nasua; species Nasua narica. Next base: position 65,523,708 of record CM052810.1, read on the forward strand.
ACTCCACCTCCACTCCTGTACCAGGAAGAGGAGAGTCAGCAGGAAGGTAAGTCTGCATAAACAAGCCTTACTAAAATAACCTTAGTCTTCCCTTACTTTCCCTCCTATACTTTTTTTTCACTGCAGTCATTTTATTTTTTCTCCCCAAATATGTTTATTTTCTTTTTTCAGTGTTACAAGATTAGTTGTTCATGTGCTCCATGCAGTACGTGCCCTCCTCAGTACCCACCACCAGGCTCACCCAACCTCAGTACCCACCCAACCTCAGTACCCACCACCAGGCTCACCCAACCTCAGTACCCACCCAACCTCAGTACCCACCACCAGGCTCACCCAACCTCAGTACCCACCCAACCTCAGTACCCACCACCGGGCTCACCCAACCCCACCCCCTCCAAAACCCTCAGTCTGTTGCTCAGAGTCCTCAGTCTCTCATGGTTCATCCCCCCCATTTCTTCTTGACTCTCTCTGCTTGACTTATTTCACTCCGCATAATCTCTTCCAGTCCCATCCATGTTGATACGAAAGTTGAGTATTCATCCTTTCTGATGGAGACATAATATTCCATTGTATATATGGACCATATCTTCTTTATCCATTCATCTGTTGAAGGGCATCTTGGTTCTTTCCACAGTTTGGCGATTGTGACCATTGCTGCTATGAACATTGGGGTCCATGTGCCCTTCTTTGTACTGCATCTGCTTCTTTGGGGGTAAATACCCAGTAGTGCAATTGCAGGGTCATAGGATAGCTCTATAATTAATTTCTTGAGGAATCTTCACACGGTTTTCCAAAGTGGCTGCACCAACTTGCATTCCCACCAACAGTGGAAGAGGGTTCCCCTTTCTTCACATCCTCTCCAGCATTTGCTGTTTACTGTCTTGTTGATTTTGGTCATTCTAACTGGTGTAAAGTGGTATCTCAGTGTGGTTTTGATTTGAATCTCCCTGATGGCTAAAGATGATGAAAATGACTGTAGCGAGGGGGGCAAGATGGCGGAGAAGTAGGAGATCCTGTTGCAACCTGTCCCTCCTATACTTCGGAGTCACTCCTCCACGACTCCTCATTCATCCCCTCCCTTTGTCACAATGGCATATAGCCCCATCCTCTAGCCTAGTCACTTCTTTTTGAGTTTCACTTTTACTCCGTGAACTCTCATGTAGATAATATATTAATCAAATTTGTGTTCTTTTTCTCCTGTTAATGTATCTTGTCAGTTAAACGTGAAGGCTCCCAGGCACTGAACTTAAGAAGATAGAGGGAAAAATTTCCCTCTCGGACAGGGCCTTTTGTCTAGTTGACATTTTCAGGTCTGGGAAGGACCATCTTATACCGTCCTTGGGTCTGAACAAAGGCCGGATAGTCATACCCTTGGTTTCATTTTTATTCTGAAAACCTATTTTCCAGGCAGTGCCCTGGATTTGATCTCTGCTCAGAGGTCATTTCTTATTTTGAGAATCCTTTGCTGGATAAGTTTCGGCAACACCCTCTACTTTCCTCTTAATTTCAATTGAAAACTGAGCAATATTCTTCAGCTCATTTTTCTCATTTCATACAGACAGCTAGGATAAGTTGGTGGTGCCCTTAGTACCCTGTCCGGGAGTCTCCTCGGCTCGATCACTGAGTTTATGAAGTACATTTCCTCTTTTCCATGCTACCCCAGATGAGAGCGTTAGCAAACGCTTAGCTGATACACAACAATTACCTTCTTTCCTTCAGGGAATACTAGCTCTGTTTTCTGCACTATACCTAGAGTCTCAGGTGGGAAATCCGGGGTGGCTGGGAGCTGGAATCATTTGGAGGCTTCTTTATTCATATATCTGATACCTTGTTTGAGGTGACTTAAAGTCTAGGCCCAGCTAGAACCATCAGTTGGGGTCTCTATACTCGGTCTCTTCATGTGGCTTGGGATTCTTCACTGCCTGGTGGTGGCAAGGTACTCAGACTTCTTACATGGTGGCCCAGAGGTCCAGGAGCATATGTTCCCAGCAAACAATGCAGAACCTATGTGGCCTTTAAGGACCTAATCACCTGAGTCCCTTCCGCCATATTATATTGGTCAAAGAAGCCATAAGCCCATCCAGATTCAGGGGAGGGACGACATCTAGATTCTACTTGTTGATGGGAAGTCTGTCAAAAATGTGTGGTTGTGCTTTAAACTAGCCACATGCACACACATGTACTTTTATGTACATAGAACATAGACTAAAAGGAAACATACCAAAATATGCGTGATTAAGAGAGAATATCATTGCTGCAGTTTTAGGGGGAATTTTGATTGTGTTTTCTTTTCCTTAGATTCTTCTATATTTTCCAAATTTTCTATAATTATATTACATTTATTTTTTAATAAATGATTATTTTATGTTTTATTATTTTATTTTTTTAAGATTTTATTTATTTGTTTGACAGAGAGAGAGAGAGATCACAAGTAGGCAGAGAGGCAGGCAGAGAGAGAGAGGGGGAAGCATGCTCCCTGCTGAGCAGAGAGCCCGATGCGAGGCTCAATCCCAGGACCCTGAGATCATGACCTGAGCCGAAGGCAGAGGCTTTAACCCACTGAGCCACCGAGACTACTTTAAAAAATAGTAAATAATAATAATAATAAAGATACAGATACTTTTACCAATATTATATTGTAAAAAATAGCACTTCTGCACAGCAAAGTCAACTCTATGGAAGAAAATATTTGCAAATTATATATCTGATAAGGGGTTAACATTCAAAATATATGAAGAACTCATTCAACAGATCCATAGAGGATATTGGCATCAGGGGAGGGAAAAGAAAAAAGGAAGCAAATGTGTTGGAGAATTATAATCTAACAATGAAAAAACAATAAGAAGCATAAATGACAGGAAGGGAAGAAGGGAGATGATAGTTATATTGAATTCATTCATGTGTTTATTCCTTTAGTGAGTCACTCTCTGTTTACTGAGTCCCTGAAAAACACAAGACTCTATGCCGTGTATTATACCATTGATAAAACCATTAGATGAAAGTTAAGGTGGAAAGAGGAAAAAGGGGCACCTGCGTGGCTCAGTCGGTTAAGCCTCTGCCTTCAGCTCAGGTCATGATCTCAGGGTCCTGGGATCGAGCCCCATTCTCCATCTCGCTCTGTCTGCCTCTCTGCCTACTTGTTCTCTCTCTCTCTCTCTCTCTCTCTGTCAAATAAATAAAATCTTAAAAAAAAAAAGAAAGAGGAAATATTTGAAAAAGAGATATGGACTTCTTTACATAGTTCCCTAGACATTTATTTAGCTAAGAGTGTCCCAGAATTGTAGGCCAGAACACAGTGAAAAAACTGGGATAAAGTAGGCTTTCTTGGATGATGAACCATCTCGGAGGTGATGCGAGAGGTGTGATGTCCATACCTGACCAATAGTCAGGGACAGAGCCTTCAGTTTTAGGGCTTAAACGCTGACATTTACAATGATTAATTAAAAATTAAGGAATTTTTACAAATTTTAATTAATTAAATTTTTAAAAAGATTTTATTTATTTATTTGGCAGAGAGTTGGAGAGAGAGCACAAGTAGGCAGAGCAGCAGGCAGAGGGAGAGGGAGAAGCAGGTTTTCTGCGAGTGGAGAGCCCGGCGTGGGGCTCAATACCAGGTCCCTGGGATCATGACCTGAGCCGAAGGCAGCTGCTTAACCGACTGAGCCACTCAGGCGTCCCTATCAATTTATTTTTAAGTTATATCTATTTTTTCTTCCAAATGTGACACAGCATTGTGAAAAATACAAAGCATCAGAAATAGAAATTATTAGGAGTGAAAGCCCCCCAGAATCACTACGAAAGGTCTACTAAATTTTCCTAGATTCGTAACATTCTTTTTTCTACTTGCAAACATTTGTAAAACACTGAACTTCTTTAACAAAAAATAATTTCTTCTTTAGAACCCAGCTGATGATAGCTAACATTTACTGAAAGAAATTAAGTCATTTGCCTAGGGCCACATAGCTAGCAAATGGTGGATCAAGAATTCAAACCCAGAGGTATCTAGACGGCTCAGCTGGTAGAGCATGTGATTCTTGATCTTGGGGATTGTGAGTTCAAGCCCCACGCTGGGGGTAGAGTTTACTTAAGGAAAAAAAAAAAAAGAAGAATTCAAATTCAGACAGTCCAGCTTTAGGATACATGCTCCAAAGGCTTTTTAGAGCGGCACTCTTGGACAGAACTATAATCTGGTCCACATATGTAATTTTAATTTTTTGTAGCCATATTAAAAAGAAGTAAAAGGAACAGTTGGAGCTGGATGTCAATATATTTATTTAACCCAATATACCCTATTATCATTTTAACATGTAAATAATATGAAAATTATTATTTGTTTCGCACTAAGTCCTGAATTTCACGTGCGTTTTGCATTTTCAGCATATCTGAGTTTGGCATAGCCACATTCCTTTAAAAATTTATCTATTTATTGGAGAGAGAGTGTGCAAGGGGGGGGAGGGGCAAAAGGAGAGAATCTTCAAGCAGACCCCCCCAAGCAGGAAGCCTCCACTCCCCCTACCCCCCGAGGAGGGGGGTTAATTTTGCAACCCATGAGATCATGCCGTGAGCTAAAACTGAGTCCCATGGTTAACCCACTGAACCACCCAGGTGCCCCACGACATAGCCACATTTCAAGTGCTCAGTAGCCACGTGTGGCTGGTGGCTACTCTACTGAACAAAGCAGAGCCAGGCAGTTTCATTTGTTCCTTCAGTAGATGTTTCCGGTAGGCCCGCTATGCGCCCAGCGCCATGTTAGGTGTTGGGGAATCGGCGACGAATGAGACCCACAGCTTCCTGGAAAACCAATAGAGGAAATAAGTCCAAGCCACATACCAGAAAACGTGAGATTATGGGAACTGCTATGAAAAAAGAGAGAGAGAGAGAGATGTAGAGAATTACTAGACGCTACTTGAGATAAGGTGTCCAGGAGAGAGATTTTTGCAGAGATGACATTGGAATGGAGAGCTGGGTGGGGAAAGAATCAGTAACACTACCACCAAGAGCCTAATTCTTTTGGAGAGTTTATTGTATTCCAGGTGCCCCTCCCAGTGTTTTCCATACAGGAACTTATTTCATCTTCCCAAACCCTAAGAAACTGGGTCTATTATCATCCCCATTTTCCAGATGAGGAGACAAAAATGGAAGACGTGAAGTAAACTGCCCAAGTTTACACAGTAAGGGAAGGAGTTCCTGCGGCAGGCCTCGGGAAGAAGAGGTGCTCAGGCAGAGGGATGAGAGTGTCCCAGTCTCACGTCTCGGGGGACTGTGGCAGGCCACATAATGGCCCCTCCGCTGTCCCTGGGTCCCGATCCGTGGCACCTGTGAACGTTGCCTGGTAGGGCAAAAGGGACTTGCCGATGGATTAACTTAAGGATCTTGAAGTGGGGAGAATATCCTGGGTTATTGGGGTGCACCCAGTGCCATCATTAGGGTCCTCAGAAGAGGGATGCAGAGGGAGATTTGGTGACAGATTGCGATGACTAAGGAAGTGAGAGGTTGAGTGACTGAAGAAAGGGCCAGGAGCCAAGGAATGCAGGTATCCTCTAGAAGCCTGGAAGCAAGGAAATAGCCTCTCCCCTGCAGCCTTGAGCAGGAGTGCTGACACCTTGACTTTAGATTTCTTTTTTTTTTTTAAGATTTTATTTATTTATTTGAGAGAGAGAGAGAGAGAGAGAGAGAAAGTGAGAGAGAGCATGAGAGGAGAGAAGGTCAGAGGGAGGAGCAGACTCCCCGTGGAGCTGGGAGCCCAATGTGGGACTCGATCCCGGAACTCCAGGATCATGACTGAGCCGAAGGCAGCTGTTTAGCCAACTGAGCCACTCAGGTGCCCTTGACTTTAGATTTCTGACCTCCAGAACTGTAAGAGAATAAATCAGTGTCATTTCAAGCCACCGAGTTTGTGGAGATTTTTAAATTTAACTTAAAAATTTTTTAAATTTAATTAATTAACATACAATGTATTATTTGTTTCAGGGGTATAGGCCAGTGATTCATCAGTCTTATATAATACCCAGCGCTCATTACAACACATACTCTACCCAATGTCCATCACCCGATTACCCCATCCCTCCACCCCCTTCCCCTCCAGCAACACTCAGTTTGTTTGTCTCCCTCCCTGGTTTCGTCTTGTTTTATTTTTTCCTCCCTTCCCCTATGATCCTCTGCCTTGTTTCTTAAATTCCTCATATCAGTGAGATCATATTACAATCTTTCTCTGGTCGACTTATTTCACTTAGCATAATACCCTCTAGTTCCATGTCATTGCAAATGGCAAGATTTCATTTTTTGATGGCTGTGTAATATTCCATTGTATATGTATGTGTGTGTATATATATATACGCACATACATTGCTGCTATAAACACTGGAGTGCACATGCCCCTTCGGATCATGACATTTATATCTTTGGGATAAATACCCAGTAGTGCGATTGCTGGGTCGTAGGGTAACTCTATTTTCAACTTTTTAAGGAACTTCCATACTGTTTTCCAGAGTGACTGTACCACCTTGCATTCCCACCAACAGTGTAGGAGGGTTCTTCTTTCTCCGCATCCTTGCCAGCATCTGTTGTTTCCTGACTCGCTAATTTGAGCCACTCTGACTGGTGTGAGGTGGTATCTCATTGTGGTTTTGATTTGTATTCCCCAGATGCCGAGTGATGTTGAGCACTGTTTCATGTGTCTGTTGGCCATTTGGATGTCTTTGCTGGAGAAATGTCTGCTCATGTCTTCTGCCCATTTCTTGGTTGGATTATTTGTTCTTTGGGTATTGAGTTTGATGAATTCTTTATCGATTTCTGGATACTAGCCCTTTCTCTGATATGTTATTTGCAAATATCTTCACCCATCCTGTCAGTTGTCTTTTGGTGAGTTTGTGGTAATTTGTTGGCAGCAATCAGAAAGAAATGTAGGAACTTCACATGTGGCCTTTCTTTATGCTCTTTCTGGCCTTCAGGTCTTTGCTTTAGCTGTTCTCTTGGCACAGAGTGCCTCTTTCTGGTCCCTCTCCTCAGCTGGCCCACTTCCAATTCTGCTGAAAGTTTCCTGACTCCCCAGGCTTGGTTTCTCCTTCTTTTGTGTTCCTTGAGCACTTTGCATAACTCTCTGCTATATCACTTATGACATTTTATTATAATACAGCCTTCTACTTGCCTGATGCTTGTTTTTGACAATGGACTTCTTGAGGGTAAGGATCCTCTATTTTACCTCTTTCTGTCCCCAGTAATCAGGAGAGGGCCTGGTAAATAGCAGTTCATCCAAGTTTGTGGAATGAAAACAATCAAACAGAAGACCACAATAAGGAACCAGGTCATCTAAAGTCACCTTCACAAAAGCGACTCGCTCCGCAAGCTACTTTTACCTTGTCTTCTCTGGCCCATTTCTGACTGCCACAAAAGGGTGGAACCCTGTCTCTCCACCCCCACACCCCAGGCCCCAGGAAGACTTCCCATTCCCTTTCCAGTCAGTTTGACCTTGAACTGCTCCATCTGACGGCATCCTAAATCAGACTACCTTCCCAAGTACCATGCAATGTGAGCGTGACCCTATGTCAGTATTTCTGGTGGTTGAGGCTCTACGCGTCAGCCAATGATTAATGAGGTGAAGAAAGGTTTCCTGAATTTTAAGAGCAGATCTACTTACAAACGGGTACACTTGTTACGTTGTCTGTAGGAAAAGTAACAACAATTTAGTCAATGTTCTTTTAAATCATCCCATTTTTTTCCCAACATAAAGTAAGTTTCAGATAAATTAAAAAAATTTTTTTAAAGATTTTATTTATTTATTTGACAGAGAGAGACCCCCAGGAGGCAGAGAGGCAGGCAGAGAGAAAAGAGGAGGCAGACTCAGACGTAAGTAAAAAATTTAAACCATCATCTGCTGTCCCTCTATTCCTAAACATTGAGAACATTTGATAAAAGCTTGTTACTAATTTTAAAGTTAGTACATTCCTATTGTCAAAAATATAAACAATGCAGAAGAACGTAACGTGTAAAGAAATACCCACTTCCACTCCCCAGAATTAAGCACTATTAATACTTGGCCGTGCTTCCATCTAGCCTTTAAAAAAACAAAAGAAAACAAAGATGTCGGGGCGCCTGGGTGGCTCAGTGGTTTAAGCCTCTGCCTTTGGCTCAGGTCAAGATCTCAGGGTCCTGGAACCGAGCCCTGCATTGGTCTCTCTGCTCAGCAGGGAGTGTGCTTCCCCCTCTCTCTCTGCCTGCCTCTCTGCCTACTTGTGATCTCTCTCTCTGTCAAATAAATAAAATCTTAAAAAAAAAAAAGAGAGAGAGAGAGAAAGAAAACAAAGCTGTAAAGCAACGTTTTAAAAAGGAAAAAAAGCCCAAGATCTCAACAACACTAATGAAAACAAATAACAAATATTCCACAAAACTGACTTGGGTCAATTAAAAAAAAAAAGAAAGCTAGTCTTGGGTGGCTCAGTCATTAAGCGTCTGCTTTTGGCTCAGGTCATGATCTGGGGTTCTGGGATTGAGCCCTACATTGGGCTCCCTGCTCAGCAGAAAGCCTGCTTCTCCCTCTCCCACTCCCCCTGCTTGTGTTCCATCTCTCACTTTGTCTCTCTCAAATAAATGAATAAGATCTTTAAAAAGAAAATGCTGGGGCGCCTAGGTGGCTCAGTGGGTTAAAGCCTCTGCCTTCGGCTCAGGTCATGATCTCAGGGTCCTGGGATGGAGCCCCGCATCGGGCTCTTTGCTCAGCGGGGAGCCTGCTTCCCCCACCCGCCCCCGGCCCGCCTGCCTGGCTCTCTGCCTACTTGTGATCTCTCTCTCTGTGTCAAATACATAAATAAAATCTTAAAAAATAATAAAAATAAATAAAAAATAAACAATAAATGCTAACGTTACTTTTATGAGAAGCAAACCTAATTCTGTGGGGAATGGTCTTTGTGGGCCTCTTGCCACACCAACCATCTTGGCTATTCAGTATACAGCGGACAGCAATAGTGGGATGGACGAGGGCTCTCGTAGTACTTTATCCGCATTGGTGACCCACATAGCAGCTGCATTTTGTAAGTGGTGAAAATAAGACAGCTGAAACTGAGGTCTTAACACGCCTTTACAAGCCGATGGCTGAAAAGCAACCTGGAGTCTTAAATGTGTTTCTAGTCTCTGCTCCGCTTCTCATCCTTGAGGACTTGGCAGCTGTGTGGCACCACAGGTGATAGCTTAGATAAATAAATACGATGTGTGAAGTGATTTTATTTAACCTCCAAGGTTAAATAAAGTTCAAGGTGGAGCCCTAGAGTTTACCTGTCAATATGGCCTTAGTTGTGACTGTTTTCAAGAATATGGACTTTGTGGCTGATTTATTTCCTTCAACCATGCCTTATGTATACTTTCCAGAATCAGCTACAGGGTTGGCCTTGAAAAAGCAGCCTCTTTAGGTCCGGGCGAACTTGGGTGTATTTGCACAACAGGTTGAGGAGATTAACATCTGAAATGGATTCTGTTTTTGCCTGTTTACTTTCGTGACAGTGCAGAAGATACGGACTTTGCAAACAATAGTGAGAATCTCACAAAATTCACACTCACATTCCACTCTTGCCATAATTCAGCTCCACTCTTGGGTTTTGCCCTTTGAAAATATTTTTTTTACCATCTTTTCACCTTTGCCTTCCCAGCATATAGCACAGGAAGGGGTCCACAAGAGGCCCATCATTGTAGGCTAGCCCAGCCCAGATTTCACATGGGTGGGACTACATGGAGATAGAGAGACTGAGAAGCGTGGTTCCCTGGGGGCTATCTTAGACACTTGCTGCCAGGGGCACCTGGGTGGCTCAGAGGGTTAAGCCTCTGCTTTCCACTCAGGTCATGATCTCAGGGTCCCAGGATCGAGCCCTGCATCCGGCTCTCTACTCAGCAAGGAGCCTGCTTCCCTCTCTGCCTACTTGTGATCTCTTTCTCACTGTCAAACAAATAAATAAAATCTTAAAAAAAAAAAAATAAGAAACTAGCTACCATAGAGGGACACTCTGGGAAGGTCCATTGGTTGATGAGCTAACAAACTTGATAGAGGACCCGGGACATCATCCAGAGCCTAGTATAGTTTATATTAAGTATTTTTTAATATAATAAATCATTGTAAGTATTTATTATCAATAAATCTTAATGTAGGGAAGAATGTAAGAAAAAGATAAAGACAGGCAAATATAGGAAGGGTAAATTGTTGGGCCCTTCCAGCCAGAGACAAAAGAGCATTTAGAAGTAGTACCGTGGCTTTAGAACTTGCGTGCATGCACCAAAGGACTCAGAGAATGAAGGGGCCTGTGAGTCCAGGCTGGGGAATTTGGCCTTGACCCTTCAACTATGAGAGCTACTGAAAAAAAAAAAACCCCACTTGAGGTAATGGAGAAGAGAGGTGTGGAAGTGGTCTGGGGAAGCTGGTGCTGGAGACAGTGAGGTCAGTTAGGCTACCGCAGTGCGTCCCAGGGAGGAAGGAAGAAAGTAAGTGTTAAGGGAAAACCGTCACAGGGGAGGCAGAGGAGGAAACAGATTCGAAATAGTCCTGAGCAGACCAGCAGACCAAGTATTCTGTGATTTGTGATGTGACTAAGAGGATTTGAACACATATGTTCGAGGACATTTATCTTAATATGCTGCAATTCCTTCCATATATTGTTTATTAAAAACTAACACATTGTATGAATATCTATGATTTCAAAGTAAACACACCATGAGAAAGGGCACATTCCTAAAGCTTATTTTTTTGAAGGTTTTATTTATTTATTAGAGACAGAGAGAGAGAGAAAGCATGAGCAACATGGGGAGGTGCAGGGGGAGAGGAAGAAGCAGACTCCCTGATGCAGGGCTTGATCCCAGGACCCCGGGATCATGACCTGAGCCTAAGGCAGATGCCCAAATGACTGAACCACCCAAAGCTTCTGATGTAAAACAAAATGTGAACTTTGTGTAATGTGATGTTTTATTTTTTATTTATTTTTTTAAAAAGATTTTATTTATTTATTTGACAGAGAGAGAGAGATCACAAGTAGGCAGAGAGGCAGGCAGAGAGAGAGGGGGGGGATGCAGGCTCCCCGCCGAGCAGAGAGCCCGATGTGGGGCTCGATCCCAGGACCTTGAGATCATGACCTGAGCCAAAGGCACAGGCTTAACCCACTGAGCCACCCAAGTGCCCCTAACATGATGCTTTAAATTAAGGTGCAGATCTTCCCTTATATCATTTCCCCTGCTTTTTTTTAAAAAAATTTTTAATAGGCACCATGCCCAGTGTGGAGCCCAATGTGGGGCTTGAACTCATAACCCTGAGATCAAGACCTGAGCTGAGATTAAAGTCAGATGCCTAATTGACTGAGCTCCAGAGATACCCCTCACTCCTTAATAACATGTCTCATGGCGACCAAAGACACCTTGTCTTTCTTCATAGGGATCCCATCTTACCCAAGCAGCATAAAAGCATAATTTTAAGAACAATTCAATTTCCAAGTCCAGTCTTTAAATGGATAAGCTAAGCAGTCAGCTATTTCCGCATGGATAAACTGGGTGTTTTGTCTTGACTGGTCACTACCAGTCCATGTGGAGTTTCCAAGGTGCCAAGAAGGCATGCTCAGGTTTTGGAGCTAAAGGAAAAAGATAAATCTATCATTTCCCCTTTCATGATCCATCCTTACCCACAATGCACACTGAATTGCCTCCTGGTCCAAGGTCTGATCAGGAGACCGAAACAACACAAGTTACCCCCCAGGGAGAAGAATCAGACATGAGAAACTATGAATGAAGAGAAGAACATGAAGGTATCGTGTAAGTAGTGAATGTGAAAGCCAGCGCCCCTGCTCGGGCTGGGACAACGAAACAGAGAGGTTGTAAATATGAAAGCTTAGAAACTTGAAGGGGATGCCCCCCAGAGCTGAGATCTCTGAGGAGGGACTGCTGGCCAAAGGGCACGATGTCTTTGTGAGATTTTTGATGCCCTTGTGGAGGCGTTGATTCTGGAAAATTCCAAACCGGAATGAGCTGTTGCTAGTGGACTAAATTGGCACTGTCAGAAGAAGCCTGTCCCGCCTCTCACTGAAATGAAGAAGCAGAAACAAGTCCCCCCTCCTGCCTTGTGCCATCCAGCCTCCCTCTAGTGCCTCCTACTGGTTGACAGAACCAAACCCACAGCCAGTTGCCAAAGGAGAAACGTAGGTCTTCGGTGTCTGGGCTCAGTCCCAGCGTCACAAAGGAGAGTTCAGAAGGGTGGGTTTGAGACCAAGAAATAAGAGCTTAATGATTGCATTTGGATTTAAAAGTGTTTGACATGAGTTCTCCCCGCACCTTCTTTTCTTCCTGTCTTTCTTTCTTCCTTTATTTAAAACTTTATTTATTTAAGTAATCTCTACACCCAAGGTGGGGCTCGAACTCGTGACCCTGAGATCAAGAGTCACATGCTCACGCACTCTTCCAACTGAGCCATCCAGGTGCCCTACCCTCCTTTCTTTCTCATTTCTAGTACAACTTTCTCCTTCCAAAGAGGATTTGAGTTAGTTTCCAACAAAGGCACATACTAAATAGGACATTTAGACACAAAAGGTTAAAATAGATAAAATAAAGATCAAGCACCACTCAGAGCATTATTTTCAAAACTTTTTATGGCAACCAAGGTGGAAATATATTTTGTACTATGACTTATTAGATATTTATGCTTATGACTGAAAAAAGGTTCATGAAGCAATACTCAATCACTATAATGTACTATTTTCTATTCTATTTTATTTAGTTTTTTAGAAATCTGATAACCCACTGAACTGACTTCATCAATGACTAAGAGGCTGCAAGCTATTGTTTGAGAACCACTGAAAGAGAGGAAGGGGAGATCCAGTGTTTTATAATTACATATAACATTTAGGGCCCATTTCATATCAAAAAGTACTTTTCACACACTTGTTTTATTTAACTCTCACAGCAATCCTGTGGTGTGGGTATTTCCCCCAATTTACTTTTTTTTTTTTTTTAAGATTTTATTTATTTGACAGAGATAGACACAGCAAGAAAGGGGACACGGCAGGGAGAGTGGAAGAGGGAAAAGCAGGCTTCTTGCTGAGCAGGGTGCCCGATACAGGGCTCGATGCAGAACTCAGTGTGGGGCTTGATCCCAGGATGCTGGCATCATGAGCCGAGCTGAAGGCAGATGCTTAAGGACTGAGCCACTCAGACGCCCCTAAAATGACAATTTTTATATAGACTCTTGGTAATAGTGGTAGAGCTTGCTAGCTGACCCTAGTATCCACTCTACCCTTCCTTTTTAATGCTCTTCCCTCCCATTTTTTTCTTTTTAAATTGTATTTATTTATTTGAGAGAGTGAGAGAGAGAGAGCATGAGCAGGGGGAGGGGCAAAGGGAGAAGCAGACTCCCCACTGAGTGGGGAGCCCAATGTGGGGCTTGATCCTGGGACTCTGGATCATGACTTGAGCTGAAGTCAGACGCCTAACTGACTGAGCCACCCAGGTGCCCCTCCCCTCCCACTTTTAATTAGACAAATCGAGGGGCACCTGGGGGGCTTAGTGGGTTAAAGCCTCGGCCTTCAGCTCAGGTCATGATCTCAGGGTCGTGGGATCGAGCCCCGCATTGCATCGGGCTCTCTGCTCAGCAGGGAGCCTGCTTCCCCCCTCTCCCTCTGCCTGCCTCTCTACTTGTGATCTCTCTCTCTCTGTCAAATAAATAAATAAAATCTTTAAAAATAATTAGACAAATGACCATCCGGAATAAAGACTACATTTTCCAGCCTGCTGTGCAGGTAGGTGTTCTCGTGTAACTAAGTCTTGTTAATCAAGCGTCAGTGAGAGTGGTGTGACTTCCTTGAAGGGTCATTAAAGCTAAGGGAACTGTACGCATTTTCTATTGCTATAATAACAAATCAGCCCACACTTGTCAGCTTAAAGCAACACAGATTTATTATCTCCCGGTTTCCGCAGGTCAAAAGCCCCCTTTGGCTCTTTGTGTGTCTCTGCTCCAGGATTCACAGGGTCAAAATCAAGTTGCTGGCCAAATGGGCTCTTCTGGGAAGGCTCTGGGAATAATTCGGGTTCCTGGCAGTATAGGACTGAGGTTCCCATCTTCTTGCTATCACTTGGGGGCACCTCTTCACTCCCAGGGGCCTCTCTCCGGTCCTTGTACCTGGGTCCCCACATCCCAGGGCCAGCAATGGAACAGCAAATTGTCTCACACCTGGAAGCTCCCTGACTCGCTCTTCTGTGGCACCTCTCGGATTGTAGCTAAGAGAAAGTTCTCTGCTTTTAAGGGTTTCTATGATCAGATTGGGCCTACCAGCTAATCTGGCATGATCTCCGTATTTTAAGGTCTTTAAGTTAATATTTACTGACACCAAAATTATCATGTGTAATAATCACTAGAAGTAGAGTTCTGTGTATTCTATAATGGGGCCAAGAATCTTGAATGCATGCTGATGATATAACATATATTTAAGGTCTCCATATGTTCTATGTTTAGGAAAAGATTCCAAGCAATTCAACTTGAAGGTGAATTGTAAAATATCGCTTAAGGTTTGAGGTATCTATCCTTTCAAAAGCCATATGGCATCTCATTTCTAAAGAATAATAATTTAAATTGTTTTTTGCTTTTTTAAAGATTTTACTTATTATTTGACAGAGAGAGAGAGAAAGAGAGAGATCACAAGTGGGCAGAGAGGCAGGGAGAGAGAGAGGGGGAAGCAGGCTCCCTGCTGAGCAGAGAGCCCGATTTGGGGCTCGATCCCAGGACCCTGAGATCACAACCTGAGCCGAGGGCAGAGGCTTTAATTTACTATGCCACCCAGGTGCCCCTAGAGAAAAATAATTTTAATAAAAAAAGGAATAAAATTTTATTCTTCCCATTCTATCTCATGATATATAAATACAGCATATTTTAATATAGGAACCTGGCATTGACAGGTTATCAGTAGGTGGCCCAAAAGAACCACTTTAGCCAGCCACTTTTGCTTTTCAAACAGTTACTGGTAGTAGAACTTGACCTCCCCTTCCTACCCAGAGTTACCTGCAGGTAATTTCCCACTGCTCAAGTTGTCCACACATAGCAATTTCCTGAAGGTGGCCAGCTAAGAGGCTATATGGCACACCCACTTAGTTCCTCTGCAGGGGGACCTTCCTGCTTCCTGTTGTCCTGCCTCAGTTTCCCATTATATTTATTGCCCCCAGATCTAGCTCGCCAGAATGGGTTTGAGTAAAATTTGATTCCGTGTCAACCCAGAATTTCCCTCTTCTGACCCTTCTAACTACTTGATTTTCAGGAAGATTTCTAGATGACGTTGTTGGAGTACGAAAGACCTTAGTTGTGAAATTTTTCCTTGGAAAGAAAAAAATGAATTCCTTGTGCACTCATACCGTACTTTAGCAATCAGTCAGATTCCCTCAAAGTTCCAAGCTGTGTACAGACAGTTTTTCCTGGCTTCAGACTTTGTGTCAACACAAAGAACTGAGACTGTGAACGGTTTTCAGCAGCAGTGATGTCATCAGACACTTGGGAGGTAGCTGTGCTGGGCAGAAAAAAATGAGTACAGAGTATGGTGTCTCTGGTCTTCAGATACACATTGCTCATTGTCACCACTGAAACTCACTTAAGATGCACCCTAAACATAGTCACACGAACATACATAGGCATAACCAAACAGGCAAAGATAGGGAGACTCACTCTAAGACACCACACCTACATAGACACAAAGATCTAGAGAGAAAGAAAAGAGGGGAGAGAGAACGAGGGAATGGGAACAGGTAGATTTCATCAACACCAAAGGACACTGCAATGCTTTGATTTCATTTGAACTTAAATGCATTGAACTGAAATGTTGCAGAGGAGATGGAGAGGGTGACAGCACCCGACCAAGGGGGCCAAAATGAATTTGGGAAACCAAAACAGCCCTGGTGGTTCAAAAGGAGAACTCTGGGAACCTGAGTGGATTCCTATTTATTCAGGTAAGTTCACAGGTCATCAATCCAATTTCCATGACTGCAGATGCCGAGACCAGCAGGAGAAGAAGTGATCTGATTTTTTTAAAAACTGTGAGTACTTCCAGAACGAGCACGTGTATGACTTCCAGAGGTGCTCGGCACAGAGTAAGAGCCCAATAAAGGTTGCTGGACGCATTTGGGCACCGGTCCCAGATTGAAAGGTCCAAGCGAGTTACAGGTATCAAAACTATAGGCAGATCCTGAAAATCCCAACTTTCAGGTGTGTTATTATTGCATGGTATGAATTTTGCTTTTAAGGTGAGAATTTCTGCATGTAACTGTTAGCAAACACAGGAAGAACTATATTTCAGAAGAAAAAAGAGATTTTTGTTTGCGGTGCCCCATACCTGGCACGGTGTGATTGCGGCGCTATTCACAAGGGGTCTCCATAGCTCAGGCTCCCTCCTGCCCAGCGGGGTGCTTTCCTATGTTTTCCACCCCAGCTCCCACTCTCTCGTCGGCTTCGAGTGTGCGTGGGAGTGTGCGTGGTGAGGAGCTCCGTGCGGAATTTTCCGAATCCCCGATTGGCCTTTTTGGCAAGAGCTGGGGGACCCTGCCGCAGTAGGCGCGGGAGCAGGGAGCGCTCATCTCGGCTCCCCCAGCGCCCAGCAGCGCTCCACCAACCTCGTAGTCTTAGATTCCGGAGGCGCGGGGCATGGCAGGGCTTGTGGCCCCAGCTTGGATGCTCATCTCGGTTGGACCGGCGTGGAGGTGCAGGCGGACGCTCGTGGGCTTGTCTGCGCGGTGACCAGAGCCCCCGCTGTCCGGTGGTCTTGGAGCGCACTCGCCCGACGCGCGCGCACTTGCGCGAGGAACTGTGTGCGGCGTTGCGGGAGCCCAGCTCATCTTCCCCGCCGAGAACACTTTCCCCGAGAACTTTCGAAGGCTACCGGTATCTGCTTCTTCCTCTGAGAAGCATGCCCGGCCAGAGGAGCAGAGGGAGGCTGACAGCCCTACCGGAGAGGCAGGTACCAGGGTCACCTGAGGAGTTCTGGGACCTAGGGATTGGCGGAAAGAGGCCCTTCTCAAGGCCCTGCTGGCTGTTTTTTGTTTTGTTTTGTTTTGTTTTGTTTTGTTTCTGGGCTCCTGGGATATCTCATCTTTACCGGCCTCCTCACTCCGGAGACTAGGCTCTGTGCGAGGGTTTGGGCTTGGGGCTCCAAGTGCGCCCGCCACTCGGGCCCACGGTTCGTCTGCATTTACCCGAGGGTGGCCACGCAGAGTTTGAGATTCACGCGTCGAGCACCCTGTGGGGCCTGATCTAGCCTCCTTGGCCAAGAGAGTTCGACACAAAGTCGTCCGCCCAGTCTTCGCCGCTCCGGTGGAGCACCAAGTGGCTCTCCCGACCCGGGAGCTCGTCCTTCGTTCTTCCTCTCTTCCAGGCTCATCTGGCTGGCTAGGCTGCGCTCTGTGCTGCCTCCTTGGGCCTCCCTGGAAGCCCGGCCTTTACTGGCAACATCAGCTAACCTCTGCCACTGCCACCATCCTCACCCCCACCGCGGGTACTGGCAACGAGGCGCCAGGCTCCGTAATAAACACTTCAAAGACACCATCCCATTTTATCCCGCCACGAGCCCATTTTATGGAAGAGGAAACAGAATTAAGTGGTTAGTTCAAGAATACCTTGAGTTTTCTGGATTGCGTGCCGAGGGCGCGGGGACTTGAAAGCTGGAGCCCTTCTCCATGGGAGGCACCGCTCTGGCATCCGGTCTTGGAGTCGCGGTAAGCGGCGAAACTGCGCTCTCGGCGAAGCTTAGAATCCCGAGCCCGGTAGCGAGCAGTTGGAGACCACACGCCTGGCCGGGAGTCAGCACTTGTGCCGGCATCTGCGCCCTCGGCAGCCCGAGCCTGCCCCAAGGGGCTCCACACTTCTTCTCTTTGGGTTGGCGAACCCTCCAGCCCGCGCGGAGAGGCCACCGCACAGTCCGGGCAGCGCGCGAGATTGGGACGCGAGCCTCGGGGAGGGAGGCTGGTTACTCTGGAGCGCCGGAACCCAGCTTGGCCTCCGAGGCCAAGTCTCTCGTGCCTCCACCAACTGGGGGGCTTGTGTAAAAGGGGGGCAGTTTCACTTACCTGGTGAAGGTTGCTGTGGGAAATCAGAAGCTTATTTATGAGGAAGGGAGTCATAAAACTAGGAAGTGTTAAGGCTCACTGGTTATATGAACAAGTCCCTTTAACAGTGACAGAGTGGGGGGGGGGCGGGGGTGGTTTGTCAAAGGAGAGCGGCTTTAGGGCTGGCAGGAGACCCGGTGAATCTCTGCAGCGGCCACTCCTGGCTTGCTTCCGGAAGGAACGATGGTCATAAAGTGAAAGGATGACTATTTCTAGATCGTGAATTAAACACTTCACATGCAGGACACCTGGGTGGCTCAGGCACTAAGCGCCTGCCTTTGGCTCAGGTCACGATCCTAGCGTCCTGGGATGGAGCCCCAAAACGCGCTCCCTGCTCCGCAGGAAGCCCGCTTCTCCCTCTCCCACTCCCCCTGCTTGTGTTCCCTCTCTCGCTGTGTCTCTCTCTGTCAGATAAAGTCTCAAAAACAACAACACTTTACGTCCATTCTTCGGTTTAAATCTTACAACTCTGTGATGTAGTATTTACTTCCACTTTGCAGACGGGGAAATTGAGGCACGGAGAAGTTGGATAATTTTTATCAAGGTCACCGGTCAGTATTTGAGGGACATGGGTGTGAAGGCAGATCTGCGAGACTCCAAGACTCTGGAGCCCAGGGATGTGTGGCGAAGCTGCAGGGCAAGGTCATCTTCTCTCCGATGATGTATCTCCCTGATGAGAAAGTTCCCCTTTCTGATCAATGGGGCCTCCTGTACTTCCGTGGGGCATTATGACTCAGTTTCTTTCTCTCAAAAAACAAAAACAGCGAAACCAAACCAAACCAACAACAGAATAAAAGCAAGTCCTGCCAGTCTCTTTGCAAAGACAATAGCAGCTACCGCTGGGAGCGAGCCAATGGCCCACAAGGGTGGGGCACTTGCTCTGGTGGTGCCTTTCCTTACGCAGCAGAAGGGGGAGCAGGTAGGTGGCCCCAGAGATCTGGAGCCCACTAAGTCAGGGCCTGTTTGTCCCTAATACGAGACACTGCTGGCCTTGGGGCTCCTTGGATGGAGACTTATCCAAAGCAACACTTCCTTCAGAAGAACCCCTAAGAAAGCCTTTGCTCCGACCTCTGTTTGGGGAGGAACAAGGAGACCTGGTCAAGGCGTTGGCCAGCTGGTGCGTTTTCCTGGCCACAGCATGGCCGGCATGGGCAGGATGGGCTGCTTTGGGCTCCATGCCATTTGGCACTAACCAGTGCACTTAAAACCCCCCGGCTTCTGGGCTATATTGCCTGAGAAATTCACCGTAGTAGTGAGTCAAGTTAAAAACGAAACAAAACAGGGGCGCCTGGCTGGCTCAGTGGGTTAAAGCCTCTGCCTTCGGCTCAGGTCATGATCTCAGGGGTCCTGGGATGGAGCCCCATGTCGGGCTCTTTGCTCAGCGGGGAGCCGGCTTCCCCCTCTCTCTCTGCCTGCCTCTCTGCCTACTTGTGATCTCTCTCTGTCATTCATTCATAAATAAATAAATAAATAAATAAATAAAATCTTTTAAAAAAAACGGGGAGCCTGCTTCTCCCTCTCTCTGCCTGCCTCTCTCTGCCTACTTGTGATCTCTGTCAAATAAATAAATAAATAAATAAATAAATAAATAAATAAATAAATAAAATCTTTAAAAAAAACCCAAAAACATAACAAAACCGAAAATCCACCAGCTCATACGTTGCCCCAACCTCAAACCCAAATGTGGTGTTTCTTAACTGCCCCCTCTTCCCTGTATCAAGCAAATAAATGCTGCTTTAATTAAAAAAAAAAGAAAAAAGAAATGGAATCTTTGCATGGCACGAGAATCTTATACAAAGCAAGGGAAATCAGTTTGCATCGCTTTTCCACGTCATCCATATTTATTAAATGTTTTCCACAAACACCCTCCGAAACCCAAGGCCAGGACCCTGAAACAAGCCACTGATGTGGAAACTACAGGCCTGGTTGCAAAGAACTGTTAGGTAATTTTAAAAATTTAAATAAAAATAACCAGCTTTCAAACTCCCGGACCATGTACATGTTCGTCATTTCTAAAGGTGTGGGAATCATACCGTCTCTGTGAATAGTTCCCAAGGTGGGTCAGGCCATGCTGCTCGCCTGAGACTAGCAACTAAATCCACATCCTAAAAAGAAAGCTCCTAATAGCTTCAGTTCAGTGATGGCTCAGTTGGGGGGGGGGCATTTTTCTCCCCCAAATCCCTTGCTCTAGACTCATCTCCACCTTGGGGGCACCTTGATGCCCTCTGGACGTACAGGGACTCTAGTAAGGCCTTTAGATCCCAGCCCTGCTGTTGCCCAAGCCACCCTTGCAAGACGTCCTCTTCTTCGGAGGAAAGAGATGTAGACGGAAGGAGGTGAGCTGGTGAGGCAGTGGCTACACTACAAAGGATTTTTAAAAAGGAAGAGGAAGGCAGAGGGAGGAGGAAGCAGAATACGCAATGGATGCCTATTCCACGGGCATCGATTTCACGAGGTCTTTGAAACCTTCGAAGTTTCCTTTCAGTTATGTAAAGGCAGAAGCCTGAGTAAAAATTGGCTCTGTTTCAGGATAGGTTAAGGCGCTCCGTCCAGCTGGCCTGCAGTGTATTGGGGAGCATTCCAGCTCCTAGTTTCTGTGGGGGGCAGGGTGGCTCCTCTAACGAGGTCCACGGTTCTGGAGTGCTAGGACCTGCACAGCAGCAGCAGATGTCGCCAGTCCAACAATATCACCGAAGAGGACCCAGATATTATAGAAAACCTTTCTTCTCCTTCCGGAAGGTCTGCTGGTGTCTCCCCAAGGCGCCCCGATTGGCACAGGCACCTGAGAACTCGAGTTCTCCCCTTCCATCCGGGGTGGCGTCGGCGGTTCCTGGCTCCTTGAACGGCCAGGGGACCAGGGCTGTTTGTCCACACCCAGGTCCTACCACTGCTCCCCCTCTTTCCCAGTGGTTGAAGCCGCCTGGCCAGGAGGAGACCCCACCTCTCACCGGGGTTCTTGAGGTCGCAGGGGTGCCACACTGGAGGGCTGCGGCGAAGCGCTAAGGCCGGGAGGCAGGCGTCCTTCTCGGGCGGCAGCGGGGACAGCGGGCGGCACGGCACCGCCCGGGGGCAGCGATGGCGGCAGCGCCAGCAGCTCCTCACCGGAGGTCACCGCGCAGTCCTGCTCGGGGTCAGCATCCACGCCACCCCCGGCCGCTGGCCCGCAGCTGCGCTTCTTGTCCTCCTCCTTTTTCCATTTCATGCGGCGGTTTTGGAACCAGATCTTGATGTGTCTCTCGGTCAAGTTCAGCATGACGGCCAGTTCCACCCTGCGAGGTCTGGAGATGTATTTATTGAATAGGAACTCCTTCTCCAGCTCCAGCAGCTGCGCACGCGTGTAGGCAGTTCGTGTCCGTTTGTTTTCTTCTGGCTCCGCAACATAGGCGCCTCCTGTGGGCGACAGGGCACGTGAGTGTGGTCCCTGGACCCCTGGCTTCTCCTGCCCCACCCACGAAGCCCAACACTTCAGCCCAAATCCTAGGAGCCCTCGTCCTCCCAGGTGCTCCCACCCCCAAGTGCGATCTCCTATCCCAGAGCTCAGTCTGGGCTCATGCAGCCCTTCTCTAGTAAAGGTCGTTTTTGTCTTGTCTTTTCTTTTTAAAGATTTTATTTATTTATTTGACAGAGAGAGTGAGAGAACATAAGCAGGGGGAGCGTAAGAGGGAGAGGGGGAAGCAGGCTCCCACCAAGCAGGGAGCTCAATGCAGGCCTCCATCCCAGGACCCTGGGATCATGACCCCAGCTGAAGGCAGACGCTTAACCATCTGAGCCACCCAGGTGCCCAAGGTCACCTATTTTGGAGGTCAGGCTCTCTCTGTAAGCGGGCAGTGGGCTCTATCAACCAGTGGTTTTTCAGTGGGTTCACTTGGCCAGTGTTCGGGTTGATGGTGATTAAAATGCACACACAATAGATATCTAAACCCACACGATTCCACAAAGGAACAAATGCTTTTAATATAAGGCTTTTTAAAAACCACAGCTTTCTAACCATGACCCACAGTAAGAATACATTTCAGATCATTACCCAGTTCGCACACTGACATAGAACGGACACAAAAAAATTTCAGGACATATGCAACTGATAAATTACTGAACTCTAAAAAAAATTTCAGGACATCGGGCGCCTGGGTGGCTCAGTTGGTTGTGCGACTGCCTTCGGCTCGGGTCATGGTCTCGGAGTCCGGGGATCGAGTCCCACATGGGTTCCCGGCTCTGCGGGGAGTCTGCTTCTCCCTCTGACCTTCTCCCCTCTCATGCTCTTTCTCGCTCTCTCCCAAATAGATGAATAAATAGAATCTTTAAAAAAAAAAATTTCAGGACATAAAACCAACCTTTACTACGTATGATACTATCTAGTAGTAAACTATTGTTTACTATTATTAATATATATAAATAGTAAATAAATACATATAGTAAAAATATTAAAACTATATTAATAGTAAAACATTGTTTACTATTATTAATATATATTAATAGTAAATTTACATAGTACATAGTATATAGTAAATATAGAAAAATGTATTAAGTTTTGTATATAGTTTTGTAATAGTAAACAGTTTACTATTAATATATATTAATAGCAGATATAATAAATAGTATGTAGTAAATACATAAAAATATATTAATAGTAAACTACTTCTACTATTTCATTTTCTAAAAAAGATCTTGGCCCAGTTAACTGCTTTCCCGATCAACTTATAAGTGTAACCCTCATTGTGAAAAACCTTGAGCAGCTAAGAACCCTGAGATTAAGACATATATTGTTATATCTGACCATGTGTTATCTGTCTATATAGTTATATTGTCAAAATCATCCTCGACTCAAGAGCTGGTAAATTCTCTATAATTCTCTATAATTGTTTTAATCTCCGCCGGATCCCTGCCCTGGAGAACAGAAACGATTCTGGGCCCCAAGGAATGACGCTGTCAGCCCTGGCCTCTGTGTCCTGGGCCCCAGATGCTGGAAAGGTGAGCGGGGAGCCTCGGGGGTCGGATTCCCCCTGGGAGAGGAGAGCTCTATGGAGGGTGGGAGAGTGGTAGAGTCAAAGGCTCAGGCCTTCCAGCTTAAAGCCCGGGTGGCAAGGAAGAAACCGCTGGTCGGACAAATTACTGCGGCACACCTGCTGTTTGCCGCTGTGCTTCCAGGCCTTGAGCTTTTTTCCTTTTTCTGCGCGATGCCGACTGTACCCTGCGGTTGAGTTAAGTTCCACCAACATTCTAGGAAGGCGCCTAAGTCTGCTTGTCTTAGGACAGAGTCTGGGATATTTCTCCTGTGACTGTTAGGAAGATTTAGGGAATTGAAAAGCTAGTATGGGTGTGTTTGGATGGAAGGGTTTCCCCCCAGGCCAAAAGGAGGGGCCCAGAACCCAAGGCTGAGGCTTGGGCCAGAGTCAGCAGAGGAGTCCTGGGGAGCATCTCCAGTCTTACATTTCTAAACTTTTCTGGGCATGGAAGAGAAGCAAGGGAGCCTTATGGAACGTTAAAATGGACCTCCGAGGTTCTTAAATTCAATCCACAATCTCTTGGGGCTCTGGCCGTCTTCCACTGGGGTCATGGAGGTGCTGCAAGCCACTGAGGCAGGGTCCACGACCCCAGAGACCTATGCTCAGGATGGAGGCTGTTGGTGGTGTTATGGAGATGTCGTCGAGTCCCCACAGCTGCGCCCTTCGCTAAGGCGCAGGGTGAGGCCGGTTTAAGGACAAGCCCGCCAGCGAGGCTGACGCGGTTCATTTTTGAGGTCGACGTTTTCAAAAGTTCCTATAATATTGTTAGTATTCCTATCTGTACTACAAATGGAAGCCCTTTGATCACGTTACTCTCCTCAGGGGTTTGAAAGCCCACTAGGAGCCGGCAGGCGCGTTAACAGACCCCTGAAGCTCTGCTCCTTCCAGAGCTTTTGGGGAGGGCCTCTAGGCCACAGGAGCACCCTACAGGCAGCGTCCAGGAAAGGGGGTTGCCCCCTTCCCTCTGGGCTGAGCTGGTAGCGGGTCAGAGGGCTCTGGCAAAGGCCTCACCCTCTGACTCCAACCTGAGGTTAGCCTTTCAAGGTTCCCCCCATCCCGGGGCAAGGCCGCCAATTTTCCATCGAATGTTATTGTTTGGCTCCTTAGGTCGGCCCGAGCCCAAGCTCCACCAGAGCAAGGCTCACACCCTGGGGGCAGGGTGGGGAAGTTACCCCGCTTCAGAACATTCCCTGCGGGGCCTCCCTAGGAGGGCCGGGAATGCCGGAAACACGGGTGCCCAGCCCCCACCCCTGGCGGACCGACCTGGTCCTCCCGCCTCCCAAGAATCCCGCATTTCCCAAGACTCCCCAGCGTCCGGCGGCGGCCGCGCGGGCGGCGTGAGTACGCAGAGGCGCCCCTCTCACCCGGGGCTGGGCCGTGCGTGCGGAGGACTACCGCCGCGTTCGGCCAGGTGCCGACTCCAGACCCCGACCCGCCTGCTCCTCACACTTGGCCTTCGCGAGAACGTGAATTGGGGGAGAGGCGAGCCCCGGGGCCCCTGGGCGAGCCAGGACACCGCAAGGCTCGCCGGGCTGCACCCAGACAGGACTCTGGGGTGTGGGGCGCCCCCCCCGCCTCGTTTTCCCCTACCCCCGACTACTGGAAGGAAGAGAAAAAAGTCAGCTACGCGCCATGCAGGTGTGACCGCAAGTGGCCGCGGCACGGAAGCGATAACA
Organism: Nasua narica; assembly: GCA_028533885.1. NCBI lineage: Eukaryota > Metazoa > Chordata > Mammalia > Carnivora > Procyonidae > Nasua > Nasua narica. The sequence continues at coordinate 65,548,477 of CM052810.1, forward strand.
TTGTGTAGCGGGCGGAACCCGCGGCCAGCTCGGAGCGAGGAAGGGGCCTGGGCGCCGCTCTCCGTCTCAGCCTCCGGGCTCCTGGGACGACCTTCTGTGACACGCCGGCGAACTAGGGCCACGGGGATCCAGTGCTCACGCCTCCCTGAAACGGCCGTGCAAGGAGGGCATCTCCTTCTTCCAACTTACTTGCTGGGAAGCAGCGCCGGGGAGACCCCTTGAAACGCTTCCGTGTGTTTGGAAGTGAACTAGCATCGCAGACGCCTCTACCAGCGGCTCATCTCCCAGGCTGAGCAGCCAGGTCTCGATCTTGCGGTGAGTACTCCCTGCACCTCCAACCTCCCAAACCCGGGCTGCCGAACGCCTTTGCAAACTTGGGTGCAGTCTGTCTTCCCTGCTTTTCTGCATCCACGGGGTGCCTCCGAGACTGCCTGCACTCCTCTAATGAAGCCTCCCAGGGCCGGAGGGGGCCCGGGACTCTAAAGGCGCGCTCTGGCCCGGGTCGGAAGCATCTCAGAGCCCCGCTCCGCTTCCTTGGTGCTCGCTCCGTGGAGTCCCGGCCAGGCGGATCCCCCAGGGGAGGAGGATCTGGAGGGTCTGACGCCTGGAGCTCGGCCAGGCCTTAGCTTTCTGTGGGTGCGCAAGCTGTTGAAGTTCATTGTACAGGAAAGAAGGGTTTAAGCTCCCAGGAGGAGAGCTGAGTGGAAAAGACTCTCCAAATGGGACCAGAAAGGCGCTTCTGTGCCGGATGGCCTAGTTGGCTCCATAGGTAGTTTAGTCTGACCCTGGGTGGTCCGTAGGGGCTGGGAAGGCGAACCGGTAGGGGGTTCTGGGGAGCATTTGGAGGTAGGGGCAGCCGGTACGAGAGCGGGAGAGGACAAAGAGGGTGGAGAGCCAGGCTTACCTGCCCACTGGCCTTTCCACGCGTGAGCCTTGGTGGACTTCATCCACGGGAAAGGCAGCTGGACACGGCTGGGCTCCTCCAGGGCTACTGGCTCAGCTCCATCCGGGAAGGGCCCCACCGGCGGGTGGGGGAGCGTGAGCTGAGCTGGGAGGTGGTGGTGGAGGTGCGCCACCGCGGAGTCGTCGGCGAGGGGAGGCACCTCGTATGGGGAGATGTCCGGGGGGCTGCCCTGCTCCAGAGCGCCCAGGGTCCCCGGGAACGGGGGCGGCGGCGGCGGGGGCTGGCGGCCCATGTACAGGCACGCAGGGGGACTGGCGCTGAACTCTGGCGCGGGGCCCCGCTGGAACGCGCATGGGTCCTTGTAGAGCTGCGTAGCTGCGTAGTACTGCTCCTCGCTGTTCATGGCTGCCTCCGGCTCTTGGACGCCAGGAGTAGGGAGCTGGAGCCGGGCAGTTGGAGCTCCCACTCCGGGAGCCACCCTTGCTCGCTTTGACAGCTCCGCTCTGCTCGCCGAGGGAACCCGCCACCAGCGGGGACGGTCGGGCCGGCCGCCGCGCCATAGGCTCCGCGGTGCCCCACGTGGCTCAGCCTGGGGCCATTATTGGCCTGGCCGATTGCCTTAAGAAGCAAGGCCCAGGTACCCAAGAGCACCTGCATTTGTTTCAATTTTCTCTCTCAGCTGAGTTTACCGCACGCACCTGTATGCGCAGCTGGCAGGGCTGTGTAAAGTGGAACACTCATGAGAATATTAAGATTTACATTCAGTTATAGAAATATATTCTCATCATACTTTGAGCCGTCCATGTTCCTTGTTTGCTAATGTACACAATACATTAGTTCATTCATATAATTTATAAATTTGTCTATGCCGAGGTTGTGTATTTAAACTTTTTTTTTAACTATTAGAAAATACAGTCAAAGAAAAGTTTACAGACTCCAGCTCTACAGGTTCGAAGCAGTTGGTCCTATTTTATTGATGAAATTTGTACAGAACCACAATGATGTCAGTGAGCTAGCTACATAAAGATTTGGCATTCATTGCATGTTGTTTTTTTTTTTTACCTGTGGCTGTGCTCGGGGGATTTCTGGAGTGTAAACTGTAATTTCAGAATCGTTCACAGTGCCTTTTAATTTTTTTTTTTTAATCTGAAGGGCATTTTAATTTTGATTTTGGGAAATTGGAGTTCATTTGACTAACTCAGTGCAGTTTCCTAATGTGGCGGGGGTGTGTGTGGGGGGAAGAAGTAGCGTCACTTCTTGTGGCTGGAAGGAGGGGACGGGTTGACATGGGGTTTCCAGATCCGTAATGGCTTTTCCACACATCCTGACACTCAGCCGGAATCTGTCAGCTGGAGAACCTGTCCTCCAGCATGGGACTGAAATAAGACAGGTCCGAGAGAGGGGGGGAAATGTTTGGAAAAGAATGAAAAGCGCTGCGTTTTTCTGACAGCCTCAATCTGGGGCTTCCACTGGCTGGGTAACTTCAGGGTATTCTAGGATCCTCACTTAAATAGGACGATTTTTTTTTTTTCCCTAACCGGAGTATGCGGACAGACTATTTCTGGGTCACAGGGAATGTGACCCAAGTCCTGGCCTGGGAATGACCAACGCAGCCGACCGTTTGCCCAGGGCATTCTGAGTGGCCTTGGACCAGGTCCTGCCAAAAGGACCACATTCCTCGAACCAACACGGAGGGTTTTAGAAAAACGACATATTCGCAGAAAAGCCTTGGCAAGAGGGACGTGAACCACTACGGCGGAAATCACTGCAATCTGACTTTCCTAAATCACAGACTACATGCAGGCCTTCACGAAGAAGATTTTTTATATATTTTTAATATATTAAGATTTTTAATATATTTTCTCCTTGTGGAAATACGTGTTTTAAATGCATGCGGTTTGAGTGCGCTTCTCTGAAATACTCTTTTTCATTAAAAAACAAAAGCCAGTTGGGAATTTGGACTTCTCTGCAGATTCCTTGCCTTGTGCAATGCAGGTGCCGGCTCAGCATTTGCGTTTAGAAGAGTGCTGAGCACCAAGAGGTCCGCGCCTAGGCGGCGACGCGCGCAGCTCCGGACCTTTTTGGTGCCCGCACTCCGGACTGAGGGAAGCCGGTTAGGTGTGGGGAGTTCCAGCGATTTCTTCAGGGAAAAGAGCCACCTGCGGCCCTAGGGGCCGGGGAGGAAAAGGCAGTGGGACCCGCGCACCTAATCTCTGAGCGTCAGCGTCAATGAATCCATTGTTGGCGGCGGCCTCGGAGGACCAGACGCTATCACCGGGCCGCGAGTGACCGCATCGATCAGCAGGCTTGGCCGGAGGGGGGTGCCCGGCCGCGGCGTGTTGACCCTTGGAGATAATCTGCTAAGTCGCCGCGGGTTGACTTGGCGACGCGGTTATGAGCTGGCGGTGAGCTCCGCTTGGGACAAAGATCGGCCACCTTCCCCCCCCCCCCAATTCTTCTCTTCTCCCCCTCCCCCCTCGGCTACTCCGGACTCAGTCCGAAGACCGCCTCCCTTCCTCCCCCGCTCCCCGCCTTGCCCGCCACCCCCCGACCCAGAGTGTTTATTTTGCACTTCTCGTCTAATTGCACATTTCTGTAAATTGGTCTCCATTTCGATGCTTCATTTGCTCTCATTTAATATTTTTGCTCGGCCCTGCAGAAAGAAAAGAGGCGCTCAGCAGAAAGCAAATCCGCCTTTCGCGCTCTCTGGCAAAAAAACCCGGAGCCCGGGGCTGAACAAAAACGTGGGGGAAGGGGCGGGGGTGCTGAAGGTGTTTCCTGCAGGAGCGTTCTCACTTTCACAATTAGCATTTTCTGCTGCTCACTACCTAAACAAGTGACCCAGGAAACAGAAGTCAAACAGCCATTGATTATGGTGGGACAAAGCCAACAGGGTTTTTGGATTGGCTAATTATAACGTATACCCTTATAGAAAACGCGCCCCGCACAACCTGCCATTGAGCAAGAGCGCGTATTGTATTTCTTCTGTGGCTATAGCTCGTGGTATCATAAAATCGCCAAGTCCATTACAGGTGAAATGCGTTTCCGCTCTGAATCCCCGCTGACGCCTGCGCCCCTCTCGCCTCCCACAGGCCCAGGAGCGATACTGAGCCATTAGGCGAGCGCCTTCCCGAGCCATTTAACAGCAGCTCTTATGGATAAATAAACAAAAAAGGCTGTAAACCAATTATAGTGTGGACAGTGAAAAAGTCGTTTATTAGCAGGACGTCCTGATAGCCCTCGCAGATACTGGAGGCCCTCGCTTGCCCTCTTCCCCCTTTCCCTTCTGGAGACTCAGTTTGCACCCCCAAAGAACACAGGTTACCTTGTTCTTGGTCAGTAGCTGAGTCTTCCAAGCATGCCAAGGGCTGAATTTGATTTGGTGGTAAGAATTTTTAAGCCACTGTATTCCACTACTAAGGGGGAAAAAAAAATAGTAGACGAACTTCACTTAACTCCAAAGATGTGTTTATAATGACTTTATGTGGAATTTATTAGACCTTATTGGTTTTTATAATTAACTTGCTGTTAAAAATAAAAATTAAGCTGTATCCTGAGTGGAAATGCTAAAGCAAACAATGTGCTGTTTGTAATCAGCATACTCCTTCCATAATTTACTTCGAATTTTTGTACATGAGCCTTTCCTTCAGTGGGCACTTATGCTGGTTTTTATTCCCCCAAGGCGAATCCTTCTTCCCTCCTTCAACTCCAGGATTTCCTGAGTCTGGTACCTAGGTCTGAGAGGGCCAAGGGCAACTTATTCAGAAAAAAAAAAAAAACAAACAAACACTCCAGACTTTGAATCAAAGGTTTTCCACACATTCCTGGGGCAAACCAACAAAAGTGGACAGTTGAAATTATTTTCCAGAAAATTCAGCACCATCCCCCATCGTGTAGGTAGATGCAGCCTAAAAATGTTAGTTGGTCAGTTGTCTCGTCCTCTACCTCGCTGGCTATCTTTAGCATGAGAGAGGAGTAGAAGGGGTGTTAGGTCAGACTGTGCACCCCAGAACTGTGCGTGGCCCAATTGCCCGTACTGCTCAGTGCTTTCTCTGACGAGTAGGACTGGCAGACGCCAGCTCTTTCCACCCGTTTTTTGTTTAATCCTGAGGTCCTTAGTTTACTTTGCAGCTGAAAGGGAAAGTGTGAAAGGAAGTTGGCATTCCAAAGCGTCTAAGGCCCCCTGCTTGCTCTTACCCCTGCAACCCGGTGGCCGTCCTTGCAGTTCCCATCCCTTTGACTTGCTTTCCCAGGCTCCCATCTCTGTCCTATCATCCAAATGTGCAATCTCCTAAAACCCGCAGTCCTGGCCATTCTTTTCTCTTCTTCATCCTGGATACCAGCTTCTTGCTTCCATTGAAATTCCCCCCCCCCTTTTTTTTTTACCCCTCCTCTATCCCCTGCCTGTCTCTGTTTCCTGTGACTAATCCTTTGTTCTCCTGGGAAACTTTCCTTACTTCCAGGAACCCAAAGGAGGCTTGACCTACCTTTCTTGGCCATTGCAGCTGCCTTCCTGAACCATCCCGCATTTCACATAGTTTATTAGTTGGCAGGCCAAATATTTTCAGTGATATTTATTGATTAAACAGCTGTATGGCCCCATATATGTGCATGTCTGCAATCTCTTGGAGGGATAGAAACTCAGTAGAAGAACTGTGTTCTGGCTTTGGGATACCACAGAAAACTCTCAGGAGCTGCATATACCTATCTTCCAAATCTGACCCTGCCCCGCACAAGCGGTGTGTCCCTGGCAAGTTACACAACTCTGCTAAGCCTCTCTGTCCTTATTTGTAAAATGGAAACAATATACTGCCCCATAAAATACACCCACTTAGATAGTAATAACCGCAGCAAGCGCAGGGAGCCAGGCACAGGCACATTTGCTCATCTTCACTAAAATCCCACCGGGTAGGTCCTATTATTCCTATTTGGCTGTGCAAGTACACTGAGGCATAAAGATGTTAAGTAACTGGTCCAGAATCACGCAGCCTAGATCCAAGCTGGGGAGATCTGGCTTTAGATGTGACCCTATGCTGTCTTGCTATGTAGAAGGCAATGAAGAAATATTTTTAAAACTATTTTTGTGAGAATTAGACAAAATGGCTAACATTCCGCCTCTCCACAGGCACTGAACAAATGGTCAACCCTTCCTCCCCCCATCATTGCTTTTAATACATCCCTAAGTATTTAACTATTGATCATGAATGCAGCCAAAAGAATGGCACAGCTGTTACCACAAGGCCATGTTTAAGGGCATTGCCAGGCAGGTAGACCTAGAAAGGTACATTCAGAAACACTCTGTCTTTTAAGGGAATGGGCCCCAAAGTGGGGCTCTGCTTTAAAAGTGGGTAGAGGAGATGGGGAGCCCTGGAGGGCACTTGGTCCTGCCAGCCCTCCTCCCACTGCACAGAGAGAGACACACGTGTGAGGGAGATGCGGCGGCTTCACCTTTAATCCAAGAAAGCCCTGAACAGAAGATTTGAAGGGGGAGAGAACTAACCACAGCTAAATATCCCAGGAGATTTGGAATCCAGCATCGAAGCAGTGTCTTAGAGCCAGAGGGCACTCCCCCACTGTATTTTCCATGGTTCTTCCATTTCCAGGTCGGAGACGAGACTACTATCATAAACCCTCAAGTGAGTGGGAAGGAAGGGAGCAGTTCTAGTGTCTGGGTCCAAGCAGTCCTAGAATTCTTCTTCATTCCTGCTTCTCCCAGATAAGGAAGGTAGTCATGTGCAATCCTGGTCTTCTTTGGAAGGATCCAGAAACGCTCCTGTCAAAGTGATCCCTCTGCATAGCCCCTGAATCTCAGACCAGTAGAAAAGTGTTAAAATTAGAAATCTGTGTGCGTTAAAGTGGGGGAGTCAGCTCTGCCTAGGGTACAATCATCCCCTCTCCTGCAGTAATGAAAGTAAAGGCAGATTGTTTGACTGGTCTCAAATTCATTGGATTTTCCTATTAGTAATTCTTCCTATGGTAGATATGTCTTATCAGGGTATTGTTGGACACCGAGAAGCTGTATTTGAGTAAACTTATTTTGTGTATTTTCTCCAGTCACATATCGTAACACCTTTAAGCAAATCCCACAAGGTACAGATTTCTACTAACCAAAGAAGTAACAGAGTTTCATAGGATAGTGTGTCTCTGAAAGTGTGATTCATGAACCATGTGTATTAAAATCATTAGGATGCTTATAGAATGTAAGTAGCCTACTGTCAGACCTATTGAATAACCGTATGTGGGGTGTGGTGGGACTTGAGAATCTGCGTTATAAACACACCCAAGGTCATTGTTAAACAAACTATGAATTGAGAACAACAACAGGAAACAAACACTCAAGCTATAATTTATTTGATAGATGGAGACTCATAGGTGCTCTCAAAGAACAAACGTTCTTTAAGCATGAACATTCAAAAAAAAATACACTTCTCTATGTCATAAGGTTGTTGTGAGGTTTCAATAGAGGAGACGTATGGGAAAATGCCTAAGTCCGTGCAGAAGAGCATGTTATTTGAAACTCTACGTGGGCAAACCACATGTAAATCCTGGATATTGGGGCGCTTGGGTGGCTCAGTGGGTTAAAGCCTCTATCTTCGGCTCAGGTCTTGATCTCAGGGTCTGGGGATCCAGCCCCACATCAGGCTCTCTGCTCAGCCGGGAGCCTGCTTCCCCCTCTCTCTCTGCCTGCCTCTCTGCCTACTTATGATTTCTCTCTCTCTCTCTCTCTCTGTCAAATAAATAAATAATCTTAAAAAAAAATCCTGGACATTTTCACGGTAGGTTATAAATCCTGAACATTTTCAGATTTTCCTTTCTGTCTTACACATCCATTTTTGCTTTACGTGACTAAAGATTTAGAAAGGTTCAGCATGATCTTTCTTTCTTGTTATGCCTCTCCCCCTGAGCTCTTTGGAAGCAGTGGGACTCTCCTTGGGATGTTAATGTGTGTGGCTCCACTGTGGGCTCAGCAAAGTTGAGCTGAGCTTTTCCAGCCACAGTAGCTCACACGTAAGGGCAAATAAAGGGAGGCAATAAAACCAAAGCAAATTGATTCATCTCTAGGCAGTACCATTATAACTTGTGTCTTAATGCCATATTCTCTCTACACTGAACATGACCAAATAGCTTCCTTTAAAGGTAAATGAATTTTATATAATTTGTGGCTAATTCCATTTAATTCTGCCCACATGAGCATGTGATAAGGGAATGTTAAACTGGTTAACAACAACAGGCTAAAAGGGGCATTCAGGAGGAGGACAATATTTGATTTCCAAGTGCTCTGGCTCAGCGCTGAGAAATCCAGATTACTATGAGTGTGTTGGTTTCTTGGTTATTTGCTTTCTGTGCTCCTAGCTCCTGAGTAAAGGGCAGTGAGAAAACACTAGGATCCCATCTGTTACAATGAGGCTAGTTACAAGAAAAATAACGACTCCTTTTTATAAAATCATTCTTGGTCTGACAAACTCCCTTCGGACTGCAGGGAATCAGGAAGAGTAAAAATAATAGAATCAATAACAACTTTGTTATCTAGTAACTTAAACAACCCTTGCCTGCTGGGATAGCAGAACAGGCTTTCTTATCTTGGAAACAGGAAAACTTTCTGGATAGTAAATTATTTTTTATAAAATGTCTCTAACTGGATTAGGTTTCTAGAGAAAGTGACCAAGGCAGGAACTATGCCAAATTCTAATCACTTACCCACAATATTTTAAAACATGGGAAAGACTTTGCGTCTTTAAATCCAATATGTATTATTTCTTTTTATTTAATAAAACATCAGCTGTTGTACAATTATTGGAATACTGAAATGTACTCAATTATTAGACAATTAGGAAATTAATTGGGAAACTCTCATTTAAATGTCTGGATCATCTGGTCAATGTGATTTTCATTCTTTTGTCAGTACTTGTCTATATCAGTACTTGCCCGCTGCTGTGGTCTTCCGAGAGCTCTCATAATCCACACTCAAGTCTTCGAGTCAGGAAATGTTCTCTCTATTGAATGATCTGTCTATCTAGCAGGGAGTGGGTCCGGTTTGATTTGGGTGTTCCATGTTGATTTCTTTGCCTGTAAATAGTGATGACCTCAGTTGAAGAGTTATGAAATATATCTTGGTTTAAAGAGAACCATCTTTCCCACAGTCCAGGTGTTTGTAACAGGAACTAAGTAGATGGTACACACACCGCAGAGATTTTCCTGACGTGGTTCATTCAGATACTTGAAGGAGAAGGCGAAGCCGAAGGGCTTAAGTTATCAAATTAATCTGTGTTACTGGAAGTTACTGCTTCCATTCACATCCAAGTTCATCCCTTGTATGCTGACATTTTGGTACAGACATACTCATTTCACATTTCATTGTCCCTCTGACACCTTATACAGGATATCCTTTAAGTCTGAACACCGGCAACTCTTCATACATCATATTTTGTATTCCATGTGTACAGGATATAACATTATCTATGTATCCTGTACTTCATGGCCAGCCTGTATATAAGCAGACCTAATTTTTATTAGTTTTCTTGCAGAAGAGGCCTAAGGCTTAATTTAGGGGAAGAAAACCTTTTCTTTTTTTTTTTTTTACTAATGCTGTATTGTAAAACATAATCAATCAGTGTTGTCTGCTTCATTTGCAAAGCAATTTGTTAGACTCTGCCAACACGGTCACATTCAAACCTTGACGTTTCCAAAAGTTGGAGTTAGAGATTGCTATGAATCCAGATAAACAGCACTGTTTTCTTACCTTCCCAGCAAATTTCGACAGGTGATAACAAAAAGGCAAACACAAGTCTCTAACCCCTAGCCTGCTGTTATCTGTCTCCCGGCCTGTAATTACACAGGATTTGGAGGTTTCTCAAGAGAGTGGAGTGACACTATTTACCTTTTTGTATTTATATGACCAGTAGCCAAACTTAAATATAATAACTAGGGAAATTCAGTAAAGAAAAGCACTGGCTGGGGAAGAGTCAAGTTTTCTCTGTTTCTCCTACTGTGTTTCCTTATGAACCTCTTCCCTGCAAGGCGTGGGGCCATTTTTGAAAAGAATACAGATCTTATTCCACCTACCATTTATAGTATTCTAGGACTTCTGTTCTGATTATTGCTTGATGGGAGGGGAGAAAAGAACGGGAGATTGTTTATGTACCTGTCAGCTGAAAAAAATAATTGGACAAAGTTGAGTGGTGTTTCAATAATTTTGTTTGTTTTTTGGTAAAGGGCAGTGGGACGGTCTTGAGAAGTAGTAGATAGGCACATGGCCTGACCTGTTCCTTATTCCTCATCCAATTCATCTAATTCAGACTTCCTTTCTTAAAAAATTGTTCCCTTCTAAAAAATCACTGATAAGCGTAGTGGAAGTAACTAACAATCTAGCACCAAATTTTGCACAAAATCTTATCTTTCAAGTTACTAGATATTTCAAACGTTTCAACTCTTTTCTCTCACTCTCTCCATCCAAAAGGATGCCTGAAGCATATCTTCAGTTTACATCACAAAGTCTTTACAGTTCTTTCTCACTTGGTGCCTGGAATGGAAATATGCTGCTATAACAGGTAAGCAAAGATCCTAAAGCCACAGTTCTGACTTTGTTGTTTTAGTCAAATAGATCTTTCAGATTGTAATGAATACTATGAGTCATTCCCCCAGAAAAACACACAAATGTGCAAGGACACAACATTGCGCAGAAGATTTCAGGAAATTCATAGCCTTCTGCCTCCCCAGCCCATCTATGTCCGTCTCCGCCAGGCAGGGTTTACCTGGAGCCAATCTATGCTCAACTCAAGATTTTTACCTCTACTTCTAGAGTTGGGTTGGATGGTCTGGAACTTTACAAAAGTGGCTTCTTTGTAAATATTCACAATGATCATTGTTTGTTTATTTGATTGGGTATTCATGCTGTGTACAGAGGACTTACGTACTGGATAATCTTTGCTCAACTATCTGACTGTACTCACCTACTCCACAAGCATAATAAACACAATGAGATCGAATGGTGAGTTTAGAAGAGGAGAAATTATGTTTCTCTTTTTTTTAATTTGTAATTATTTATTTTTTTGGAAATTATATTTCTGAGATTATTAGGAATTCACAGACTTACAGATGCATGGAATTATGACATTGGTCTGTTGCCATATATGGTAGCTTGGCGTAAGATTGTTCTTCTCTTACTCCTTTCAACAAACTCTTATTTAAATGTCTACTCTGTGCCACACACTATGACAGGTTTTGAGGATATAACAAAATAAGGCATGATCTTTACCCTGGAGGCCTTAGATTCTGTGGAGGGAAGGAAGCAAGCACATAAACACACAGCAAAGAACTCTAGAGGCCCTGAAAATGTGGCTTTTCTACTTTTATTGGAAGCTCATGACCATGTTAGTGATGTAGAGACAATCCGACTTTCCCCTGTGGTCTATTTTTAGTTATCTCCCGAAAACAGAAAGGGTATGGTCTGGCTTCATCACGTACTAGCAGTTTGACTTTGGGTTTTCAGTTGACCAGTGTTTCAAATTTCTCATCTACTGAGTGGCAGCTTAGTGGTTAAAAGCATGGCTCTGGGGTTTGGGTTTGAATCATAGCTTGACTGCTTATTAGTTGTGTGGTCTCGGGTAAGACCCTTAACCTCTGTGTCTCAGTTTCCTTTTATGTAAAGTGGGAATAATCGTAATCCCTACCACATAGAGTAGTACCCCATGAGTTAACAATATGCGGGAAGCACTCTGAAAAGAAGTTATATATAGAGTGCCTTGCTCTTCATTCATTCATTCATTCTTACTTAACAAATATTTATGGAATGCGACTTTGTGCCACACACTGTGTTAGGTATTGGGGATGCCATAGTAAAGAGGTAGTCTCTGCTTTAAAGAAACCTCTAGTCTAGCAGGGGAGTCAAGCAGCTAGAGAGGAAATTTAAATGCCACAATAAGATCTCTGTGACAGAGACAAAAGTAGGCTCTGATGGGAACCCCATAGCAAGAGCACATCCCCGAATCTAGGGATGCTTTCCTTCCTGTTTATTAATCCCCTAGCTAAGGCACACACCTTCAGCTCTTTAGGATTTTTCTCACTTTTTTTTTTTTAAGAAACTTTTAAAAAATCATTAAAAAACATATAAAATTGACCATTTACACATTTCTTTTTTTTTTTTTTTTTTAAGATTTTATTTATTTATTTGACAAAGAGAAACACAGCTAGACAGAGAACACAAGCAGGGGAAGAGGGAGAAGCAGGCTTCCCGCTGAGCAAGGAGCCCCATGAGGGGTTTGACCCCAGGACCCCGGGATCATGACCTGAGCCAAAGGCAGGTGCTTAACGACTGAGCCACCCAGACGCCCCCATTTACACATTTATAAGAATACAGTTTAGTACTGTTAACTACATTCACATTGTTGTATAACCTAATCTCCAAAACTTTTCATCTTGCGGAACCGAAATCTATACCCATTAAATGACAGCTCCAATTGCCCCGCCTCCCCAGCCCCTGGCAGCTACCTCACTGGATTTTCTAGTTCTCATGCGTGTTCTTCCCCACCGTAACTTCTCACGGTGTTGTCATTATAGTTACTGTCAATAAGACATTGTTTTCTATCATGGGTTTCACCTGGCCGAAGACTTTCCTCTAAAATAATTCTGCCTTTTCCTGTTGCTGCTGCTGTTTTCTGGAATTTTGTGAATTTTGTGAATTTCATGAACTTTGTTTCTTCTAGAAAATAAGTTCCTGTAAATTGAGCAATGTCCTAGGAACAGGTTTATCACTGGGCTAGTGGCATTGACTAAATGCTCATTGTTGGCTCATCCTTGAGTTCATCTTTGTAGGAAGATACTAAGGAAGTAGAAGGTAGCAAAAAACCTCTGTTTCAGACAAGTTAAAGGAAAACAAATGAGTGAGGAAGCACACTCACATATACCTGTACACGTGTCTTAGAAATATTTATTTAAGTGTCCAGCTTTTTATATCACATATGTGTAACAGGATAAGAGCAATCAATGTTTTAGGAATACGAACAGGTCAGCATGAAGTGTGGGCTAAATATTTTATTTTTATTTGGGGGGGGCGTGGCAGAGGGAAAAAGAATCTTAAGCAGCCTCCATGCCCAGCACTCAGCCCAACTCAGGGCTTGATCTCACAACCCTGAGATCATAAACTGAGCTGAAATTAAGAATTGGACCCGTAACTGACTGTGCCACTTCGGCACCCTGAGAACATGGAGTTTAGACTTGCAATGGAAATGGAGACAAAGGGGAAAATCTAAATGTAACAAAGGGAATGTAATGGTAGAAGTTGGTGATCTATTGAATAGGAAGTAAAGAAGAAGGCGTAGGAGATTGGAACCAATATCTGTTGAATGCTGAATCTGTGCCAGGGCCTGGCTGGGCCCTTTGCTCACAGGATCTCATTTACATCTTATGACATTCCTCCATATTAAGTATTATTGTCCCCATTTTACTACCGAAGAAGCAGAGGTTCAGAAAGGTTGACTAGCTGGACCAAAGTCATATGATTAACAGCTGGTTGAGTCTATATTCATCCAGAATCGGGCTCTCAGGCCCGTGCTCTTTTATTCCTAATGTGGCTTCAAGGCTGCCAGTAAGGGAGACTGAAAACATGGCTTTACTATGGACAGAAAAGAGCTGATAGAGGGGCCAGTTTTCAGGGAAAGAAAATAATATGCTGAATTTAGGATGAAGTCGGATAATGTAAATCTAGGAGCCTTGCAGGCGTTCAGAGGTCTTGGCCTGATTGAGAGAACAGGGCTGGACATGTGGGTCCATACGTGTTAATTGGCTTATTATTATTATTATTATTTTTAAAGATTTTATTTATTTGATACAGAGAGATCACAAGTAGGCAGAGAGGCAGGCAGAGGGAGAGGGGGAAGCAGGTTCCCCGCCGAGCAGAGAGCCCAATGCAGGGCTTGATCCCAGGACCCTAAGATCGCAACCTGAGCTGAAGGCAGGGGCTTTCACCCACTGAGCCCCCCAGGCGCCCCTGGCCACAGGACTTTACCGGCACAACGCACCTTTGTGTGGCGAGAGAGGACACTGCAGGGTGCTATAGACTGAAGGTCTGTGTCCTCCTAAATGTCCTAACCTCAATGTGAGGGGTTTTGGAGGTAGAGTCTTGGGAGGTGCTTCGGCCAGGAAGGTGGAGCCCTCATGAGAGAGGGATTAGTGTCCCTTATAAAAGAGACTCTGGAGAGCTCGCCTTCCCCTTCTGCCATGTGAGGACACGGTGAGAGGACGGCCATCTGTGAACCAGGAAGTGGGCTCTGACCAGACACTGAACCTCCTGGTGCTAGATCTTGGGCTTGCCCGGCGTCCAGAACTGTGAAAAACAGATTTCCATGGTTTATAAGCCCCCCAGTCTGCGGCGTTCTGTCAGAGAAGTCCAGATGGACTGAGCCACAGGATGAGGCAGCCGTCAGCCTGCAGCACTTCGCTCTGGTGAGGGGAGTGAGGTACTGAGCAGCAGAAAGAGCACGGCTTGTGAGGACTCCGTGCTTC
>CM052810.1:65563380-65608380 GCA_028533885.1 Nasua narica
GGGGGGGAAGCAGGCTCCCTGCTGAGCAGAGAGCCTGATGCGGGGCTCGATTCTAGGACCCTGAGATCATGACCTGAGCCTCCCAGGACTCTGAGATCGTGACCTGAGCCAAAGGCAGAGGCTTTAACCCACTGAGCCACCCAGGCGCCCCCTGAAAATACAGGTTTTAAAAATTCAGATTAAAGTACACCACAATGCTGTATTATGGGAACTCTCATTTTCATTTCTTAATATTGCAATGCTGTACAAGTGTTTTTACAGCTAAAAAATAAAACTAATTATATCTTAACAGAGGTTGCTTAATAACTAACCCTGTGCCTGGTAGGGGGCGTTGAATAAATGTTTGTTGAATTGAATTGTTCCCTGGCTACTAAGCCCACCAACCATTTTTTAAACATTTAGAATTCTCTCCTTCCGGAAAGGATTTAAAAACTGGTTCACATAACACTTAATCCCTGGGTACATATGAGTTCAGTAATTCATTAATTATCAGGCTTTAGATTTTTCCAGGAAATATAGAGAATTTATATATCAGTGTCGATAGATATCTTCTTGGCACCAAAGCCAAACTTTAGAACTTTCATGTATTTGCAAATACTTCTAAATCATTCCACTTAGGTTCCTCAGGTTAGAAAATTATAGTTTTTCTTATATCTAAATGTAAGGAATTTTCATACTCCGATTACTTTAGGTCTGTGCATAGTTTTCTTGAAATTTCACTAGGTGGCAATTTAGACACAACTTTTTAAAAAAGGCAAATTCACTTTACTAAAATTAACCATGGAAAGAGTCACTGATCCCACATAATGGCATAAATTAAACTCTGCGTATTAAAAAATTGTGGAGGGACTTCCCAGAAAGGGAATTTTTATGAACAGCTTGTTCTCATAGGGGCTCTTTGGGTAATAACACCTGTACAGGTGTATCTTTTCCCAGGTACCCGTGTGACTGCACCAATGAGTAAGGTTGCTTTTGTAGTCTAAATACTCCCCTGCTCTTGATTTTCTCTCCTCAAATATCCAGAGATTTTTTTTCCTTCAGCTCAAGAAGAAAACAGGGCGCCACCTACTAGCATTCTGTAGTATTGCATTATAACTAGTTCTTTTGGGGTTTTATTTGGCCAACACTTTCTGAATTCCAGGATAGCCAACCAGAAACATTAGCGCCCCAAAGATGAGTAACACAGACCCTGCCATGACCAAAATTTCAATATAGCTAGGAATACAGACATTATTTATGCTGTATGGTCATTTTAGCCCTGGTACTCAACATGGGCATTAAGGAGGGGCGCCTGGATGGCTCAGTCGATAAGCGTCTGCCTTCAGCTCAGGTCATGATCCTAGGGTCCTGGGATCAAGTCCCGCATTGGGCTCCCTGCTCAGCGGGAAGCCTGTTTCTCCCTCTCAGGCTCCCCCTGCTGTGTTCCCTTTCTTGATGTCTCTCTCTCTGTCATATAAATAAATAAAATCTTTAAAAAAAAAACAAGCAAACAAACATAGGCATTAAGGAGACGAGGCTCCAGGCGGGGAGACCAGCATGGAGGTGGTTAATGAAAGAGGCTCAGCAATCCAAACCTAAGAAAGTCGTGTTTATTTATCTAGTCATTAAATCATTGGAGGAAAGCTTCTGTATTTAACATTTGTTGCCTATCTTCAGGCCACCTGGGGATATCACAGCAATGTTCTTCATTTAAACAAGTAGCCCTATTTGAGATTCTGAGGATCGTCTCACAATGTGAGGTCATCTTTTTATTTTTTTTTTAAGATTTTATTTATGGGAGGGGGTCTGGGTGGCTCAGTTGGTTAAGCGGCTGCCTTTGGCGCAGGTCATGATCTCAGGGTCCTTGGGTCAAGCTCCGCATTGGGCTTCCTGCTCAGCAGAGAGTCTGCTTCTCCCTCTGTCCCTCCCCCTTTCATGTGCTCTCTCTCTGTCTCTCTCACAAATAAATAAAATCTTAAAAAAAAAAAAGACTTTATTTACTTGTCAGAGAACAGCAGGGGAAGCTGCAGGCAGAGGGAGAAACAGCTTCCCTGCTCAGCAGGGCTGGATCCCAGACATCCCCGTGGGAGGCCATCTTTTTGATGGTTGTAGTCAAGCATTTTTAGCTTCCTAGTATAACTATATAAGAATACACCTGAATTGGCTCTCAGTTTCCACCTCTCCTTGCTCCTGACAACTGTAAGATGCTCTTGTTGCATATCTCTCACATTTCAGCTGAGGAATCAGTGGGTATTAATTACTAAT
Source organism: Nasua narica (assembly GCA_028533885.1). Lineage (NCBI taxonomy): Eukaryota > Metazoa > Chordata > Mammalia > Carnivora > Procyonidae > Nasua > Nasua narica. The sequence goes on from CM052810.1 coordinate 65,565,625, forward strand.
CACACGCAAGTGATTCTGGCCAAAAGGCTGAGAAGAGATCAATTATAAGTAGGGTCATCTGGATTTTGAATTTACTGTGAGCTTTACTTGTTCCTATTTCCTCTACAAGTGTGATCAGATTGCTAGCTCCTTCAAACATTCAGATATGCCTTAAAAATTCTTGGTCCAAATAGACTGAAGTATTTCTTTATCTCATTCTTTTTTTTTTTTTTTAAGATTTTATTTTATTTATTTGACACACAGAGAGAGATCCCAAGTAGGCAAAGAGAGAGAGGGGGAAGCAAGCTTCCTGCTGAGCAGAGAGCCTGATGCGGGGCTTGATCCCAGGACCCTGAGATCATGACCTGAGCCGAAGGCCGAGGCTTTAACTCACTGAGCCACCCAGGCGCCCCTCTTTATCTCATTCAAATCTCAAAGTTGTTGAAAAAGATGTGACAGGTTATTTTTCCAGGAGGAAATTTTTCAGGAGAAAAGTATTTAACCTCTACCTTCAATGCTTCTTATCAGTCTTTTAATTCTATAGTTGAAGGATTCAGAGGTCTAGGCACACATTCCTTGTTGATGGTACATTTTATTTTTGAGGCACATCCCCGTCAAAGGGTGTAGATACAGTTTATTAATTGCAATTGCTATTTAGTGTTCTGTTGTGTCACTATAGCATAATTTACTCATTTTCCTGTTAGATATTTAGCCTAGCTGTTGCTTGGTGAATTGTTTCTTTTATTACATAAGTTTCTCCCATATTCTATAAATGCACGGTAGATTGTTAGCTAACAGTGTGGATGGTGAAGCTGAGACTGTCTGGGTTTGAATCCCACCGATAGAATCTTGAGAGATTTACTGAGCCTACCAGTGTCTTGGTTTACTTCTCCATAGATACTGGGATACCTACAGTCATTTCTCTCAGCACTTTCAAAGGTATTACCTCATTACCTTCTAGCATGTACTGTCCTGATAAGAAGTCTGTTGTAATTCCTTGGTAGATAATGTATCTTTTTTCCTATCGCGGCTTTTACAGTTGTCTCTTCATTCTTAATGTTGTTTCACTATAATGTTTTTCTGTGTGGAATTTATTGTTTTATTTTTCCTGCTTGGTATGCAACATGCAGGAGAACATGTTTCCTTAATTCTGAAAAATTATCCACATTATTTCTTGAAGTGTTTCTTTTTTGTCACGCCTTTTATTCTTTTATTTTGGAACTCCTCTGAGACATTTCTTTGAATCTCTCAATCTTATCTCTAGGCCTCTTTAGTTCTCATTAATTTTTATATTGTTTCTCAGTACTGCATTCTGAATTAATTTCTCACTACTCTGTTTTCAGTTCACTGACTTTATCTTTAATTCTGTTGGGTCTAGAGTTTATCCCATCTATTGCAAATTTTATTTTAATGGTTGTATTTTTTTATTTTTAAGATTTCTAATGTTCCTTTTAAAAACAGTCCTATTTTGGTTTGATTTCTACTTGTTTTTGTTTTATATTTTTTCATTTTCTTTTTTTTTTTAAAGATTTTTATTTATTTATTAGAGAGAGAGAGATTGAGAATGAGAGGGGAGAAGGTCAGAGGGAGAAGCAGACTTCCCGCAGAGCCGGGAGTCCGATATGGGACTCGATCCAGGGACTCCGGGATCATGACCTGAGCCGAAGGCAGTCGCCCAACCAACTGAGCCACCCAGGCGTCCCTATATTTTTTCATTTTCAATTGAAGTGATGCCTTCAGTTCCCACTTTACAAATCCTACACATATTTACATATGTTTTTGTCACTACTGTTCTATAACAATTTTATTTTATTTTTTTAAGATTTTATTTATTTATTTGACAGAGAGAGAGAGATCACAAGTAGGTAGAGAGGCAGGCAGAGAGAGGGGGGAAGCAGGCTCCCCGCTGAGCAGAGAACCCGATGCGGGGCTCGATCCCAGGACCCTGAGATCATGACCTGAGCCAAAGGCAGAGGCTTTAACCCACTGAGCCACCCAGGTGCCCCTATAACGTTAATTTTATATGGAATGGTTTCAAATCTGGACTTTGTTGGCTGCTTTTCTTTTTTTTTTTTTTAAACAAGTTTTGAAGGATTATTTGCCCATTTGTTTATTTCAAGTGATAAAAACAAAACTGCTAAGAAAGTAAAAGTTATAGAATGGCACTATTGAAAAAGGAAGACATTTGATTTTTATTTTATTATTTTTATTTATTTATTTTTAAAAAGATTTTATTTATTTATTTGACAGAGAGAGAGAGCACAAGGGGGGGTGAGGGAATGGCAGGCAGAAGGAGAGGGAGGAGTAGACTCCCTGCCGAGCAAGGAGCCCAATGTGGGGCTCAGTCCTAGTACCGTGGGATCATGACCTGAGCCGAAGGCAGGTGCTTAACCGACTGAGCCACCCAGATGCCCCTGTTTTATTTTTTTTTTTAAGATTTTATTTTTAAGCAACCTCTACACCCTGCCTGGGGCTTGAACTCACAACCCCGAGATCTGGAGTCGCATGCTCTGCTGACGGAGCCAGCTAGGTGCTCTGAAAAAGGAGGAAATTTTAAAAGAATAAATTGGTTTTAAGCTCTCAAATTTATTTGAAGTCCTAATATGCAGTGGCTTAATTTGGAAAAAAAAATGAATTGTGCCTATGAATATTCAGATTAAGTAATGTACCACAAATGAATAGAAGACGGAAAGGAAGTCTGGTGTAGTGCATTAAATAATAGTAAATATGCTACAGGAGTTACAACATCTGAACTCAACTTTTTTTTTCTAGTTATAAACACATTATTGTTTCTTGGGTTAGAAGAAAATTTGAAAGTGTTTTCTTCTGTAGACACCTTCGGTGTGCTGCACGAACTCAATATTTTGATGTTCGCCTTCCATTTCTAACATCATAGAACCATTTTGCCCTTCCACCGTCAAAGAAATGTAAAGGTTGTTTTCCTCATCCGTGGCGTGGCTTCTTCTCTCGTTTCATCTTTCTTTATTTTTATTTTTTATCTTTCTCAAAGTTATAACGTGCATAAGAATCAACCACTTCTCTTGTTTTGCTGAAAAACAGCAGCCCCCAGTCCTTCCTTTTTCCCCCCTTTTCCACTGAAGCAACCATTTTCACTTCCTAGCTAATTATTTTGGTATTTACATCTATGTCTGTAAATACTATAATGGAATGGCTACTTCTCGGTTATCTTTTCAGCATCGGCATTTTCTACTGGTTCTCCACCATGATCAATAATAATGACCATCACTCATAGCACTTAGCATTTGGGAGGTGCTTCCCTAGGTACTCCCCATATGTTAATTTCTTTAATGGTCATAATCACTCCGAGAAGTGGGTATTATTATTAATACTGCCTTACAGATGAGGAGACTGGAGCACAGAAAGATTCAGTAATTGGCCCAAGGTCCTACATGTCAGAAATGACTGAGCTGGGATTCAAATCCACATGACTTGGCTGTGCAGTTCATGTCCTTGACTACTATGCTACGCCATCTTCAGAGTGAGGATTAAGCTTTCTTTCCTCTCCTGCCCCATTTCCGATCTTCACCTTTCCACCCCCTATTCCCCAAATACAGTTATATTATAATTTTGCTTAGATTAATATTCAGTTTTTATACGTGGATTGGAGCCTCACCAGGTGACCTACAGACTTGGAGCCTGGAGGAGACTCATCTCTGCTAATCTATAGACAAGTGAACAAGAATAAGAATGCATACTGGGGGGGTGCCTCAGTGGCTCAGTTGGTTAAGCATCCCCCTCTTGATTTCAGCTCAGGTCATGATCTCAGGGTTGTGAGACTGAGCCCGGTGTCAGACTCCACACCCAGAGCTTAAGATTCTTTCTTCCTTTCCCTGTGCCTCTCGGCCCACCGCCTCCCCCACCTAAGAAATGCATATTGTGTATGCAAGAGCCTGTCCTTGTTCATTATGCAGCCAAAGCTGGCTAAGACAACATGCTGAAATGACTTAATTCTCCTCCGTGTTTTATCAATAATATGGGTATAATTATCTCAGTTGGGAGAAAATTTCAGAATCTGAATGCATGGCTTCATTGTTTCCAATCAGTATTTGAGACATCCAAAGCCATTCTGATTTCTGATCTTCTATGTTTGATATATTTATTTTTCTTTGTGAAATCTTCATCTTGTCCCTACTTTTCTGAAAGTTTTTAATACTGTGGTTTGGTATGGATCTGTTTTCATTTGGCATTAGCAAGCATTTTCAGTCAAGAAACTCATGTCCTTAGTCATGGGAAATTTTCTTGAATTATTTCATTGCTGAGTATTTCCCTACCACCCCTCCCCACCCCTGAAAGTACATTATTAAGATATGGTACCTCCTAGACTGGTACTCTAATTAAAAAACATTTTTTTGCCTTATTTCTGTATCTTTGATTTTCTTAGTCTATTTTTGGGGGGAGATTTTCGCAATTTTAAATCCATTTGTTCTTCCGGGATTTTCGTTTCTGCTGTCATATTTAGAATTTTTTAAAAGATTTTATTTTTATAATCTCTACGCCCAACATGTAGCTTAAAGCTACATACCTGAGCTCAAGAGCTGCATACTCCACTGACTGAGATAGCCAGGCACCCCTGGAAAATTTTTAGTAGTTCTTATTGTTCTCAAGATTTTCCATTAGAGATAGAATCCTGTTGTTGTTTTGTGGGTGAAGTATCTTTTCTTGTCTCTCTATTGATGTTCCTGTTAACTTTTAAAACTTCTCTCCTTGCACAAACTATTTCCTCTAAGTTGATATTTACCTGTTTCTTACTTTTTCCTATTTATTTATTTATATTTAGGTAGAGTTGACGCCCAAAGTTACATTAGTTTCAGGTATTCAACCTAGTGGTTCAACAGCTCTACATGTGATGCTATGCTCACTACAGGTGTAATTACCATCTGTCACTATACAGTGCTGTTGCAATCCCACTGACTGTATTTTCTATCCTGTCCCTTTCATCCCTCTGACTTATTCATTCCATAAATGGAAGCCTGTGTCTCCCACTCTCCTTTACCCATTTTGTCCAACCCTTCTGGCAACCATCAGTTTGTTCTCTGTATTTATGGGTCTATTTCTGCTTTTTGTTTGTTTTGTTTTTTAGATTACACATATAAGTGAAATAATTTGGTAGTTGTCTTTCTCTGACTGACTTATTTCACTTAGCATGCATAATACCTTCACAGGTCCACCTGTGTTGTTGCAAATGGCAAGATCTAATTCTTTTTTATGGCTAAGTAATATTCCACCATCTATATATACTCCCTCTTCCTTATCTATTCACCTGTGGATGGACACTTGGGCTGCTTGCTTATCTTGGCTATTGTAAGTAATGCTGCAATAATTATCAGGGTGCATATATCTTTTTGAACTACTATTTTCCTTTTCTTTGGGTAAATATCCAGTAGTGGAATTACTAGATCATATGATATTTCTATTTTTGATTTTTTGAGGAGCTTCCATACTGTTTTCCACAGTGGTTGTACCAATTTACATTCCTGGTTTGTTTGTTTTTTTAAATTTTTGGTCTCTATATTTTCAGGTTCAAAGTTTTCCTCCAGTGACAGATAATCCTTGGTTGTCTACCCCTTTGAAGAGTGGAAAACTAATAGTGATGGGAAATTTCAAGCACTTACGTGGGATATGTTCACTGTTGTTGATCATAGAGTGATGTGGCTGGTCCACTTATTTGTAGAACATTTCATGTCAATGTCTGTAGATGTTTCTTCTTGCCCTAGCATATTCTCCAGAGAAGACTCTTCTATTCTCCTCCCAGGATCTCAAGATCCAGTGCACACTTATTTATTTAATCTATTTTTTTTAAAGATTTTATTTATTTATTTGACAGAGAGAGAGAGAGATCACAAGTAGGCAGAGAGGCAGGCAGAGAGAGAGGAGGAATCAGGCTCCTTGCTGAGCAGAGAGCCCGATGCGGGGCTCGATCCCAGGACCCTGAGATCATGACCTGAGCCGAAGGCAGAGGCTTGAACCCACTGAGCCACCCAGGCGCCCCTAATCTATCTATTTTTAAAAAAGATTTTATTTATTTATTTGACAGAGAAAGACACGGTGAGAGAGGGAACACACGTAGAGGTGGTGGGAGAGAGAAGCAGGCTTCCCTCTGAGCAGGAAGCCTGATGCAGGGCTCAATCCTAGGACCCTGGGATCACGACCTGAGCTGAAGGCAGATGCTTAAGGACTGAGCCACCCAAGCACCCCTAATCTACCTATTTTAAATATAATACCCCCACCTTCCACTTTGCCTAATGTCTTTCAGTTCAAGACAGTCTGTTTTATTCTCTCCAGAGAATAAACTTCAGGTTTTTGACTGGGATGTGGGACAGGTAGTTTAATAGCTTTGTAGAGTGAGGAAGAAGATTTTAGTGCCTGGTTTCTTTTTTTAACAGACTTTCAAACAATCCACTGTATTTAAAATACTCCTCCATGGGGTACCTGGCTGGATAAGGAGATAGATGTGACTCTGTACTAAAGCCCTACATTGGGTGTACATTTTTTTTTTTAAGATTTTATTTATTTATTTGAGAGAGAAAGAGAGAGCAAGCAGGGGTAGGGGCAGAGAGACAGGGAGAGGGAGAGAGAAAGAATTTCAAGCAGACTCTGCACTGAGTGCAGAGCCTGATGTGAGGATCAATCTCACGATCTTGAGATCATGACCTGAGCCAAAACCGTGAGTTGGGCACTCAATTGACTGAGCCACCCAGGCACCCTGTAGAGCTTAAGTTTAAGAACAAACAAATGAACAGGGATGCCTGGGTGGCTCAGTTGGTTGAGCGGCTGCCTTTGGCTCCGGTCATGATCCCGGCATCTTGGGATCGAGTCCCGCATCGGGCTCCTTGCTCCGCGGGGAGCCTGCTCCTCTCTCTGCCTCTCTGCCTGCTTGTGTTCTCTCTCTGTTAAATGAATAAATAAAATCTTAAAAAAAAAACAAAACAAAAACAAATGAACAAACAAACTGTGACTCTTACATTAAAAACAAACAAACATAAAGCACTCCCCCATGTTTACTCCCACTTTCACAGGTTACTGATTCAGCCAATTCCTGAGATCTTTTGAAATGTCGAGTATAAATCATGTTGGTTTTGGGGTTTCCCGTCAATTGGCTCAGGACTCAGTTTTATTTTTGAAGTGTCTGAATTCTCTTTTTTTTTTTAAAGATTTTATTTATTTATTTGAGAGAGAGAGAGAGAATGAGAGAGAGGAAGAGGTCAGATGGAGAAGCAGACTCCCCGCTGAGGGGGAGCCCAATGCGGGACTCAATCCAGGGACTCCAGGATCATGACCTGAGCCGAAGGCAGTTGCTTAACAACTGAGCCACCCAGGTGCCCCTGAAGTGTCTGAATTCTTTATCGTTCATTTCTCTGCTTTAAAAATTCTGACATTTTACTCTTTGCTTCTTCTTTCAGTGTCTTCATCCTTTTGGATGTATTGGTTCTTTTTTTTTTTTTTTTAAAGATTTTTATTTATTTATTTAACAGAGAGAGAACACAAGCAGGCAGAGAGGCAGGCAGAGGCAGAGAGAGGAGCAGGCTCCCTGCCGAGCAAGGAGCCCGATGCGGGACTCGATCCCAAGACGCTGGGATCATGACCTGAGCCAAAGGTAGCTGCTCAACCAGTTGAGCCACCCAGGTGTCCCGGGATGTATTGGTTCTTAACATACTATTTGAATGATCTTCAGGAGGAAGGAAAACATGGTGCTTATGTCACAGCCTCCATCTTTGCCTTGAAACTTAAACTCTTGGCTGCTTGCTTAGTCTTTGCTTTCTTCATGCATTTTGATTTTTATTTTTCAGAACCACTTGGAATACATGGATTTTGTTTCTTTTTGCTCTTATTTCTTAGGATAGTTGATTTCAGAACCCAGCCACTATGCTGTGAGGAAACCACTCTAACCAGAGGCCTACATGGAGAGGACCCAACCATTAGGATGAATTGCCAGTCTTGTAAATGAGCCTTTTTGGAAGTGGGTCCTTTATCCCCACTGGGGCTAAAGGATGGGCTACTTCCACTAACGCCCTCCAGGTGTCCTTAATTAACACTGCCCAATTATAGATTCATGAAGAACAAGTATTTATTGGTATCATTTTTAGCTCTTGCAGCTAAAATGTCAAGTGCATCATGACACAGGATAACTGGCTGGAAGAGCCCTCCCCGCTGAGCAGTTTTGTGGACACCACTCTCTGATCCTCTAGCCCCCAATCCAGAGGTGGGTATGCGGTGCCTTCCGCAGCGAGCCAGTGAGTGGTTTGGTTCAGCTGCTGGCCACCAGGCTGGGTCCCTCCTCTCCGAAGCCTGTAATTCTCCACGGACAGTGTAATCTCAGGCGGTATCGGAAGCAGAGTGGGGTCTATCCCACACCGGCTTTGAAGCAGTGGTCCTCGCTCCAGTCCCTCATCCTGGGTACCCTGCAAGCCGCTGCTCTGCACAGTTCTGAGAACCCCCCCCAAGATGTCCCTTCTGCTTCCAGCCCTGAGGCCCCACAGCCTCAGCAGCTTCAGTCCCCGTCACCGTTTCATAAGTCAAACCCAGGAGGAGAGTATTTGGGGGACTCGATTTTCTTAGAGTTTCCTTGGTCTTCATTTAACTACTCCCCCACTTTCACCGCTGTTTCTACATGGTACTTGGAAATCTAATGAAAAGAAATGTTGATCTTGATTTTGAGTCCAGCTATGACTTCAATTTGTTTCTTCTTATATCTTATGCATATTGTTAGGTGCTTGGAGCAGAGGGTTTTATTTGCTTGTGTTTGTTTTGATCCTCCTGTCCATCTTGACCTGAAGTCCTAGGTTTGGTTTTTTTTTTCAAGATTTTATTTTTTTTAATTGACACACACACACACACACACACACACACAGAGCGAGCGAGCGTGAACACACAAGCCGGGGGAGCAGTAGGCAGAGGGAGAAGCAGGATCCTGGCTGAGCAGGAAGCCCAGTGTGAGGCTCGATCCCAGAACCCTGAGATCATGACCTGAGCGAAAGGCAGATGCTTAACCGACTGAGCCAGCCCGGAGGTTTTTTTTTTTTAAGGGAAAAAACCCTAGGTTTGATTTTTAAGGAAGTAACTTCTTTTCTTCATTTGATGGCATTGTTCTCAGTCCTCTTCACAGATAAACCTATCCTCCCCTCCGTCCCTGGAGTGTAAGAGCGGACACTGCGCTGCCTTCCACCCAAGGCTCTGTCCGTCTGCCCTTGTCATCCCGGACCTCTCAGAGAATGGCTCTTGCGTCTTCACACTCTTTCTCTCCATTGGCTCCACTCTCCCATTCTAGGAAGAAACTTCCCTGAAGTCAGCTTGCCCCCACATCACTACGTCATATTTTTTCGTTTCCTTCCCTGCTTAATTTCTGAAGTTGCCTCAACATCTTCACCGTTCATCAGTTCCTACCCTTGTGTGATCTGGTTCGCACTGGTCCCATCTGTTCCGGTTACTCCTGCCACATGGAAAGTACCTCAAGCAGAGTGGCTTAAAACAACCATCCTTTTATTTTGTTCACAATTTTGTGAGTCAGCAATTCGAGGAGGGCTTGGCTGTGTGGTTCTTCCTTGGGTGTTTCACGGTTGCGGGAGGGTGTTGACGAGGCCCGAAGGCTCCATTGGGCCGGCATCCAGACTGGCTCACTCCCAGGGCCGCCGGTCGCTGCTGACTGTTGTCTGAAAGCTCAGCTGGGTCTGTCTCCTGGAATACGTCCACGCGATCTCTCCAGCGGCAGCCAGGCTCAGGATAGTCACGGTGGCCAGCTTCCCCCAGAGAAGGTGTTGCCAGAGGTGCAGGCAGATGCTGCAAGGCCTTTCCCTGTGGCACCAGAAGTCACACAGCATTACTTACACTGTCTTGTACCAGCTGAAGCATCATCCACCTGCCCAGATCCAAGGGGGGTGGGAGGGGGGACACAGGCTCCACTTCTCTCCACTTCTCAATGACAGGAGTGTCAAAGAATTTGGGGACCATGTTTTAAAACTGCCACAGTTCACCTTCTGGTCCTAGATTGCTTACATTTTTCCTACATGCAAAATACTCATTCTCTTCCATTACAGAATCGGGGTCTGGGTCAGGATCTTATCATTGAAATCAGGTCCCCAAGCAGAAGAGGCTTTATTTTTTTTTAAGATTTTATTTGATGGAGAGAAAGAGATCACAAGTAGGCAGAGAGAGAGGAGGAAGCAGACTCCCCGCTGAGCAGAGAGCCCGATGTGGGGCTCGATCCCAGAACCCTGAGATCATGACCCGAGCTGAAGGCAGAGGCTTTAACCCACTGAGCCACCCAGGCGCCCCAGAAGAGGCCTTTTGAATGAGGTTCCTTGAGTATAGTTCCTCTCAATAGGAAGACGTGTGATTTGCTTTCCATTCACCTAAGCTACAATGTCAGGTATGGGATAACTGTATAGATATTACTATCAGAAAAAAAATGGTGGTCTGTGCCTGGGTGGCTCTGTCAGTTGGGCATCAGACTCTTGATTTGGCTCAGGTCATGATCTCAGGGTTGTGAGATCGAGCCCTGTGTGGGGTTCCACTCTGAGTGTGGGCCTACTTGGGATTCCTTCTCTTCCTCTGCCCCTCTGCCCTGTTCACACTCTCTTGCTCTCTCTCTCTCTCTCTCTAAAAAAAAAAAAAAGGAAAATGGAAAGCACAGTTTAGTCACTGGGATGTAGCCATTCTGAAATCCATCTGGGTACATGTTTTTAGTCCCCTAATCAGAGCTCAGTCCTACTTTCTGGAAGTTATTCCTGTGGCTTTGGCTGGCTCTTTGGATTTCTGGTTCCCTGCTCGAAGTCGCTGTTCCTTTTTCCATTAAAAAATGGCCCATGTTTGGGGCACCTGGGTGGCTTAGTTGGCTAAGTGTCTGGCTCTTGATTTCAGCTCAGGTCGTGATCTTAGGGCTGTGAGACTGAGCCCTGTGTTGGGTTCTGTGCTGGGTGTGGAGCCTGCTTGAGATTCTCTCTCTCCCTTTGCCCCTCCCTCATTCCCCCTCTTAAAAAAGTGACCAAAAAGTTGGTGAAATTGATGTCTAAAAGCTTTTTTTATTTTTTTAAAATTTAAATTCAATTAATTAACATGCAGTGTACTATTAGTTTCAGAGGTCAGTGATTCATCAGTTGTATATCACACCCAGTGCTCATTACATCACGTGCCCTCCTTAATGCCCATCACCCAGTTACTCCATCCCCCCAACCCCCCTCCCCTCCAGCAACCCTCAGTTTGTTTCCTATGATTAAGAGTCTCTTATGGTTTGTTTCCCTCTCTGATTTCGTCGTTTTATTTTTTCCTCTCTTCCCCTATGATCCTGTTTTGTTTCTTAAATTCCACATATGAGTGAGAGCATATGATAATTGTCTTACTCTGATTGACTGACTTATCTCACTTATCACAATACCCTCCAGTTCCGTCCACATTATTGCAAATGGCAAGATTTCATTTTTTGGATGGCTGAGTAGTATTCCACTGTATATATATATGCCACATCTTCTTTACCCCTCATCTCTTGATGGGCTCTTTCATCATCTCTGGGCTCTTTCCATAGTTTGGCTATTGTGGACATTGCCACTATAAACACTGGGGTGTAGGTGCCCCTTTGGATTTATATCTTTGGTGTAAATACCCAGTAGTGCAATTGCTGGGTCATAGGGTAGCTCTATTTTCAACATTTTGAGGAACCTCCACACTGTTTTCCAGAGTGGCTGCACCAGCTTGCATTCCCACTAACAGTGAAGTAGGATTCCTCTTTCTCTGCATCGTTGCCAACATGCGTAATTTCCTGAGTGATTAATTTTAACCATTCTGACTGGTACAAGGTTGTATCTTGTTGCAGTAAAAGCTTTTTTTTTTTTCATTTTATACTGTCTCTGTCCCTTCACGTCAAAGCTGATACAGTTCCTTTAAAAACTGCATGAGAGTCCTGTGTATCAATTTATAATCCACTGCATTAGACAAAAGGTATGCCCCCAAATCTCTTCAAGATAAGTCCTCTCTACCTTGGGCTATCTATAAGTTTTCTGAGTGAGATAGTGCCCTTGTGATTCTTAAAAGCTCTATTGTTTAAAAAAGACAACCTGCCAGGCAAAACCTTATGATCCTTAATAGATTGCATGTCTTAAAGGGTCAATGAAGGCACCATTTAAAAACTTTCTAAGGTTGGGGCCCCTGGGTGGCTCAGTGGGTTAAAGCCTCTGCCTTCGGCTCGGGTCATGATCTCAGGGTCCTGGGATTGAGCCCCGCATTGGGCTGTCTGCTCAGCGGGGAGCCTGCTTCCCCCTCTCTCTCTGCCTGCCTCTCTGCCTACTTGTGATCTCTCTCTCTCTCTCTGTCAAGTAAATAAATAAAATCTTTAAAAAAACAAAAAACAAAAAAACTTTCTAAGGTTTTAACAAAGCATACTAGTCACATACTTGGCCATTTTTACCCTGAGATGTTTTCCTATCAGTGGCCTGGGTTTGATATTTTCTGTGAGGCCCTTTCTTATTTTGAGGGTTTTCTTGTAGGAGATATGGAGATAAGAACCAGTTTTATTTTTGAACTGGAAAGTTCTGGTTCTTTTATATTTTCTGTAAATTCTGCTTGAAAATGGAATAATTTCTTTTTTTTTTATTCTTTTAGATCATTTTCTCTGTCTGGATCTTATGATACATAGTTAAAATAAACCAACTGTCACTTTTGACATTCTGCCTGGAAATCTCCTTAGCCAGATTCATCAGTTCATGAGATACGTTTTTGATTTTCCACATTACCACAGGTGAAAGTTGGCTAAACCTTTGGCCATTTTATCACAAGAGTCTGCTTTCCTTTTGTTTCCAATAACATGTCCCTCATTTTCCTTTAAGCCATCACTGACAACCTCCTTAAGGTCCATCACACTTGAACTAGGTCTCCTCAAAGCCTTGGCATGTCACGTGGCTCCAGTCCCAAAGCCAATACCACCTGCCTAAAGTACTTCACTTCCGGTGCCACAATCTGTTCTTCATTATTGCTGTGTAACAAATTACCCCCCACACCTAGCAACTTAAAACAACCATTTAACTCTACACGTGATTTGGTGGAACAAGAATTGGGGAAGGGCTGGATGGGCATCTCCTGCTCAAGGTCTCTAACGTAGCTGCCGTCCGATACCTGCTGGGGCTACCATCATCCGAAGGCTTGACAGGGCTGGATGTCCCCGGCGACTGACTCATGTGGCTGGTGGGAGATGCTGGCTGTCAGGTGGAGGTTCACCTTACCTGTCACCTGGGGCACGGGCTCATGGCCCTCCAGCACAGCCGCCGCATAGTTGGATTTCCCCATGGGGCCTGATTTCACCCCAAGTGAGCACCCTAAGGAGACCAGCCTCATTTGCATGGCGTTTTCCAACCTTGTTTCAGAAGCCACGCAATATCTCTTCTGCTATACTCTATTCATCAGAGCAGTCATAAACCAGCCCAGGTTCAAGGGGAAGGGGCATAGATACCACCTGTCATGGGAAGAATGTAAAAAAATGTGAAGGGGCACATTTTTTTTTGAAAAACGTTTGAAAAATTGCCCCACCATCCTGCTGAGACTTTGTTCAAATGTTCGCAATAACTTTCTCATCAGAAAATCCAACAACCTCTTCATAGTCCTCATCCCACTAAACTAGGGCACTTGCAACTTACTTGAAATTTACTTCTCTCTCTTGGGGTATTTCCACAGTTACCTTCTCACTGTTCCCATAACTCCTTTGAATTTCACCCCCTTTTCCCATAAGATTGTCTCCTTTCTCTTGCCCCTTAGATGCAGGCTCTGTCCTTAGCTGGTATCTCCTGCCACTCAGCATTGGACGTGCATTTGTGTCTGCTCAGTACTCCTTTCTTTGAGGAGACATAAGCCCTTTCCGTCCTAGTACTGAACACCTGTGTCAGTTATAGTCTGTGTTAGAAACAGAATTCCATTCGCACAGACCGACTGAGGAGATTTTAAAGAAGGGAGAGGTGTTGGCAGGGCTAAGAGATCCAAGAGCAGAAGCCACTCTCATCCCTCAGTCTGGAGGGGAAAGAAGAAATATTGTTCCTGGTACCCGGTGAGAGCTCCAGGTTTGTAAAATCAGTGCTCAGCAGTAGCTGTAGAGAGACCTATCTGCTGACAATTTGCAACCTGAAGCAAGGGGGAAAGCAAGGAAGAAATACCCTCACCTTTCTCTTCGGTTCTATGGGTGCCTCCCAGTCTTCCTACTGGCCACGCCCAGCTGGAAGGCAGCTGGCAAGGGCATCTGCGTGATGCAGTCATTGCAGTCAGCATCTGCATCCCCAAACAGCACAGGCGAGGGCGGAGAACTGATCTAGGGAATGGCAAATGATCAGTAACCCCCAGCCCATTTGACTTGGGTTTGGCCAAGGAGACTACTCCATCCTCTTTGCCTTATGGTTGGTTAAGTGTTGGGCATGTGATCTAAATTCAGCTAAATAGAACCGTCCCTGTGTCTTTTTTCCCCATATTGTCAGGTCTCTGGGACAAGAGCTCTAAGGACCATGGAAGCCCGGAGCCGTCAGGGAACAACTTGTTGACAGATGGATGGCTGGAATCCATATGTGAATCAAGACAAAGGGAAGGAAGCTGGGCTGAAAGAGGGGTACAGAGAAACAGAATTATTTTAGGAAGAGAACACATTCTCTTTCTGGGCATGTGTTAAACTTACTACTTGCTCAGTCAAGGAGAACTGTGTTGCACGGTCTCTCAGAACCAAGCAAGCACTGTTCTTGTAGACGGTTGTGAGAAGCCTGGATTTTTGGGCTGCACTGACTTGTCAGTGAATTGTTGCTGATTTTCAGAAGTGGTGTGTGGTGCTGAAGTGAGACTCTCACTGAAGGGTAGGGATGGCTTTAGAACTTTTTGTGTCGTCACTTACTTGTTCATGACTTGGAACTAGGGATAAATAACAATCTTTTTTTTTTTTTTCTTTCTTGATCTTACAGAATAAGAACTTTTCCCCCCTTAGAATCCTGAGGATGTTTTTCAATCCTTAAATTCAGCCACACCTGTGCCTTGGATTTCACCGTAATTTATTCTACCAGAGTTCTCTTCCCATTTTATTTTTAAAAGCAGGTCGAGTAGGTTTCTGTTTCTTTCACCCTGAAGACCCGTCTGTCACCCATTCTCATGGCTTTAAACATCCCTTCTGAAATGATGACCCCAAATCTACATTTTTAAAAAAAGATTATTCGAGAGAGTGAGAGTGGGGGTGCTGGTAGGGGCAAAGGGAGAGGGCAAGAGAAACTCAAGCAGACTCCACGCTGAGGGCAGAGCCCAACGTGGGGCTCCATCTCATGATTGAGATCATGACCTGGGCCGAAACCAAGAGTAGGATGCTTAACCGACTGCACCACCCAGGCTTCCCTCCAAATCTACATTTTTAAAATTTAAATTCAGTTAATTAGCATATAGTACATTATTAGTTTCAGAGGTAGAGGTCAGTGATTCATCGGTCTTGTATAACACCCAACGCTCATCACATCGCCCGCCCTCCTAAATTCCCATCACCCAGTTATCCCATCCCCCACCCCTACCCCTCCAGCAACCCTCAGTTTGTTTCCTATGGTTAAAGTCTCTTAGGGTTTGTCTCCCTCTCTGATTTTGTCTTATTTTTCCGTTCCTATCTCTATGTATCTCTGTTTTGATTCTTAAATTTTACATACGAGTGAAATCATATAATTGCCTTTCTCTGATTGACTTGTTTCGCTTAGCATAATACGCTCTAGTTCCATCCACGTCATTGCAAATGGCAAGATTTCATTTTTCTGATGGCTGAGTACTGTTCCATTGTATATATAAAGTCTACATTTTCAATACTACCTTGTCTCTTGAGCTCTCTTGATGTGTCTTCAATTTCCCACTCTAAACATCTCTGTTTGGGTATTTCTTGCATTTCCAGCTGGACAGTCCAAGTTTGAATTTATTTTCCTTCCCCAAAACCTTCCTTTTCCTTCTAGAGTCTATATTTTAGCTCTATAATCCAGTCATCCAGACTAGTGATCTCAGAGTTATTGTTGACTTCCACCTCCCCCCTCCTCCTGCCTACCTCCATCCCGCTAGTCATTAAATCCTATTGATATTGTTTGACTTTTTAACTTTAAAACTTTATAGTGGATAGATAATATACTCACACTGTTGAAATTCTAAAATGTAAAGCTCGAGAGTTTTCTTTCTGTCCTATTCCTTGTGCATGTAGGCCCCCTTCCAGGAGATAGCCAATGCTATCTGTTTCTTGTGGAGTCCTTCAGAGATACTATGAATATACATATAAACATTCTTTTCCGCCTTTTCACATGACCAGTGCTATGCACATTGTATTGTGTACCTTGCTGTTTGCACTTAGCAATACATTTTGGAGATTATGTAATTCCTTATTAGTAATTTTTAGAAAATGACTGCGTAGTATTCCGTGGGATGGATGCACTTGCATTTACTAACAAATCCCCTGATGATAGGCAAATTCTATGGATTTCACTCTGGTGAAATCAGAGTGCTGATTCTGACTCAGGGTAATGAATCTGCCTGCGGTTACTCAGCTAAGAAGGGGGAAGAATCTAGTGCCTGGTCTGGGGCCATCACCAACACTCCAAAAGGACACTGAGGGGTCCACAGCAGATGAGGGCAAAAGCTGGGATCCTGGACTGAGGGACCCTTTCCTAGACAGGGCCTGGACACTTTGAGGCAAAAATCATTTTGGAATAAGATTCCCTTGGGTCTCAGCCTATCTTCTGAATTAGTGGAAGCCTGTTGGCCTCCTTTAATGCTGATAGCCTGGCGGAAATGTGGCGGTTTGAATTTGCATCCCAATGCTTTGTTTGAAATGTGTGTTAAGTGGCTGACTTGCTTTAAGCAATGTGCTTTTTTTTTTTTTTTTTTAAGCCGTATGCTGAAACTCCTGACCCTGAGGTCAAGGCCTGAGCTGAGATCAAGAATCAGATGCTTAACCTACTGGGCCACCTAGGGCCACCCAGGTGCTGTGAGAAATGTGCTTTTAAGGACTCAGTCCCTAAATATCTGGTTGCCCCCACTGTGTTTAAGCTGCCAGGCCCCTGCCTTCCTGACTTTTTCTGGTAATGGCTGATCCATACCAGCTGAGCCTTGAACCGGGTGGGGGAGGGCTGGTGGCCTCTCCACAGGATGGCCCGAGGTGACAGGCATGCCTGGGCCCCTATGGATGCTGCTGCTTATGCTGGCAGGGCCTCCCCCTTCTCGGACCATAACCAGAAAAGGCTCATGTCTAACCCGTGAACATCCACCTCTACTCTGTGGCCAGAAGTCGTGGAGGTCTGGTAGGGAGAAGTAATCACTCCTCACCCCCTTCTTTGGCTTAGATTCGAGTTCTTCTCTTTCCAGTTGGGTCTGGGGACGAACAAGAGGTAGCATTAAAGCTTGCTTGGTACCTATTATAAAATCTGTTCATCTAGAGGGGAAAGAAGCTCCTTTGCCCTACAATTAGTCCCAGTTGGATTAGTACAGGTGAGCAGTATCTTATTTATCTTATTTCTTGCCATGCATCAAAATTTTGGTGTGTCATGTCAGTTCTCTCTCTTTTTTTAGATTTATTTATTTATTTTAGAGAGCGAACAGGGCGGAGGGACAGAGGGAGAGGAAGAGAGAATCTTAAGTAGATTCCATGCTAAGTGCAGAGCCCAACGAGGGGCTCTATCTCACAACCCTGAGATCACGACATGAGCTGAAACCGAGTCAGATGCTTAACCAGCTGGGCCACCCAGGTGCCTCACAGCAGTTCTCTTGTCTGTAAAATGAGTGGTTGGATTCATTTTCTAGCCTGACTCCTCATGGCTGTAGGAGCCGAGGCTCTCAGGGGCCCTAAAGGTCAAGGAAGCTTCCTACAGTGAGATTCAGCTTCCTAGGCACTTACCATGAGCCAGGCTGGCCAGTGAGGAGTTGTGGATGGGTAGCAGGACGCAGTCTGTGCTCGCAGGGAATCAGCACGGCAGTGGGGGAGTAGACAGAGGGTCTTGGCTATCATCCCCTGCGCTCCACATAGACAGGCACTGGGAGTCGGGGGGTTGCTCAGCCCAGCCTGGAGCAGCACAGGGAAGCCAAGGAGAAAGTCCGTTATTGGGCAAGACGAAGACAGGGAGAAGGGGTGGGAGGGGAGCTCGGGGTGCATAGACATGGAGGTACACAACAGAGTGGGAGGGTTCTGGGAGCTGTGGGCAGCCTGGGAGCTGGAGGCTGGCCCGGGGGCGTCTGTTCCTTCCCCGGTGGGCTCCATGGTGGGCTCCATGGTGGGCTGCTCTTGGTGCTGACAGGGCGTCAGCGAAGTGCCACGGTGGCGTTTGCCTCTGAGATTTTGTACTCTGGTAACAGTGGGAGAGGCAAGGGCTGGAGGATACAGCAGGAGGGACAGAAGTGACCAGGAAGACCACTTGGAGGTGAGGCTATTGTAATGGTTCAGAGGCCTGAACTAGGGAAGAAGGAGCAGAGAAGGTGAAGTCAAATTGGCAAGGCTTAGTTTTCTATTGGGCGTGCAGGGAAGACATCGTCAGTGTCTACTAGGATGTGGCAAGAAGCCCGTCCCCTAAGGGCCACCTCCAGTATGGCCCTGTCACCTACTCTGCAGGGGTCGGGGATGATCAGAATCAAAGGGACAGCATATGCTGACTCTGGTTGGCTCTTGGCTCTACACTTTTCCTTTTTCCCTCAGTGGAGTTCAAATTGTTGGTCTTTGTACCAAGGTACAAGGGCCTCTTTACTCAAATGGTGGCCTAGAGCTGATTATGAACCTATTGAGATGGTCTGTTATCATCATCATTATTTATTGTTATTTTTTAACCAGAGTTTTAGCCCAAAGATAGGGGCTTAAGGGCCATAGTGGAGCCTGTATTTTCTATTGGGATATTTTCTAGCATTTTCATTCAGTTTTCCTCTTGTGTTGATGCTGGCTTTTGATAGAGATCAAGAAACATATTAGTGATAAATAGTTTTTATTTTAGTGGTTGTTAAACTATCTATGAGACAATTTCCCTTCCTTCCCCCATCCTTCTAATAAGGGTAATGTCAGCGTGAGTAAGCAACTTACCTTCCTCTTAAAGGAACTGCAGTTTAGCAGAGGGAACAGCAGGGAACATGGATGGCACAAGAGAGTAAATAAGAAGAGGTGACAGAGTGGGAGGGACCTCAGGAAGGAGTCTCCAGCCCCAAAGCTCCATTGGAAACAGGGATGGCAGTTACAGGGCCTGTAGCTTCCAAACTAAAGAGACACATGGAGACCACAGTTCCCATGCCCCTCAAAACCCCATTCCCGCAAGTGGTCAGGGCTGGAGAACAGATAAGCTGAAGCTTTGAGGCTAATGGTAGAGAGTCCTAGCCAGGTGATGGACGTGGGCAATCGTGTGTGTGTGTGTGTGTGTGTGTGTGTGTGTGTGTGTGTGTGTTATGGGTAGCAGGGCCTTGAAGCTCACCAGGACAGAGAGAAGCTCTAGAGTGAGACTTTCTGGGTTTAAATCCTGACTCAGGCACCTACTTGCCTGTGTAACCTGGTGGGAGTTTCTTAATCTCTCTGTGCCTCAGTTTACTCTTCTGTAAAGAAAGGATGAGAATATCTTATCTCAGAGTCTTTGTAAAGACACTTTTCAATAAGATAATATAGAGAAAGCACGGAAAAATGCTCTCTCTCATAGTTATTAATATAGTTATTATTTTTCTGACAATAGACCACAATTGGATGTGAGCCAGACATGTTAAATGGACACTAATTTTCACTCATGATGACAAAAATTTAGGCAAATAAAAATAAAACAAAGTTCTCCCAGAATCAAGAAACTAGGACAAAAACTTTTAACAAGAGAGGATATTCAGATGGCCAATAATCTTATGAAAAGATATTCAACCTCAGCAATCTTCAGAGACACACAAATGAAAACCGGACGGTTCTACCGCCATATAATTCTCAGAATGGCACAACAAGGAAGACCGGTAATACTGAGTTTTGTTGAGATGGAAATGTAGATTAATAGAACCCCTTTGAAAAACCTGTTGACAGCCTCCGCTTAAGCTAAACATCTGCACAGCCTAAGCCCCAGCAATATCAGTCTCAACCCAGGTGGTCATCAAAAGATACGTCCACGGGGCACCTGGCTGCCTCATTCGGTAGAGGGTGTGACTCTTGATCTCGGGATTGTAAATTCAAGCCCCACAGTGATTACTTAGAGATTACTTAAAAACAAAATCTTTAAAAAAAAATGCACCAAGGTGGTTCACAGCTGCATTATTTGCAACAGCACCAAAGTGGAAACTACCCCAGTATTCATCAACAGTAGAATAGATGAATAATCCCCATGTACTCCAACAGTGGAGTGCTTGACAGCAAGGTGGATGGTTGGACAAACTGCACTTATGTGCGAGGCTATGGATAAACTTCACAAAGATGGTGCAGAGCAAAAGAAACTAGAGACAAAGCATACAAACCATGATTCCACTTATGTGAAGTTCAGGACCAGGCAAAGGTGTTTTATGTTGTTCAGGGATAGGATTGTGGGTGTGAAAATCATGCCTTGTGACTTGTAGTCAATTTCAGACCCAAGGGGCAGAGACAAGCTTGACCTTACATGGACTTGACCTTGAACATGGGTACTACTCTACTATTCCAGCCGGAGGAAGAAAGGCTTTCCCCAAGGGCAAGTAGCTCAGCCAAGGAAGAGCCAACTCCCAGTTTACTCCAGTGGACTTTTAGTTTATAATAGCCTTCCCTTAAAGAGGCGCGCCTCTCCTTTGTTCCCCAGACTTTCCTGTACCTTTGCTGTAGCTTATTTGTGTCGTATTGCAATTCTCTTTTATTCCTGAATAAGCCTATCTCTTGCTGGTAAGAGCAGTTTTTAGGTTTTTTTTTTATTTTGCAGTTTTTATTTCTTTTTTTTTTTCTTTTTTTTTTTTTTTATTAACATATAATGTATTATTTACCCCAGGGTACAGGTCTGTGAATCATCAGGCTTACACATTTCACAGCATTTTGCAGTTTTTATTTCTAAGGTTACCATGGATTACCTTCGGTGGGGGAAGGGAGTTGTGGCTGAAACAGTAGCTTCTGTGGGTGCTGGCCATGTTGGCTTTCTTGATCTGGTTGCTGGTTGCATGAATGTGGACACTGAGCTCGTGAGTTGTGTACTTCTCTACGTGTACATTGTACTTGAATAAAACATTTAGGCCACGTGTGGAGAGTCACCCCCAAGCCTGGAACATTCCTCTTACACACAGCTTCATCCCAGGCTCCAGAAACAAAAGCCACTCCCCCCCCCTTTCGTGCAGGATCTTAGGATCTTAGGACCACGCCAGGGAACGAGGCCTCCAGGAGCATTGGCTTCTGGGATTGACAAGTGGAGTGATTGCCCAGTTCACCACTGTGTTCAGCCCAAAGGTGGGCACAAAGTGATGCTCAGTGAATCTCTCCGGAAGGCAGGGAGGAAGGCAGGCAAGGAGGAAGGAAAGGCAGAGGGAGCTGAGTACAGATTGTCTTACAGATAGTCTTTGGGGGGGCGTCTGGGTGGCTCAGTCCATTAAGCATCTGCCTTCGGCTTGGGTCATGATCCTAGGGTCCTGGGATCGAGTCCCACATCAGGCTCCCTGCTGAGCGGGGAGTCTGCTTGTCCCTCTCCCTCTGCCCCTTGCCCTGCTCATGCTCTCTCATGCGCTCGCTGTCTCTCAAATAAATAAATTTTAAAAATCTTAAAAAAAAATGGCCTTCTGGTTTTGTCCAGCTCAAGCAGAGGTATTTGGTCATTTATAATGATACACCCCAGTCTGTAAGGATTAGCGCCCAGAGGTCTGTCCTGGAGGCAAACTCATAGTGTTTCTGTTTGGCCTGTATGAGGCCAAAGAAGTCATTCGAGTACTCGTTCATGAAGCTTCGGTTGAACCCTTGCTGTGTGCCGTAGAGGCATGGCCGTTGCCCGGGGGAAGGGTGCAGGGCGGCTGGAGGCAGGCGGGCTGCGTTCCTGCCTACGTGACCAGCTGCCGGCAGGGGCCAGAACAGAGGCTGCGCTGAGGAAAGGTCACTCTGCGGCACAGGTGGGTGTGGCGAGGGGACAGGGCGGATGAAAGGAGGGTGCGGACGGAGGGGAGTCCAGGGTCCTTCTCAAGGAGAGTACTTGGAAGCACACGCAGGACTTGACCGGAGAGAAAACAAAAGGCGAAAAGGCACCGCTGCTTGTTTTTGCTGACATAGAGATGATCGAAGTTGGGGGGGAAACCAGACTTTAAATTGTCATTTCTGGGGCACCTGGCTGGCTCAGTCGGTAGAGCAGGTGACTCTTGATCTTGGGATTGGGAGTTGAAGACCCACATTGGGCACAGAACTTACTTTAAAAAATTTGTCACTTCTTTTAGCCCCTGCCTGCCACATGCTTCGCCCCATACTTGCCCTTTTTCCTATGTGCCTGATTATACCCTTTTTCTTAAAGGCATATACACATTCTTCGGTCCTAGGGAGAATCTGCTTCAGTAGCTTCGAACGTCAAATATCAAGACTGTAGTGTCAGCCTGATGTGAGGGCGGAAGAAGCAGGTGATTCCGTGGAGGGCAATTCAGGGGACCTGGGAGATCCCCGTGGAGCCCGAAATGCCACCATTCCCAGCTCATCCTGTTGTGTTAGGAATTGTCCTTTCCCTCCTCTTTTCTCTGTCAGTGACCCCCCTGGAAGAGATGGTGACCGAATGGGACAGTGACTGTTGGAACTGTGCCGACAAGACCCGGATATATGACACGTTCGGGGGGGCTGGATGAGGAGAGGGGAGTGCCAGTGTTGGGTGGGAAGGGCGGAAGCTGAGGCCCAGTTTTGCTGAAGGACATCTCTGAACCGCCAAAACTTGATGGCCCAGACGAGTGTCACAGGCTGCAGCAGTGGTTCTCAAAGTGGGACCCCTGGGCCAGCAGCGTCAGCCTCAGCCAGGACCTTATTAGACATGCACATCCTCCAAGGGGTGCCTGGGTGGCTCCGTTGTTAGGCATCTGCCCTGGGCTCACGGAACCCAGGGTCCTGGGATCGAGTCCCGCATGGGGCTCCCTGCTCAGTGGGAGGCCTGCTTCTCCCTCTCCCACTCCTCCTTCTTGTGTTCCCTCTCTTGCCGTCTCTCTGTCAAATATATAAATAAAAAAATCTTAAAAAAGATAAAGTCATGCACATCCTCAGGTTCCAGCCCAGACCCACTCAATCAGAAAACGGTGAGTAGGGCCCAGGAGTCTGTGCTTGAATAGACCCCGCAGGTGGTTTGGATACGTGTCAAAGTTTGAGAACCTCGAAGTAAAGAGCCATTTTCCTGACCAAATTTTCCTTTCTCCGCAACATCCTGTCTCCTGGGAAAGAGACCAAAACAAAATATGGTGGTTAGTATACTGTTGTATGTTGATGACACTGGGATTAAAATAAAAACTTAATAAATAAATTTAAAAGAAAGAAATATACTTAACAACCTTCAAAAAAAAAAAAAAAAGCAAACCTCAAAAAATCCCCCCAAAACCAAAATGGTGTGGGGCTGAAGCTCACGAATTTGGGCTACTTTTCTGGGTATCTTTGCCCCTGCCCCAGTCTAACAAACCCTTGCTGCCCTAACACTGTAAGGGTCCAGTTTTTGAAAACCCCACTGAATTGGATGTATAACTTTGGTTCTGCCACCTTCTGGCTGTCGGAACCTGAGAAATGATCTAGCCCCTCTAACCCTTGGTTTTACCATCTGTGAAACGAGGCTCATAGTAGGATCTCCCTGACCAGGGTCTTCCTGATGATTCTTGTGCTGTACCCCCCAGTTAGTGCTCCCTAGGTGGGTCTGTTGGTTGTCCATCGTGTGACACCCCCAAACTCGAAGAAATTAGACTGGATCTTAAAGAAATCAGCCTAGAGGCTTGTAATGGTGGAGGGAGTAGGGAGGCAGGGTAGGAGGCCAAATGGCAATACTGAACTGTATGTCTTCAGGTTCTGAAACATGAGTTATACCCGTGACCGTAGAGAATATGTAAAGAACAGGGAACCATGCAGTGAAACTTCTAAGACCGGCGAGTCACTTCTGCCCTATGTGCCAGGGTGTACTGCCCAGCACTGGCCGGCCTCACCAGTCTTGGTGGGTCACCAGCCTGCAGGACTCGTTCACTGGCTGGCAAAACATGCTTGGCTCGCAGGCTCACAGACAGCACAGCCCCTCGGCCCCCATGGTTACCCGCCCACAGAAGGATTTATGGTCATTCAGTTTGCATTTATGAAACTGACGATATTCCAGCTGATAAATGTTGATATATGTGAAATTCAGCAGCCGCAGGATAAAAGCCACTGGCCCCCGTGGCGACATCTGGCCGCCTTACAAAGACATCATCCGCTGCCCTTCACCCTATGGAATGCTGCTGACTCTCATTAGGTATAATAAAGAGGGTTTAAGGTCCACAGGAATACGACAATAGGGTGAAATTCAACGAGTGGATTCCACAGTGAGGGTAGATGTCAGGTAGAAACATTTGGGATCGAACTCATGAAGAAATATCCAGCAATGGGACCCCTCCTACAGCACCATGTTTTTTCAACATGGTGGGAGGCCGGTAACTTCTGTAATCGGAGACATACATGGGTTGACCGTGAAGCGGGCGGGCATTTTCACTTACCGGTGGTCTACAAAAGCAGCGGCCCTAATTTCCTCATAGGAGAACATTCTCTGGGACAACAGTTACAGTGAGGGGATCAACGTTGCCTTTTTATCTGCAGATTTCAAAGTTCTTGGCATGAGTCACTGTTTCCCAATACCTGGCGGAAGGTGATAGTGCTCACTCCTCTAGACAGGGAGCCTGCCGCGCACACTGGGCGATGGCACCATGGGCCACGGAGTGACTAAGTGCTCACCTGTCCCTGAGTGTGTGTCCTGACTGTCCTCTGTCACCGGGGCGGGTGCCAGCATGGGGGAGGGAGCACCAGGGGAGGAAAGCAGGGCCGGGAAGAAACAAAGTTCTCTGTGCCTTGGTTCCCAAACTTGGTGCTGTATCTGAATCACCCATCAAGTATGTTAAAAATTCAGATTTCTGGTCAAACGGGTTTCTCTCTTCAAAAATTTTGATTCAGTGAGTCTGGGTTAAGGTGGGGACTGGAATTCTGTATGTTGACAGATTCCACAGGTGATCCTGATGCACAGCCAAATTTAGCTCTTAAGCCTCAATAGATAAGGGTCTCTGGAAGGAAACCTGGAGCCGAGGGGACTGGGGGGCTCCAGGGCGTTGGGGATTTGTCTCCACAGCTGCCACCAGCACACACTGTCCCCGGGTGCTTCACCTCCTCTCCACTCCTCTGGGGGGGGGTCGCAAGGGAACCCCACTTCCTTCAGCACAGGGGTTCTTAACTTTTTTGTGCCTTTGAGATGCTGATTTTTAAACACTTCCCTGAAAAACATGCGCTTGCCTGTACAATTTAGGCTGTGATTTCAGGGGCGTCTGTAGGAGGCAGATTCAACACCAGGGGAGGCAGACCACAATATTCAAAAACTTACCCCCAAACTAATAAAATCTGTTAAAAAATGTTAAAAATAATGTGCTGGTCTCTTCTAATCCTACTATACATAGTGCTTCTCAAGGCTGCATGGCCATTACCAATATTTGAGGTTCCTAGTGTACTACAGAATTCAGAAATGCTACGTAGGGTTTACCTGGGACAGGGGTCATTGACACTCACTTCCGAGTTCCACCTCCTCATAGCATTGCCTTTCTGACCGCAGAGTCTGGAAAGCTGAAAACCTGGTCTTCTGTGCCCCCTTGTAGCTGACTATAAATCAGGTTACACTCCACACACACACGTGCACGTGATGTGGAAGATGGAGGTGAGCAGGGGTCCCCTGGCCACTCCTGGAGACTTTCTGGAGGCAGGTGAGGAGCTACAGGGGCACCGTTATTGGTATCCAGCCACCCATGTGCTGGGGGTTGGGAGGCATCTAGAGCTCCTGCCTTCGGGGTCTCAGTTATAGGGATGTGTTCTAGAACTTGCAAAATCACTGGATGGATTAGAGGAGTGGGCTCTAGGCTAGGCATCCGGGAATGACTCCCAGGCTTCCCTACACACGCAGGCCTTCCGGAGAAGCCGCTCCCTCTGCAATGGCCAGCGAGGTACGGAAGCAGGATTGTTGAGTTCATGGCGACCACCCAGGCATGAGAAAGCTGTTGGCAAACACCACGAAGCTGGGGACTGGACATTGATCCCTGCTGATGAGCTTTTGTCACAGGTCTAGCACGGTAGCATAATGCGTTATGGGAAATCCTTACACGTCTGTGCATTTATGTCAGTGTGTCTTCAAGTGTTGCGCTCCTAGATCAAAGGGTATGTATACCTGGATGGATATCATAATTTAGTCTTCAAAAATGTTTTATTAATTCACATTGCCACCAGCATTTTAACTCACCTTTGTTAATAGAGTGAAAAAACCCGGGCCTGACTTTTAAAATATCCCCTGGCATAGAAAAATTAACACTAGTGTGGCTACTGATCAATGAAAGCTGAAGCTCAGGCAAGAAGGGCAGACACATACCTCACCTGTCGGGTGGAGACCAGTCAGATGGATATTTAGACGTTGAGTGTTGGCTCTAGTGTGACCAACCTTTTTAATCTTTAGCAATGCACAAGGAGAAAAATGGTAACTCATTCTTGTTCACTTATGTCTCTTGGAGGATCAGTGATATCAAGAAACTTCTTTTGTTAGTTTTAAATTTCAGTTTTATGTCTTCAATTTTAAAAGGTTATACAAAATAGGGGCACCTGGCTGGCTCCGTCGGTTAAGCATCTGCGTTTGGCTCCAGTCACAATCCCAAGGGTCCTGGGATTGAGCCCCGCATCAGGCTCCCTGCTCTGCGGGGAGCCTCCTTGTCCCTCTCCCACTTCCCCTGCTTGTGTTCCCTCTCTTTCTCTCTCTGTGTCAAATCAATCAATCTTAAAAAAAAGTCATACAAAATATCCCAGAGTTAAGTTCAGCATGACTGTTGTAAAAGATTTCTGTAAGTCAAGCCTTATGCTAAGTTTTGGAAACAAAATAATAGTTTCCATTCTTGAATTTATGGCATAAGAGAATAAGCCAAGCAAACGTGCATGCACGCATGCACACATGTGCATGCACACACACAGAGGTAATTTTAAAGCAAGAATCACCAGGATTTCCAGGACAAAATGAAATCATTGAGTACTTTTTTTTTTTTTTTTTAAAGATTTTTTATTTATTTATTAGAGAGAGAGAGACTGAGAATGAGAGGGGAGAAGGTCAGAGGGAGAAGCAGACTTCCCGCAGAGCCGGGAGTCCGATATGGGACTCGATCCCGGGACTCCGGGATCATGACCTGAGCCGAAGGCAGTCACTTAACCAACTGAGCCACCCAGGCGCCCCTCATTGAGTACTTTTTAATGCATATGTTGGGGAGGGAATATAGTGAACATAAAATTATCAAAGAGAAAACAGCTATCATCTGGGCCAATTTATAATGCCTATAATTTAAAAATGAATGGAAAAAATGGTCCCCACAATGTGCATAAATGCCCTATTTATTGTAATTGATAGGTTTTGGTATGCATGATGATGATGACAGTAAAATATTGTTATGTTATTTCCTTCCACGATAAATTTTGTGCAAGAAGATGTCACATAGAAAGATTGAGTAGACGAAGGAAGTTTCCTTCTCTCTCCCCACCATGATAATGTCAGTGTAAGCCTGCTAAAATAGCAATTATAAATAAGGTCCAGAGACATGTATCATAATACTCCAAATGTCTAGGATCACTCCTCATATCAAGAACCAGGAAAATCTCAGTTTGAAAGAGAAAACACATTTGAAAAATGCCAATATGTACATGACACAGATGTTGGAATTACCTGACAAGGATTTAAACACAGTTATTATAAAAAATGCTTCAACGTGCAATTATGAACATGCTTAAAACAAAAAAGCAGAGAATCTCAGCGAAGAAATAGAAGGCATAAAGATGAACCCAACAAATAGACGTAAGGCAGGTCTCTGTATGAAGAACACTTGGGGTTAGGTTACCAAAAAAAAAAATCCCTCCTCTGGCTTCCTATTTTTAAGTCTTCGGAGAGGACTCACACAGTCTCTTTAGTTAACTAGAGTTTCACGAATCTTACCATCAGAAACTCACTCCACTGAATCCGAATCCTGCTGACCTTGCATTTGTACACTGAGACAGGCGCCAAGGCACCCTCTTGGTGAACACACAGTGCCCTTTCTTCCATTCCTCCAGATCTAGGGACCCAGTCTCTTGCTCTTCTCTCAGCCCTGCTCTTTGCTCAGCTTGGAGGGTGAGGCTGGGACTTACCATTTCAGGGTACAGTTATGCTACAGGGGGCGTTAAGAGTCATGCAGTGGCTCATCCTTTGCTGTTACCTTGGCTGGGAAGTACAACCTTGGCTTGTCTTGGAAGTACAAGTCCTCGGCTCAGGACTGGAGTGCTGATGGGCTTTAGCATCCCCTTCAGGCTAGCATGGTGGGGAGCCCTGCTTCCTATGACTTTTTGCCAGGAATACAAAAGACTTTGAATATCTTAACAGTTGATACATCCTTATCAGGATGCCTGGCTGAATATCAGACTTGCCTTTAAGAAAGGATAATTGTTTGGGTCCTGAGTCTAAGATTAATGGGAGCCACAGAAGGGTGGTGAGCAGGGAATGACATGACTAGATTTGCATGTCAGAGTTTGCTGGGGCTGTGGAGCGGAGAAGAAGGGGTCAGAATGGACTGGTCAACAATTAGGAGGTTATCTCCCTAGTCCAGGCAGGAGCAGATGGTCTGGATTGTGACGAGCATATGGGTTGCAGAGAATCCACGAAGTCAGTGGTGTTTCTGGAGTTTCTGGCCTTCCCATTGGGGTAGACACATGGTAGCTACATCAAGTCGGAAACAATGGGAAAGGCCTAGATTTGATGGAGAAGATCAAAAGAGCAATTTTAGAGATACTACATTTAAGATGACTTGGAGATATACCAGAGATATTAAGGAGACAGCTGGGTTATGTATCTTTGGGGCTCCAAAGAGCATTCTGGGCTGGAGTTATGAGTTGGTGAGTCATTGATAAGAAGGTAATAAATGAGAACGTGGACAGGATGAGATTAGTCTGCAGATGGTGGAGTGAGACTATATGAGAACCGAGACTCCAAGAACTCTAAAAGTTAATGGGTGAGTAAAAAAGGGGGCTGATCAGAGAAAATTAAAAGTTTAAAAAAGTTACAAATACCACAAATATAAAATCCAGAAAATATCATAATATTTTAAATAATTATTTGCCTGAAATACTTCTATAATACTTTTGCCTATGGTTTTGGCTGCATGATCTTCATCTTATCAAATTCATTGAGATATAATTTATGCCCAATAAATTGTACCTCTTTAAAGGAAACAATTTGATGAGTTTTGGCAGATATACACACCCATGAAAATGTTGTCACAATGAACATTCAGAGGATTTCTATCATCTTTTCATGTGTTTCTTTGCATCCATTCCTCCTTCCACCCCTGGCCACTGACTTGGAATTTTGTA
This sequence comes from Nasua narica, assembly GCA_028533885.1. Classification (NCBI taxonomy): domain Eukaryota; kingdom Metazoa; phylum Chordata; class Mammalia; order Carnivora; family Procyonidae; genus Nasua; species Nasua narica. The sequence goes on from CM052810.1 coordinate 65,595,110, forward strand.
TAAATGGAATCACATGGAATGTGCTATTTTTTGCCTGGCTTCTTTCACTCAGCATAAAGATCTTGAGATTCATGCATGTTGTCACGTCTCTTGATGATTTGTTCCTTTTCATTGCTGAGTAGTATTCCATTGCATGGATGTACCACAGTTTGCTTATGTACTCCCCTATTGGTGGACAACTGAGTTGTTTCCAATTTTGTGCTATTATGAGCCCTTTAATCATCTCGTATATTTTTCTGTAGTTATTGAAATGGTCATATTTTTCTCCATTATTAATACAATGAATTATATGGATTGGTTTTCTAATGTTAAGCCAACTCTGGATTCTTGGAATAAACCCTACTTTGTCATGGTGTATTCTACATAGTTATAATTATAGCTACAGTCATAGGTAGATAATCAGATTTGATTTGCTAATATTTATTTTAAGGATTTTTTGTACTTGTGTTCATGAACATTAATGGTTTGCCGTTTACTTACTTTGTAATGTCTTTATTGGGTTTTTGGATCAGGAAATACTGGCCTTATAAAGTACGTTGGGATGCATTCCCTCCTATCTATATTTCAAAAGAGTTTGTGTAAGATTCCTATTATTTCTTATTTGTTTTCTAGAATTTACCAATGAAACTATCTGGGCTTGAAGTTGTCTTTGTGCAAAGAGTTTTGAAAACAATTCAATTTATTTAATCAAGATAGGGTTATTTCGGTTCTCTATTTCATTTAGTATCAATTTGGGGAAGTTGTATTTTTCAAGAATTTCTTCAATTCATCTAAATACTGATTTTTTTTGTTATTAAGTTGTTCATAATAGTCTCCTTTATTTTTGTTTTTCTCTTCAGATTGTGGACGGCATTTAATAACATCTTATTGAAATAGAATTCACATATCATGAAGTTCATCCTTTTAAAGTGTAGAATTTAGTGGTTTTTAGTATATTTACAGAATTGTGCAACCATCAATCACCACTATCTACTTCCAAAACATTTCCTCTCCTCCCAAAACTCCATGCCCATTAGCAGTCATTCTCCAGTCTCTCTTTGCCCCAGTCTCTGAGAACTACTAATCTACTTTCTATCTTTAAAGATATGCCTATTCTAGATATTTAATAAATGTAATCATAAATATGTAGCCTTTTGTGTCTGACTTAGCATAATAACATTCCATTGGATGAATATACCACATTTTATCTGTCTTCATTAGTTAATAAATATTAGGGTTGTTTCCACTCTTTGGCCATTACAAAAAAATACTGATATGAACATTTTGAGTTTTGTCAGGATATATGTTTTCAGTTCTTTTGGATATATATCTGGGAGTAGAATTCCTGGGTCATATGATAACTCTATGTTTAATTTTTTTGAAAATCATCCACACTGTTATCCAAGTAGCTGCACTACTTTGCATTTCTACCAGCAATGTATGGGGGTTCCAATTTCCCTACATCCTTGACAACTCTTATTATTATATGACTTTTTGATTGTAGCCTTCACAGTAGATATTTGATGATTTGGTTTGCATTTCCCTGGTGAGTAATGATATTGAACATCTTTTCATGAGCTTATTGCTTGTTTGTGTATCTTTTTCAAATCTTTGCCCACTTAAAATGTGGATTATTTGTATTTTCTTGTTGCATTGCAAAGATTCTTTATATATTCTGGATACAAGTTCTTTATCAAATATATTGTTTGCAAATATTTTCTCCTATCCTTTGGGTTGTGTTTTCAATTTCCTAATGGTGTCCTTTAAGGCACAAATATTTCTAATTTTGATGAGGACCAATTTTTCTCTTATCATTTGTGCTTTTGTGTCAAATCTAAGATACCATTTGACACAATGGTGTCAGATTGTGTATCTTAGAAATCTAAGATACCATTTGACACCATTGTGTCAAATATAAGAAATTCATCACAAGGATTTACTTCTATGTTTTAAGAGTTTTATATTTTAACTCTTAGGTCCCTGCTCTATTTTGAGTTAATTTTTGTGTATGGTATGAGGTAAAGGCTTAAATTCATTCTTTTGGAGATGGATATCTGGTTGTTTCAGTACCTCTTGTTGAGAAGACTATTTTTTCCCCATTAATTGTCTTGGCACTGTTGTCAAACTTAATATTCTGTTTATTTTCTCAGCTATATATTTTGTTTCTATCATTATCTCTATTATTCCCTTTCTTCTAGTTACTTTGGGTTTACTTTGCTCTTCTTTTTCTAGCTCCTTATGGTAGAACTTTAGGCCTCTGTTTTTAAAACTTTCTACTTTCCCAATATAAGAACTTAAAGCTACAACTTTCCTTTTAAGCACTATTTGTTTATATCCCACAAGTTTTGACTTTTTAATTTTTAACTTTTTGACTTTTTAAAATTATCCCCTAGTTCAAAGTATTTTCTAATTGTCCTTGTGGTTTCTTCTTTGGCCCATCGGTTATTTATAAATGAATTGCTTAATTCCCAAATACTTGGGGTCTTTCTAGGTATATTATTACAATTTCTAATTTAATCCTGTTTCAATCAGAGAATATACTCTGTATAATTTAAGTTCTCTTAAATTTATGGAGCCTTGTTTTATGGTCCAAGATACGGTCTATCTTGATCAACAGACTGCATGCACTTGAAGACCATGTATATTCGGCAGTCTTCTGTAGTTGTATAGTTGGGTGTGATGTTCTATAAATATCAGTTAGATAAAAGTGGTTACTAATGTTCTTCACTTCGTCTATTTTTTTATTGGCTTTATCAACTCCTGAGATATTCACATTCATATCCAACCATGATAGCTGGTTATTTTTTATTTATTTTTTTGTTTTTTTAAGATTTTACTTATTTATTTGACAGAGATAGAGAGATCACAAGTAGGCAGAGAGGCAGGCAGAGAGAGAGAGAGGAAGCAGGCTCCCCGCTGAGCAGAGAGCCGGATGCGGGGCTTGATCTCAGGACCCTGAGATCATGATCTGAGCCAAAGGGAGAGGCTTAACCCACTGAGCTACTCTGGTGCCCCAATAATTGGTTATTTTTTTTATCAACTTTTTCTTCAGGGATATTGAAGCTCAGTTATTAGGCACATACACATTTGGGATTATTCTGCCTTCATGATGTATTGACCCCTCTGTCCTTAGGAAATACCTCCTTTTTTGGTAATATTGTTTTCTCAAATTTCGCTTTATTTGATATTAATAGAGCTACTCTAGCCTTCTTGTGATTACAGTTTGCATGGTGTATCATTTTTTATCCACTTATTTATATTTAAAATGTATGTCTTATAGACAGCATATGTTTAGGCTTGCCATTATATACTTTGTGATAATCTCTGTCTTTTATTTTGGAATATTTACTTCATTGTTATTTCAAATAATAATTGGTATCGTTGGATTTAGGTCTAGCAGTTTATTATTTGTTTTGTCTTTATTTATTTTACTTTGCATTCTCTCAGTCCTGCCTACTTTTGGATTATTTCAAACACTTTTAAAAATTTTATTTTAATTTATTTATTAGCTTTATAGCCATATCTTTTTTTCATGGTTGCCTTAGGAATGAAGCTATGCATCCTTATATTTTCATAGTTTAGAGTTACAGTTGTTCTACTTCATGTAAAATGTAGAAACCAAGCAACTGTGTGAATCCATTAGTCTCCACATAGGTTATAAACTTTATAAAACTATGTTACAATTTTTGCTTTAAACAGTTATATATATTTTTATAGGAAGAAAAAGTAGTCCTTTACCATTTCTCATTGTCTTCATTTCTTCTCGAAGATCTAAATTTCCCTTTGGTATCGTTTCTTTTTAGCAGGAGGAAATTCCTTTAGCACTTCGATAGTAGTAATGCATTTTTGTAGTTCTTTTAATTTGGAAGTTGTCTTTTCCTTTAAAAGAACTAGGTCGTGGGCTCCTGGGTGGCTCAGTTGGTTGAGCGACTGCCTTCGGCTCAGGTCATGATCCCGGAGTCCCGGGATCGAGTCCCATATCGGACTCCCGGCTCTGCGGGAAGTCTGCTTCTCCCTCTGACCTTCTCCCCTCTCATTCTCAGTCTCTCTCTCGCTCTCTAATAAATAAATAAAAAATCTTTAAAAAAGAAAAAAAAAAAAGAACTAGGTCGTTTTAAATTTTTATTTATTTATTTACTTTATAGAGAGAGAGTGTGTGTGCGAGCAGGGGGTGGGGAAGAGGGAGAGAAACCGACTTCCCGCTGAGCACAGAGCCTGATTTGGGGCTCCGTCTCACAACCCTGAGATCATAACCCCAGCCCAAATCAGGAGTTGGCTGCCCAACCAACTGAGCCACCCATGCATCCCTAGGTCATTTTAAAAAATTATTTATTTATTTATTTGAGAGAGAAAGAGAGAGGAACGGGGGAGCGGGGGAGATAATCTAAGCAGACTCCGTGCGGAGTGGGGGCTCCATCCCACAACCTTGAGCTCATGACCTGAGCCAAAATCAAGAGTCAGATGCTCAACTGACTGAGCCACACAGGTGCTCCCCGCCCCCGCCCGCCCCTAGATCAATTTTAAATAAAATCTAACACGTTATTAATTCTTTCTAGTACATTTTATCCAAAGCACTAGATTTTTGTCTCTAGAATTGCACCTTGGGTCTTTTGAAATATGTATTTTCTATGTCTGTCCCTAAGTAGCCTGCACTCTCCTCTTCTTAGATATATCGAGTACAACTGTTTTAAAGCTCTAGTTGTCTTAGAATTCTCATCTACTAATTCAGTCGTATCCAGATCTCTTTCCATTGAATGATTTTTGTCCTCATTATGGACTGCATTTTGCTGCTTTTATGCATAATTTATATTTTTGGACTGGATGCCATTGTGAAGTTTACCTTGTCAAGTGTCAGGTAATTTTGTATTCTATTAAAAATTTCTGAGTTTTTTTTTTTTTCTTTTTTTCTTTCCGGGTTGCAGATAAGTTACTTGGAAATAGTTCTATTCTCTTGAAGCTTGCTTTGAAGCTTCGCCAAGTGGCACAAGAGCAGTCTAGAGTTTGTTTTTCCCTACCACTGAGGCAATACCCGATCCCCCATGAATCATGACGCTTTCCCACTCTGGCCGGCAAGGACACAAACGACTCCTGGCCCTGTGCGAGCTGTGAGGGCTGTCTGACCGCCCCTTTCCAGCAGCTCTTTCCCTGGCCTCAGGTGGCTTCCACACAGCCCTGAGCGGGAGACTCCAGGGGCCCTTTGCAGGCTTCTGGATCACTCTCTGTGTAGCACATGCCTTCCCAGCACTCTGCTCTGCGAATTCCAGCCTCCCCGAACTCTCAACTCTCTCTCCTCAACTCAGGGAGACCTCTGGGCTCTGTCCTGGTGCCCCCTCCTGTGCTGCCTTCTGGAGACCACCCAGGACAGTCAGAGGGCTCGTCTGATGTACTTCTTTCAGGGAACACTGTCCCGTGCTGCCCATTGTCCAATGTCCAAAAACGGGCCTTTCGTATATTTCACTTGGTGTTTCAGTTTCCTAAAGGGTAGATCTAATCTCTTCATTCTGTTAATGGTTGAAAGTGGAATGATCTCACCTTCATTTCTGAATACTTGCGTGGATGTGAAACTCTGAGTTGACAGATGTATTGTTTTTCTCCAGCGCTGTAAAGATGGTCCACTGTCTTCTGCCTCCACCGTTAACGAGGAGAATTTTGTGGGCATTTGAATGATTGGTCTCCTCTATGTAAGGTGTCATTTTCCTTTGCTGCTTTCAAGATTTTCTTTTCCGAAGAATGTGATTGTGACTGCAGTGGAGAAGGGTCTGGAGTGGAAGGAGAGGAAAATATTAGGAAATATTAGGGAGGTTAATGCTATACCTTCCCAGGAGGTGACACTGGCTAAGACTACACGGGGCCCGTGGGGATGGAAGGTACGGACAAAGTTAAGTTATATTGTAGAAGTAGAGTTGACGGCACTTGGTGGAAGATTCGAGGCAAGGTGGGAAAGTGGGTGGCTGAGAACAGCTCCTTGGGGTCTAGAATGGGAAACAGGTAAATTTAGGATTGTTGCAGTGGGAAAGGCTACTGTGGGCAGATAAGGAGTTCTGTTTTGGAGCAGGTTCACTGTGTGCGAGACACACAGATTGAGACACTAACTAGCTCAGGAGAGAGAAATCTTGGCTTCAGGTAGAACTCAGGGCATTGTCAGCTTATAAATAGTATGTATGTGGGAGTGGGCAACCAATAACCCCATTCTTCCCCATTAGTGTAACCAGCTGAGAGGCCAACCCAAGAACTGGCAGAGGGAGACTGAGTAGCAGTAGTAACACAGGTAAAGCTGATGGGAAGCTGTGGCTCTAGGTCTGGGTCCAGATGAGCGGGACGACGCTTTTGGCTAACTTACCTGGCCCTGCACATTCGGTCACTGGCCCAGACAGACCCCAGCTTTTCCCTCCACCCCTCATCTATGCAGAGGGCAGAGGGCAGCTGGGCAGATTTCAAAGGCAGGGTGAGGGGCCAGGTGGGGCAAGCCCCCCCCTGCTCTTCCTCGAGGCCTAGCAGCAAGGGGAGGAAGACACTGGGGCAGACGTCCTCAGGAGAAGCTTCTCACCTAAAGACAGAGCAGTGGGGAACATGGGCTCCTGCTCCGGTCTGTACAGTTGAAAGAGCAGGCAGGAGGAGGACCTGAACTGAGCCGCAGCCACTGCCCGAATCCAGAGGCTGCGAAGGAAGGTCCTGGGAAGAATACAGAGAAGGTACCAGCAGGGCCCAAACAAAGGAAGACATTTCAAGGCCAAGGTTGGGAAAGGTGAGGGCTCCTCACAGCCCAGGTTCATCGCTACGGTCGGACTTTAGCAAAGAATCTCTCAAGGTGCACACTGGGCACACTTCAGACTTCCCCAGGTATGGTAGTTTGGAGAATTATTTACCCTGATCAGCTCGCCATGCGTCTGGGAGGAAGATTTATAGGTTTATGGGTCCTAAAAATCACAGTACCCGGATGCCGTTTTCCTAGTGCTAAACAGAAAAGTTTCCAAAAATAGGTAGGCATGGAAGGCTACAATCCTTCCTGTGGCTTATTTTAGCGTCTGTATAAGGAAAAACAATCATAGATTACCTTGGCAATATACTGTGCTTCCTCAAAGGCCTTTCATTAAAGCCCTCTTATTAATCCTTTGGCTATCCTTGCACAGTGGGGAAAGCAAATCTTTTGACCTCATCCTAAAGGAAAAGCAGTGAGAGTGAGAACCGAGGGCCTTTCTCCTAGGACTCTGGGTGATCGAGTGGTATCCATGCCTGGTCTATACTATGCAGGCCGGAAACTGTTCCCTGCAGCAAAGCACTGGCACAGAAGTGAGAGGACTGTGGAACCAACAAACCTGGCATGGCAGAGTCCTCAAGTAACAGACCCACATTTCCAACTCCTGTCACCCAGGCGCCCTCTTTGATTTTTTTAAGAAAGATTTTATTTGTTGTTTGACAGGGAGAGACACAGTGAGAGATGGAACACAGCTGGGGGAGTGGGAGAGGGAGAAGCAGGCTTCTCGCTGAGCAGGGAGCTGGATGCGGGGCTCGATCCCAGGACCCGGGGATCGTGACCTGAACCGAAGGCAGATGCTTAATGATTGAGACACCCAGGCACCCCTATCCTTTGATTTTTTTTTTAAGATTTTTATTTATTTATTAGAGAGCGAGAGACTGAGAATGAGAGGGGAGAAAGTCAGAGGGAGAAGCAGACTTCCCGCAGAGCCGGGAGTCCGATATGGGACTCGATCCCGGGACTCCGGGATCATGACCTGAGCCAAAGGCAGTTGCTCAACCAACTGAGCCACCCAGGCGCCCTATCCTTTGATTTTTTTAATTGAAGTATAATTAACCTACAATATCCTACTATGTACGTTACGATGATTTGATATTTTTTACATTACAAAATGAGCCCCATGATAACTCTAGTTACACATCTGTCACCATACGAAGTTATTAGAATATTGTTGACTGTATTCCCTATGGTGTACATTACATTCCCACAACTAACTCATTTTATAAGTGGAAGTTTGTATCTCTTAATCCCATTAATCTGTTTTGCAGCTCCCACAACCCCTCCCCCACTCCGGTAACCTGCAGTTTGTTTCTTGTATCTCTGAGTCTGTTTCTCTTTTGTTTGTTCATTTGTTGTGTGGTTTTTTTATTCCACATATAAGTGAGATCATACAGTATCTGTCTTTCTGTGACTTCTTTCATTTAGCATAGATCCCTCTAGGTCCAGCCAGAAAGACAAATTCTAACCTATACCAATAAAAAACCAACCAACTAACCAACCAACAAAACCACCAGCTACTGAAATACCTTACCCCACAAGCCAAGCAAAAAAGAAACAAAAAACCCAACTATCCAAACACATCCTGGACTCCTGCCCTTACCCCCAAGTCTTGGAAAGAAGCCATCTGCCACCTAGGCACCTGATTAGCAACAACAACAACAGTAACAGTAGGTAGCATTTTAAAAACAAATATCCATAGGGCCATTTAGCGTTTTCCCACCCAGAAACAGTGGAATCACAGCGGAGCACAGGAGGGCAGGAAGAGGGACAGTTTCTGTTTTAGAAAGACGGTGGCTGGCTGGCTCCCTGCGTGCCCAGCAGGTAACCCCGGGCGCGGACCGGCTCTCTGGCGCCCTCTGCCGTGCAGTCGACCCTCCCGCCGCTTTGGCCTGAGGCTCCTCTCCGGGGCCCGGACACCGTCCCCCCGCCGCCCGCCCCGTGTCAAGTGTACCCTGAGGGCTTCTGGGTCGCCCAGGACCCACACTCTCACAATGCTCAAGGGAACGGCAGAAAGGCCTTCTGCAGTTTTCTAGGCCTGCTTCAGAAAACCCCGCAAATCTGCCCTCAGAGATATGCTTTATTACCCATTACCCTCCCCAGACGGGGGCGAGGTGGGGGTGGCCTTGTGGAGGGAGCCTAACTGCCCAAACTCCACATTAGGACAAGAGACGTTTTTAGGAAACGTAAACATTGAACGTGTTTCTCTCCTATTCTTACAAAACACTCTATAGAGGGAATCTTGTGGAGAATCACTGTTCCAGAGTCTTCTCCCCTGTCTGCCCCACCCCCCTCCCCAAGGCCCACAGGCCCAGCAGTCTTCCAGGGGACTGGACGCCCTCCTGCTGGATGTGTGGCGGCAGGCAAATCACAAAGCCTCTCTGAGCTAATCACACCAGCCTTGTAAAGCCCACTCGGCTAAGCAGCTAATACCAGCCGGCCCCAGGCTTGATGTGGGGGGTCCCAGGGGTCCCCTAGTGAAGAAGACAGGAAACTTGCCACACAAGGAGGGACCCTAGCTGAAAACCAGCAAATACACAAGTGGATGTAAGTGTGTCAGTGCACAATGAGGAAGAATAATTGAGGTTGGGAGCTCACAGAGAGGGGAGGCGAGCTGAGCCTGAAGGAGAAGAGTAAAGCAAGTGAAAAAGTGTCAGACAGAGACTCTGAGATGCGAAGGTGTTAGAAAGTGTAGGAGAGGGGGTGTGGCTGCGTCCTCAGGAGTGAGGGGGACCAGGTCCTGAAGGAGGCTGGAGGCTTAGGCAGGCCGCAGATAACAAGGCCTGGGAGGCCCAGCCCAGCTCAGCGCTTGGGTCAGATCCTGGAATGCCGTGGAGAGCCACGGAATTCACTTGTCATCTTGTTGCGGTCTGATCTAGGGTCCCTGTGGCTGCTGTGAAGACAGCAGACGGGCGGCAGGCAGAAGCGAGAGCGAGGCCTCGTTGGGAGTTGCTGGTGGACAGTGTCTCGGTTCCGGTGGGAACAGTGGGAGCGGCGAGAAGTAGCCAGTTGCAGAGCACGTGCTGAGGGCCAGGCAGAAGGACATGCTGCTAGCATTGAGGAAGAGGGGACCTCCTGCATGGCACCCCGTCTCCGGCTGCGACACGCAGGGCGCAGGGGGGAGCCGTTCCAGAGAGCGACTGTAGCTTGGACGGAGGATGATGGACTGATGGAAGGCAAGGTGGCCCGGCAGAGCCTGCGTGAGTCGGAACTGCGTCTCGAGTGGGCTGTTGGTACCTGTCCCAGGAGGGTCTCTCTCTGGGGAGGCACGACGATGCAAAGTTGTGAATGAATAGCTCTCCAGGAGGGCACGCATGGAGTGATACTATTTTAATGTTTGGGATATAGAAGAAAGGAAACCACAAATGTCTTGTAATGGGAGGAGTTCACGTTTTAACGATTTTTGATTGTAAAGGTAAGGAAAACATGCGCGTAGATCTGGCAGCAGAGCTAGAATGAAAACAGGACCCAGGAAAGACATAGGGCGAGGGGCAGGGAGGGGCAGGAGGAATGAAGGTCGCACTCAAGCCAGGAATTGGTGTCGATTTTTTGCAGCCTTTCGAAACTGTAACCGAGTGACACTGTCTCACACACTGACCTCAGTGCGGTGCCTTCGCTATTCGACTAGTAGGACCCTGAAGTAAGACGGAATACCAGACGCATATGGGCTGTGACATCTTGTTCTAGTTTTTGAGTAGTGAATGAAATGATCGTAAGAAGAGATGACCATCATATGGTATAATTGCTCATTCTGATCGTGGTCCTGCCACCATTTATAGCATCCAGTCAACTGAGGGCTGCTTCAAAACGAGCAGGGGTTGGGGAGAGGTCAGGAGTCCGGCCAGCCTGCAATCTGTCTCCAGCCCATCCCTATGTGGCAGGAACACGAGGGACACTCTGCTGGGTGCTAGGCCGGTTTCTGGGTTCTCTTTGGGCAGGTCAGGCAGCTGGGGCCTCTGCATGGCCTGTGAGTTCGGGATTTCTGTGGGAGCAGGGTGACTCTTTGCTGCCTTGGATTCTCCCCAGGGCCTGGGCGGCTCCTAGCTACTCCGGGCTGGCTCCCAGCAGGGGGGAAACTTGCTGGTTATGGCAGCCACCCACTGGCAGGGGGCGCTGCGACTTCACAGTTCCCAAAGCAGCCTCATTTTGCAGCCACCGGTGACTGGGTTCTGCCTTGGTGAGTTTCCTTAGTGCCCTAGAGAGGAGCCTCCGGGAGCCTGCAAACCCAGGGCAAAACTGCCAAGGCCTGCAGCGTGCGGGCGCTCCTGGGAGCCCGTAGGGAGCCTGGCGCTGGGCTTTCTCCAGCGGGCCAGACTGCAGTGAGCAAGCACTTCGCCCCCCCTTCCGGGCCATCAGCACTAAAGCTCCTGTTCAGGAAAACGCGTGAATTTTTATTTGGTTTTACATGGCACTTCTACCTCGGCTCATTTCTTACTTACATATTGCAAACCAAGCCAGTGGACTTCCGCTTCCAAAGTACCATCTGTCTGGTAACGATCTTTGCATATAATCGAGAGCATGGGGGCCCCATCATGGTCTTTGGGGAGCAGTGCTTGCTTTGGACAACTGCTTGTTGTAGAAGGGTGTGCAGAAGGCCTGAGCGAAGAAGGGGGCTGGTTAAAACAGTAGGCGTGGGTAGTCTTCCTGTTTAGGGCAGCAGCCCCCAGCCCCAGCCTACTTACTGAGCACTTGGAGCTTGGAGGCAAATTTTCTTTCTTCTTTCCGGTCCCCTGAGAGCTCCAGACTGGCCGCATTGGTGTGGGGCAGCGGGTGGGGACGGGATCCTGGGTTAGTGTGTGCATGGAGGTGCATTTTCAGGGAACTAGAGACTCCAGGACTTGCTTGTCCCTCATGCTAGGGCAAGGTCCATTACTGCCGTTGACCCTGCTGGTGGTGCTGTCCTCTACCCTTCCTGGGAGTGAGGGACCAAAGGCCTCCAGGCTTCTTTCCCTTTCCTTCCTCTCTCTTGGGGCAGGAAGTGGTGTGAGACAGGCTTACTAAATACAGCCAAGAAACTCCAGCTCAGCCTTTCCTGCAGTGGCCTCAACATGGCGGACGCATGGGCCTCTCCCTCTGGGGAAATGCTACTGTCACCTCAGGCAGTCCAGGACAGTCCCCGTGCCAGCAAGGCCGGGGTCCCACAGAGTGCTGCAGAAAGCGAATCCAAAGTGGGACCAAGTGACCCCTGCCCATCGCACCCACCATGGCCCCTGGGGAAGGGCTTCACTCTGCACTCTCTCTCAGAGACGTGGCCGGGGCTGGGATGCCTCGCACCTCTCCACCTAATTGAGAACGCTGAATGGCTTTCTCCTTTTTTCTCCCCTCTCCTTCAATAGCGTCCAACAATTTAGCAAGCTCACCAAGCTGTGTCCTGCTTCATGACTAATTCACATATTTAAATGGGATCGGTCAAAGCCGGACTATTTGATGCCAGCCAAGCGCATTTATCAGGTCAAACTGCACACAAAGGCTGGAGGCCAGCGTGGGTATGGGAGTGTGTATGGAGTGAATGTGAGGGATATTTATTTATTTTTAGTCTCAAATTTCAAAAGCGAGGGACCACATCAGAGGCCACTGTTGCTCCCAGGGTACCCTCCCAGAGCCTGGCTCGCTTTCGGCCTGGCCTCCCCATCCTGTCCCTCTCCCCCTCCCCCCAGCCCGGAGCTGTGTGTCTCTGATGGGGCTTCAGAGAATGAATCTACTCAATTACAGCCCTTTTCACGTGACTGAGCAGTTTCAAAGATGCCACATTTTATTATTTGGTGACCCCTGACATTGCAGGTGCAGATTTAATGGTGGAAAAGTTGAAATTAGCCAAAGTGAACTTCTTTTTCCTCCAGCCCCAGCGCGGAGAGATGTTCCAGCCTGTTCCAGCTGGAGCTGCTCTAACTTTGCCGAACGTGTGAGTTATCAAAATGCCAGCCTTCGCCCAGAGCTGACCACAGCCCCTCCCTTGCCCCCAGCTGGATGGATCCCAGGGCCCGGGAAGTAAAGGGTTAAACACAGGGGTCCTGGCTATAATCCCCTTTGGCAAGGGAGACTCAGGCTCCTGTTCCCCTTTTGGGGTGTCTTGACATCGGTCACAGAGTGAGTGTGTGGCATCAGACCCAAGGGTTGCGCCATGTTCAAGTAAAGCGAGCGAACCTCAGTTCATGGCTTCCAGGCTGATAAATGTTGCCGCCGCCAGGTCATGATTGATCGGCGCACACTGTCGAGATGGATTTCGTGACTGGATGGCTCTTCACAATCAACACCCCTAACCAGTGACCCATGCATGTCCAAGTTTGGGCTGCGCCCGCCGAGCTGCCTCTGCCCTCCCAGCTCAGCCTTTTCAAGCCGACCCATGGCTCGTTTCCCTGGGTCTATTCTGCATCTTCCACCGGAGTCCAGGGAAATAAAGGGCATCTTTTTGTGTACATCAAAACGAAGAGTAAACAGTTTTGCATCACCAGGCTTGAGTACCTTTGATGCTGGATTACATTTATGAGCTGAGACATGGCATACTTCAAAGGAGACCATTCATTCAGGCGACAAGTCC
>CM052810.1:65613380-65627072 GCA_028533885.1 Nasua narica
GAGAGAGAAAGAGAGCAAGCACGAGTTGGGGGAGGAGCAGACTCCCCGCTGAGCAGAGAGCCTGATGCAGGGCCTGATCCCAGGACCCTGGGATCATGACCGAGCCGAAGGCAGACACTGAGCCACCCAGGCGCCCCATCTTTTCCTTCTTGTAAGCCTAGTTTATAACAGACATGGCACCTGCTGGTTAGCATCGCTTTCTCTTCTTCAAGTAATATCTGATCATATCATTTCATTTTTTCCTTTGAGGACCTACCTCTCCCCCACTTTTAGTCTCCTGGATCGTGAGACGGGAATGGGTCCCAGGGCTGGCTACTGAGAGTGCTGCCTCCCCCTGCCACACTGACCAGCTTGGAGGGCACAGATGGCAAAACGGAACCATTTTGCCTCCTGGGATTTTTGCTGGAGGTAATTTTCTCCCCCTGTTGGGGTTGCTAGGCTACTAGAGTATCAGCCCAGAAAGCCTGGTAACCTTCCTTTACTACCAATTGTAGACAGCTTACCCACTAATAAGCTCTATGAGGGCAACGCATTTGGTTTGCCTTGTTCACCGTATTGCCAGGGTTTAGAACAGGGCCCCTGTTTACCGCATCTCAGGGCTCAAGGACGAAACCAAGTCAGTGAAGAACGAGCTAAGAGAGACAAGTGTCTGAGGTCATCATTTGAACACCTGGATGCAGCTGTGCCTGAAGACGTTTGCTTCTCTTTCGTGCTCAAGTTTGTACTGGGTTTCTACCACTGGTAAACCAAGAGTCTTGACTAGTACAAGTAAAGCACCTTAACTCAAGTTTCTGGACAGACCTTCCCGCAAGAGCAGTTACACAAACACGGTGAGCTTGGAAACAACAGTGGCCTTGTGGGACCTCACCGGCCTCCCTTCTTTTCTGAAGTTCCTTTGCTTCCTTGGATGGCAGACTCCTTGAAGGCAGCAATTAGATTGTCTCCGCATTGTATCGGTTCTCCCCAGCCTTTCAGCAGGACTCTCTCCACAGTGGAGGCCTCAGTCAGTATCAGGATGGTAGCTGGATCAAGAGGCCAGAGTGCAGGGCTGCTCTGGCTTTGTGCAAATCGAGAACCTTCCTCACCAGTACCTGTCACGGTTTCTCGCGTATGTTATGTGCTTAAGATATGTATCTACTGAGTGAGCCACAGACCTTGTTCAGGTGCCTTCTAGATTTTGTGAGAAAAGCATCCCTGGAAAATAAATGTCTGTATCCCTGGGGCACCTGGGTGGCTCGGGGAGGCTCAGGGCTCAGGGCTGTAGAGGAGCAATGCATTTGATGAGGAACGATGTATTTGCATCCTTTACTGTGTGATTATACCTCAATAAACACATGCTCTTCTACTTCCTCAGTTTCTTAATAGCCAGCTTTACAGGTAGAATCTGAACAACAGCCTGAGGAGTACACGGAAAATACAGCCAACGAATAGCTTGTTCCCTCTGGGCACCAGCTTCAAGGTTGCTGGATTCCTCAAATAGAATGACAACAGACATTCGTTTTGTCCAGGGCTCAGGGTTAAAGCCTCTGCCTCTGCCTCTGCCTTCAGCTCAGGTCATGATCTCAGGGTCCTGGGATCGAGCCCTGCATTGGGCTCTCTGCTCAGCAGGGAGCCTGCTTCCCCCTCTCCCTCTGCCTGCCTCTCTGCCTACTTGTGATCTCTCTCTCTGTCAAACAAATAAATAAAATCTTTAAAAAAAATGTCTGTATCCCCATATGCATCTCCACTTCCTCTTCTCTCCTCCCATCCAGCATAGTTTGTCCTGATTCTCTTTGTTCGCCTTCCACGGGGTTGCCGAGTGCATGGGGGGGCGGGGTTGTGGCTGAAGTGTGAGCCCCTCCACCCTCCCAGTCGTCACACTGGGGACATTGGCGTGTCTGCTCTAGGCTGGAAGGCTCCCGAAGGCCCCCTCTCAGCATCTTACTCATATTGGACTGTCCAGGGTCCTGGGGAGTGGTCTCCTCATAGAAAGCACAGGACAAATGTTTACTGAATGAATGACTGCTCCGTAATCCAGCCTCCTGCTGTCCAGTCCCAATCCCAGCCTTCTGTGGCAAGGTCCCTACTCTGGAATGAGGACCCCTCTGATCCCATAGGTGTGGGAGAGCAGTCCTCTCCACTCTCTGCCCAGCTGGCTGCCTATCCCCTCAGTATTCCCCACTGGGCCTGTCAAAGTTTGCCTTGCCCCTCACTTATGGCCAATACAGCGGAACACTGGGGTCCCGGGCTGCCCCGCGCAGTCACAGCTGGGCAACCCCCCTCCCGTGGGAATGGATGCCCTGCTGTGGCAGGGAGCCATCTCTGGCCCCGCTGGCTGGAATCTTCGCTCCAGGGCTATGAGGCGGCCTGGGGCGGGGGAGGGTGCTTTGGCTGCGGACAAAACTGTCTTTAAGAAGAGGCGATGTGGTGCAGGGATTGCAGCTAAAGACGTGAGATTTCATCCACACTCCCCCACGCATGGCTGGGTGACTTTGGCAAGATGCTTTCTCCTCTCTGGGTTTCTGCTTCCCCCGCAGCCCTGCCCGAGAGCCGGGAAGTGGGACTGAACGGGCCCAAAGGTGTTTTCCGACAGCTGAGTCTCTGCCCCTCGTCCTCTTGCCCTAAAGAAGGGGTGCATTTGATGGGCACAGGGACCAGGAAGGAGACAGGAGGTGGGGGCAGGAGCTGGAGCACACGAATGCCCCCAGGTGGCCCAGACCGCTCCCACTGTCCTACTGATCATGTCTCAGGGTGGTTCTTGGGCGCGTCTGCACCAACACCAGGCCCTGATGGGTTTTCCCCCAAAGCGGGCCTTCTGCTTCTTTGTGCCTCCACAGACCAGATACCACATTTTGTAACGGGAAACCTACAGCTGCTTCCCAATTCACTCATTGACTTCCTCCTGAAGGCACTGTGCTCCTACTCACCGCGGGCAGCGGCCCGGCCTGTGCAGACACGTGTACGGGACCGACCCGCCGCCTTCCCCCACCTGCGGGTGAGCGGAGGTGAAGGACACGAGCACGTATCTAACTAGCCTGGTGCCAAGGACAAGAAAGAACAGGGGGAGAAGGAGCCGTTTGGCAGGAGGTGACATTTCAGCTGAGATTTGCAGGAAGGGGCTAGGTGACAATGCGGGAAGGGTGTTACAGGCAGAAGGAACAGCATGTGCGCGGGGTGGGAAAAAGCAGTCTGGGTCTGAGAAAGAGAGGAGGTCAGGACAGGCGGGGAGGGAGCGAGGGAGGGAACGGGAAGTCATGGGGGCGGGCTTCTGTCCGGGGGATGGGTGAGGCGGTCCTTGGAAGCCACTGGAAGGAGCTTGGAGTTCCAGGCCCATCAGATTCCGGGAAAGGTTTTGAGGAAGCCATCATCTGAATTACGTGTGTGTTGTAGATCCCACTGCTCCCACTGGGGGATGGAAACAGGAGGCCTGGTGAGGTGACTTCAGAGGATCCCAGAAAGCGGCTGGTGGCAATGGGGAAGAATGAAGGAGGGGGTCGGTATACATTTAGGAAGCAGAAGTGGTAGGCTTGGTGAGAGATTGGACGGGGGACGGAGATGCAAGGCGGACTTGGGCAGCTGGCGAATGGGTGCTGGTGCAGTTTCCTGAGATGGGAAGCTTGGCTGTGGTTCTGGGGGCCGGGGGAGCCCCGGATTCTCCTCTGTCGCCCCGGGGCTTCTAGGCTCCTCCTGATGTGCCAGGCCCAGTCCTACCAGAGGGCTTGTGCCCTGGCTGCTTCTCCCTCTGCCTAGGACGCTGCTTCCCAGGGATCCACATGGCCGACTCCCTCATTTCCTTTGCGTCCTTTCTCAGACCCCACGTCCTTAGTGGGGCTTTCCTTGAGCCCCGTGTTTAAAACTGCATCCCTGATGCCACCAGCTCTTCCTTTTTTCCTTAGCAGGCTGTGATTTTGCCCTATGACATCCACCACCATCGATGATCAATACATGAATAACAAATGACGCATCTGTCATGTTTATTGTCGATTGCCTGTCTACCTCCCTCCTCCCCCCAGCTAGAATGGGAGCTCTGGGAGCTCTGTCTGTCTTGTTCGCTATTGTCACCTGAGCACTGAGGACGATCCCCAGCACATGACTGGCCTCAGAGATTTGTAGGATGAATGAATGACTCACTTCAGGAGTCCTTAGTATGTGGTGGCTTTTAAAGCCAGCGGACCGAACAGAGTGTAAAGGAAGGAGAAAAGTCCCGGGCCAGGAGAAAAGGTAAGTAGAAGAGGGCCAGCCAAGGACATGGGCGGGGCTAGCCCAGCATCTAAGGGGACACCAGGAGCACGTGTCCTTATGGAGGCTCAGGAATGAGAGGTCAAGTTGGCTTAGTTCGCCTCAAGCTGCTGTCCAGCTAGAGCTCACGTCCTTGTCAGCCTAACCCCCACTGCGGCTTTCTCATCGACCTCAGGTAAGGCCCCACTCCTTGACTTGGCATTCAAGCTAATCTCTCCAGCGTTTCTTCATACTTTCCCTGCCCCCAACCATGGCAGCCTAAGCCGCATGGGGCCTTCTTTGGCCTTTCCTCAGGCTCAACAATCGTTAGCTGAAAGTGTGAATGTCTTCTCTTGGCCCTCTGGACATTTTCACACTGTTTCTCCTCCTGGGACACCCTCATCCTGTCTACCCCAAACCCTTCCCTTGGCTGACTCCTAATTTCCTCTCCGGGGCTCAGCAAGAGGAGACTTCCTCCAGCAAGTGCTGGCCCCTGAGCTTTAAGACTGGACTAGGGAGTCCTCGTGTGTGTGTGTGTGTGTGTGTGTGTGTGTGTGAGCACGCCACTCCCCGTTCCCATCACAGTGCTCTGTAAAACAACTTCTTACTGACTCTTAACAATGTGCTATGCATTATTCGAAGTGTTTTACCACATTAACACGTTTAATGATCCCTGTAGCCTTCTGAGTGTGACAGATCTGGACAGAGACGGAGAAACTTAGGCAAAGAGCAGTTAAATCAGCTGAAGTCAGCCCGCTGGTGAGTGGCGGAGTGGGGCGGGAGCCCGGTGGTCCGAGTCCTGATTCTAGCCCTCAGGCGGCGCTGCCTCTCTCCCGGCCTGCTCATTTTCTTCAGTTCAGTGGTTCTTTTTTTATTTTTCCCCCTGTGATCAATTTTTAAATTTTTATTTATTTTATTTTTTGATTTAAATCCAATTAATTATGTATTATTAGTTGCGGAGGTAGAGTTCAGTGATTCATCAGTCTTATACAACACCCAGCGCCCATTACATCACGGGCCTTCCTTAATGCCCGTCACCCAATTACCCCCCCACCCACCTCCCCTCTTAGCAACCCTCTCTTTGTTTCCTATGACTAAGAGTCTCTTATGGTTTCACCCCCTCTCTGATATTGTCTTGTTTTATAACGAGGTGGTTTCATGCCCTCAGGGACATTTGGCAATGTCTCCAGACATTTCCAGTGGTCCCAGCTGTGGGATGGGGGCGCTACCGGCGTGTGGTGGACACGGGCCCCGGGATGCTGCTAAACATCGTCCAATGCGCAGGACGGTCCCCACAACAGAGTCAGCCCCCAATGTCCGTGGTGCCGAGGCTGAGAAAGGCCGCTCCATCTAGACTGCAAACCCCGTGAGCTTGCTTTCTTTCCTGCCTCATGGAGTCTCCTCTTTCTTCCCCACGGGCTCCGAAGCCTGACATTTCACTGCGGTCCTTGGTCCACTTCTCCTTCTCATTCAGCCCAGGGCTTGCACACTAGTCTTTCGGAGGATTGTCAGAGGGATAGCTCACATTCCCTAAAGCCTGTCAGTGGAGCAGCTCCACCTCCAAAATACCTCCAAACCCATTGCTTCTCGTTTCCCTGGCAGTTGCTGCTGCCCCAGCCTGGGCGTCTCACTCCCAGATCAATGTTCCCTCTCCCTGCTGCTGTCCATTCTCCACCTGCAGCCAGAGCGATCTGCCTGCAGTGTAGTGCCTAATCCCACGGTGAGGATGCCCTGCTTGAAAGCCTCCAGGAGCTTCCCATCCAACAGCATCAGCTCCAGCCCCTTACTGGGGCCCCCCACCTCATCCAGCGCACTGGCACCTGCGAAGACACCTCTCCTGTGCCACTGGTCTCCGTTCTGACCCTTCAAACCCCATGCTCTTCGTGCTTGCTCCTCCTCCCTGCGGCCTGGCCCTTCTCATCATTCAGGCCTTAGCTCAAACATCTCCTCAGACCCCAGGGTTCGGTATGCCCCCAGAAGCCTCCCCCTCGGTCGCTGTATCTCCCCTTTCCTGTAGGATTCATCTGTGTGAATGATTCACCTGTGTGCCCATTTACAAGGCCGGTGGCTCTCTGCTTTTCGGGAGCACAAGCTGCCTGAGGGCCGGGCTCTGCCTCTCAGCTTGCTATCTAATGCTCTGCACCACACGCGCTGCCTGGTGTGCATAAAGGCATAAATCTTTTTAGGAATTCGATAGATCTGGAAATCGTGGCAAGAGGGAAGTCTATCCTTGGGAACAACCAAGGTTCCTTCTCTTGTCAACTTCCTCTCATTCCTGATTCTCCCTCCTATTTGCCCATTCAGCATCTCCACTGGGATATCAGCTGGCCTCTCTCAACACAACACAGCTACAATGGACCCCCTGAGTGACTCCCCCCACCCTTCCCTACCCCGACCCCCCTGACCTAGTTTTCTTCATCCTAGTAGATGACAGGACCGTTAATTAATCCAGCTGCTCAGGCCCCAAATCTGCTGGTCACCCAGGATAAGCTCCCAGCCTCATATCCAATCCATTGGCAAGTATTGGCTTCCTCCTCAAAGCAAATGCTGATCACTACTCTTCACCACCTTCATAGCTGCTGCCCTCACCCAGGTCCCCATGAGCTCTGCCCTGGACTGCCATCCCTCTCCTAAGTGTCTTCCCATCTTCTAATCTCACTGCCCGGTACTCTGTTCTCCTCAGAGCAGTCTTTTAGAAACAAATCAGATGATTTTCTTCTAAGAACTATCCAGTGATCAATTATTATTCTAGTGGTTTTATCCTCAGAATCAAATCTAAGTTCCTTACCTTGCCCTGAAGACTACTCATAATATGATGTCTGCTTGCTTCTCCATCCCCAGCTGGAGCTCTTCTTTGCCCCTAGCCTCCAGGCAGATTGGCCTTCCTTCTCTATCTTGCACTACTAAACTCTCCCTGCCTCAAGGCCTTTGCACATGCTGGACCCTCTGTGTGGAATTGCCTCTCTTCCAGCTCCTGCTACCTCCATCTGGTTGTTATTTAGATTTCCTGCAGACATTCCTTTTCAGGGAAAATTTCTCTGATCACTCTTCTGAAAATGGCTCTTCCACAAGTCCAAAACTCTTTACTAGACACCATGTCCTTTGGTGGTCCGTAACTATCTTGCTTATTTATGTGTTTTTAGGATTCCTTTTCCCCCATTGGTATGAAAACACAACCTCGTCTATCCTGGTGGTCACTGCTGTATCTTTAGAACCACTGGTCTGGTGCATAGAAAGAATGCAATAAACAGAGCGCCTGGGTGGCTCAGTTGGTTGAGCGTCGGACTCTTGGTTTCAGTGCAGGTCGTGGTCTCGGGGTTGTGGGATCGAGCCCCTCAGTTGGGCTCAGAGCTCAGTGCAGAGTCTGCTTGGGTTTCTCTCTCCCTCTCTCCCTCTACTCCCACCCCCCCCATGTGCATGTGCTCTCTTTCTCTTGCTCTCATAAATAAATACATCTTTAAAAAAAGAAGAAGAAGAATGCAATAAGCCATGTTTAGAGAATGAATGTGGGTTCAGAAGGCTTTGGGGCTGAGTTACATACAGCTCCTGACAATAGTGTTGCCCTTTCAGTGGGGACACTGGAGGAACTTTTCCATTATGGAGACTGAAGCTATTAAAACTTCCGTGAACATTCAGGGCTTAACTGTTTACAAAGCACTGGTCCCTGGTTTCCCGCGTGAGGACGACTCATTCATTTAATCAGTATTCACTGCACTGCTTCCGGGTGCTGGTCACTTGCTGAGGGGGTGTGGTGTGCGGCGGGGCCTCACAGCTCATCCGTGGGGCCGTTGCCTGGCTTCTCCAGAGTGGCTCCAGGCCTGGGGCTGAGGGCGGATGGAGGGCCAGGTTCAGAACTGGGGGATCCATTTGTGTCCTGACTCAGCGCCTGGGGGGGAGGGTGTGTGGCTTGACGCAGGTGGCTTGGGTTCTCTGAACTGTGGCTTATGGGTAAAATGGAGGTAATGATGATGAAGAGCCTGAAGGATTTCGGCTCGCCTTCTGTGTCCACCGTGCGTGCTTCAGCTATGCTGAATCTTCCTGACCCTTCTGGAAGGACACAGGCGCTCCGCCCCCCCACAGCCTAGCCTGATCTACAACTCCCCTCCCCCAGCAAAACTTTCCTGGAGGACTTTCCATCCCAAGAGACTGCCTTCCTGCTGGCAGGTGCTTAGCCCATGAGCTGATCTCCGGTAACTCGTCAAGACCCGCTGCTCAGCTGGGGTGTTATCATGTAGAAACATTTGTCTTTAGGGGGGACGGTCAGAGCTTTAAGTCAAAATGGTGGGTCTTTCATGGGGGATCCTAGTTCTGCAGGAAACAAATGAGAGGGAACTTTCTCGGCAGAGTGACAGGGCCCCTTTGGTGTGACCCTTGGATCCCACCGGAAGGAGTTGGTTCTCAATCCAGGTTTGTACCTAGACAGCAAGCGTGACAGGGCTGTGTGGCACCTGTCACAGGGAGGCGGTCAGATAGCTGGTCACTTCTGGTCACTCTTAGCTCCCTCACATCAGTTTTCCATGCTGCATCCATGGTGAGGCCTTCAAAACACACATCTGATTGAATCAACCCTCTGCTTAAAACTCTTCAGTGGTTTCTGCTGTTCTTAAAATAAGAACCCAACTGCTTAATCCAGTCAGCTGGGTTCATTACTAGGTGGCTGCTTACCTCCCCAGTCTTACCTCTCTAGGAATTGCCCCCTCTCTTTGCACTCCCATCATCCCCGGGTCTTCTGTCATTTCCCGGAGAGGACCTTGTACCCTCCTACCACAGTCCCTTTGCACAGGCTGCTCTTTCTTTTACTTCTTTCCACACCTTGATCTTTGCCTAGTTAACTCTTCCTCATCCTTAAGTTCTCAGGTCTCTCATGGTCCTGGTTGGGTTTTTTTTCCCTTCTCTTTTCCTCATCTAATTGTGACTTTTCTTCCAGTTTGTGGTGATTTGCTTAAAACATTTCTCCCCCTCTCAAATGTAAATTTCAGAAATCAGGATCGTTTTTCTCACCAGTACCTGATACGTAGACTAGTTGGTGAGCCACGAATATTTGTTGAATGAGGCAACGCACTTATGAACAGGGAGGGAATGGCCAGAAGCAGCTGCAAGTTCAGTGGAGGCATCAGGGGGACTCGGTGGCCGCCCTGTCCGTCCACCTTGCCTCAGTGTGACTGTGCCTGGGCATGCATGGAGCAGGGAACGCCTGGCCATGGGCACAGTCCCAGGGAGGCAGTCTAGGGCGGCCCTCTCCGAATGCCCATGTCTGACGGAGGAGTGGATTCCATGCACAGGAGGTTGCTCTCTCTGCTTGAAGGGAAGCTCTGAACCTACAGTGAATGTCGTCCGTCGCTAGGGCTGCGGAGCCCAGACCCTGCAGGCTGGGTGGCTTCAACGACAGTTTATTTTCTCACATTTGTGGAGGCTGGAGGTCTAAGAGCCGAACATCAGCAGGTTTGGTTTCTCCTGAGGCCTTTTTCCTGGCCTTGCAGACGGTCACCCTCTTGCTGTGTTCCTACCCGGTCTTTTCCTCTGTGCGCATGCATGTCTGAGAGGAAGCCAGTCAGGTGGGATTAGGACCTGCCCAGTAGCCTCGCTTTAATTTCATTGCCTTTTTAAAGAGCCTATCTCCAAATACAACCCTGTTCCGAGGTCCTGGGGGTTAGGCCATAAACACACATATCTGGGGACGGGGAAAGGGAGATGCTTCAGCCCATAATAATGAGTGAGGGAAGTGGCCCATGATCTGAGCCCAAACTGTGACAGGAGACATTCAGAATAGAAAGCAGCCCCAGACACAGACCTAAGTTATTTTTTGAATAAGACCAGCTCCATGACCTGGACTTGTCCCCCAAAAAGTTTGTCACTGCTACAGCCAGGGAACCTGCTATCTGTTCCCCCAATCAGTTCAGATCACATTGCCGCAGTCGGTAGGTAGTTGCCTGGGAGGCCATCGGGCACGCAGCCCTGACTCTTTCCGAAGCCAACAGGTAGGCCCACCAGGGTTCCTCTGCTTTCCGTTCATCTAGCTCAGGGCCAACCGGCCCCAGGGTAACACACCAGTGGCTGCCACCAGAAAGCTGACTTCCTTTTCTGAAAAGGAACCTTCAGGCTCAGCTCTCTGGCACCGGGGTCTTCAGAGAAGTGGTTTTGAGGAGGGGTTAGACAAGGCCCCAGCATGAGTTTGGAAGACAAGGGGTGGGCAGAGAAGCTGCGGAGAGGTACCTGGGGGAGAGGGAACCTGGGGGAGGAAGCAGCCCCCTGTGCCCAGCAGGGTCGGCAGCGCTGGGGAGGCAGGGCCTGCTCGCAGGATGAAGAGGGTAGAAGGAACATGTGTTAAGAAAAACAATTTCAGGGTTCTGTACTTTTATTCACCTTCCTCTAGGCAAGGAGAACGTGTCTGTGCACACCCACGGTGCTCACTGAGCGCCGGGCCCCGGGGGCACAGAGAGGAGGTAAGACCCAGTCTCTTGCCTGGGGGAGCACCTTCTAGCTGGGGAGAGGCCTGCGTGCACAGCATGCAACTCACTGTGGTCAGAGCCCAGCCTAGCGCCCAGCAGGAAACGATCCAGGTAGCGCCGCAGAGAGGCTAGGACAGAGGGACAGGGCTGAGCCCACCTGAGGAGGTATGGAGGGCTTCTCAGAGGAGGCTGAGTGGGGGTTTGCCAGGTTGGGAGTGGGAGGGACAGAACGTAGCAGGCAAACAAAAGCGCACTGGCAAAGGCGGGGGGCTGCCAGTGGTGTGGGGTCTGTACCCATACCCACCCTCTCTTAGAGTGTGGGGTCGGGGGCACGTCTGGACTCTGGCCACTTTCCGATTGCGGCCGACATCTTATTTCAGCCTCTGTGCTTCAGGCCTCGTGCGTTCCAAACCTAATTGGGCTTGCCTGCTTGTCCCGTCCTTTATGGTGCGCACAGCCCTGTCGGGCATCCAAAGATGGTGTGACTGGGAATTTGGTATTAAGCTGTATTATTGAGTTCACGAACTCAACTTTCAGCAATCTAACCCAACAAGGGATTTGCAAAGCAATTGCAAACGGAGCAGAGCCAACGACATTTCCCATGACAATCGGCGTGTTTACCCCTCGAAGGTACACTCTAACCGCTGTTGACGTGCTCATTTGCATGCCAATACCCAGAATGCTTTTCTAGCCCCACCGAGCTCGGATGCTGCCAGGGGACTGAAAGGTTTATTTACACATTCAATCCATGACAACTTCATTTTCCGAAGCATCTTTCATACCAACCGTATCCCCAAAATGCCTTAAGTTGGTGAAAGAATTTTCAAAATCCTTTCAGAGTTTTAACCCTCCTTTCTGGGCTGAAGTGGGGTTGAGAGAACCGGTGCAGGCTCCGATTCACATTTTAATTAAGATACTGGGAGGAAGTGGGATTTCAGTTATTCAGCAATGGGTCATAATATGCTTGCTGGATGGGGCCAAGGTTTTGGAGAGAAATCACGTGGCCAAAGATAGATCAGCGGTTGTCAGAGCAGTACGGGGAGCTCCTGTGCAGACCAAATTAAGGATCACAGAGGGGTTTTCAACTGACTCTCTTATGGCCGGAGCTCCTTTGCACTGCGACCCGCAAGATGACATGAATATGGGGGCTTTGGCCAGAATGGCGCAGGTAATGGAAACATACAGAGCTACATGCGATTGTCCAATTTTCAGTGTAGCAGAGAAGAAAATGATGTGAGCTGATAAGCTTGCAAACTTTCAGGACCAGGTGGGTTGGGTTTTGATAGCTGTTCCATAGTGAAAGGGGAGACTTCCCTGCCTTTTTTCTCCCCAGAGGAAGGCAACAGAAGGGTCCTATAGGGAAGCCAACATTTGAAGGTACTGTGTAGGAAATTGGCAGATTTTGTGTCAAATGCAACTTTTAAAATGGTCTGGTGTCTTATTTTTTTGAATCACTGCTTAGGCAGTAGGCTTGGATATTGGAGTGAGTAGGAAAGGAGGCCACAATGAGAGAGATCTCCCGGTTATTTGTGATCGTTACGGGTACCCAGACGTTGTCTTGGATGGACAGCAAATTAACAGCTTCCAAAGCTAGCTCAGAGAAAGGAGGAAGCATTTATTTTTAAAGATTTTATTTCTTTATTTATTAGGAAAGAGAGAGAGTGAGAGAGAGCATGAGAAGGGAGAAGGTCAGAGTGAGAAGCGGACTCCCCATGGAGCTGGGAGCCCGATGTGGGACTCGATCCCGGGACTCCGGGATCATGACCTGAGCTGAAGGCAGTCGCTCAACCAACTGCGCCACCCAGGCGCCCAAGGAGGAAGCATTTTGAAAAGGTTAAGAACATGGACCCTAAAGTCAGACTCCCACATCTGGATTCCAGCTTCTCTTTGGGCTAGCAATATGATGTTGGGGAGCCAATGAGTCTCTCTGTGCCTCAGTTTTTCCTACTGAGGAATGGGGATTACGATAATTCCTACCTTATGGAGTTGATGTGAAGATTAAGAGGGCCAATACATGTCTGTCAGCTAGTGAACATTCAGTAAGTGCTAAATTATCCAATAAGTCTTGGCTGCTATTATTTTTAATACCCTACAACGGTCCTTCTTAAATGCTTTGGTCTTGGGACCCTTTAACCTTCTTAAAAAGCATGGAAGACTCCAAAGAGCTTTGGTTTATGTGGGATATATCTCTTAAGATTTACTGTGATAGATATTAAACCAGAAAATTTAAAAATATTTAATTAATTTATTAATTTAATTTAGTTAATTTATTTTAAACAATAAACCCATTCCTGTTTATAATAAAACACAGTCCTGAAATGTTTTCTGTAACATTTATGTGAAAATAACTATAATTTCCAAAACAAAATATTTAGTTGCAAGGAAGACATTGTTTTGTATCTTTGCAAATCTCTTTAATGTCTAGCTTCATAGGAGACAGATGAATTCTCATTATCTCCTGCATTCAGTCTTTTGTGATATGTTGTTTTCCTTGAAATAGATCAAGAAAATCAGCCTCAGACAGATATGTAGTTGAAAATGAAGGGGTATTTTGACAACCTTTTCATTTAATTACAGGCAGTTTTCTTGCTACTGTACCAGAACACGAAAAGGGGTAATTTGTTGAGTGTTAGTTACAATGTGGAGTCTGAAATGATATCAGTAAAATTTATGTGCTGTTACATTTCAGTCTGCTGGTCTGCCTTATACTTTGGATCTTTTACTCATGCCTGATTTTATAGCCCCACACGTAGATCATCTGAAAAATGTTGGTTCACTGAGTTAATGTGTCATGCAATGCTGATACATTTCATTATAATATATTAAAAAATTTGTTTGTTAATGTCATCATCTCAATAGGAAAATCCAAGTATTGAGAAGTTAAGTTTGCAGCGATGGGTACATGTATGTATTCCAACATTCCAATTTTTGCTTAAAGCTTCAATTTTATCACCAGCAGCAAATATTGTTCTTTTTCTTTTTTCAAGATTTATTTATTTGACAGAGAGAGAGATCACAAGTAGGCAGAGAGGCAGGTAGAGAGAGA
>CM052810.1:65627572-65645150 GCA_028533885.1 Nasua narica
CGATCCCAGGACCCTGAGATCATGACCTGAGCCAAAGGCAGAGGCTTTAACCACTGAGCCACCCAGGTGCCCCTATTGTTCTTTTTCTTAGGTAACAGGGTTACTTTGTTTTCAAGAAGATGTCTACCAAATACCCAAGTCTGAATAATTAGTTTGCCTGTCACTTCTTCTTTCATGTAAAATGGTTTTCCATGGGGGGGGAAAAAACAGCTAGTTCAGCTTTCTACTCAACCAATCACTTGAGCATTTTTTTGGTCAAGACTACTGTTTTTCATACCTTTGTTTGCGGCAGGTAAAAATTTGCCATTTCATCTCGGAGAATATTAAAAAGGCCTATCTTCGAAGTTGAAAGTTATGTCTTCCAAGTTGAGCTTTAATCAAATTATCATTTAACCATTTTATCAAGAACATTCTTAGGTGCAACTAGATACTTTGTTGTGTTGTTGTGCCGGGTGAGGAGGGACTAAGAACACGGTGACCACTGCCTTGATTTCTCTACGATGCAGGCAGTTTTGCCCACCTTTGATTCTGCACCGCCAGCGCAGATGCCACACAGTGAAAAAGACAACTGAGATCTCAGTATTATGATGGAAATAGTTTTGGCTTCTTGGACCCCCAGCAAGGGTCTCAGAGAAGCCCAGGGATTCATGGTTCACACACTGTGAACCACTGCCCTGTACCATGGGGTAGTAATTGCCATCCAGAGTAGACATCTGTAGTTTTGTCTGCTCCACATCCCTTCTTTCCTTCCAGAAACCCTACCCTCATTTATTGTGTTCAACTGGAGCCTCCAATCATAGGACCCGCCCAAGTGCCGCCATTGCCTCCAGGCGCAGGATTGGCACGTGGCCCAGGCAGAGTCGATCCGTGGCTCGAATGGCCACCACCACGGACGACCTCCGCCACCTCTCTAGGACCGCCGCCATGTACCACTTGCCGTCACTGTGGGGCTCTGGGCGGGAGAGAGAGAATCTTGCTCTTTTGTCAGGGCATTTAGCTGGGGTGAAGTAAGCCAGGAGCTGATTGTCGCCATCTCCCCTTTTGCCCACCTCCTAGCTGCACACTTCTCCCACCCTGCGAGGAGGAAGCCTTTCCACAGCACGAAAGA
This sequence comes from Nasua narica, assembly GCA_028533885.1. Classification (NCBI taxonomy): domain Eukaryota; kingdom Metazoa; phylum Chordata; class Mammalia; order Carnivora; family Procyonidae; genus Nasua; species Nasua narica. Next base: position 65,628,681 of record CM052810.1, read on the forward strand.
ATAAGGCCAACACACGGAGAGGAGGAAAGTCAAAGGATAGGGAGGGAGGGCGAGGCATCCACCACATCGTCGCGGCCCTGGAGCTCCTGAGGACAATTCCTTTTGGCACTTCATGGGTTCCCTGAGCTGATAGACACCTTTTAGCTTACAGTAGCTTGCACTCAGTGTCTAACCCTCAATAGAGAGCTGTGATGAGAAGAGTTAGCAAGCACCACGAGGACATTCTTAACCACTATGAGAATCTTCGGGGACGAAGGAGAATTTCAGAGACTATTTCCTTCCTGGTGGGTCAGAGCGAAGTATCACAGACTGCGCAGTCCTGTGGGTGTGTGTAGGACCACCTCAAAGAGGCACGGCGAGGCGGTCCGTCAGGGAGGACAGAGATGCGCCCTGAGCCTCCATGCGGGCTTCCCGGCACGGGCACGGCCTCTCGGCACGTGCGGAAGCACCATTCCTGCTGCTCCAGGAAGCCCAGGGCTGCCCCAGGCCGCGCCAGCTCATGTTCCAGCGGAGACTCACGCTGGAACAAGGGATGGTGAATTGAGAAACATCCGCCTGTGTCTCGACACTCCAGTGGGGCCACAGGGAATGTGTGGGCAACACCAGTGGTCCAGGGAATCTTATTTAAGTGGTACCGGTCGCCTGGTCGGAACTGAAAGTCAGTTTCAGGCACAGACAGTCATACCTGTCCCGAGTCTGTTCATGATCCCATGCAGGTTCTAAGTTGCTCATGTAGAGCATAGATTACTATGCTATATGCGCCTCACTCCACGTTCTGGGTTGCAAACAACCGAAAGAAATTCTAGCTACTCAAGCAGAATAGATATTGAGCAGGAGGTCATCTGATAGTTCCCAGAATCAAGGGGAAGTATTGGTGAAATGGATGGAAACCAGGCAGGCAGGAAGAAGAGATATAGCTAAGGTTTCACCGCTGGGCAGTCTAGTCAGATGCCACTGCCGGGGCTCCCACCCTGAACTAGCCCCGCCACCGTTGTCACAGGTCATCCGTCATCACTCGGAGGCTCTTAACTTTATGGCCATAGGAAATAATGTCTGACATGCATCTCTGTGTCACTCTCCTCTAGAGTCAGACTTCCGGGGGAAATGTTGGGCCCAGGTCCTGTGCACCTGCCTGATCTGCTGGGGGAGGGGGCAGACGTAAATATCTAGTCCCCACTAGATCTACTAGAAAGTGGGGCCCTGCCTGGGAGGGCTCCCACAATATTCAAATGTCTACCTCAGTGGAGCTCTGCTTCCTTCCAGAGCTGATTTAATTTATATCTGACAAAATAAAATCCAGATGATGATCAGAAAGAAGGGGAAAAAAAAATCCCACTGATGTCAGTTATATCCCTTGACTTTAGAGAAGGGAAACCAAGATCCAGGAAGATCATGATTTGTCCAGAGTTATAGAATTACTTAGGGGCATAATTGGGTCTGGATAGCAAGTTCTTGACTCCTAGTCCGGTGCTCTATCCTCTGCAATCTTACATTCTTACATGAGCATGGAAGGGCCCAGAGAGCTTTCATCCAGGTCAGAATTTGTGTTTGTTTGCTAAGGTTGCCATATAAAATACCACATACAGGGTGGTTTAAACAACAGTAATTCATTTTCTCTGTTATAAGGGCCAAAGGTCCCAGATCAATGTGTTGGCAGAGTTAGCTTCTTTTGAGACCTCTCTCCTTGGCTTGCGGGTGGCCCTCTTCTCCCTGTGTCTTCACGTGGTTGTCCCTTCGTGTGTGCATATATCTGAAGTCTCTCTTATGGACACCAGTCATATTGGATTAGGGCTCACCCATGGGACCTCATTTAATTCCCTCTTCAAAGACCCTATTTCCAAATACAGTTATAGGATAAGATACTAGGTGTTTGGGCTTCATCATGTAAATTTGGGGTCAGGGAGACACAATTTGGTCTGTAACAGGGCCATTCCAGAAATTCATAACATCGTGGAATCAGGGAGACAGACCACTACTTCTTTTGGTGAGCAATGTGCCAATGGAGGTAGCCTTTGCCTCCCAGGGTCCCAATAGCCTAAAGCTTAGTGGGATCAGCAAAGGAAGCTCCTTGCTGCAGGACTGCCTGAGTGACCCCTTCTTACCCAACTCATACCCTGTCTCATCAGGTGCCCCCTGACTGTGGTGGCACAGGACAGGACTCCTGAGTGAGCACCTTCCTTACCCACTGCTGCCAGAGTGGATGCCAAGTCAATGGCTCCCTAACATATGTCAGCGGGCACGTCCTCCCTTGAGCTGGGAAGTCCCGCTCATAGATAGCAGCTTGGATGCCCGGCCAGAAGGCATCAGGAATAACCCCTCGGATTTCTTTGGTGGTTTCAAAGAAGCCTTCTAGAACCAGGGCTTGGATTCATAGTAATGGGATAATCTAAAGCAGAGCATTCAAGATAATCTATCTCTCCTTCTAGAATTGCCAACTTTTTTTTTTAACCTTCCTTTTGTTTCAGTGTTTCCAACACACACACACACACACACACACACACACACACACACACACATTCCTATTAATATGTTAGTATTAGAAACTCACCTGTGGATTGCCATATATAAGGCTGGATTCATGAGGTTCTTGCCTCACTGGAATCGGCTTATCCCTTACTCGGTGGGTGAGCTCATTTCTGAAATAGTCTGGGAAGGTAGTCACCTACCCTCATAGTTCTGAGTTAGGGATAGATGGCCCCAGGCAACACTCGTCCTGATGAGACCTCTGGCACCCTCTGCCTTACTCATGCTCCTTTTCTTGCCCTTGTACCTCTTCCACATCCCTTAGTTCTCAGGGACCTTCTGCTCCTTTGCTCTTCCAGAGTCTTCTCTCAGAAAATATCAATGATGTATTCAATGGCTACTACTTTCGGGGGTACTTGTACCAAATATGAGGGGCCTTAGCAAAAAAGGATTGATTTCTAGTGTCAAACTTACAGGCATTGACAAAACAGATAAGGAGTGTGCTTTAGGAAGAACCATTATAGTGGTGATGAGTGTGTGTGTGTGTGTGTGTGTGTGTGTGACTGGGGGGATGCCACCTCGGGCTCCCAGTGGGGACCCATGGCCGTGACTGAAGAGGGATCCCTCCCCCCGTTGTCTGCAGCTCATGAGACAAATGGATAGAGTATTCTTGCAAAGGCTTCGGTGACTTTGTAAACTCTGCTCACCAAGTAAGACTGTGACCGATTCACCCTTTCAATCCACATGCCCCATGCTGTACAGACGAGCTACCATGCTCCCCCTCTGTGGGCATTTTTGGTATCTCCCCTAGTATCTCCTACCCACACCCCCCCATACACACGAAGGCGCACGCACATATTCAGTGAAGAATAATTGAAAGAAAGGTAGAAAGATGTGCTCAGAGCTGGGCTACCAAATCCTGGCCCCTGTGGACTGGCAAAAAAAGCTTCAGCAGAAAACACACGGGTCTACATCAGTGGTTCTCAACCTTCAGTGCTTTTGCCCCCAGAGGAAACACCGTTAGTTGTAACCCTGGTGAGGGGGGGGAAGGGGCCCCTTGGCCTGTAATGTGTGGAGGCCAGGGGTGCTCCAGGACCTCCTGCAAGGCAGGGGACAGGCTTCTGCAAGGAAGAGTTATTTGGCCCCAAAAGGTCAATAGTGTAGAGGTCGAGGAACTGATCTAAATGAAGGTGGAAAGAGGATTGCCGTTTGGATTTCTGGGACTCCCCGCCTGTGGACAGTGCTGGCAGACCAGAGCCGTTCCTTACCCTCTGAACGACTAACCCCAGGAGTCCTGGAAGTGTTTGCACTTGTGTGTGCTCTCCAGCCCCTCCGTGACGGACTCAGGTCTGACCGAGCCCGTTCAGAAGTGTCTTGCAGTAAATTATTCAGCACCCGCTATGTCCCAGGCACGGCTATCGGCGGGGCAAACACCAACAACACCTACAACAACATTAGTTACCGTTTATTGAAACGTGACAGACTCGTGCTTAGCATTTTATGTGAGTCCTACCCTTTAATACTGCACAGCGACCCTGTAAAGGAACTGTTAACGTAATCCCCGTTTACAGAAGAAGAGATTGAGGCTGAGGAAGAACCAGTGGCTTGCCCAAGATTGTAAGGAAATAGTGGAAATGCATTGCAAAGCGATGCACTTGGATTCTAGGGTCCAAACTCCTAGCCACTCAACTGCACAGAGGAAAGAAAGAGGCTGCCCCTGAAATAGAATCAGCGGTCTGCACGTGGATTAGCCACACTAAATGGTAATACCAGGAAATATCATTCTAACTAAGTTTGATTTTAATTTCATAATTTGACTCGCAAGCCCCAAATTCCAGCTCGAAACAGTGCGGGCTCAAAGACTGGATTCCCTGATGAGACACTCTGGTTTCGGGTAGCTCCCGGAGCATAGGCGCGCCCTGCCCTCTTCCCAAACCAAACAGCGGAGGAAGGACTTCAGTCCCAACAGAGGCAGGGTGCGGCGTGTCTGAACCGAAGTGCGTTGTCCCTCCAAAGCCCGCCAGCGCTCCTCCAGGCGGCGGCTGGATGCCTCCACGCTCCCGGGCACTGTGCTCTCCCACCGCCTTGGTAAGCACTGCAGCCTCCGCTAGGAGGCTGTGTTTTCTCCAGGACAGCCCGTCAGAAAGCGCTGGGGCTGCTCTTCTGGGAGCGGGACAGGGAAATAAAGCCCTGGGTAGGGAAAGCTGAGAGGAAGAAAGGCACGCCTTTCCGAGAACCGGACCCGCTTGGACCCTGCCAGCCGGCAGCAGTGGCTTTGCAAGCTTCTATGAGCAGCTGGGAACTGGAGGGACCTAGGCATAGGGTGACAAAAATGAAGCATTTGGGCTGAGGAGCATGCTTGAGGTTGGGGGCGAGGGGCAGTGTCCAGCCTCTTCACATTCCTCCAAGCTCCATTCCCTTCTTCCTCTATGGCCACCACCCTGTCCCCGTCCCCGGGGCCCTAGCAGGGCCATCTCCAAAAATGCCTTCTGGTAGAGCAGTCCGTCTCTGAAAGCTGGAGAGAGCCTGTCCCAGTGCACCTGACTACTTCCTCCTGTATCTGGGAAAGGAGCTGGTTCGAAGTGAGCCCTCTGCCCTTGGTATTCACCATGGACCTGTTTCCTGAAGGCCGCGCTCCCCGGGGGGTCCCCCAAACCTCAGTCAAAGACAGGCTGGTGGGTTGCGCATAGCCAAAGGACAAGAAACTTCACTCACCAGAGGGTTCTTAGAGCACCAGGTCAGCCGGAAAAACTCAGAAAGCGTCAGAATCATTGATAATAAAACACTAGTCGATTCACTGTATGCCTCAAAGCACCTTGGGTTCCTTTATATTGGTACAATGCCTCCCTCCTGGGAGTTGGAGGACTGGTGAGACTGGGGAACCCCGGAGGGTGCAGAGAGGCGGGTCAGACCGACTCTCCTCTGTCTCCCGCACAAGCCCGAGTCTTGCTTCAGGGCGGGAAGCCAGATTGCACCCGCCTTTATTCTAGGAGAGCTCGAGTGAGCGCAGAGTGCTCAGCTCCACTGAAGGAAAGAACCGTTTTCCGGAAAAACCCCACTTGTGTTGACCAACCCCAGCTGGAGCGCCTTTCATGAAAGAGGCATATGTTTGCTTTGCCTGGACATTGGAAATCCGGGGCTACCCCAAGTGTGTGTGTGTGTGGGGGGGGTGGCAGAGAGATGTCTGGCAGGAAAAGATGTGGCCCAGGTTTCCAGGAGGTGGAATGAGAAGCTTCTGGAGGTCATGAGAACCCAGATCCTCTGTCTCCCAGATCCGATTTCCTAAGCAGCAGAAATACCCCACTTGCACAGCTGTGCGCTCTCCACCCGGACGGTGTCCACAGAATGAATGAAAAACCCACATATCTTCCCCAAGGAGTGTTGGGGTGTGGATTCTAAGTCGTAGTGGGCTGTGGAGGGGTGGGGTGTAACAAGAATGGGTGGGAGCACAGGTCCGGAGGCTCGTGCGCCTGTTACACAGGGCCCCTCGCGGGGACCCCGGCACCGGATCGCCCCGGGTTCTCAGAATCCCTGCTGCACAGTCTGATAGAGTTTCCTCAAAGCAAGCCGAGGGGGCCGTTCCAGAGAAGGCCACACTATCTTGTTGGGAATTTATCCCGAACAAATACGGTAGATTAAAAAACAAACAAACAAACAAACAAACATGTGAGAGCGCAGCAAAGGACTGAGTTGTCTGGCTCTCTCTGAGGGAGTTAGTCGCTGCCCTTAGGGGTGGCGGTGGGGACAACCAAACCCGCAGGGCTGCTGATGGGGCGAGATCCCCAGCACGAAGGGGGCACTACTGGGGCCTGGACCAGGGGCACCGCGTGGGGAGCACTCCTTCCTTTCCTTCTGACGCGGCTCTGGGCTCTCCCCGGTACAGGTGCACCTGGCCGGAGCCCGGCCAGAGACGAGGGAGCGAACGGGGCTAGTGGGGCACAGAAGGCAGAGTCCTTGCGGGGCGCAGGGTGCAGACAAGGAGCGGAGTGTGGAGCTCAGACTTGCCACCCCATCCCCACCCTGCCCCAGCAGGAAGCCCAACCCAGGTGGGCGCCTGTCCAGTCCTGAGCGGAGGCCTAGGGTCCAGAGCCACGTGGATTTCTAAGAAAAAAAAAAAGTTTATTTAAAGTTTTGTACATAAATAAATAAATAAATATCTTCTGGTATTACAGAGACCGTACAATGACAAGCTAGACCAGGGCGGGGTCGGGGTCTGGGGTCTGTTGAAGAGAGGGATTGCCAGAGGTGGGGAGCCGGGGTCTCATTTAGGGAAATGCGATACGTCTCCGAAACAAAGTGAGTCGGTTTCCTCCACACGGATATCCCCGGCGACGATTTCTTTCGTGGGAGAGGAGCTGCAGGGACAGCAAGGCCTGATTGAGGGACAAATGGGCCCAATGAACCTCGAGGAGGGGATGGAAAGGAAAAGAAAATAGCAAGAGTTCGTAAATGTGTGTGTATGTGGTGGTGGGGGTGGGGTGTTGGATAAACGACCGCAGTGAAGAGGTAGGGACAGAGAGAAAGAAGTTAAAAAAAAAAAAAAGGAAAAAAAAAAAAAAAGAAGGTGAGGGTAGGGGTTGCTAGCGGACGTCCGAGGGGTAAGAGCCCAGCTTGACCCAGGGTGGAGGGGAGTAGAGGCCTCGAGAAAACCTGAGCCAGTTCAGAGAGGTCGGGCGAGGAGGTGCCAGCGGCCAGCAAGGCGCAGGGCCGGTACCCTCCAGGGCCTCTGTGCTGCATGGCTAAGAAGGACTCCAGCGCTTGCAGGATTCACAGCTTGGCGTTCGCTTTGGGTGGCTGTGGGTCCTGGGGTGGGAATACCAGCGTCAGGTCTCTGCCAAGCCCTTGGCGCTGCCCAGGGCCCGGGACCACCGCAAACCCTTGCCAATCCCGTGCGTGGCCGCGGTTTGGCAGCGGGCGCCTGGGAACCGGTGCTTTGTCCCACGACCAGTCTTTGAGACGGCAGGGAGGGCCTGGGGTGGGCGACCTGGGGAGGCGTGCGCCTAGGGAGTGACCGTGAGATCCCGGTCGTCTTTCCCGGAAGAGGACGGAGACATGGGCAATTCGTCGTCATCCTCCGAGCACTTGGCTGAGGAGAGCGACGCGCATTTGCAGCTTTGCGGTGCGCCACTGCCCGCGCCCGCGCTCCCGCCGCCGCGGTGGTTGTTGCCTTTGCCCTCCTTCTTGTGCTTCACTCGGCGGTTCTGGAACCAGATCTTCACCTGCTTCTCGGACAGATTCAGGTAGGTGGCGATCTCAATGCGGCGCAGGCGGGACAGGTACATGTTAGAGGCGAACTCGCGCTCCAGCTCCAGCAGCTGCGTGCTGGTAAACGCGGTGCGCATCCTCTTGCTGCTGGGCAGCTGGTTGGAGCTGCTGTCTGGAGGGGTGGGGTGCAGAGAGGGCAGCAATCAGACTCCTGCGCTGTGGGCACTATCCTCCCATACGTGGCCCGTAGAATCCCAGGGCTTTGGTATTTCACCCACCTCTTTGCTCCAAACGAGAAGCACAGCAGCGTTACCGCGGGCGCCTCCTTGCTAAGGCGCGGGACCCACATACTCCCAGAGCCACGCAACCCTGGCACTACTTTGTGGAGCGCCGTGAACCTCAGCCCTCGCTCGCTTCTGCGCGCCCCCTCCGAGACCGGGACATCCTCCCTTCACCCTCCTTCCAGGGTCCTGTCCCCAGCCCTCCATCGGCACACCACTCTGACTATTCCCCTCAGGGTCCCAGCATGACTTTCATCGTCCCCAGGACGGCCAGGGGACCCTCATCCCCCCACCCCTGGCTCGCGAACACTCATCAGGTCACTCATGCCCCTTCCCACTGCGCAGCGATTCGGCTTACCCACGGAGATGCAGTGGAACTGCCTGGGGTCGGGCAGAGGATAAGAGGTCTGGTAGAGCGCGGCGGCGGCAGCGGCGGCAGCGGGGCCGTGAGCGACCCCGGGCGACACGGCCGAGTGCTGACGACCTAAGGGCGCGTGGCAATACTGCGAGCCGAAGGGCGGGAAGGATGCCTTGAGCAGAGGCAGCGCGGGCGGCCCGGGGGGCCCATGCAGCTGAGAGGCGGTGACGCAAAGCGGGCACACGCACAGCAGCCCGGCCTTGCGCGCGTGGCAGGCGCCCGGCGAGAGGCCGTGCAGTGCGTGCGGCGGAGGCACCGCGTAGGGAAAGAGCGGCGGCGGGCTGCCCTCCGGGGCCTTCTTCTCGCCTGCCTCGCGCAGCACCAGCGAGTCCACCAGGAAGGAGCGCGGCATGGCCACGGTGCGCGGTTGCCACGCCGCCAGCCGTCTCCCTGCGCCCGGCGGACTTCGGGGCTCTCCACGCCCTTCCCCCGGCCTCGCGCTGTTGCCGGTTCGAGGAAGGCTAAAGGCGCCGCGGAGGCCGAGGCTGCCGCTGCCGCCGCTGCCGCTGCGGGCGCCGCCCGAGTAGCTCGGGGTGCTGGCCAGCGCTAGTGGTGCTGAAAGGCGCCGGCGGCGCCGCTTAAATAGGACTATTGCCATGTGATGGGCTACGCCAGGAGCGGCCGGGGCCTCTCAATAGGGTTTTTGTGCCTTTTCTCTTGGCATTCACTCTGCACGCTTCCTCATTATTTCACTTGTTAACTAAATGAACTGCATAATGTACTCTATTCTTGTCAACCCCACCCACGCCGTAACAGGCGCCCTCGCCCCCTCCTCTCCCTTTTGCGGGTTTATTTTCTCATTCTCCTGCGATTTAATATTCTTTTCTTTCTCTTTATTCCTTACTCCCCTTTGGCTTTGCATTGGCGATCGGCTGGTTTATCTTATTGATTTTGTACTGCCTTGCTTCCACGGATTCCCATGGGCGCTGACCGCGTCTCTGTGCGCACTCTGTTCCTGTCCCCTTCCTTCTCTCATCTACCCCTGCTCCCCAAGATCATGCTTCCTCCACTCAGTTTGCTCAGTTCTGCGTTGTGCACCCCGTAGATGTCCCTACAGCCGGTCTCAGATTTCCACCTGTGGAATCTCTTCCCTTCTTTCTCCGTGGGAGGACCCGAGCTCCTGCAGCGGGGAGGAACTGCTGGGGAGGAGGGAAAAGAGTTCAGTATTCCTTATCCACTGCTGGCCCCAGCGCGATCTTTCTGTTTTAAGTGTCTCCAAAAGTCTTAACTTTGATGCTGCCCTTAACCCCCAGTCTTTGTTCGGTTCCTGCTAGTCAGCCAGACTTTTCCTTAAACTACAGGGCTGTGGATGTAAAGTGGAGAGCAGCCTCTGAGAGTCGCGGACCCAGACAAGGAATGGGGAATGAAAGCCTACACCGGGAAGATAGAGCACCTCACTAGCAAGTGTAGGTGCTCTGCGGGGCACAGATCTTTCAGGCGAGACTGCCGCTGCCCTTGGAAACCATTGGCTGCCCGAAGTTTGCCCCACGGGAGCAGGGAGAAGGGCAGTTCTATTCCCAGCTTCTGGTGCCTTCGACCACCCCAGCCGACCTCCCCTGTCCCCAAGACCTTCTCCTGCCGCGTCGCTCTCTTCTTTCTGGTCACACAATGGTTAAACAACTTCAAACGCCTGGCTCTGTGTACACAGCTCCGGCCTTTTAAATAGTCCCCGGGCTCAAAGCTGCTTCGCCCAGGAACTTTTTCCATACAATGGGAAATTAGCATAAATATTTCGAATTTACAGCCCTGGACTTTTCACCGGAGACGATTACTTTCGATTTTATTGGAACCAGATCGCTGCAGTCACCTGCTCTGAGCCCTGAAGGGAATTGTGAGAAATGAAGGGGAAAATTTTCAGAGGGGGCAATCTGTGCTCGGGAGTAAAACTGCCCCAAATTGAAGCATTTACATGGTTTTTCATCATGGGCGACATCTTTGCAATAACAATAGCAACAAATTATAACTGATTAGAAAGGAAGGAGAATTTGTTGGAGAGAAAACAACTGATTCCGTATAGAGAGGCAATGGAGAAAATAACCTGGACGAAGGGTTTGTCATTTAGCAGGAGGAGTAGGGCTCAATGCTTCCTTAATTGTTTGGCGTGGGCGACGGGAGACCGATGCTGCCCCCAGGCTGCCCCTAGGCGAGGGTCTCCTCTCCTAGGCTCCCCGCCTAAGAGTGATGCTTGCAAACTAACCCAGTGCAGCCGTGCAGCCTAATGTCCGTTCGAATTGCTCTATGAGTAATTTGGGCTGGCCGGGACGGCTCGGAGTCAGCCAAGAGCTGAGACCTGGGCCAGAGGGGCACCCCCACCTCCGGGGCAGTGGCTGATGGGAGAGGAGTGCGGGCGGGGCTCTGCGGAGTGAAACTGCACCCCGCGGAGCCTGGAGCCAGCGAAAGGTAGGTATGGCTCTCTTGGGAGCCGTAGCCCGCACCCGGGGAGGAAGGGGTTAAGAGCCCCTGAATGCGAGCAAGGCCAAAGCTACTGGGAAAGAATATCTAGGGGGAAAAAAATAACCAGTTTTTTTTTCCCCCTCCAGCCTCTGGACCTTATTGAATGTCATTGAAGAAAGTTTTGAATGCCAGATAAAGAGAGGCGAATTAAAGTGTGTGACAGCGGAGGATAAGCAAACACAAAGAGAACTCTGTCACACTTTGGGGCAAAATCCGTGGGCTTTTTACCAAGTCTCTTCGCTATGATTGAATTAAGTAATAGGAAAACATTTTCTTTCAGTTTAGAGCCATTAGACAAAAACTTCAAAGCGAATAACACTTTTTAATGTGCGGCCCACAATGGATCGGGTTTTGTGCTGAAATGTTTAAATGGTTTGTTGTGCAACTCGGCGCGGGAGAGACCCGGGCCCAGGCAAAATAGCATCCCTGAGAGGGTTTTCGGGAGGCCTGGAAAGAACGCACACTTAATCCGCCTTCGCTAAACCCGGAGGACGGCGGGCGGAAAGGGGGCTTCTGCTTGGCGGTCCCGGGCGGCGCGGCGCGCCCCAGAATTTCGGGACTTTCGGGGAATTTGGGGAATTTCGGGAAAGTACTTTGCCCGCGGAGAAGGCCGGGCAGGAGCTGAGGCGCACGGGGCCGCCGGGATAACGTGCGCCCGGCGAGGGGAGCGAGCTCGTCTGGGTGCCCAGTGCCTCTCCGCTCCGCCGCCCAGCCTGGCGGCCTCGGCCCGCCGCCTGGCTTCCGGCCGCTGCCCTCGCATCCCGGGGGACCGCTCCCTAAGGGGACACCTTAGCTGCTGCGCTGCTTTCCTGGTCGAAGCGCCTTCCCAGGCTGGCTTCAGCTGGGTTTGAACTTTACTCACCAGAGCAAACGCCCCCCTTGGGCGGGGCGGGGTGGGAGGAGGCGGCGGGATTAGCCTGACAGCCCCCGAGAGAGGGGTCCCGGGGAGCCCCTCGGCCTGGTGGGCCCTGCTCTGCCCCCGGAGCTGGTTTTCAAGTGTCCATCAGGGACGGTTCAACATGGAATAATTTTTGTTGTCTCGCTCTTTTCTTCTCTTTCACACCGCCTCCTTTCCTGTTGGTAGAGAGAGCACGCCATTTTTCTCCTGGAAATGTATCTCTAAGATATTTGCAGCAAATATGTCTCTGCAAAAACTGCAGAAATTGGGAGGAGGGTGGGGGAATCCTCGTTCCTTTACCTTGTTGCTTTACATCTTCAGATGTCACTTTTCTTCTCAGGGAGGCCGAAGACCCCATTAAAAAATATCACTCCTTTCCCACAGCGTTCCCCACTCTGGTGCTTTGCTTTACAAATACCTTCTATCTTTCTGTGTCTTTTACTTGTTTTTCTGTCCCCCTCTCACCCCACTGAAAGATATGGTCCATCGAGGATCAGTCTATTTGTCTATCTTATGCATGACTGTATCCACCTCAAAAAAGTTCCTGACACATAGTAGGTGCTCAGTATATATTTGCTGGATCAATAAATGAATCCCGAGGCATGACTCAGGAGGTGGCATGGGTAAGAGGACTTTCTCGTTTGCCTGCTGATTACACCTAGGCACTAGGGGCAAGGTGTGGGGCAACTTACTTAGGAATTGTCTGACTCTCTTGTAGCCTCCACACCTTCCCCAGCACCTGAATCATCACAGGAGCTCAGTGTGTTGGATTGAATGGCAGATCTGTAGGTACCCAGCCCTCCTCAGGAGTTTCTCACGTTCCTTCATAGGGTCAAGATGGTCCCATTCAAGGCAGTTGCAGCGTCCTGCTCTACAGGACTTGGATGAACCTATTGGTAGCTCAGGGCTAGGGTTTCTCATCCAGGGCTTTTCATGGTATACAGGAGATGGGGTTCATGAGAAAGAGAAGCAGTGTTGTACCTGCCCCGGAATTATCAATGACCATTTCTGCTTTTTCTGGGTTGAGGCAATGGAGTTGAAATTCTCATTGTAAGAAAGGGATTGCTCACTTAGCCAGGCCTCTGGTGGCTGAGACAACTCCCCCGAGGAGAGAGCAGCCTGTTCACTTGATCGGAGGGGCAGGAGAACAGTTGGTCTGCCAGGGAAAGGTGAGTGCACCTGGGAGTCAGAGTGGAGTGTGCCTGGTGGGGGTTGGGGGGTGGGGAGAAGTTTCTAAACACCAGCGTGAATGGAAGTGGAGGCTAAGCCCCAAAGGGCCATGCTAGTAAGTTTGTACTTGATCCTCTCCAGAGATTTTTAAGCAAGGGGACTTAGGAAATATAACGAAGCAGTAGGAGATCCTATAGATGGGGACAGAGAGAGGCTAGAGCAGGATCCCGCACAGTTGGCTTGCAAATGAACAATTTATTAAGTTCTTGAATGAACAAAAGTAGGAAAACAAGTAAAGAAAAGATTAGTTCATGTGATGGATAATGACCACCTGAGATCTGGAGAGGAGACAGGAGGATCAGAAAGGGGAAATATTTGAGAGAATTTGAAAAGGGGAAATGAGTAAGACCAATTGGAGGGGTGTGTGTGTGTGTGTGTGTGTGCGTAGGCACGTGTGCGTGCGCACGCACAGACACTGCAGGGGAAGGGCATGACAGAGCGAGGGCATCAAACACATGGATGAGCGCTTGGGTGCTTGTTTGAGGGAACAGTGGTAGTCATTTCAAAGCAGAGTCAGGGAACTCAAAAGCAGGACCTCATTTTGCTTGCGGAGGTGCAACTTCATGTCACATTTGGATGTGTTGCATTTCATTTTTCATTTTTCATTTTTATGTTTTTTTAAGTAGTAAGTAATGTGGAGCTTGAACTCACCACCCTGAGATCAAGGCCCGAGTTGGCATCAAGAGTCAGACTCTTAACTGACTAAGCCACCCAGGTGTCCCACATTTATTTATTTTTTTTAAAGTAAACTCTACCCCCAATGTGGACTGAAACTCAGGATCCTGAGCTCAAGAGTCATGTGCTCTACCAACTGAGCCAACCAGACAACCCTGAGGTGTTGTATCTTAATCCTTAACCTCAAAGCGTTCTGCTGATGTCTCGTGCTGAAAATGTGATTCTGAAGTTGAGTTGAGAGGAGAGGTGAAAAGAGAAATTTGGAACTTACGCGCGCTCACGTGGTAACGCTGGTCCTAGGGTAGATGGGCTTGGGGCCGTGGAGTGTAGAGAAAAACCAGGATTAGAGATGTATCCCTGGAATCACACATATTTAAAGTAGCAAGTGGAGGGAGGGCTCCTTGCAAAACAGAGAAGCATTTTCAGCATCTTGGACCATTAGATGATATCTAAGATAGAAGCTGGAAATAGTGGAGCAGAACGATGGGGGAGCCAGAAGGTCAAGGAGCTGCCTACCTCGTTTATGTGAGTGCAAGATAAATATTTATCATTTCTGTCATTTGAATTTTCTGTTATATGCAGCTATATGTCATGATAACTAGCATGGTCCCCACCCCCTGATCCATCCAGACAATAAGAATCAAGTCAAATGAAGGAATCAATGGTAATCATGGCATAGCCTCTGGGACATCCTCTTGTTCTTTCCCAACTAGATTATAAGCCCTTAAGGGCAAGGATAAAGACTTCTTTATATTGGTGTCACCACCTCTCTCGGAGCTTTGGGCACAATTGTGTATGTTTAACAAATGTTTAATGTTAGTACTAATGGCAATAAATGAGCTGTCTTTTTTTTGCATCATAGCTGCGCCTCGATGAGTATCACAAGAGCCCATAAGCTCTCAGCACTTTTAGCTTTCTATAGCAAGGAATGATCACTCACTTCCCTTGAAAGGAGTAAAGATAATGTTGTACATGAAATCTAAATGGTGTGGCTTTCTGGCCAATGGGTGCAGGTGAGGCAATTAATATCAATGACCTAGAGCTTCTCTTTGAACCTCGCAGCGCCTCTGACCTCACTTTTAAGATTCTCCCCCCATCCGGTTTTCTGGAAATGGGTTCAGAGGCCAGTCTGTTAGTTGGCACCCACCTTGACATGCATCGTGTGCTTCCTCTCCAGGGAGTTTTCTCCTTACTCCATATGCTCTCAGCCTGGGATAGATACGCTGCCTCCTTCCTCATCTTGTTCCAGGGACCGCTGTTTATGCCTCATGTGTTCATAAAGCCCTAAGCGTGCTGTTCAAGGCAGAGCGTGCCCTTAGTAAACGGGAGCTGTGTGCGTTCTCTCGTGGGTGATGGGATGCAGGAATGTAGCACGGTTTATCCAGCCTAAGTCATTCACCACAAACCTTTTCCTTTTTTCTTTGACCTTGACATCCCTGGAAGCAAAGATGGTTTTTGCGAGGATGAAGGGATTCTCTTACTCAGGGACCGTGAAGGCGAATGTGGAACATCTTGCTGAGGATTCCGGTAGGAAGTGTTCATAGATCTAAAAAAGAAAACATGGTGGGTTTGAAACAGAACCAGTCTCATCGACAGTTTTCCACTGATGAGCGAACACCTGGCCTTTAAGCCTGGCCTTCAGAATTAGTACCTGTTTCCCCCCTTAGGGATGACAGCGACTCTTGAGACACAAGGCTGGACTGGATTATCCGTGGCCTTGGACAAGGTTCCTATCAGGAAATTTGGTTTCAGGATCTTCCAGTGTCAATGTTCGGTCTTGTCTTTCTTTCTCTGCAGGAGAAGCCTGCCGCTCAGTGATCAGCCAGGTGGCAGCATAAAGCAATAAAACCCGCAGACAGGGGAGCCCTGTGTGGCTGCTCCCTTCTCTCCACACTCACTCCTCTCTCCCCATTGTTACCAGAGCAAACCCAGGATACGTCCCTGCTCCCAAGGTCCCATTCTCCGAAAGCCTTTGGCTCAAAAACATCCCTTCCCCCCCCTCCAAAAAACCCAAGCCACTAAAAGACAAAGAGCAGAGAACTTGTTTAGGGCTGAAAATCTGTGGTATGACATAGAGCTCAGGGCAGATTGCTTTAAAAATCCCTGTGGATTCATTCCTATGACCATCACTCCCACCTCCGCCTCCCCTAACGCAGCCCCAGTTTTGTTCAGTACTTGGGGTAGCAATTTCACAGAGCCACAGCAAGCAGGTGCTTGATGATGGTTGTGTCCTCATTACACTTTGGGTGGAAGGAGGGAGAAAGAGAGAGGGAGGTATTCTCAGAGAAAGGCTACCGTCAAGACCCCTCAGTTCTTGCAGGAGCTGCTCTGGGATTGTTTTAGTGATGCCCTGAACCCTGGCAGGAGACTGAGTATTTCTACCTTGGCACTGAGAAGGGTAGAGGCACAGAGAAGCCAATGGACCACCATGTCTTGAGGTCATGTATGATTCCAAAGGTTAGTGTCCTCACCATTTGACTAGTGCTCCTCATCCTCAAGAACCCTTTTCTTCCCCCCACCTTTTTTTTTTAAAGATTTTATTTATTTATTTGACAGAGAGAGATCACAAGTAAGCAGAGAGGCAGGCAGAGAGAAGGGGGAAGCAGGCTCCCTGCTGAGCAGAGAGCCTGATGCGGGGCTGGATCCCAGGACCCTAAGATCATGACCTGAGCCGAAGGCAGAGGCTTTAACCCACTGAGCCACCCAGGCACCCCCTTTTCCCCCTTCTTTTGAAGATTTTATTTATTTGACACAGAGAGAGTGAGCGAGTGAAAGACAGAGAGCAAGCACAAGCAGGGGGAACTGCTGGCAGGGGAGAAGCAGGCACCCTACTGAGCAAGGAGCCC
>CM052810.1:65645650-65681488 GCA_028533885.1 Nasua narica
TCCCTTCCCTTCCCTTCCCTTCCCTTCCCTTCCCTTCCCTTCCCTTCCCTTCCCTTCCCTTCCCTACTTTCCCTTTCTTTCCCCTCCCTTCCCTTTTCTTCCCTTCCCTTCCTTCCCTTCCTTTCCCAGGAGTCTGACTCTGCTCTTTCCCCTTGTTTCCAGAATCCAGATTCTCCTGCTTCTCAGCATAAACTGGCCTCAGTCTTCTCTGCAAGTGAGCATAATTATAGCCACCTCCTCTAGGGCAATTATGACACAGGCCTGTGAAAGCTCTTCCTTGAGCTTTCACAGACCTCACATATCACCAGAGAAAATTACTCAGGGCCTGTCCTGTCTTGCAGGGACATCCAGGGGATGGTGTCTTGTCTCGGAAGGGCTGGGAGGGCTGCAGGGCGGGGAGATTAGAAGATGTTGGAGAGGCTGCAGGTCTCAGGGAGAGAGCAAGGTGTTGGAATGGTAAGAGGACTTGCATATTTGTGGGTGTTAGTATGTCCCAGATGATGAGAAAGCTGCTTCGGGACATGCGTGGCCACCTTCCTTTGTTCCCTGCCTTGGATTGGATGGAGCCAGTGATCATTACCATGCTTGTCAGAAGCATCATTTCAATTAGATCTTGCTGCCACATGGGTGCCCCAGACACTCAAGGTAAATAAGAGCCGGAGGAAGCCCCGCCTGAATACAAAATTCTGTCCAGAGAAGTCTTGGAGATGGTCTATTTACATACATGCCTGTGAGCGTAGGCAGGAAGCAAACTGTAGATCTCTTGCCATCAGCTGGGGCCGCAGCGTGGGGCCCTTGGCAGAGCTGGGTCCTTGCTTCCTCCCAGCAGACACGTGCATCTGCGGTCTGTCCTCGGGAGTGGCCACACCAGCCAGGGCCTGCTGGTACTTAGACACACTCCTGAGAGCCCATCTGGCTGAGCAGCAGTTCTCTGTGTGGAGAAGCCTGGGGTTTGCAGTCTTTCGGGTCTGGGTCGCGGGCGGATTCCAGCACTATGAACAATGTGACCTTGAGCAAGTCATTGACTTTCCTTAAGCCCAAGCATTCTCAACTGCGAAGCAAAGCTGAAAACACCTACTCGTTTTTCTATACAGGAGAAGTACAAAACACCAATGAAAGGATGGGAAAAGTGCTTAGTACACAAATTCTCTAGGCTGGTGTGTGGTACCTTATTATTATCATCTGTTCCATGAAGGACTGTTCCAAATGCACTGCGGGACCCCCGAGGAGGAAGTCTGGGATGACTGTGAGAGTGTCACACGAGGGCTGTGCCCTGGTAGGGACCCCCCGTGGTGCACTGGGGCCCAGAGCACTCCTGGGTCCCACTGGCATGTCTGGCCCTGGTTGATGGCCCATGCCTCAATCTCAAGCCTCTTGAGACCCCAGGCAAATCCAGGTCACTAAGGCCGAGGAGTCTGGACAACTTGGACTTCATCCAGCTGCCAGTGGTCTCCAGAGGGCTCCACGCTGGTGAGTGTAAGGGGTACAGGATCAAAATGGGAAAGCTCACCAACTCCCACAAGGTGAATTTCCCACCCAGGGCAAGCCTACCAATGACCAGGGGCTGGTCCTCTGCCTTTCAGGACTTATATTTTCCTTCAAACTTAGTTCCACTTGGGAGTTCTGGCTCACCTCTCCAAGATCGCAATAGGCTAATGCGGGAGGCTAGAATACCCACTAACAGATTTACGGTGAATAACGTAATGGTCCAACTAACCAGGTCAACACATGGTTTCCTTCAGATGGGCTACGCAAAAAGCAGAAGCGTCAGAATGAACAGTATTAGTATCAGAAGGTTATTTAGTGATCTTGGAATTGGAGCAAAGGGAGTTGTTCAGATGAATTCAATAATAATATTAGGACAGATATACTCTTTTCCCTAGAAGATAACCCAGCCAAGGGAATAAGTCAGGGTCCAGTTCTTGGTCAGAGATCAGATCGGCACTGCCAACATTGGGCTCCGGAGTATACGTGTTCCTAACCTTCCATTATCGACCCATCTGTCTTCTCATTGGCATTTTGTATTTTTAGCTGTGGTTCACATCCAATCGGAGTGGGATCCTGCAAGCCCGGCATCCATTGATTTTCCAGGTCTCTGTCTGCCTCCCCTTTGTGTCCATTGCACGGTTGACCTCCACAGAGCGGTCTTATTCTTTACTTCCAAATGGAGACCAGGCTGGGCATGGAGGATGGAGGGTAATGATTCTAGGAGGTCTGTCTGACTTGAAGTGAGATGCCCACCAGCAGCTGGGGGACACTGGGCTCAGGCCTTGGCCCCTGACCAGAGCTAATTGATAGTGGGGGCGGGGTGGGCAGGCAAATAGATGGGTCGGGTCTCTAGGACAGCAGAGCCACATGACTCAAGCAGGAAAGCAAGGCAGATATCTGATCCTGAAGGCTGAGCAGGCCAGGCAGGCGGTGAGAGGAGAAGGCCGACAGCAGGGTCTTGGCTGTCCTGTCCGCCCCCAGGGCTCACCCGTTACAAAGAGAGCCACAAAGCCAACACCAGGTGCCCTGCGCTACTGGGGACTGGGTCGGGTTGGTTCAGGGACCGAGGGAGGTAGACCCTGCCTCTGGGTGGGCCTATGGCCTGCGAGGCCCTGGTATGCTCAGCTGCACGGCACGAAGGCTAGCGGGGAAGGTTTGGAGAGAGGGTGGTGTTGGCAAATGTAGGGAGAACGGGTGTCAATTTCACGGGCCAAGTAAATATTCTCTGAGGCGTTTCCGACAGCTATTTGCTGATCAAAGTGAGATGGGGCCCTCCTGGGGAGCTTCTCTTCCCTGACCTAGGCTCACCCCTAGCAGCTTGCTTTGGGGACAGGCCTGTGGAATCCTTCCCTGACTATGAACCACCCCTTGCCGCTGTTATCCACAGCACTGTGGCAAAGCTTCTGTGCCAGGGCAAGTGGTTACCAGCGTTGGCTGTAGAGAGACGTGCCTTGAGTCCCAGCTCTGCCCCCTGCTGGCTGTGAGACATTGTGCAAATCGGTTAACCTCTACACCTCCTTAGCTTCCTCCTGGTGGAATGGGCGTATTCATTTTTACCTTATAAGCGCCAGTTCCCCGGCCCGAGTCAACTCTCATTCAGTCTTTGTTGACTGGTAAGATGAGGTGATGCTTGTAAGATTCTTAGACCGTGAGTGACAGAGAGTGAATGTTCCACACTAGGAAGTGGTATTAACGTCGTCGCGTGTAGGGCTGCGGAACTCCGGGCCCAGCCGCACGGGTCGTGCGTCACCCGAGGCCCCAGACACAGTGATCGAGAGGACAGTGCACATCTCCCAGGCCCTGGCCATGTGGCCATGGTGTCAGACCTCAGTGTGCACAAGCGGGCCATCTAAAATTGTCATGTCGTGTACCGATGAGGCGTCATCTCTTCTAGGCACAGACATGCATGGAGTCCACACAGAAGAGTTCCCAAGATAAAATAAAGGGCTGATGTTTGGGGTTCACTCTGTCCAGTGTCATACCCCCACCCCGCCTGGGGGTCTCAGTCTTGCCTCCATATGACCCAAGTCCCCATCATAGCCTCAATGTTCTCCCACCTGAGAACCAACAACCCTAGAGACAGATGTAATTCTGGGATTTGCAGGGCCTATGAGATGAAAAAAAGAGCATCCAGCGATCCTAGCCAGACTCCTCTGCCTGGATAGACTTCTTCTGTGGGGAGCCGCGAGGTCATGGAAATATGGCCGTGGTCTAGAGAGCTTGGTAGCCAAAGGCTGCCTTGTGTGTCCATATCACGACGTAAGTCTGTCTATGAATTCAGAGCTTGCTGGCCTCATCCCTCTCAGAGGAGAATTTAGGGGATGGCTCCTGGTTGGAAAGCAGCCTACCTCAACTGTTTTAGACTATGAATTTCGGAGAACCTGTTTTGGCCATCAGTCATCCAAAAGAGGTGGTAGGTGTTATTGAAGGAGAGCTCAGGCAGGGTTTATCTGCCACACCCCGACTCCTGAGTCAAGATAGAGAATGTGACTGAAAATAGTTTCTAAAAAATCCTTAAGAGTCAACTTGTCATCAAGCAGGTCCCAAGATCATGACTGGTCTGAAATGTCCAGCATACAGAGGTGGTTTCAGCTTCCAGTAACTTCTGGGGCAAAGGCCCCAAAAATGATTCAGTCATAATTATTTTTTCAACTACTTTGTCAGTAGAGTTATTCATTTTTGCCCAAAAAAAACACATTTTCCTCCCCTGGCTTGCAAAAGAGGCTGGAAGGGGCCCTCACTCTCGCCCTGACCTCCCTGCCAGGTCAACATTCAACTCCCTTCAAGACCTACATCCCATGATCATTACCTACAACAACATCAACCGTGGCACCCAATGGGTGTCCACCATATGTGGGGCTACTGGAATCCTCCCAACAGCCCTGCAGTTAGCATCGTTCTTCCCATTTCACAGATAAGGAGATTGAAATCCAGAGACTTTTCCTCACTGAACTAAGAACTCCTGATTGTCCCCTCTGTTCTCAGTCCTCTTTCAAGGAAATGCTGCCTGAAGGAGGTGAACAGGTCATAATGTCGTTCATAATATTCCCTTTTTATCTTTGCTAATATTTGTAGACTCTGTAGTGATGTCACCTATCTCGTTTCTTAGACTGGTAATTTGTGTCTCTTCTTTTTTTTTCCTCTATCAATCTGGCAGAAGTTTATCAATTTTATTGATTCCCCCCACCAAATAAAACAAATGAAACAAAATAAAACTGGTTCCCCCCCCAAATAAAACAAAAATGAACGTCTGGTTTAATTAATTTTCTCTATTGTTATGATGTTTTGTGTTTCATTAATTTCCATTCTGATCTTTATTATTTCCTTTTTTCTACTTACTTTAAATTTAATTTGTTCATCTTTTTCTCATTTCTGAAGTCGTTGATTTGAGACTTTTCTTTCTTCTAACGTAAGTATTTCATGTTATAAATTCTCCCAAGTATTGCTTTAACAGTTATCTCACAAATTCTTTCATGTTGCATATGCATTTTTATTCAGCTGAAAAATGCATTCTAATTTACCTGACACATGTTTTTTAGAAATATATTATTTAGTTTCCAGGTTATTTGGGAATTCTCCTGATATCTTCCTATTACTAATTTTTCATTTAATTCTATTGCAGTTTGAGAATATACTTTGACTTGAATCCTTTAAATTTTTTGAGACTTAAAAAAAATTTTTTTTCGTGACTTGTGGGGCGCCTGGGTGGCTCAGTGGGTTGAAGCCTCTGCCTTCGGCTCGTGTCATGGTCTCAGGGTCCTGGGATCAAGCCCCACATCGGGCTCTTTGCTCAGCAGGGAGCCTACTTTCCCCCTCTCTCTCTGCCTGCCTCTCTGCCTACTTGTGATCTCTCTGTCAAGTAAATAAATAAAATCTTACAAAAAAAATTTTTTTTGAGACTTGCTTAATGCTTCAGAATATGATCTGTCTTGGTCATTGTTTTATACATACTATAAAAGAATGTTTAATCTGCCTTTGTTTAGTGAGTGTCCTATAATTGTCAATTAAATCAAAGTGGTTGACAGTGGTGGTCAAAACTTTTTCCTTTTTTTTTTAAAGCTTTTATTTATTTATTTGACAGAGAGGGACACGGTGAGAGAAGGAACACAAGCAGGGGGAGTGGGAGAGGGAGAAGAAGCAGGCTTCCTGCCGAGCAGAGAGTCCAATGCGGGGCTTGATCCCAGGACCCTGGGATCATGACCTGAGCCAAAGGTGGATGCTTTACAACTGAGCCACCCGGTCACCCCTAAAAATAAGTTTATTTATTTAAGTAATCTTTACAGCCAATGTGGGGCTCAAATTCACAACCCCGAGATCAAGAGATGCATGCTCTACTGCCAGAGCCAGCCAGGTGCCACAAGCTTTCAATATTCCTACTGCCCTTCTGTCTACTCATTCTATCAATGATCAAAACAAACATAATTTTAGATTTTTCTATTTCTCCTTGCATTCTGTCATTTTTTTGCTCCGAGTAGTTTCAAAGTCCACTATCAGGTGCATACATTTTTAGGCTCGTTACATGCTAACAATAAATCAATTCCTATATCATTACACGGTTACTCTATTTTAGTAATATTCTTTGTTATGAAATATACTTTGCCTGACAAAGTTATTAACATAACTACTCCAGCCTTCTTTTGATGGGTGTTAGCATGGTATGTATTTTCTCATTATTTTACTTTTAATCTAGTTGGATTTTTATATCTAAAATGGGCTTTCTGTATGTAAAATTTGACAATTAGATAAAAACCTCTGCCTTTCATTTGGGGTGTTAGGCCATTTACATTTAACTTGCATTGAAATGTATTACATTTAATGTGTATTAATCTGATTTTGCTATTATTTGTTTTCTATTTTTCCCCCCTGTTCTTTGTTCTCGTTTTCCATTTTCTACTTCATATATATATATCTATATATCTATATATATCTTTTTTTTAAGATTTTATTTATTTTTTTGACAAAGAGAGACACAGTGAGAGAGGGAACACAACCAAGGGGAATGGGAGACGGAGAACAGGCTTCCTTTGGAGCAGAGAGCCCAATGTGGGGATCAATCCCAGGACCCTGGGATCATGACCTGAGACAAAGACAGATGCTTAACGACTGAGCCACCCAGGTGCTCCTTTACTTAACTTTTTGAATTATGGAATGCAATTATAATAATTGTCTTAATATTCTTTTAGGCTAATTTTAATGTTTCTGTCAATTCTGGGTGGGTTTTGATTAATTGATTTTCCTTCTCACTATTGATCATATTTTTCTGCTTTGCTGCATACCTGGTAATCTCTGACTAGATGCCAGACATTGTAAATTTTTCCTTGTTATGTGCTGGATATGTTTGTATTACTGTAAGTATTCTCAAGCATTGTTGTGGGATGTAGTTAAGCTACTTGTAAACAGTTTGGTACTTTTGAGTCTTGCTTTTAAGATCTGTTAGAAAGGGCCATAGTCATGCTTAGTCAAAAGGCAATCATTTTCTACTACTGAACAAGACCCTTCAGAATAGTGCACCCAACACCCTGAGAATTGTGGGGTCTCCCAGCACTGCTGTTGGGAACAAGTACTATTCCCAGCCTTGTGTAGGTACTGAAGACTATACTACAATGAGATTAGTGCTGTTCTCTCTCATCCTTTTGGATAGTTCTTTCCCCAACTTCATGTAGTTTTCTTACATGTATATGTTTGATAAATATTCTGAATAGTGAAGGGAATCCTCTGCAGATTTCTGGGTCTTTTCTCTATGCAATTTTCTTCTCTGTGAACTCCTGCAACCTTGGTTTTCCCAGACTTTTCGGTCTGTCTGCTCAGCTCAGGAGTCCAGAGGGTTCCACTTGGGTTCCCTTTCCCTGGGCTATGGCTTCAATACCCTCTCATGGTAGCAATCTGGGTAGTAATTTTTCAAATCCTTGAAAAATTGGGCTTTCCCAAATTACTACAAACTTAGTGGCTTATAATGACACAGATTTACTCTTTTTTAGTTCTCGAGGTCAGAAGTCTGAAATCAGACTCCCTGGGGCTAAAGTCAAGGTGTTGGCAGGGTTGGTTCCCTCTGGAAATTCTAAGGGAGAACCCATTTTCTTACCTAACATTTACATTTTCTCTCAAATTCTCCCCCAAATCTATAACTTCAATTCAATCCAATCCCAATCAAAATTGAAGCAGGATTTTTTGGCAGAATTTGACAAGATTATTCTAAAATTTATATGGATATGCAAACAACCTTGAACACCCAAAACAACCTTAGAAAACAAGAGTAAAATCAGAAGGCTAACACTTCGTGATTTTTCGACTTATAAGGGTGTGGAATCAACAACACATCAACAGATCAAGAGATCAGTGACACAGAAAATAGAGTCAGCATTAGATCCATGCATATATGGGCAATTGATTTTTGTCAAAAGTGCAGAGGCAAATCAGTGGAGAAAGGACAGTCTTTTCAGTAAGTGTTGTTGGAACAATTGGATACCCATATGCAAAATATCAACTTCCAACATACTTCTGTCATATGTAAAATTGACTCAAGATGGGTCACAGATGTAAAAGCAAAACCTAAAATCTTAAAACTTCTTGGACAAATGAAGAAAATGTTTGTCCCTTGGGTTAGGCAAAGATTTCTTAGATATGACACTGAAGACATGATTCATAAAAAAAAAAAAATCCTTGAAAAATTGGGCTTTCCCAAAATGAAAAACTTCTGGTTTTTTTGGAAGACACTGTTTAAGAGAGTGAGAAGACAAGCTACTAACTGAGAGAAAAATTTATTTATTTATTTATTTATTTATTTATTTATTTATTTAAAGATTTAAAGATTTAAAGATTTTGTTTGTTTATTTGATAGAGAGAGAGAGAGACAGTAAGAGAGGGAACACAAGCAGAGGGAGTGAGAGAGGGAGACGCAAACTTCCCGCTGAGCAGGGAGCCCTATGCGGGACTCAGTCCCAGGACCCTGGGATCATGACCTGAGCTGTAGGCAGATGCTTAACGACTGAGCCACCCAGGCACCCCAAGAAAATATTTTTAAAGTATATATGAAAATAGAGAATTTGTATCTAGACTATTTAAAGAACCCTCAAAATAGAGGGTTCTTTATATAGTCCCTCTAATAGAACCCTCAAAATAGAGAATTTGTATCCAAACTATATAAAAAACCCTCAATGCTCAATAATAAGAAAAACGTGCAATGTTTTTAAAGGAACAATTCGAAGAGACACATCACCCAAGAAGACATCAGGGCAAATAAACTCATGAAAAGATACTCAATTTTATTTAGTCACAAGGGAAACACAAATTAAAACCACAATTAAGTGTCACTATGCACTTATTAAAAGGGTTAAAATTAAAAAATGTAGAATATCAGGTTTGGAAGGGCCTTTGGGATCCTGGAACTGTTTGGTGGCAGATCCTTGTGATGTATTTTCTTGTGAACCCTCATAGCAAAAAGAAGGGGCTATTAACATTCTTATTTGCAGATGCCAAAACCTAAGCACAGAGCAAATGCCAATGGTGTTTCCAAGCTAGTTACCATCAACGTCTTCACATTCCCGCTCTCCTACTCTGAGAACCTCATTCCCGTAAAAACTAAAGACTATTCTACAAGCCCTTCCTCCTTTGGCATTTTAAATGATTTTACTTGTTTCAGCCTTGTTCCCACACGCCCTAATTCTTCAAATTTTTATTTTGTATCTTGCAGATCTTCTGTATTTCCGCATTATTTATTTCAACAAAGATAATCACAGCTCTTAGAAAGGCCTGACGAGATTTAGAAGGTGACACCTTTGTTTCCACATCTGAGTGACTTGTACTGAGTTATCATTTTTTTTTAATTTTTTTTTAAAGATTTTATTCATTTATTTGACAGAGAGAGAGATCACAAGCAGGCAGAGAGGCAGACAGAGAGAGGGGGAAGCAGGCTCCCCACCGAGCAGAGAGCCCGATGCGGGGCTTGATCACAGGACCCTGGGATCAGGACCTGAGCCGAAGGCAGAGGCTCCAACCCACTGAGCTACCCAGGCGCCCCCTGAGTTATCATTTTTGAGTTACCAGTTTTAAGTTACCATTCAGATCCTCTGGAAAAGAAGATTGATCCAACATCAGATTCCAGTCCCTGCCAAAAATCCCTCTAAAAATACAACAACGAGGAAAAAATAAAAGTACAACAAGTAATTTGTTGATGTATAGAGATGTAAGGAAGGGGTGTGTAGAGAGGGAGGTGAAGCAATCACATTTTAAGAGCTAGAAAGCACAAGAATGAGTGGTAAGTGACTTAGCAAGTGGGAGACATTGACACCTGTAGCATTTAATCGGGGGAGCCAAGAAACAGCCCGCTCTACGTTGCTGAATCCCCAATCCCAGGAACCGGTGGCACCATGTTTCCCTGCCAATGCGGGTGAAGAGGGAACCAAACCAATAAGGATTTACTGAAAGCTGTTTGCAGAGCACTTGAGGGGTCTGTCACTTGATGAGCCAGAGGACTTTCCCGCCTGAGCCCTGGTGGAGACGGGAGGCTTATTGCCTGACACATGTGTAGACTGGAGGTAACATGTCAGCCTATGGTCATGAGACGAGATGCCAGAGTACTTGTAGCCAAGATGTGACCTTCTAGCAGGCTATCTGAAAAAGCTTTTCTAGGGACTCCAACCCACACACGGACAAAGTTGTTGATGTTAGTAGCCCTGCAGACAGAGCAGCCCAACATAGAAGACTTAGACCGTACAACCTCAACCTTGTGTTGAAAGGTTCTACATGCCTTTCATCCTCTACTCGCAAATATAAACAAATGTCAATATATAACTCTGGGTAGAGCTTTCATGTTTTAATAATGTTTTTTTAAGCTTCTTGGATGTGTGGATTCATGTTTGTCTTCAGTTAGGAAATTTTTAGCCATCCTTTCTTCAAAAGCATCTCCCCCTTTCCTTCTGGAATTCTACTTATTTATTTAATTTTTTAAATTTACGTATGAGAGAGAATGAGCAGGGGGAAGGGCAAAGGGAGAGGGCAAGAGAATCCCAAGCAGACTCATGACCTGAGCCAAAATTAAGAGTTGGACGCTTAACCAAGTGAGCTACTCAGACACCCTTCCTTCTGGAATTCTATGTAAGTGTTGTTATGCTTGATGGTTTCTCACAGGTCTCTGAGACTCTGAGCATTTTTCTTTATTCTTTCTGTTTTCCAGATCGGATAATTTCTGTCATCTTATCTTCAAGTTCACTGATTCCTTCTTCTGCCCCCTCATATTTTCTAGTGAGGCTTTCATTTTTTAGTTTCAGTTACTTCAATTTTCAAATCCAGATTTTCCACTTGTTTGTTCTTTCTTTCTTTCTTTTTTAATGAGTTCTGGCTCTATGTTGGTATTCTATCTTCAATGAGTCATTGTCATTATACTTTCTTCAGTTCTTTAAATATGATTTTCTTTAGTTGTTTGAACATATTTATAGTAACTACCTTGAGGTCTTGGTGAAGTTCAACATCTGAACCCCCTCAGAGACAGTGTCTACGGACTGCTTTCCTCCCACCGACCCAAATCTTAAAACTGGCTTGCCAAATTCCTTACTCTGACATTTTGCCTTGTCATAACAATGCAAACACTAAGTTTTATAGCCAAAGTGTTTAAAACATTAATTTGGGAGGGTAGGAGAAAAGAGGTTGAAATCTTTATATTCTCAAGGGGGAGTTCAAATGAAAAATTAAAAAGAGCCATAGGAATATGTTTTTTTTAGTGATACAAATATACATATAAGATAAATAAACTAAAAGAATTTAAAATGGTTACAGGGAAGGGGAAATAGGGTGGGGCGGGGCATAGGGTATGTCTTCAGCCTCGAAGAAATATATTGATTCAATGAATGGTGTCTCTATACAACTTTGATAAAAATTTTAAAAAGTTTTAAAATTAACATGAAAAACATTAAACACAATTGAGCCTTTAAGGTCAGTCATACGTGAGTTTGAATTTGGCTCCGACTTGCTAGCTGTGTGACTTTTGTCAAAAACTTAGTATCATTGAGTCTCAGTTTCATCTTCTATCGTATGTAGATGATAGTTGCTTCAGAGAGTTATGATAATAGCACATACTATGAGGCCAGGAAGCAAGTACTACAAAGGAAAGAACAGACTCTGTTTCCCTGTCGCAGGTAGGCCTATATGTCCATCACCCATCATCCCAGAGCCTTGGAGAATGGATTTGTGTTATCTGTCTAGCTAATAGTGTAAGCGAAGTGTGCGAGGCACTACCTGTCTCAATGACCAGCCTAACTCCACCCGCTTCTGTCCCCCTCTAGAATGTCATCTCCCGAAGGGCAGGGACTAGTCTGTCTTCCGGAGTGCCTGATAGTTCGTAGGTAACCAATAAAATTTGTTGAATGAATCAGTGAATCAGGCAGTCTGACAGGGGATTTTATTCTCCAAATAACAATTTTTTTTTAGAGATTTTATTTATTTATTTGACAGAGAGAAAGATACAGTGAGAGAGGGAACACAAGCAGGGGGAGTGGGAGAGGGAGAAGGAGGGTTCCCGCTGAGCAGGGATTCCAGAAGTTGGGCTTGATCCCAGGACCCCAATCCTAGGACCTTGGGATCATGACCCGAGCTGAAGGCAGATGCTTAATGACTGAGCCCCCCAGCACCCCATACAAATAACAGTGTTTTTATCACCACAGCAGAGGCTGCTCTCAACTGAATCTGTGCCACATATGGACACATAACTTAAGGACAAGATAGCTTCTAGGGAATACTCCAGAACATTATTATTCTTCCCAAGTACAGGACCCTAGCTTTGGCTTTTTTCTTTGTTACTTAATAGAATTGTATTACTTTCTCCTCAAAGGCTTCAGTTTCTATCTCTGAGACGGTTTTTTTGTTTTGTTTTGTTTTTTGTTTTAATTTTCCTGAACCTCATTCTAGTATTTTATTGGGTGTTGTGGGTTAGAGTCCAGAATTGAACTCAAGAAACTAGCAAATAGCTTTTGTTCAATTTAGAGAAAACTCAATATACTAAAATACAAGTTCGTAAATGCCCTAAAAATATGGGCAGGGTTATGAGCACTTTAAAAAGGTCCTGAACTTGCAAAAGGAATCATCTCTGAATTCTGGTAAAAAGCCAAAAAAAAAAAAAACCAAAAAAACCCCCAAAAACCCTATTATTCGATTTGTAAAATCTCGACCTAATCACGTGAGTCTGTCTAAAGTGAGGCTCACAGAAATATTTTCTGGGACTGTTATTGTCAGTGAATCGGTTCTGGCCCTATCACCCTGATTTCAGCAGCTCTTATTATGCACCACTGAAAACTGCCATTGTAACTTCGAGCGGTGTCCTTTAGTTTAAAGGAAGAGAGAAAGGAATACAAGATGAATGGTCTGGGCTCAAGTTGGCTTTTTCCAGGCCAGAGTTTATTGTTTGTTTGCATGAAAATCCCTTCTTGTTGGCCAAGAGTTCTCAAAGGCAACTGCCAGGCTGCTGGCACCATCAAAGGACTTCCCCCCCCCCCGAAAAAAGCCAAAGCATGTGGAATTCCTAAAGGGACCCCTCTCTGGTTGGGCGCCAGGGGGTGAGCCGATGAGAAGCTGGCTTGGGTGACCACTCAGCCCCTGCCCCAGCGTCTTCGAGGGGCAGGAAACACTTCTGACCTGCCACTGGGTCAGATGTGCTGGCAAAGAGCCATCTACTTGTCCCATCGTCTTTCATTTGATGGTGAAACCCCCCCGTCCTGGATGATCATGGAACAGGGCAAAACCTATTGGCCTGGAGTGGGTGGGCGAGGAAGGGGTGCGAAGCTCTGGTCTTCTTCTAGTCTCCACCCAAGAGGAATCCTGGGTAAACCAATCCGATCGCCCTAAGACTGACTTGCTGCAGTCATCTGCTGGGTCACCTTCGGCCACATCAGCCAGGCTGCCTCCTCCGACCTCAAGACTTGGAAAGAATTACTTATTCCTTTCCTTGGAAAGAATTACCTATTCCTCTCTGACACTAGAGATAATAATGCCATCCTTTCCTGAGGCTTTGTGGCCAGCGATCTGGGCAGCAGAGTGACAGAAACTGCTGGCGAGGTCACCTCTGAGCAGAGCTGTCTGTGACTTTCATGGGCCCTGGGCACTTTTGCTTTTGTGGGCCTCTTCCTTCATAAAAAATTTTTTTAAATTATATTTCATGACTCTGTTGGTATAAAGGTGAATATATTAACACATAGTAGAACATTTTTTTCGATCTAGAAGTTACCTTTTACTTCTGATGTTAAAAGCAATGAAAACATTTTCACGAGTCCCTAAAAGTACTTGGGTCCCAGACACTGTACCTGCTGTGCTTAATGGAGAAGTTGGCCCTGCCTACAAAGGGACTCGAAGGCACCATATCCCTTTTAGTACATATACTGGAGGTAGCAGCCAAGAGCTGGGACTTGGGAGTTAGATGTAGATTTGCAGTGTGGCTCTGTGCTATCCTGGCTGTAGGGCCATGGCTAAGTTGCTTAAGCTCTGAGTCTCATTTCCGCCATCTTAAAATGGAGGAAATGATACTTTCTCCGTAGTTTTGATGTTAAGGATTAAACACTTAACGTAGTGCTTTTCAACTGGAAAATGCTCCCTAAATGGATGAAAGCAATGATAAAACACTCCAAATGAGCATTGTTTTTTCAAAGCGTAACTCATCAGGGGTTCCTTCTGTTCCCTAAAAAAGTGGAAGTGGAATTGAATCCACATTTCAGAGGGTTATGGGAGCATAGCAGAATATATGAGGAGCGGGAGGGCAGGGAGCAGGAAGACTATTATAAAAGTCAAGAGTTCATCTCATTCCCCATCTAAATGCCACCAAAGAAGGGGCTTCACGTAGCCCCACTGGTTATTTGGGGGACTTTCTGTCTGATTCAGGCAAGGGTGGAGCAAGGCAGAAATGACCTAGAACTCCCTGTCTAGTTCTAGATTTGCCAGGGTCAAGTGCGGAGAATTTAGTCTCAACAGGTTGCTCTGCGCAAAGCAGGGCTCAGCATAGTATTAGGCACACGACTGAGAATAATAATGCAGGCCCAGTAGTTTTAATTAATCCAATGAAGTGATTATAAATAAGACTTAACCTTTTATGGCACAGGCTCCAAATTGATCATGCAGTAAAACAAAACAAAGCAAAACAAAATCTCTTCTTCCCTAGCTTGAACTGCACACAAATAGAGATTCAGTTGGGAGCTTAAGATCCTTGAAAATGCAGGGGCGCCTGGGTGGCTCAGTGGGTTAAAGCCTCTGCCTTCGGCTCAGGTCATGATCTCAGGGTCCTGGGATTGAACTCTCATCGGGCTCTCTGCTCGGCGGGGAGCCTGCTTCCCCCTCTCTCTCTACTTGCCTCTCTGCCTGCTTGTGATCTCTCTCTCTCTGTCAAATAAATAAATAAAATCTTAAAAAAAAAAAAAGATCCTTAAAAATGCAAATAACTATAGAAAATTTAGGGGCTATCAATCATTCACACCTTAGAGGGAATTACTTTATGAGCCTGGTTTTTCTTCAGCACTTAAGTGAGATTTGCATTGATGGTGAACAGGAGTAGGAGAAAGAGGGAGAGCATATTTTGTTCCCTGGGATACTTAGTGGAAAGAAGACTGGAGGTTTTATGCACTGGGATCTTCCCCAAGACCAGGAAGCACCAAGTAGTATAGGAACCTGGAGAGGATATTGGCATGGGGTGAATAGTAGGACACAGGGAGAAAGAAACAAAGAGATGGGGAAACTTCCTAACTTGGAATTTAAGCAAAATAGTGGAATCAGGGTCTTTAAGTGTTTTATGAAAGAATAAATTGTCATTTCCTTGGATGCAATGCACATTGCAGCCACTGTGCTGGATATTCTTTTCATAGGCCCCGGCAAATGTCAGGAAGCAACATTTTCTCATCTCGCCATCAAATTATATCTTAATGCATTAATTTGAAAATACTCTACTTCTTAATTGCTTGGCAGAATTTCCATGAGACGGTGTTAAGTGTACAAAGACACCGATGGCTTGGAATGTTTTTATATGACCTTAAAAAACATTTTCCTTCCAGATAAAAGCATAGTTATGTATATGGTTTGGACCCATTTTAGGTTTACTTTGCTGTGCTCGGCAGCAGTTAGCCTCCTATATAGTGGGAAGGTGTGGACTTTGGACTCAGGGAGACATGGGTTTGAGTCTCAGATCTGCTACTACTGGCGAGTGCCTCTGAGTCTAGTTTTTTCTTCAGTACTGGTTTTTTGTTTTTTTTTTTAACTTTTAATAGAGAAATGGCAACAAAAATACCCACGTCATAAGATTGTTGTGGAGATGATTTAAGATAAATCCTACGGTGCACATTTGAAGTCACTCAAAAAAAATATTAGCTTCCCACTCTTGCTCAGATGTAGTTGGGTGAAAGCTTCGTTGTACTCATCAAGGCCTGAAAGGGATAAAGAACTTTAAAGAAGTCTTGGGGGACGCCTGGGTGGCTCAGTTGGTTGAGAAGCTGCCTTCGGCTCAGGTCATGATCCCAGCGTCCTGGGATCGAGTCCCGCATTGGGCTCCTTGCTTGGCGGGGAGCCTGCTCCTCTCTCTCTGCCTCTGCTTGTGTTCTCTCTCTGTTAAATGAATAAATAAAATCTTTTAAAAAAAAAAGTCTTGGAAAACCTTTTTACCAGGCACAAAGGAAACATAAATTCAAGAAGCTCCAAATTTGGGTCACCCGGGTGGCTCAAGCAATTAAGGGTCCAACTGTTGATTTTGGCTCAGGTCATGATCTCAGGGTCCTGGGATTGAGCCCTGTGCTGGGCTCCCTACTCAGTGGGGTGTCTGCTTGAGAGTGTCTCTCTCTTTCCCTTTCCCTCCACACCACCCCCCCGCCCCGCTCCTGCTCACGTGGATACTCTCTTTCTCGCTCTCTGAAATAAAAATAAATAAATCTTAAAAAAAAAAGAAGCTCCATGTTTGCTCAGAACTCACACATGTACAGTATCATTTGAGTTAAAACCCTTGAGAAAAATTCTTCCTTCCTTTATCTCTTCATCCCAGTACTTTTTTTTTTTTTTAAAGATTTTATTTATTTATCTGACAGAGAGAGAGAGAGAGATCACAAGTAGGCAGAGAGGCAGGCAGAGAGAGAGGGAGGAAGCAGGCCCCCCGCCGAGCAGAGAGCCCAATGTGGGGCTCGATCCCACGACCCTGAAATCATGACCTGAGCCAAAGGCAGAGGCTTTAACCCACTGAGCCACCCAGGCGCTCCCATCCCAGCACTTCTTAAACTTCAAGGTATATAGGAATCACTTGGCAAATACAGATTTAGATTCAGTAGCTCTGGGGTGGGGCCCAAGATTCTACTTTTCTAGGAAGCTTCTAGACCATCAGACCAGCTGGTTCCAGACCCACTGCCTATATCCTCTACTGGTTCGCTCCACAAAACCATTGTACAGGGTTGAGTAGAGTGCCTCGCACTTGGCCAATCTATCGTTATGAGATAAATGGGAAAATGTATCCTCCATATAGTATTGTTTCCTATGATCCAAACTGGGTTAAGCATCAATTCTCACTGTCAAGGACATGACAAGTGATGGCTCTCACAGATCCACTGTGTGGGGGACAAGTCTCTTCAGGGTCAGCCATGGCCAACCTCCGCAGACTTGCCGGTGAGAGGCTATCAGGCATGTGAGAGTAACAGAGCTGTGGCCTGGCCAGCTGGGTCCCTGGCATGGCCTGGCTTGCAGAGAAGAGCAGAGAAGCCGATCCGTAGTTCTGAGGTTTGGGACCAGGCGATGTGTCCCTACTGGGGGCACAGCAATCCTCGGTGGAAAAGGAGAAAACGTTAAGGGGCCTTTATTCCTTCTTCTAGAGGACATACCTTCTATTTTCTCTTCCCGGGTGGACGTCACGTTAGGCAGTACAGCCTGGGGCAGACGGCATCAGAGAGAGATGCCCACGAGGTTGCTAAACAGTCCTGGGCGCAGCTCCCGCGGTCCCTGGTTTTACATCTCTGAGGAACACAGTTGCTCCACATTTCCACATTTGAACCAGAAAGGGGAAAGGTGTGGCATACATGTAATGGAGAAGACGGGAAAGGGCATCGGAAAGGTGATGGACTCTGGGGTTAGTGAGAAGCTGTTTCCAGCCTCAGCTTTGCGGCAGTGAATCCTTGTGTGGCTGTAGGCAGCGCAGCAGCTATCTGAGCCTCAGTCTTCTGATCTGTGAAATGGGGCGGCCCACACATAACTAGCAGGGTTGTTGTGAGGAATAAAGGAGAGGATGCGTTGTCAGATGGCCCCTTAATAAAATGGCACCTTTAAACTATTTTTTTTTAAAGATTTACTTATTTGAGAGTGAGAGAGAGCGAGTATACAGGGGATGAGGGGGAGGGAGAGAGAGTCTTTTTTTTTTTTTTTAAGATTTTATTTATTTATTTATTTGAGAGAGAGAGGAAGAGGTCAGATGGAGAAGCAGACTTCCCGCTGAGGAGGGAGCCCGATGCGGGACTCGATCCAGGGACTCCAGGATCATGACCTGAGCCAAAGGCAGTTGCTTAACAACTGAACCACCCAGGCACCCCGGGAGAGAGAGTCTTAAGCAGACTCTGCATTGAGCACAGAGCCCTATGAGGGCCTCGATCTCATGACCCTGAGACGACGACCTGAGCTGAAACTGAGTCAGGCACTTAACCAACTGAGCCACCCAGGCGCCCCTGTAATGGCACCTTTAATGTGATGGATTCTGGCTAGTTTCTGGAAGGCAGCACGCGCTCGGGTAGTCAGGCAAGCCCACTTGGGTTTTCTAGCCCATTATAATCTGCAATTGCCCATCAGACGCTGCCTTGACTCTCCCACCTAACAGCCCTACATTGCGGCCTCAGGAAGGTGCCCGGGGCCGGGCCAGCCCTTTCCTTCTGTTGACCTTGCTGCTCTCTGCTCCTGGATGAAGCTTTTACCCAACTACAAGCCTTACGGGATGTGTGAACATCTGTAGCTAAGCCCGCTGAGCCGATTTGACAGCCCTTCGCCATGGTCCTTACCGATGGTCACTCAACCCTTGCTCCCCCCACACCTTCCTGTTGGCCCCAGCAGACGAAACAAAATGTTTTCCTTCACAACCGGGGAAATCTGAGCCAACCTACCAAGTGACCAACGTGCTGAGTTATTCAACTAGCCCTACAAGAAAACAGAGTGTAGGAAAAGATTTTAATGGAAATTGTTGAATATGCTAACACTTAGCATAGAGCCTGCGAACCTAAGATTAAGATAGTTTTGTAAACTATAAAGCATTGCGGGTCCAATATTGTTTACTTGTTTAGAAGATGTTTTCTGGGTTGCTGGTAGTCTCAGGCATGCGCTGAAGGGCACCAACCCATTGACCCCATAGAAACCCATGCACACCCAGAGCATTGGCTAAATGCTAACCAGAATCTGGAAAAAAAAAAAAAAAAGCTTCAGATTTTACCTTCATATAAAAAAAAGTCACGCACCACCCAGGTTATCCATTATGTTCGATTTCAAAGCCCTCTCCCTGGCTACAATCCCAACAGGGTCAGAGACTTAGGGTTTTGACCGTAATTTTTCATGGGGGTGGGGACAACCAGAGAATCACAAATAAAAATGACTTCTTCCTCCCTCTTGAGTTTCATCTCTGCCTTCATTCTCAGTTTCCAAAGATAAATGTCCCATATTTCCAGTGAAGCAGGGTAGATCTTCTGCAGACATTCAAATGCAAACGGAGGAGGGGCACTCTGTCCTGGGTCCTGCCAGAATGAGGACCCCACAGGACATGTAGTCTGTCATGATATGTTTTCATATGCGCTTAACAGACAGAGATAGTGGAAGGACACAGACCTTCAAATGCTTTGCAAAAGAAGGAGATGTGATCGGGAAACCATACGCCTGGCCGGCGGTCTCTGTGAAGCCAGTGCCCAAAGAATCGAGCTTGGCACGGACCTGGTGAGCGGTGCCCAGCTACAAGGTACCTCCCGATCTGGGAATCTTCCAGACCACTAGCCTTCTCACACACCCTCACTGCCCAGCGGCTGCAGAACTTGACTTTAGGAATTCCTCCCACGCTCACCCCTACCTCTTCCTGCGCCGGGCGCCCCTGCACATTTAGAGGCTGGGAGAGGAGGACGGAGGGATACACACTTGTGAAATAAACATTTTTTGGGAAACCTCCAAATTGTTTCAAAATCAGCAGGACACATGAGCCAGCCACAATAGGTTCACTTTCATGTGGATGCTGGAGCAGGCAAGACTTCCAAGTAAAAACTCTGAATGTGAATTTAGCTAGTTTTGGATAAAGACGCCTTTCAGCGTCAATAAACACCATGAATGCAGCCGTGGTGCAGTTACAACTTAATGAGATGAGGGGAAGTGCACCGGGTCAGGCCTCGTCTCCCAGCTTCTGTCATGCTAATCAGCTGGGCAGCCGGCAGCTGAAAAACTGCTGGAATTTTTATTTGCATTTCATTTACTTGGAAGGAAATTGACCCAGATGGTCCACAAAGGCCCTAGAAGGCTGGCAAGCAGTGTGGGGCTGCACACTTCTCAGAGGGCCTGCACTTGTCTGCCCATCCTTCTTTGAGCCTAGGGCATAAAAGATTAAAACAGCGTAAGGGAATTGATTTCATGATTTTTAGATAATTTCCCCAAGATTTCAGAAAGGACCTCAAAAACTAATTTAATCAGCCAGGAGCTCAATAGTAATTAAGAAGAAGAAAAGCCAAGATAATGAAAGAGGTGGTGAGGATTTTTTTCTGTTGCTGGTGGGAACCTTTCTTAATTAGGGAAAGTCTAAAATCTAAATGATGTTAAATGGAGACAAGCCTAGGCGCAGGGAGCCAGGGGCCGGCGCCACGGTCTGCCCATGATGGATGAACCATGTAGTTCATCGTCTGCAAAGAGCCCAAACAATCGGCCATAGAGGGGTCCGGCTTGGCATTTCCTTGGGTATTTGCCTGAATTGTAAAGGTTGGGTCCTCTGGTGGGGTCCAGCATTTGTTTCCACCTAGTCCCTTCCAAAGGGGGACTCATTCCCATCAGGTGAGGCTCCTACCTCATCATGGCTCTGCGATAATGTGGGATTTGGGAGGCTATTGGGTCGGGCTGTCTGTGTCCCTATCTGGGCTCTGTCTGCAATTAGCTGTGTGACCTTGGGGGAGTTAGCCTTTAATTCTGTACCTCAGTGATCTCGGATATAAGATGGAGATAACGGTAGCCTCCCTACTAGGGTCCCTGTGCACTGAAATGAAGTCAGGCACGTATAGCTCTTATTCCTGTTCCATGGACATTCTCTTTGGGTCTTTAAGTAAAAAAAGCCTCTTGGATCAATGCAAAATGGGGTGAAATGAAAAGATGGTGCCCTCTCCATCTGATTTTGGTGCCTGTAGATACCTGGCACATAGCCGACATCCAGTAAGTGTTGGTTGAACAAATGCATGAAACATCCAACGTCAAAGACTAAGCCCACGCTCTGGATGGCACACCAGGGAAGGCGGAAGGAACCAAGGATTTGTTCCATGGAACCATGCCCTCAGAACCCACCTACAAGTTCCCGCCCCTCCTTGACCCAGTCTGTGTCAGAACTCCCCGCGAATCACAGGCATTCTCTCCAATGAATCAGTTCAGGCTTACCCATGCTCTGATCCGATTTTCTGACCTGAAAGCAAGTAGAGAAAGGATACATGAAGAAATGAGTCATGTCTTTGAGGATGTCAAGCACATGAACTGAAGTAGAGCGTCTGTCTGATGGCCAGTGCTGACACTTGCTTCCCTGACTCTGTATCTTGGACTCTGTCTGCCCGGGCGCTCATTCCTAGACACTGACAGCCACATGCTCGGTGGCTTTCAAGTTCATGACCTTCCCTCCGATTCTCACCTCTCTCTGACCTTCCTGGTCACATGCTTTTCACCTCCACTCTACCCCCTCTCTCAGGGCGCGGGTCTCCTGGTTTGCTTGTCAGCTTCACCCTAGAGTTTTTTTGCTTCTAGCTTCTCATCTGCTTCTAATGAAAAGGGCAAGAAGGAGTACCAGGCCTCAGCTCTCATGGAACGCATCCCGATTTCTGTCTAAATCTTTATCTTATGTGTAAATATAAGGGTCTCTTCATAGTGGCAATGAGAAACATTTATTCTACGGGAGTGCCAATAAAGGGCTCTCTTCGCTAGAAAGAATGTCTATAGATTGGCTTTCAGTAACAAACATGTTTGAAAGACAAAAAACATTGTCTCTCAAACAGAAACCAACTTAAAGGATCTTGTGCAAATCGGGGGAGTTTGTTGTGAAGATCCAGGAATGGGCCAGTGGTCCCAGAGACTTGGATGCATCCTGCCCTTGGGGATGTGCTGGCAGTTGGAACTTGAACTTGAGGCCCCTCTCTGCCACTCACCTCTGCTCTTCTCCATTCTGCTCTTGCTCTCTGCGCGCTGGCTTCTTCTGTTGTTTTGATGTACAGGGTGGAAAATCGCCTCCAGGGGCTGCCAAGTTGATATGTTACAGGTCTGGGCACTCAGAAAGAACCTGAATCTCTTGATTCTAATTTCAAATTTGAGGGAAGGAAGTCTTGCATGGCTCATTTGGGGCAAGCACTCATCTCATCGTCTAGGGTAAGGGTGAGGTCGAAGTGGCTGCCAGAATTAATGAGTTAATGTTTGCAAGTCACTCTTTAATTAGCACACAGGAGCATTATGACTAATTGAAAATAAAGGCTCAATTGATTTTATTATTTTTTTAAGATTTAATTTATTTATTTGAGAGAGAGAGAGAGCGGAAGCGGCAGTAGGAGTGAAGGGCAGAGGGAGAGGGAGAAGCAGACTCCTCACTGAGCAGGGAGTCAGAAGCCACGGGGCTCAGTCCCAGGACCCCAAGATCATGATCTGAGCCAAAGGCAGATGCTTAACTGACTGAGCCACCCAGGTGCCCCTCAACTGACTTTAAAGGACAGAGAAAAGAAAATATTGCTCCTCACTCTTTCTAACCCATCAAGGATAGGGCAGAGAAAGGGTCCAGGTAGACCTTAGAGACCAACCAGTTTCCCTTTAGATAGTGGACAAAGGTAGCCAGAATTGTTCTCTATCGAATGTCAATGAAGAAAAGAAAAAAAAAAAAACACATAAGATTCCAGATGACTCTTCACAGCGTCCTGA
Organism: Nasua narica; assembly: GCA_028533885.1. Classification (NCBI taxonomy): domain Eukaryota; kingdom Metazoa; phylum Chordata; class Mammalia; order Carnivora; family Procyonidae; genus Nasua; species Nasua narica. The sequence continues at coordinate 65,668,232 of CM052810.1, forward strand.
GCATGTGTTCCATAAATAACCTAGCATTCTAGATCTGCAGGGCTAGGGTAGGGGGGGTGCGGCTACACCCCAGTGAGCTTGGGGAATCTGTGTTAGTCTTATAAAGGATGGGGGAATTTCCTTTCTGGAAAGTTTGTGTGGGGGGAGGGAAGGTAAGGATGATGGACGAGGTGGGGAATTCAGGAGCCTACTCTCTTGAAAGGGAGCCTGGCCAATGAGTGAGCTAATTCCCCTGGCCATCTGAGCTCACCAAGAAGGAGCTTTGTATCTCACAGGACAGTGTTGCTGGGAGGGAACCTGGGAAGGCACTTGTCCCAAAGAGAGTAGCATTTCCAAGCGTCTTGATGAGGACAGACTTTGCCTTAGAGACCTTGAGTTCTCAAGAACTGTAGCTGAAAGCAAGAAGAAAACTGGCAGAATCAGAACCCTAAGACAGTTGTTCTCAACCAGGAATGATTTTGCCTGCCTCCCCCCCACCCATAGCCCTCCAGGGGCATTTGGCAATGTCCAGAGTTATTTTTTGATTGTCACAGCGGGGTGGGGGATGCTGCTGATCCATTGTGTAGAGGCCAGAGATGCTGCCAAAAATCAGGCAGTGCCCAGGGCATGCTCCCACAAGGAAGAGTTATCTCGCCCAAATGCCAACAATGTCAAGGTTGAGGAACCCTGGTGTAAGTAAAGTCTTATGCTTAAAACACTTGTTAGCTCTCGGTTGTAGAGGTGCTTGAGTGGTAGTGTTGGCAAAGGATACTGACAAAAAGATGGTGAAGTTAGCATTGGCTGAGGGGCTGGCCAACATGGCGGCCATGTTGTTGAACACACAGACCTTGTAGAGAGTTGCTCAGGATTTGTATCCCACTTTCATTAAATAGTGGGGTTTCACTTCAGGAAGCAATGTCAGGTGGCAGAGCAGCTGGGGTTGGGGGCTGAGACCGAACATAGAGGATGGAGCTAACTAGAGTTTGAGGAAGAGATGCGGGAGATACATTCTTTTCCTTGGTGGCCTGCAAGACAAGAAATGGGAGAGTGGTAAGAGCACTTAGTCACTGCCCCCAAAGAACCAAACAGTCCCAACTGGGTTGGTCATCAAGGCTGGCCAGTGAAGGCATCCTTGTGAGATAGGGACTCATCCACTTATCAGTCCAGGAGTAAGAAGGAACTGTTGGTGGCATTTCACAGTCTCCTCTGTATCTGTCTTCTCCCAGGGAAGTTTGAGGTACCTTTCTGGAGCTTCCCTGCAGTTCACCTTGGATTGGCCCCACACTCACCTCGTGAGCCGCCTCGATGGCGTCATAAGTGGGGTCAGGAGACTTCCTAGCCAGGCTGCAGGTGATCCACCTGGAAGGTTGGAATGGCTTTTAGAACCACTGGAAGAACCCATTTCTCAGTCCCGGGAGTATCAGACACCAAGTGCGGAATGTATGAACAAGTGTGGTACGAGCTTTTCAAGTGGTGAATTGTGGTAAGACCCCAAAGAAGATGTTAGCGGTTTTAAAGGGGGCTCCAGAGAATTTTGTAAGCATCTTCACATATCACATTTCTAAAGAAAGTGGAATTTTTTCTTCAAATAAAAAGAGAAGGTCAGGAGGCCTGGGTGGCTCAATCTGTTAAGCATCTGCCTTCAGCTCTGGTCATGATCCCAGGGTCTTGGGATGGAGCCCTCATCGGGCTTCTTGCTCATCAGGGTGCCTGCTTCTCCCTCTGCCTGCCTCTCCCACTGCTTGTCCTCTCGCTTTGTCAAATAAATAAAAATAAAATCTTTAAAAAAAAAAAAGAAGAGGAGGTATACTCAGGCTGATAACAGTTGCTAACAGGCCCAACCAGCCCCTGCAGCTCTGGCAGAGGCCCTGGGAATAAGGGAGCAAAAGGCCAACAACTCAGCAGAGGTCCCCAGCTCTAGTGGAAACCATAAAGGATCAAGATATGAGGTCTTTTTCCAGAGGTACAAGGACAGCTCCCAGAGAGGAGGATTTGAACTGTGACTAAAACATACCTCTGCCTTGGTGAACTTTAGTTCAAGTTTAGTCCAAGTCATCTGTGCTTTCAAAGTTGCCAGTGACCGGCAACTCCAGAAAGGTCTTGGCCAACGCAAAGAGCATCAGAGACTTTCACGTGGTAGTTATGAAAGTGTATCTGAACATGAGCATGCATCTTGTGGTTAAGAAGCTGCTGAGGTCAGTGGAGGAGGATGCGTAAGGCAGTGAGCCCAGCAAAATAGATCCAGCAGTGGCAAATAACAGCGGCGTCATTTACCGTGAAAGGCTCTTGGGGGGCTTGGACCACCTGAGAGAGCCAGGAGACCTCGTGAACTCTTTCTGTTAATAAAGCCAGTTCTGGGGGAGGAAGGCACGAAGGAGGAGAAAAAGAAAAAGACAGGTTTCTACAAGCTTGTAGAAAAATCCAAGGCCTAGCCATTAGATCCCCACCTCTGGCTTTGGTGGCAGAGGCTGCCGCACCGAAGCAACATCTGCTGGCCTTGAGATGGGGAGGGGCCAGGTCCTAAAGGCCAAACCGTGTGTCTCTCAGCCCATGCCGCGGGGACCAGCAGAGCATTCCTGTCCCAGAAGATGGGCCGGGTCTCCAAGGGAGAAAGAATCCCCCCAAACCAAGAGTTTGCATAAGGAAAGATGGGGAATGACCCTACGGTTTCAGGATGAGCTACCCTTTTCCGTGTAGAAATCGACTCCACGTAGATGGGCACTCTGAGCGGTCAGGGCCCCTGACCTGGGTCAGGGTCTGAGAGGACCCGCAGACTCTGAGCGGTCAGAGTCTGTGATGATTGATGTAGAAGGATGATGACGTGCTTTGTGGTCATAAAAGATGACAACCAGGTCACTCAAGAGCGGTCAGGTTTTTCTGTTGTCACCACTGGTTCTCCTAGTAAATTCAAGACCTGGAAAGGCCAGCCCCCCCAGAGCAAGGAGGTCTCACGCAGTTCTGCATGAGCTGTGTCAGCCCTGGTCAGCAGGGCGTGTGCTATTACCAGTAGAATTCCTTGGGAAGACCGTGTGAGTGTTGGGTGAGGTGTATCCTGATCTCACAGAAAGGAGGGAGGTGGTGGCCCTTGCAAGAACTGACCCTCGCTGCTTCCAAGTTCTGTCCCTTTATTGTTGTTAGGAGACTGGCTAGAGCTAGGTAGTTCACCGGGATCTCCAGTTGATTGGCTTAGAGACAAAGTAGCAAAAAACCCCACAACTCCGGCCTCCTTCTCTCTTCCAGTGCTTTATTCTAGGGAACTCCACTGCCTGAGCCCTAATTTTATTTACAGGAGCCTCAGTGACTTGAGAAGCAGAGGAGAGTTTAAGGAAAATCCAATGACTATGGCAACAGTATTTTCTTTGCACGGGTGGGATGTCCTATTTGTTGATGGCATCATCCTCGAGTCTCTTTGTCCTTATGCTTCTCTAGTTATAGTAGAGAAAAAACCCAGAAAGTTCCACATGTGCAGAGATTCCCACACCTAGCTGGAGGGAGACCGAATAGGGTACAGTGTTATCACAGCAATTGGTCCTGGATTACTCACAAGGGTTTAGTGTTTCAGTGTGTTAAATCCACTAAGTGTTACCTGGTGGCAATATTTGATAGGGATAAAGGGAAAAGAATCAAGTTTTGTCTGCTTGTTTTATCAGCCAGGAAGGGATACCCCAGTTATTGCAGGAGGTGGGTGCATTTCAGTGTCATGGGGACGGTATTTAGAGACCAGAGTGCACTAGGGGTTCTTGGGTCCCTTTGCCCCAAAATACTAGATGAGCAGCAGATGTGGTTAAATTGGGGCCTTCCTGTGGATCCAATGTTTATGTCCCCTTCCAAATTCATATTTTGAAGCCCTATCCCCCAAGTGGGATGGTATTAGGAGGTGAGGTCTTTGGGATGTAATTAGGGTTAGGCGGGGTCATAAGGGTGGAGACCCCATGAATGGGAGTCACTAGAGGTCTTGCTTCCTCTCTGTTCTCCCCCTCGTGAGGATATAATGACACATTGGTGGTCTGCAACTGGGAAGAGAGCTTTCACTAGATTTCTACCTTGCTGGCACCCTGATCTTAGACTTCAAGCCTCTAGAACTATCAGTAGTAAATTTCTATTGTTTATAAGCCGATAAGGTCTATGGGCAGGCTTTTTTGTTATAGCAGCTTGAATGGACTAAGACGGGTCTCTCATTGGGGTTTGCAGTGGGAGCTATTGGTCTTCTTAATTTATACTGATCAGCTGAAGGCTTAGGCATACCAGTACCCATGGGCATCCATCCTAAATATATTCTCTTAACTTTTTGTTCCAGGCCTTCATTTCCTCATGTATAAAATAAGGTTTCATGACCTTATGGGGTATTGTTTTGAAGCTTTTACAAAAAAGATAGGGGAAAAAAAAAAGAAGCAGAAAACTCTGGTTTCAGAATCAGACCTGACCCTCAATACATATTAGTCTTCTTCAGTTCTTTTTTCTGCTTGTCTGCTTTATAGCCATCTTTCTTGCCTTCCTGCCTCTTTTTTTCCCCTTCTCTTCCTTCCATAAATATTGAGCTTCATCATATTAACTCTGCTTCCTTCCTCCTCAAATCACTGCTGGTTTCTCCCCTTTCTTCCTTAACTTGTTTTATTCTGTCTTGTAGCCAGAAAGTCTTCGAAGTTCTCAGCATAAAACATGATGGCTCTAACATTCCAGGATCCTCTCAGGACAAAGAATACTGAGACCGTGCCAGCTTGTAGAAGCTTGTGTGGTATTATCTGCAGGACTTACTGCTTTTTATCGACTGGTGGCAGACTAAGATAAAGATGGGAGACCATAGGGATTCTGTGCCTAGAATGGTCATTTTTCATTTAAAAAGAAGTCACTCCTGCCCAAATGTGCTTATGCTTTAGAATCACACTGGACGTGACCATTTTGAAAATAGGGGGGATGTAAATAAATATCTGGGCTTTTGCAATGCCTCTTCAACGTCTCATTTGATGTGGTGATCAGACCTCTTCTTGTTTCTTAACCAGCCCCAGCAGATCATCCTTCCTGGTGTGTGTACCTTCAGTGGCTCCTTTTTTTTTAAAAAAAAGATTTATTTATTTTAGAGAGAGAAAGACGATGCACCTGAGCTGGGGGAGGGGAAGAAGGAGAGAGAGAATCCTTAAGCAGACTGCACTTGAGCACAGAGTATGAAATAGAGCAAATATCAAAAGTCAGCCACTTAACTGACTAAGGCACCCAGGTGCCCCTCAGTGGCTACTTTTTATACATGAGGTTCACGGTACTGCCCTTGTATATTCCACAGTGAGCAGTGAACCTTGTCAACAGGAGAGGAGCTCTGCATTCTCACCTGCTGACTACCATCATTCTGTGGGACTAGTATCCTTTCCTCTTGGGTATAGCTTTTAAGTTGACTACAAGAGGATGCCCCCAATGCAAAGTATGTAAGTTTCAGCAAAAGTGCTCATGACGTTCTTAAAGGCAAGATGACTGGATAATAATTGCACTGTTAGGCAAATTCACAGCTGCATGACCAACTGTATCCCAAGAGTATTAATTAATGGATCCATTCATTCATTACTATTTGTGGATGGATATTGTATTATTTAGGATTCTTTGCTTGCAAACTAGAGAAACTTACTATGGCTAACTTAGCAAAAGAGGAGTTTATTGAATGGCTAGTGAATTAAAGAAAGAATTGGAAAATTAAATTTCAGATAAGAAAGGAATCAGGAAAGCGCCAAGGATCTTGCAGCAGGAAGTAAAGGGCAATATCTTCAGGACTCTGTCCAGGAAATGACTCTGCTTTAACCATTTTCCATTCTGTATCCCTCCTCAAGATTCATATTCCTCAGAAAGAAAGTCTCAGTTGCCAAACTTAGACTAGAAAGGGGGCAGGGGCAAGGTAATTAATACAGAGGACCACAGAGAATGAGGGAGGATAGTTCTCCAAAGAAAATGTGATGCTGTTACCAAAACAATACAGGGTAGAAAGAAGGCTAGGTAGGTTAAAACAAAGTCCACATGGAAGGAAGTTTCCACTGACAAACCATAGGCTCTGTCCTTGGCCATGACCTGTTCAACACTTTTAATCAGGGCCTTGGATGGAGATAGTATTGGTAGACCTAGAAAATAGGACATGACCCTAAGTTGAAGGGAGAGCTAATGATATGAATGACTGGGTTGAATAGTGGAAGATATTATAGGCCATGACATACGGAGAAGTCCTAGATTAATGTCAAACAATTATTCTATGCTCTCTCAAATGACCATCACCCTTACTGGTGAAACACTGGAGACATTCCCATCAAAACCAGGAATAACAAGCGAAGGTATATTATCATTTAAGACTGTTTTGAAATTTCTGGCCAACATTGTTGGAAAATTGGAAACTGCCAACACACTACATTGTACAACTCCAAGGAGTATTATTCAGATCGGTCTATGTGAATGGTGCTTTTGGAATTGTGTGATTGTGTCTATGTGTCTGTTCATGGCTGCACTGGAAACAAAAATGCAACTATTGTAAAGGAGAAGAAAAGTTATCATTATATGTAGATAGTGTAATTTCCGCTTAGAAAATGCAAGAATTGAAGAAACTATCAAAATTAATAAAATAATACACCTAGGTGGCATGATATGTAAAAAAAATGAATTGGGTGGGGGGAAGGGTGAAATAGATGAAGAGGATTAAAAGTGCACTTTTTTTTTTAAAGATTTTATTTATTTAGTTGACAGAGAGAGACATAGCGAGAGAGGGAACCAAGCAGGGGGAGTGGGAGAGGGAGAAGCAGGCTTCCCGCCGAGCAAGGAGCCTGATGCAGGGCTAGATCCCAGGACCCTGGGATCATGACCTGAGCTGAGGCAGACGCTTAATGACTGAGCCACCCAGGCGTCCCAAAAAGTACACTTTCTTTGATAAGCACTAAGTAATATATAGAATTGTTGGATCACTACATTGTACACCTGAGGCTTATTTAATACTATATATTAATTATACTAGACTTAAAAAAAAAAGATGAGGGGCACCTGGAAACCCTGTGTCCCTTAAACATTTACTCCTGATTCCTCCTTCCCTCTAGCCCCCAGAAATCACCAATCCACTTGCTATCTGTATCGATTTACTTATTCTTAATATTTCATATGAATGGAATCATACAATAGATAGCCTTTTGTTTCTGACTTCTTTCACTTAGCATGTTTTCAAGGTTCATCCATGTTGTAGCATGTATCAATTCTTCATTAATTTTTATGGCCGAATCACATCCCCTTGTCTGTATATGCCACAATCTGTTTATCCATCATCTGTTGATGGACATTTAGACTATTTCTCCCTTTGAACCAGTGTGAGTGGTGCTGCTTTGAACTTGTGTGTACATGTATTTGTTTTCAGTACCTGTTTTCAGTCCTTTGAGGTATATACCTGGGAATAGAACTGCTGGGTTATATGGTAATTATATATTTAACTTTCTGAGAAACCACCAAACTGTCTTCCATAGCAGCTGAGCCATTTTACATTCTCACCAGCAATGTACAAGGGTTCTACTTTCTCCACATTCTTCTCAACACTTGTTATTTTCCACTGTTGTTGTTTTAATTATAGCCATCCTGGTAGGGGTGAAGTGTGGTACACCACTGTGGCTTTGATTTGTAGTTTCCTAATTACTAACGATGTTGAGCATCTTTTCAAATGCTGGTTGGCCATTTGTGTATCTTTTTTGAAAAACTGTCTATTCAGATTCTTTGCCCATATTTCAATCAGGTGATTTATCTCTTTATTGTTGAGTTGTAAGCATTCTTTATATATACTGGATACAAGTCCCTTATCAGATATGTAATTTGTACATATTTTCTCCCATTATGCAGATTGTCTTTTTATTTTCTTGATAATGTCCTTTGATGTAGAAAAGTTTTTTTCTTTTGATGTTCAACTTATTTTTTCTTCTGTTGCATGGGCTTTTATGTCATATCTAAGAATCCATTCCTAACTCCAAGACCATGAAGATTTACCCCTGTTTTCTTCTAAGTGTGACGGTTGACTTTGACTATGGGACACCATGACAGCTTTTTCAAACCTTCCTTAGGCTCCAAGGCAGTCTAGGATGCTCCGATCCTGCTCTCCCTTTCTCTGTCCTTCACTCAAGATCAGATTTGCCTCATGGTCTGATAGCCCTCCCAGACTAACTAACTAACTAACTAACTAACTCCCTAACTAACTCCTCAGTATCTCTCACATCCTTTAATAATATTCTTGCACATTTAATCTTGTCTTGGTACTGGCTTCTCAGAGAATCCAGACTAAAACAAGATTGAATGATTTGCCCATTGAAATACTGGGAAATATTGCAAAGTTTGTCGATATTTAGTAAATATTTACTGATATTTACTGAAATTATTAATTTCTAGGAGTCTGTCTTCCGCAAAACTGGTAATCAGAGATGCCAGCAAAATTTAAGCTAATGTAGAAGACTGTTCCAAATAATCCTCAATTGTGGTTTAGAGTCTGGCATTCCGCTGAACATCAGGCTGTGGTTGGTGTCCTGACCTTCCCCACATACATTTTGGGAAAGATAATGTGGTGGGGAGGGGTAATAACCCTTGAGGGATCGAGTGCTTTAGTGTCTGGGCCAGAGGTTGATGACAGAGAATATGGAGGAAGACGTGCTCTCTCTTTCTGCATGAAAGGTAGATGCCCCAGCATCGCTCATACTGAAGGCTGGGGTGGACCATTGCCACCTCTTGCAACGGACACACTGAGAGCAGAGGTCATCAGCAGCCTGTCCCAGGAGACACCAGCAGTGGTGGTCATGCTGATTACCCCTCTTAAAGGATTTATAAGTAAACAGACATCCTTCAGGAAGATGAGAAAGGGAAAAAGTGGCCCCAAGCACGTGTACATGACCCCGGGAGTCCCCCAGAAGACTTTAAGATTTTTTTTACATAATCTCGATACCCAGCGTGGGTATCAAATTAACCACCCCGGGATTAAGAGTTGCATGTTCCAACTGCATGCATCTGAGCTAGCCAGGTGTCCCTCCCAGACTTTAAGAGTGGTTCATGGTTGAGGACCAGTTGATAGGGGCTGTGGAGCCTCCAGAATGAAGTGATGCTGTTAGTTAGGGTACTTCTGGCTGCAAATAACAGAAAGCCTGTTCTAGCTGACTTTGACATCAAGGGGAACCCCCGCCCCTGAACCTCACCCTGACCCCAACCCTCACTTTTTTCCTCTCTTTCTCCCCTTGAAAATGGGTTAACTTGTCCCTAACTATCTGAAAGCTCCCAGTGACTTACCGAGTACACCCACATAAAGTGAGGAATGGATCACAGAACTGGATCCTGCATATGGTGTCTCATTGACAAACTATAGGAAAATAAGCAGGTGGCTGCTCCTTGGCCCATCCAGATTAATATCTGCCTTTTCTTTTCTTTTTTAATTTTTTTCATTTTATTTATTTATTTGACAGAGAGAGAGAGAGAGATCACAAGTGGGCAGAGAGGCAGGCAGAGACAGAGGGGGAAGCAGGCTCCCCGCTGAGCAGAGAGCCTGATGCAGGGCTCGATCCCAGGACCCCGAGATCATGACCCGAGCCGAAGGCAGAGGCTTAACCCACTGAGCCACCCAGGCGCCCCTGCCTTTTCTTTTTTTAAAAAATATTTTATTTATTCATTTGAGAGAGAGAGAACACAAGCAGGGGAGAGGCAGAAGGAAAAGCAGACTCCCCACCGAGCTGGGAGCCCAACATGGGGCTCGATCCCAGGACCTGGAGATCATGACCCAAGCTGAAGTCAGCTGCTTAACCATCTGAGCCACCCAGGCGCCCCTAATATCTGCTTTTTCTTAGAATGATTATGTGAATATCTAGAAAAATTGTTGATAAACTAACTAATACTATGGATACTACTGTTCCACCTAACCTCTAAGTATAAAATGTGGAATTGTAACTATTGTAGGACAAGTCAAGAAAGGGGAATGGGGCAGAGGATATTTGGAAAACAATCTGCTTTTGGCCAACAGGCAAACAATATGCTAAGAATCACTATTGTCTGATCCTTGTTAAAGTTATTACACAGCTGTACCCATACCCTCATCGGTAGTCTGGAGGAGTGGATTGCCCCATGGAGGGGTAACTACAATCTTCAGTACTTTGTGCTGGGAAAGACACATACAAGTAAAGGGTTCCTTGCAGATGAAGCCCCTCGTGAATGGTACAACTGAGAGAAATAGTTGCCTGGTCCCATTTAGGTTTTGGGGTAGGAGATACATTTGAAGGACCTCTATTTCTTCACTCAGAGAAGTCCAGGGGTGACACAACTCCCAGGGGGTACTTCAGGTCTTCAACTTGGCTTCTCCACCATTCTTCTACCTCTGCCTCCCTCTCTGGGCTGTCTCATCACTGGCTTGAGGCTAAAGGCCCGGAAAGAGATGGGCCTCCCTTTTCTGGATGTTGTCATGCCTCGGATAAAAAAAAGAAGACACTTTTTTTCTAAGAGTGAAATAACTCTCCCCAGAAGCCTCAGCTGATGTTTCCCTATATTCCATTGGCCAGAACCATATCTCAAAGTGCAGTCCTACCCATTGGCTTGCTGAGGGCGGGATTTACTTCCACTTCATTATGTAGGGAAGGGGAGAATTGTTGAATAAAAGCAGAGATCTATTAGGTAAAGGGAAAAATGGATTTAGGGTAGGCTATCAATAGAGAACGATACATGGCTATTTTTAATGCTTCCTCATTTGGGACTTGGAAATATGGTTCATATTCATGACAATCAGTCATCCGAAATAACCTACATGTACACTGGGATGATAGCAATGGCTTCTTTAAAGTGTTCTATTTATCCTCCACAAAGTAACCAGAGTCACGCTTGCAAAATGTAAATGATATCTTATCCCTCCATAGCTCAAAGCCTTCCACTAGCTCTCCATTCATTGGGAATGATATCAATATTAAACATAGTACTGATGATAATTGCTAACATATTTTGCACACTGGGCCCACACCGTCTGACTCCAGCCTCCTCTCTGAGCCACACTCTCTCCCTTCCTCACTGGTCTTTTTGCTGTTCCTTGAAAATATCAAGCTCATTCTCGCCTCGAGATGTGGCAATGTCTGTTCTTGCTGCCGGAAATGCTACTCCTCATGAAGTTACTTTGCATCGATTGATCATTCATGTCGTTCTGGTCCATGAACCAGAGGAGGCTTTCCTGACTACCTTCTCTCAAGCAGCCCTTCTCCTCCGCTCTTCAAACCCCAAACCCCACTGCAAGTAGGGGTTTGCAGTGGGGTTTAAGTATTCTTTAAGTATTTTTTTTTTTATTCCTAGGTATTTTATTATTTTTGGTGCAGTTTTAAGTGGGATTGTTTTCTCTTTGAGTATTTTTAACTGAGAAACATATCACATATACAGAAGTGGATGAATGTACATCTACGACAAAAACAGTAAGTGGGTGTCCATGTGCCCTTCATGGAAATTAAGGAGTAGAAAATTGCCCAGTACCTCTCATGTTCTTTCTTAGTCAAGTGCTCCACTTTCCTTCCCAGAGTTATCCCAATCCTGACTTTCAGACTAACCCTTCCCTTGCTTTTCTGATGTTTTAATGCCTGTGTATGCATCCCCAGTTGTATATTGGTTTAGTTTAAAAAACTAAGTAGCAGGTACAAAATTATTTTTCAAGGGAGGGGCAATATTGTTGCTGTTGGATGAAAGTCCCAAGGAGAAGAAAGAGGTCTCAGCTTCCCCAAGTTTTCAAGAGCCCAAGGCTTCCTAGAGAGCATCTAGAAGGACCTGGTGATGGGTATCCAACAGAAAAAGGGTCACAGGGACTGGGCTGCTCTATATTTTCTGCCCTTATGGCTCCATCTCACTAGGGTAGATCAAAGCAAAATCCTTCTATCTGATGGAATGAATGTCCTCAGCTGATCCAGGCAGCAGAGCACAAGCGGACATAGAAGGAATGATGACTCCCCAATTTTTGTCTCTTGCCCGGACTTCTCCCTTATTCTTCAGGACCTACACATCCATTCACCTAATGACATTTCTGCCTGAATGTGTGAAGGCCATGTCAAATTCTATAGGTCCCTAACTGTGTTCCAGTTTTCTTTCTTTCTTCTCTTGGAGTCATTCATAACTCACCATTAATTCCTCTCTTATATTCTACATCTAATTTTTCAGCCAACCCTCTTAGCACTCCCCTAAACTTACAGCCAGAATCTGACTCCCTTTTACCATGTTTCCCACCTCCTTACGACCCAACCTGCCACTAAATCCCTCCTGGATTTTCTCAAAGGGCTTTTAATGTGTAAGTTCCATGAAGGCAAGAGTTGGTCAGCTTTGTTTATTATTTTATCCTCAGATAAATTTGCAAAATTCCTCTCGCCTCTTGGTCTCTGTTTTATTACAAATGACTTTCCTGTCCTGGGGGGTTGTCTGGTGTCTGTTAACCCTTGATGTTCTGCTCATGATTGGAGTTAGGTCGACGAAGCTCTTTGGGAGCTCTGGCTGTGTGCCTGGGCTAGTTGACTTTGAGTCTCACTCTACAGAGTACTTGGCAGGTCTGTTGTTGAGGAGCTTCCACAGTCTGTATCTTCAGTTTTTCCCCTTGGGCTGAAAGATTTCCCAATCTCCTGCCTGGAGGGTAAGAGTCTGGCCGCCCATGTTCTGAGAGCAAGATGGCAGAGTGTAACTGGCAAGGGTGAGGTGAGGTGGGGAGTGGAACTGGGCAGTCTCAACATTCAGCATGCACTGAGCACATGGATACTCTCCTGTTCTTAGAACGGCACTGTCTCACGTCCTCTTGTGCCAAGGTACTCTTTGGGGTACAACTCCCACCCACCCTATCTTCTTTTATGATCGGGAAGGGGAAATCCCCAGTGGTGTGGGTTGGTGTGGGGGTCTTGGGACAGCACTGCTTCACACATGGTTTCAACTGGCCTCCTTTCAATTCTTCTGCTTCTCCTCCACCACCTCCCCTCCCCGGAGACCCCTGGTGCTTCCAGTCCCTGTGCCTTTTGAGAGTTTTGTGATATAAAGTGAGTAGATTTGGGGACTTAGCTGGCTTAATTTTTCAACATTTGTTTCTTATCTGTCCAGTTTACAACTTCTAAATTTTATTTTTCCTCATTTCCGGTTCCGGATTCTCCAGGGTTATGTTTTAGAAGAATCACTTTATGTGGTTTTAGTGGCACTTCCAGATTCAATTGGATGCATGTGCTTACTCCATTCTATTAAACCTAGAACTCTTGGGTGCCTGGGTGGCTCAGTTGGCTAAGCGACTGCCTTCAGCTCAGGTCATGATCCCGGAGTCCC
>CM052810.1:65681988-65704725 GCA_028533885.1 Nasua narica
AGGTGTAGACCCTGTGACACACTAGCTGACCAGCCCGTGTAGCTCTTACAGAAATTACCGCTTATATAATTAATTACATAATTATCATTTATTTTAAAATAAATTATTCTTTATTTTTATTTTATTATTTCTTTTTGAGACAGAATGGCCACCTGTATGGGGTGGGGAGGGGCAGAGGGAGAGAGAGAATCTTTTTTTTTTAAACATGTAATGCATTATTTGCCCCAGGATACATGTCTGTGAATCATCAGGCTCACACATTTCATAGCACTTGCCATAGCACATGTCCTCCCCAGTGTCCATAACCCACCCACCCTATCCCTACCCCCCCTACCTCCCAGCCACCCTTAGTTTGTTTCGTGAGTTTAGGGGTCTCTTATGGTTTGTCTCCTTCCCCATCCCATCTTGTTTCATTTCCCTTCCCCACCCCCCATAACCCCCTGCCCTGCCTCTCAAATTCTTCATATCAGAGAGATCATATGATAATTGTCTTTCTCTGACTGACTTATTTCGCTTAGCATAATACCCTTTAGTTCCATCCACATTGTTGCAAATGGGAAGATTTCGTTTCTTTTGATGGCTGCATAGTATTCCATTGTATATATATACCACATCTTCTTTATCCATTCATCTGTTGATGGACATCTGGGCTTTTTCCATAGTTTGGCTATTGTGGACATGGCTGCTGTAAACATTTAGGTTCCCGTGCCCCTTTGGATCACTACATTTGTATCTTTAGGGTAAATACCCAGTAGTGCGATTGCTGGGTCGTAGGGTAGCTCGATTTTCAACTTTTTGAGGAACCTCCATACTGTTTTCCAGAGTGGCTGCACTAGCTTGCATTCCCACCAACAGTGTAGGAGGGTTCCCCTTGGAGACAGAGAATCTTAAGCAGTCTCCCTGCCTAGCACCAGGCTTGATCTCACGACCCTGAGATCATGACCTGAACCAAAATCCAGAGTCGGACACTCAACTGACTGAACCACCCGGGTGTAGCCAGAAATGATCATTTAAATAATGATTTGGGTCGTTGCTTGTATAATCTCTGTGTCCCTCCCTCGAATGTAAGCTCCGTGAGAGGAGAGTGTTCTCTGCTCTATTTCCGGGGCTGAGCAAAGTGTCAATAAGACCGGAATCACTCAGCCAATGTTTGTTAAATGGATGCGTGAATACATCCGGCAGCACCGCTGCTTCGGACTCTGTGATCCTTCCAGCAGCCAGATGGCAGCCTCTTATGCGCATGGAGATCGTCTCTGGACGTAAGAGCCACTCACCCAGGCCTTTCTTGCGTTCCCCACAACTCCCACTATAAGAGAAAGGCCATGTCCATATCCATTTCCTATTTGAAGGAGAAAAAAATATGGTTTTCCCCACTCGCCTAATTTATAGACCCCTCTGCAACACAGTTGCCGGCTGTCCTAAATGGTGATGGGCCCGCGGCTGTGACAGCTGAGGTCAAAGCACTCTATACATTTGGACAATTCTGGCTCATCTGCATTTTCTTTAGACCAAGGGTTCTCAGTCCTGGCGGCACATTTACAATCAACTGGGGGAGCTTTAATAAACTCCTGATACCCCACTTTCTCCCCAGTCTGATTAAATCAGAATCTCTGGAGGCTGGACCCGTGACTCAATATTTTTTAATGTCCTCTAGATGATTCCAATACGTAGCAAAGTGTGTGAACCTGTTCTCAGGGTTGGAGGGTTGTCATAAACTCTCCTTACACAGTTTGAAATTCTTAAGACTTCTGTGATCAGAAGAGGAATTTGGGGAGGGGTCATTGCATTTGTACCTTTCCTCCTCGCCGTCTCCCAAAGGAGCCATGAATGGGGTATTTTCTCTCTGACCTGGTTTGGCTTTGGGAAGCAAACGATCAATCGATCGATCGATTGATCAGTCATACCTTGTAAAGAGTGAAGCCACTCCTTTGGGGTAGTAGCTGGAGGTTTCCAAAACCATGGTGGGGGAAGAAGCAAATGAGGAAGGTTAGTGCAAAGGGTAAATTTGGGGTTCGAAGGATGTCGCTAGAGAGGCAACAAGATAAGCAGCCACAGAGAAAGGCTTTGTGGGAGACCAGGACTCAGAGCTCAGACCTGCTTTGAGTGCTAATGAGGTCACTACAAGAGAATGGCTCCTCACCTCTACTTGCTGGCAGGGGTGTCTGGGCATCAAGGGTGGGAGAGTCTCACCTGCAGTTACAAGCAAGGCTATTCTTTCTGAACAGAAGCCCTGTCAGTTACCTCTCCATTCACTCCCCATGCTGCAGACTCTCCATGGCGCCTTCATCAATATGCTGACCCTTGGGATGCCTGGGTGGCTCAGTCTGTTAAGTGTCTGCCTTCGACTCAGGTCGTGATCCCAGGGTCCTAGGATCGAGTCCCTCGTGGGGCTCCTTGCTCGGTGGGGAGCCTGCTCCTTCTTCTGCCTGCCGCTCCTCTTGCTTGTGCTCTCTCTCTCTCAAATAAATAAGTAAATAAATATTTTTTTTAAAAATATGCTGACCTTGCATGTGTCAGAATGGCAGGACAGTCACAGCAAAGGCTGGTGTGGGAACCTTAGCAGAGGGCTTTTCAACCTTGCAGGGGACCTGAGGGTCCACTGCAGTTTGGGGAAGCCCTTGCTGAGGGAAGGTTGAGTGGGGAGAGCCCCAGCTCTGTGATCAGGGTCTGCATTAGATTTCACGTTTACAAGTCTTCCTCTGCCAAGCACAGTTTTGTAATCCCGCGGTGCCCATTCCCCTTAATTGGAGCAAAGTCAAGACACTGACCTGTACTGTGGGTTTCAGGGAAGCCCCGCCCCCCCACCAGCTCCCCCAGTTCTCCTTTCCATCTTTGCAAATTTTACTCCTCTAGGTACCTCACATAAGTGGAATCGTAAAGTCTTTGTCCTTTCATAACTGGCGATGTCACTTACAGCACATCCTCAAGGTTCATCCACATTGTAGCGCATGTCAGAATTTCTTCCCTTTTTAAGGCTGAATCCTATTTGGTTGTATGGATAGACCACATTTTGTTCATTCTTTCCTCCACGGGCGTGGGTTGCTTCCACCCTCTGGCCGCTGTGAATAGGGCTGCCGTGGATGTGGGTGCACCTGTCTTTGAAGCTCCGTCCTCTCCTGGGGCCGGACCTTCCTCTACCCGTCTGCACTTGGTGTGCTGCTCCCTCCCTGTCCCGGGGCGCAGGGTCTGAGCTGTACCCTGCTGAGCCCAGCAGCAGGACCTTGAGCCTGGGCAGCCCTCTGTGGGCTGCTGCTCCCGGCCGCAGCTCAGGACTGCCTCCTCTCCAGCCTCGGCTCCCGGATCACCAGGTAACCGGACCACCGTGCAGAAAGATCACAGCACTTGCTCTGGCCCCGCCCCCACTCCCCGGGTAGGAGGATCCCATAGCAAATTCACACGTAGAAGCAGAGGGGGAAAAATTCACCCTACAATGATAACTAGATAAGTATGAGGACTCCCTTGTCTTTTTCTTCTTTGTTTCCGCAAAAAGGCACAAAAGGGTTAAACACTTTGCCATGAGGTGGGATCAACTTCTCAAATCTGTGCTTGATTGTCCTGCCCTCCGCTGTGTGAGGGATGCCCCCGCTCCTTTGTTGATTATAATGGCACATCTTCATTATTGGTCTAATACTCCTTTAAAAAAAAAAAAAAAACCACCCTAATCTTTCTCCCGGTGCCAATGACCGCTACAATGCGGGGATGTTTTATTTCTCTCCCCTCTGTCCTCGCCTTCGCCCCCTATTGTTGCCATAGTCACGACGGGGCCAGGGCGCGGGTGCGGGGCCGTTTCTGTACTGTACCGCCCCAAGCTTATTGTTTAAATCTGTATTATTCCACTGTTCTGAAGATTTACATTTTTAATGGCTCATTTATGTAATCCCATAAATAAAGTAGCAAAAAAAGCATCCCACACAAATGAGTGAATCAGAGTTTGAAAAAGGCTCCTGAGGCAGGTCAGCGAGGGTCTCAGCTGTGGGGCCTTGATTGGTGTGGCTGGGCTAGCCAGGGTGGCAGTGGGCTTAAGACCACCCAGTCAGCCCCCAAATGGGGCATTACCAAGGAATAGCAGGGTGGTGCTGGAGTTCAATCTCCCCTATTTATCGGAGAACACAGTTCTACCGCAAAATCCATTTTAGTCCGAGACTCATTTACCTTATTGCTTTGACAGCTGCACCTCTCGGCAGAGAAGTTTCTCCCGATTAGCTTTTTCCCTCCAAGCAGCTGATGCTGTGTGTTCCCCCCTCCCGCCCCTCCTTTCTTCTTCTGAACCAATATATTCCTGGGGCTGCTAAATTCTCTCTAAAGAGCCTGTGAATTCGAGCACCTGCCTCAAGAATGTATTTGACACACTGAACCGAGATATAGCTTGAACAATTCACTGTTAGGCTTCCCTCCACTGGTTCTGTCTTCCTACTCCCTCCCCTGCCAGTGAAAAGCCTCAGTGAACCTCAGCTCCTTTGGGGAAGTTTGTACTAATTAGGCACAAATGAAGAAAATGGCTCAGATGAACCCGAATCGGCACACGCCTCACCATCTTCCCAGTCCCCGCCCAGCTTAGATGCAAAACCCTAAGTTAGTTGCTGTTCTCCCGCTAGGTGGACATCCCGGCTCTGGAATATGTGTTTTAATCGTCAGTGTTTTTTGCTGTCATGTGAAACATTTTTGCCCTGGGATATTATAGCAAAGCAGGGACCATGAGTCAGGTCCTCTGTCTTCCTCTGTCTGTAGCTGCCGTCAGAGACCCCTACAGAGACTTGGACGTCTATGTGCACGATCGTCAACTGTCCACAGCTGAAGGTTTGTAAGGGTCTGGGACTGAGGCCATATTAAAACAGAGGGACAGATCAGTGCTCTAAATGCATGTGAATATTGCAATATCACCAAATTTAGTAAAAATGTAATGGATGAAAACAGTAAAGCAAGAAAGCATTTGAGTCCCATTCTCTTATTTTCCTGCCCTGGAAAACAATGACGTGTAAACTTTGCAAAATGAGGATTTTAATCTGCAATCCCTGTCTTTTTGTGGGAAAAGGAAAACTGTTGTTCTTTTATAGTTTCATAAGGGGAGAAGCACTGTGTAAGTCCGAGAAGAATCTTAGGTTTTGCTGTCCATTTTTCCCAACATCCATGAGGAGGCTGGGAGGGAGGAGCCCTGGAACCAGAGTCGGAGGACGGGGCTCGGATCTGCCCCGAGCATGTTCTCGCCTGGGGAGCCCGGGGTGAGTCCTCCCACTCCAGCGTGTCCTGAGAAGGTCCAGAGAAGTTAGAGGCACTTCTCTCTGTTCACCGCCGAAACCCAGCCATGTAGAATGACGCCTCACACGTGACACGACACGTGACAGTCTTACAGACTTAGTGATGGATGACCCTCACCGAGCCTAACCTCAGTCATCTGTGAAGTCTGTCTCTGAGGGCAGTCATGAAAACCTAAGGAACCTGAGCGAGACATGTGAACACCCCACATGTTCACACATTACAGCACACAGAGGACCACCCCGACGGGAGGTATTATTTACGGTGATGAATGCTTCCGGTAGAATGGGCGGAAGCCAGTCTTTTCACTAGACTTTCTGTCTTTTAGCTCTAGGAAACCTCTAAGCATTACTAATGGGATTACTACCTTTCCTTCGAAGACAGAAGGAAATTCCATAATGTTTTGACTTTCATATACAAATGTGATGTTTATTATTTATTTTTTTGGTACCTTCTTTATGGGGGATGGGTTTGCCCTGAATCGTCTACAAGTCCTGTTCGTCCTCTTTGTGACCAACAATGAGCGGAGGCTACCGTATCTAAAAGAAGAGCTCTGGGCCAAGCCTCACAGTTGTGTCACATCTTAAAACCTTGTATTTATGGAGATTGAATGCATGCTCATGATCTCTTTCCGGTGAGTTCTGACTAATAGAACTAAAATACCCAACTCGTCCATACAAGGTTAGCATAAACTCAACTTAAATGTAATAAACTGAAAAAATGAATCAGTGCACTGATGTTGCTGCTATTCCCGGGTATTTCTCTCTTTAATTAATCATGATGACATTGAACCAAGCATTTCTCGAGGATTCGGTGTTGCCAAGGCCACAAGGTTATTCACCTTCAGTTCCTGAGATCACCTTTTCTCCATGAAGATTTCTTGGACTAAGCAAATCTGTACCGTCCTCATTACATCTAAACACACCTTCCGGGCCATGGGTGTGCCTCATGCTCCCAACACAGCTCCCCGAACTGCAGAAGAAGCATTCTCCACCCTGCAGAACCAACTAGATGCCCGGAGCCACTTGATCAGATGCTAAGGTTGTCACATGAACCTGGGCCCTGGTGAAGGACAAACCCTGATAAGCCACCAGAGCCTGGGGCTTTAGGACTCAGTTTCCTCCACAGATCAATGGCATTAACCCCATCATGCCTCACTTCCCTTCTTATTTCCAAACCAGCCATTTCATCCATCGCCACGAAGTCTTATCTCCGTAGGGTTCTACAGTCACCTCATGCCATATGGCTTTCGCGCTTTTTTCGCTCCAACCTGCACGAAGGAATACATTTTATATCTATATCTAGTACACACACACACACACTTACATACACAAATGAAACAAAAGAATTTACAGAACGACGCTTATCTAAAGTTTATGAGCAATGCTCATATATTTTCCATTCTATGATATATATTCTCCTTCAATTTTGTTAAAGTTTAATCATGCTGCACTAAATTGATTCATAACTGATGAAGTCATCTTCTTGCTGTAACTGAAGCCTGCTTTCTCCTAAGGACACTGCTTTCACTCTGTCTCTTGAGTGGAAACTTTCTCTTCCCACGCTCCTTTTTGACCTTACCAGGCTTTTCCTCCCTTTTCCCTCCAACCTCCCAGCGACTTTGACTGGCGTGGGATTGGGCTTTACTTCCCCTTGTACCAGAAGTCCTCTCCCTCTCACCTTTTAAGGTCTCAGCTCTGAAGCCTCCTTCTTTTCTCTCGTGCATCATCAATTTCTCCTTTCTTCCTGGGCAATTCCTTTTAATGTACAAATATGCTGCGATATCATCAACCTTAAAATGAAACGATTTGACTCCATATTTCTTCCAACTATAACCCAACATTTTGGCTTTCCTTTGTGGTCCCCAAGTTTTCAATACTCACTGACCTTACTTATTTGGCTCATATTTTCTCTTGAAGTTGCCCCAATCAGGCTTTCCTCTTCACTTGTCCACTGACACTGCTCTCACCAAGCTTACCGGTGACTGCCACCACGCCCAAGTTCATGGTCTAGTCTCCAGTCTCTGGAGAGCAGGCTTGTCCCATAATAAGTACTCAATAATTTTTATTGACCGACCGAATGAGGGAATGAATGAATGACTATAACTCCCATCCTGTTAGTTTATTGGACTCGTGGTTGTGTCTTACAAAAATAAGTGAAATTCAGGCAACTGAACTTTCATGGACTTGTTCCTTTCTTATAAGATTTTGTATATGCTTAATCCATGTCGGCTTTTTACATGGAAATTTCTGGAGCTGTGATTTCCCAGCCTTGCAAAATTTGAAAAGCTTTTTTTTTTTTTTAAACTTTTTAACATAAACGCTCAATTCTTAGGATGAAGGAGTACTGACTGAACTCACATCCACGTGTAATTTTCTGTTGGACATCAGGTACACAAACTTGTACTAATCATAATCCAGAGCTCAAGATGCACTCATAATTATCCACTCATGGCCTGCTTTAATTAATTAATCAATCAAATTTTAGTGATGTAGCAGTCATTCATGAACCTACCATCCAATGTGCAGGTTATTGCATGCTAATTTGACATATAAATTGTTCCAGTCATGGATTATAAGAGAATAGGAAAAAAGGAAGGAATGAATATTGCCTTTGTACTTTGTACCACATTCTCTGCTGGTTACTCTATCTGCCTTTTTTAATCCTTGCTGTAACTCTGAGGGGTAAGCATTATCCTTGTTTTCCAGATTAGAAAAGTGGCTCAGCAAGGGCATTTGTCCAGGTTATCACAGGAGGTACTAAAGCTGGAATTCAGAACTAAGTTTGTCCAGCTTCAGTGTAGGCTCTTTCTCTGTCGGCGTCCCCCGGTGTGGGTTGCGGGGGAGACATACACAGAAGATGGTTGGCTTCGCATGTCAGGGACCCAGCCTGTTCTATATGAAAGCTCTGCTGGGATTTAGATATCTTAACTCCAAAAATTCAGGAAGAATTTTCAAAGTATTCATTTATAAGTTGTGAATGTAATATAGCACCTAATGTGTAGGAAATTAATTTTTTTAAGATTTTATTTATTTAGTTGAGAGAGAGAGAGTGAGCAAGAGAGAGAGACCACAAGTGGCAGTAGGGGAGAGGCCAGAGGGACAGGGAGAGTCCCTGATGAGCAGGGAGCCTGAGGCAGGACTCGATCCCACGGCCCTGGGATCATGACCTGAGCCGAAGGCAGATGCCTAATCGATTGAGCTACCAGGAGCCCTGGAAATGAACATTGAAAGTCCATACATTTTAGGAATCTTTTGTATTATAAATAAATACTTGAAGAGGTATCAGCTATTTTGCATCTTTCGAAAGCTTTTGGGGATTTCTGGAAATAACAAAAAGTTTAGGCAAACTTCATTTTTCCAGTGCCATAAAACTCAACAGTACATTTTACACCAGAAATCTGATTTGAGGGGCACCAGGGTGGCTCAGTTGTTTGAGCATCTGACTCTTGGTTTTGGCTCAGGTCATGATCTCATGGGTTGTGGGACTGAGTCCCTGGTCGAGCTCCATGCTCAGCGTGGGGTCTGCTTGGGATTCTCTCCCACTCTCTCCCTCTGTCCCTACCCCCTGCACACGCTCTCTCTCTCTCAAATAAATAAATAAATCTTCTAAAAAAAAATCGAAATTTGCAAGTCACATTCATTTCCTTTACATTGCCTACTGAAAGAGTTTGATGCAGTAAGAAAACAAAACAGATTATGTAAGTAAGAAAGAAAACATAAGAAAACAGTAAGAAAACATAAAAACTATGTTGTCTTATGGGAGAACGTTTGGCTTCACTGCAGTCCAGACCGACTGTCAGCATCCTTGGCTGGGTGGGAAGGGTGATGCGGCAGCTCTTTGGAGAACTCCTCTGGTGTCCCCACCTGTGTGCATCTTTTCTTGTCACTTCCCTGCTCAGCCTGAATCTCTTGCTCCGTAGCCCCTGCCTTTTGTTCTGTGAAACTCGCAGGTTTTCATTACATGAAACTGCCTCTGACAAAATCAGTTTTTGTTCTGTCCTTTTTGATCTGTGGCCATGTGTTTGTAACGTCACAGGTGATGCTATAGACCAGACTCTGAAATTCTCTGAGTTCAAGTCCCTGTCTGAAATGCAGATGGTAGTTTCCAGAATGAGTCACATTTAGTTGTCATGTCTGTTTTGTCTTCTCTAATCGGGAAACGTTCCAGCTGATCCTTTTTCTTTCATGACACTTTTGAAAAGTACAGGCCAATTAATTTTTTAGCCTTTTTTTAAAAAAATTAATTTATTTTAGAGAGAAAGGGTGTGTGCATGAGCAGGGGGAGGGGCAGAGGGGGAGAGAGGGAGAAGCAGACTCCCTGCTGCAGGGAGCCCAACATGGGGCTCGACATCAGGACCCTGTACTCGTGACCCGAGCTAAAAGCAAGAGTCAGACACTTAACTGACCAAGCCACCCAGGCGGCCCCAGGGGCCAACTATTTCGTCGAGTGTTTCCCCATTTGGATTTTTTTTCACGGTTGGATTCAGGTTGCATACTGATGGCGGGACTATATCGCAGAAACACTGTATCCTCAGTGGAGAGTCACACTGTATTGCTTTGTTTTCTGATTGGTAATGTTAACTTTACTTTTTTTTTTTTAGTTATTTATTCATTTGAGAGAAAGAGATAAAGAGAGCCCAAGCAGGGGGAGAGGCAGAGGAAGAGGGAGAAGCAGATTCCCCACTGAGTTGGAAGCCCGATGTGGGGCTCGATCCCAGGACCCCGAGATCATGACCTGAACCAAAGGCAGAGGCTTAAACCCACTGAGCCACCCGGGTGCCTGTCCATTAATGATTCTTTTTTTTTTTTATAAAGATTTTTATTTATTTATTAGAGAGCGAGAGACTGAGAATGAGAGGGGAGAAAGTCAGAGGGAGAAGCAGACTTCCCGCAGAGCCGGGAGTCCGATATGGGACTCGATCCCGGGACTCCGGGATCATGACCTGAGCCAAAGGCAGTTGCTCAACCAACTGAGCCACCCAGGCGCCCCCATTAATGATTCTTTAACCAAACTGCCAAGTAGGGATTTTCTAATTCCAGGGTTCTTCCTACATACTGACATTTTCCAAAGAGAGTAGTGTAAGTATTTTTTAATCCAGTGTTTAATTTTTTTAATTTTTATTTTATTTATTCATTTGAGAGAGAGAGAATGAGAGGGGAGAAGGTCAGAGGGAGAAGCAGACTTCCCGCAGAGCTGGAAGCCCGATATGGGACTCGATCCCGGGACTCCGGGACCATGACCCAAGCCGAAGGCAGTCGCCCAACCAACTGAGCCACCCAGGAGCCCCAATCCAGTGTTTAAATAACAGAGGTAGTCGATTATTTTAATTCCTCCTGAATATATCTGAGTACATCCAGCTCTACGAGCCTCCTGGACACCATTGTACTTGTGCCCACCCTTCCCAAGCCCAACCAGGAAGGACCTTCTCACCCAGTCTCCCAATTGTGTGATCTTGTTGTCATTTTTCGGGGAAGGGTTGCTGTTGAACAGGAACTACCAAGTTAAAGGAACACTCCAACCTAATTTAGACTAAACCGAGTTTTATTCTTTCTGTAGTCCAAATATTAAACTCAGCCAAAGAATGAAGTCATCACAAAGAATAAACTTAACAGAGTCAGAGAATTTGTGAAAGGGACAGAATGCCGGGTCTTGAGTTCTTCCCAACTTAAAAAAAATGGGGTATTTAAATTGTGAAGTCAATGACTTCATATTAGTTAGGAGGTCATTAGGTAGATGTCATTAATAATTTAAAAAGATGTTTTCCTTTCTCATGTTTCCCTGTTCTTTTCCTCATCGTTGCATGCAAAGAGACAATTACAAATACAATCTTGACAAAAGTTACAAGCAAGGAATAAAATCTACATTTTCTTGCATAAAAGGGCTTCAGGAAATGCGATTGTATTTTTGACACACTTTCATTCCCATTCCAGACATTTCTCGTTCATTAAACAAATACTTTTTAAGAGGTTTGCACCGAGAAGTGGCTATTTAGACTCCCCTCTTTAAAATCGCCAGCCTCCTAAAGCTATTATTTAGCTGACCATGTAGCTAAGTCATTTGAATGATTACTGTAAAACAGGATTTAAGAGGAAAATAAATGAAAGGGGAAAAGTAATTTTGTGATCGTTTCAAAGTTCTAAACACACAGGGCTGGGTGCCATGACACAATTATTCTCTCTTGCCTTTTAGACACAGGAAAAGTGGATGGATTTCCTTTGAAAAAGGAGCTCCTTCTAAATCAACAGTCAGTGGTCAAAATAAACACCCGTTTGAAGATTATGTTTGAGAAACTGCTTACAAATACTGGGAAGCATTCACAAAGCAAGGAGCAAGGCTGCAGAGGCAGTGGAAGGCATAAAGGAGTGTGTTGACAAATGTCCGATGTCCTGTTTGTTGGGCCATCAATGGCCGAATCCAGACTCTTCAAGGATGTCCCCCACCTTACCTGTTTTGTGGTTCTCTTGAAAAATAATTGGTAGGAGCTACTCTGATGGGATATAACGAGTACTGTAATCAGTAACTAGCTTGCAGATAAACACACACAAAACAACGATTCTATTTGTTGGGAAAAACGCAACCCCCTCCTGCTACATTATTCCATTGATGGAAAAACATTTACATCTCCTTTGTTAACTAGTTTTCTGCAGAAATTTTATAATCACTGGGTAACTCTATTTCTCGCCTCTCTTAGAAGTGACTCTGAGTGGCCAGACCCCTGTTTTTATTCCATGGCCAAAAAGAAAAAAAATCTTTTTCTGGTGTGTTGTTTTTTTTTTTTTAAACGTTAGTCTATCATACATCAAACCTGTCAAGCTTTTTCATTACAGTTCATGGTTTTTAAGTTCATTGTAAATAACTCAAATTGATTTTACAAAAGAGAAAAAAAAAGTCTTGCCCTGATGTTGGGCATTACAGACTGTAATAATATCCCTTGTCAAATGAGATTTTTCAAGTGGCTTTCTAAAGTGGGGGGAGAAAAAGGGGAGACTGAGTTAAATAATAATTTGAGATTAAAACCAATGTCATACTTTGGTTGTGGGTTGACTTCTTAAGAGTCTTGAGTTTTTGCAAAATCTGAAAAGAAAATCCAGTAGCTATGTTTATCAAGAGGTTAGATTTCACAGTTTGAGGTCCTTAAGAGATATTTCGAGGAAAAAAAAATGTTATTTCATGGGAGAAAATACCGATAATAAGAAAGCACCATTTCCTTGCTGATGGCACTGTAAATTTGTAAAGTAAGCAATCTCTTGGATTTTTTTTCCCCAAAGTAATAGAAAGGGCATCTTCTTTGTTTTAATCAGACAGGGTCATGGCAGCAGACAGCAACGCATTGCTCAGGATTCAGTTGGGGAAACAGAACCATGACAAGTGAAAGGGAATAAGGGATTCGACTTTTTGTAGGGATTCGACTTTTCACAGTGTGAGAGCTGGTGCAGATGTCCATAGGAAGTTCTTGCCTCTGTTTTCTGGTAGTGGGCATAAAGTTGCTGTAAGCCAGCAGGGCTGGCTCTCCGGGGGAAAAAACCCAGATAGAGCAAGACCAACCAGAACCTTCCAGGATAAACCAGAACCCACAAGGACACGCTGGAACCCACATCTGTCTCCATCACCTCTTTCTTGTCCGGCATGGGCGACTGACGGAAGAAGCTGGCATTCTTCTTACTGAGGTGCACCTG
Organism: Nasua narica; assembly: GCA_028533885.1. Classification (NCBI taxonomy): domain Eukaryota; kingdom Metazoa; phylum Chordata; class Mammalia; order Carnivora; family Procyonidae; genus Nasua; species Nasua narica. Next base: position 65,694,921 of record CM052810.1, read on the forward strand.
TGCCTGCCCAGCACTCAGAATTGCCAAGGAGGAGATCTGCCCTCTAGGGGGTTGCCACATCGACCATTGGCATGAGCTGCAGCAGTACCTGTAACCTGCAATGACCTTGAGTTTAACGGGTGCTGCTTGACTTTCACCTTTCAAGTCACAGAGGTTCTCCATGGCCAACCCTAACCTGGAATCATACAGCAGGGAATTCTGGGAAACACCGCTCTGGCGCAGCCAAGGCCATCCCTGGGAAACCAACCATCCTGCCACTTTCCTCGAATCTTGCCAGTCGCCTACCAGCTTTCTTCTTTTGCACCCCTGCAAAGTTCCTGACATTGCTTCTATGTTGGGCTGTCAGGAAGCAGCTTAACGTTGATACCACTGAGGAAATCATCTTGACATTCTTCTTGTAGTAAAAGTATCACGACAGGCCCCAAATTTTAGAGACTTCTGTGTTTGAAAGGATATAGGGTCAACCTGATGTTCATGCTTCCATTGTAAACATTCGAGGAGGCTTAAATTCAGACCCCAGACTAAATATTGATCCCTTCCACGAAACTTTTCCTGTTTTCCATGATCCCTCCCTCTCCTCTATATGGAAACCTCTTTTCTAGCACTCAGTTTATTTTGTTTTCTGTGCGTCATTTCTGAACATAACTCCTCAAATGTAGGGGCCTGAGAGCCGGGACCTTGTCTTAATCATCTTTTGTTTCCCTCTCGTTTTTCCCTCTACTCATTCCTACCTCTCTCTAAACCCAATATCATGCCTTTCTGTAGTAAGTGCTCAACAAATGTGCGTTTAGCCACTCATTAATTCAGTGTTGTAACTTACCTTTCTTGTTTTTTTAAGAAAGATTATTTATTTATGTATTTGCCACAGAGAGAGAGAGAGATCCCAAGTAGGCAGAGAGGCAGGCAGAGAGAGAGGGAAGAAGCAGGCTCCCTGCTGAGCAGAAAACCTGATGCAGGGCTCGATCCCAGGACCCTGAGATCATGACCTGAGCCAAAGGCAGAGGCTTTAACCCACTGAGCCACCCAGGTGCCCCCCCTTTCTTGTTTTATACTTTATTTTCACATTAGACCCTACTAAGCCAGATGAAAATTTTCTCCAGCATGAGCACATGGCTTCCTTTTATAGGATTCCTATGTTTTCACAAATCATTCCAAGATTCCTACCTTTATCTTATACTAGGAGTTCATTTTTTAAATTGAATTTTATTTACTATTATTATTATTTCTTTTTAAAGAGAGAGAGGGAGGCAGGGAGGGGCAGGGGAGAGTGAGAAAGAGAATCTTAAATAGGCTTCACACCCAGCAAGGGTCTCAACATAGGGCTTTATTATATGACCTCATTCATATGAAATTCTAGAAATGCAATTTATAGTTATAATTATGAAAAGTCAATCTGTAGTTACAGAAAGGACATGAGTGGTTGTTTGTGGATAGAGAGTAGGGGGAAGGGTAGAATGATGGCGTAAAAGGGACATGAGGATACTTTTGGTTGTAATGGATGTGTTCATTATCTTGATTGTGGATCAATCACAAGTAAAAATATATGCCAAGCAATATCAAACTCTACCTTAAAATATGTGTAATTTATTGTATACCAGTGATATCTCAATAAAGCAGTAAAAATCAATGGAAAAAGACTGCCAACCTAAAATTATATATTTAGTGAAAATATTCTTTAAGAATAAAGTTGAAGTAGGGGTGCCTTGGTGGCTAAGTGGGTTAAGCCTCTGCCTTTGGCTCAGGTCACGATCTCAGGGTCCTGGGTTCGAGCCCCGCATTGGGCTCTCTGCTTAGCAGGGAGCCTGCTTCCTCCTCTCTCTCTGCCTGCCTCTCTGCCTACTTGTGATCTCTCTCTGTCAAATAAATAAATAAAATATTAAAAAAAAAAAAAGAATGAAGTTGAAGTAAAGATATTTTCAGATATAGGAGAACTAAGCAAATTCATTAGACCAGATCTACACTACAAGAAATACCAAAGAAAGTAATTCAGTTTCAGAGAAAATGATACCAAAGAACAATTCTGGGAAAGAAATACAAAATACATGAAGCAAAAATGTACTGAATTAAAGGAAGACAATTTCAAAATAGACAATTTCAAAAATCATAGTAGAGGATTTAAATACCCTTCTATGAGAAATTGATAGATCAATTAGGCAAAAAGTCACTAAAGGCACAATTTGACCAATACTATTACGATGTTTTAACTAATAATGTGTTTCTACTACATATTTATAGAGTATTACATCCTCCAAAAGTCTGTGTGACACATTTACCAAGATAACCATAGACTGGCTTTTTAAAAAGTCTCAATACATTTACCCGAAGTACTAAAAAGGACTTGCTATATAATACTGCTCTGCCACTTATAGATCTGAAAACATTGGTTCTGGGCACAGAGTTAACAAAAGCTTTGCAGTTTTCTCCAGCTGTCATAACTGAGTTCTCCACAAACCATCTGACAAGACTACTAGAGCAGAATGGTCTGTCATTCCTGCTGAGTATGTACTATGTTCTCATTGAATGCTTATTGAAATGTGTTCTTTATCAATGATTAACAATGATTAATACTTGACTCTTTAAAATCCTAAACAATTGGTGTGCCAGGGTGGCTCAGTTGGTTGAGTGTCTGGCTCTTGATTTCAGCTCTGGTCATGATCTCAGGGTCCTGGGATCGAGCCCCATGTCAGGCTCCCAGCTCAGCAGGGAGTCTGCTTGTCTCCCTCTCCCTCTGTCCTTCTCTCTGCTCATACATTCTCTCTCTCTAAAATAAATATGTAAGTCTTTAAAAAAGTAAAAGTTAAAATAAAATACTGAACAATAGACATATATCACAAATATGTTTCTTATGACTAAAAAACTGTCCACAGAATTAGTATATTTTCCCTCTTTTTACTGAAATAATAGAAAATAATAGAGTATATTCTATAACCATATATTAAGATTAATTAGCAATTGATTAAAAGGCTCAAAAATTTGGAAATGAAACAATACTCTCCTAAGTAATCCAGAAACTAAGAAGAAACCAGAAGGAAAATTTGAAATTATTTTGAACTAAATAATATTGAAAATACAATATATGAGTTTGTGTTCTGGCATGTAGGGAGTTGGGAACTCATTACTCTTATCTTTATAAAAACAGAAAAAGCTGAACAAACTGAAAATCAGCAATTAATTCTTAGACCCATTAGAGAACTGAGGTCATGGAGCAAACCACAGCCTCAAATTTGGAGAGAAGACAGACAGATACAGAGAGTCTCAGCTCACCACAGCAAAAGGCCAGGAGCAGAAACCTCTGTTAGGACCAGTAGCAGAGTAGAAAAACTTAATGTGTTTTTGAAAAATTGCTAAAGACTCTATGTGGACACTTATGTGAGATTTAAAACTCAAGGACCCAGTCTTAGGGGAGTACTCACATTTTTGAGTGTTTACTATCAGGATCTCACAGTGAATACCGGAGAAAAATCCCCCTGTGCTTCTGGCAGAATGAGAGGAAAAGTAGCCCTTCCAAAAAATGCCCAGAGCATTTTGTTCTTTTTAATTAATTAATTAATTTTTAAAGACTTTTATTTCTTTATTTGACACAGAGAGAGAGATCACAAGTAGGCAGATGGAGAGGGAAGCAGGCTCCCCCGCTGAGCAGAGAGCCCGATGGGGGTCTCAATCCCAGGACCCTGAGATCATGACCTGAGCCAAAGGCAGAGGCTTTAACCCACTGAGCTACCCAGGCACCCGAGCATTTTGTTCTTCTTAAGAAGACCTGCCTCAAGAGAGATTATTTTACCAGTCTAACCCAACTGAAGTTTTGCCAGAACCTAACCAGACAGGTGAAAGGGAAATACCCAACTCTAGACTCCCTAGCCATCGGTGTTACTTTTGAAAACAGAACAAACAAAAAACAAAACAGCCCTTATGAATGTCACAGCCCAGGGGCACAGGATCACTGAAAGTCTGAAACATAATCATACAACAATAGAAACATCCCCTTCTTTCTTAGTTTGCCACGACATCAATAGAGTTCCTGTATAATAACAAGAATACAACAGAAAGAACTACGTACCTCAAACCTTATTTAAGGAATCTCTAGAGATATTCAAAGATAATAGAGGACACAGAAGAGACACCAGGAAATTTTAGGAAATTTTAGCCCCAGACACCTACAAGTACAACAAACATGAAACAGAATCTCACTCCTAGTCAGATAAATATAGAACCTCACATTAAAAGCCTCAGTTCCTTTTACCCCGTATATCATGTCTGGCTTTTCAACAAAAAATTACAATGTATATTAAAAGATGAAAGGCATAGTCTGAAGAGACATCTGAACAAGACTCAGCTATGGACAGACATGTTGGAATTATCAGACCGGAAATTTAAAACAACTATGATGAATATGCTTAGGGTGCCAATGGAAATGGTCAATAGTATGTAAGAATGGATGGGAATAGAAGCAGAGAGATGAAAACACTAAGAAAGAATAAAAAAGAAATGCTAGGAATAAAAAGAACACCAAACAAATGAAGAATGACTTTGAAGGGCTCTCATCAGTAGACTGGACACAGCCAAGGAAAGAATCAGTGAGCTTGAAGAAATGTCAGTAGGAACTTTGAAAACTGAAATGCAAAGAGAAAAAAATAATAAACATAAAACAGAATATTGAAGAACTGTGAGACAATTCTAAAAGGTGTCACATACTCATAATAGTAATACTAGAAGGAGAAGAAAGATAGGAACAGAAGAAATATTTGAAGCAATAATGACTGAGAATATTCTGAAATTAATAATAGCACTAGGGGCACCTGGGTGGCTCAGTGGGTTAAAGCCTCTGCCTTCGGCTCAGGTCATGATCTCAGGGTCCTGGGATCAAGCCCCGCGTGGGACTCTCTGCTCAGCGGGGAACCTGCTTCCCCCTCTCTCTCTGCCTGCCTCTCTGCCTACTTGTGATCTCTCTCTCTCTCTCTGTCAAATAAATAAATCTTAAAAAAAAAAGAAAAAGACTTCATGCTCTTTAAAAAAAAAAATAATAATAATAGCTCTAAACTGCAGATCCAGGAAACTTTAGAGATATTAGGGAGGATGAACACCAAAAAACCTACACCTAGGCATATCAAATTCAAGCTGTGGAAAATCAAAGACAAAGAGAAAAACCTCAAAAGAAACCAGAGAAAAATAAAATCTTAATTTTACAGGAACAAGGATAAGAATTACACCAGACTTCTCTTCAGAAACCATGAGGAGAGAGTAGAGTGAAATATTCAAAGTATCGAAAGAAAGAAAACCCCTACCAATTTAGAATTCTGTACCCAATAAAATTCTCCTTCGAAAGTGAAGGATAAAAACCTTTTCAGACAAATAAAACTTGAGGGAATGTGTCACCAATAGACCTGCCTTGCAAGATGTTAAAGTTCTTCAGAGAGAAGGAAAATGATGTAGGTCAGAAACTTGGATCTACATAAAGAAAAGAAGAATGTTAGATAAGGAATAAATGAAGTAAAATAAAATATTTTATTTTTTTACTCTTAATTGATCTAACATGTAACAGTATGTTCAAAATACTAATAACAATAATGTATTCAGTGATTATAGCTTATAGATTGCAGAAATAAATGACAGCAAAGTTGTAAGGGATGAGGAGAAATTGAGAATACTTTGTTATAATATACTTGCACTTGAAGTGTTATAATGTTTGAAAGTGGATTTAGATTAGTTGTAAATGTATTTTGCAAATTCTAGGACAAACACATAAAAATGTTTTAAAAAAAGGAGGGAGACAAAGATCTAAAATCACTAATACAAGCTTCCACCATAGGAAACTAGAAAAAAATGGAATCCCACACTTTCAAGGCATTATTGCCCAACTGGCACCATACACGAAGCCACAATTCCCATTAATTTCTTAAAAAAAAAAAAGAAAAAGAAAAAGGAAAAGAAAAAGAAAAACCCAACCAACCAACCAAACAAAAAACCCTTGTAAGCACTTTAGCCAAGCATCAGGGACTCCCCCTAGACTTTAAAGATAGGGCAGAGATTAATGTGTGGGTAGAAGTAACCAGTAAAAAGATAGATGCAGGAGCAACTATTTTGGGAAACCTGATGTTAATATAAATCTCAAATTTAACTTTTCTTTTCTTTTCTTTTTTCTTTAAGATTTTATTTATTTATTTGACAGAGAGCACAAGCAGGAGGAGTGGCAGACAGAGGGTGAGAGAGAGGCAGGCTCCCAGCTGAGCAAGGTGCCCGATTTGGGCTTTGATCCCAGGACCCTGAGATCATGACCTGAACCAAGGGCAGATGTTTAACCAACCAAGCCACCCAGGTGCCCCTCAAATTTAACATTTCTAAAGCCTAGCTATTAATTGCCAACCCCAAAGTCTTTGTGTTCTAGTCTTCCAGATCTCAGCAAATGGCACCGCCATTCACCCAAATGCTCATGTCATAATCATAGAAATCATTCTTTTTTTTTTTTTAAGATTTTATTTATTTATTTGACAGAGAGAGAGCACAGAAGGGGGAACAGCAGGCAGAGGGAGAGGGAGAAGCAGGTTTGCCAATTAGGGAGCTGATGTGGGGCTCGATTCCAGGACCATGGGATCATGACCTGAGCCAAAGGCAGAGGCTTAATGACTTAGCCGCCCAGGCGCCCCCTTAAAATAATTCTTGATTCTCCTTTTTCCCTCACCTCATACCCAATACATCAGAAAATCTAGTGCTCCCTCTAAATCACATTCTGTCCATATCCATTATTATCACAATGTCAAAATCATTTCCCTCTAACCTTTGATAATCTCCCAATTGGTTTCTCTGTTTCCCCTCTTTATCCTATTGTCCGTTTTTCACTTGGGAGATAGAGTAGACTTTTAATCTGTCAACAACAATTTTATTATCCTATTTAAACCCTTCAATTATTTCTGTACCCCAGTAGTGAAATACAAACTCCTTACCACTCTGGCAAGGCTTGGTGTGATCCATTCGCTGTCTCCCCCTCTCACCTTACCTGCTACTAACTTCCCCTTGCTCACTCCATCCACACTGTCCACTCTCCAGCTCCCAAGCACTTTCCTGCCCTGCGCTCTTTGCCCTTGCATTACTTCTGCCTGGAACCTTCTTCCTTCAGATCTTCATGTGCTGGCTCCTTCCGCACAATCACATCTTAACAAAAACGCCACCTTTAGGGGCTCCTGGATGGCTCAGTGAGTTGAGCATCTGCCTTTGGTTTAGGTCATGATCCCAGGGTCATGGTCATCGGACTCCCTGCTCAGCAGGGAGCCTGCTTTTCCCTCTCCCTCTGCTGCCTCCCCCTCACCCCCCACCCCAGCCGCTTACGCTCTCTCTCTCTCTCAAATAAATAAATAAAATATTTTTTTTAAATGCCACCTCTTGTGGCAAAAATGCCGCAAAAGTTTTCCCTGATCCCTCTTTCTAAAAATAACCCTTATACATCCTGATGCTTTATCTTATTACTTGGATTTACTGCATTTAAAAAACCTTTTTAATTATCTGCCATTGTTTTGCTTATTCTCGTCTACTTATTTACAGACTATCTCTCTTTGCTAGAATGTACATTTTATGAGGACACAGATTATATCTGTTCTATTTGCCACTCTGTCCCCAACACCTGGAGCGATGACTGACCCAGAGCAGTGGCTCTTTACATATTTGTTGAACAAATGAATGAATGTATGCCATGAATTGATGAATAATAACCATTACACCTAAAAAATTAGGGGAGGTGTCGTCTTTAAAGAATATGGATAACTTTCTAGATTGTTTTTTAAGTTTGACAGTTTGTTCCTTATTTCATTTTTTTTTTAAAGATTTTATTTATTTATTTATTTGAGAGAGAGAGAGGAAGCATGAGAGGGAGAGGTCAAATGGAGAAGCAGACTCCCCGCTGAGGGGGAGCCCGATGTGGGACTCGATCCAGGGACTCCAGGATCATGACCTGAGCCGAAGGCAGTTGCTTAACAACTGAGCCACCCAGGCGCCCCTGTTCCTTATTTCTGAGTAGTATTCCATGGTATGGATATACCACACTATGTTTAACCATTCACTCATTGAAGGACATCTGGGCTCTTTCCTGTTGTTGGCTATTATGAATAAAACTGCTAAAAATATTCTTGTACAGGTTTTCATGAGAATATATACTCTTTATCTCTGTGGGACAAATGCCCAGAAGTGCAATCACGGTTATATAGTAGTAGCATGTTTAGTGTCTTAAGAGACGCTAAATTGGGGCGCCTGGGTGGCTCAATTCGGTAAGCAGCTGTCTCTTGATTTTGGCTCAGGTCATGATCTCAGAGTCCCGGGATCAAGCCCAAGTCGGGCTCTGTGCTCAGTGGAGAGTCTGCTTGAGAATTTATCTCCCTCTCCCTCTGCCTCTCCTCCCACTCACGTTCCCTCTCTCTAAAATAAATAAATAAATCTTAAAAAAAAAAAGTAAGAAAGAAATTGTCAAATTGTTTTCCGAATTGGGCTTTGGAATTTGCATTGGCAGTGTATTGGTTATCCTTCTATCTATCTATTTATCCTATCCTATCTATCTATCCCCTGACAGCATTCGGTGCTATTTTTAATTTTAACCATCTGACAGGTGTGCAGTGATATTCTCATTGTGGTTTTAATTTGCATTTCCTGAATGGAATGATGTTGAACATTTTTTCATGTGCTTACTGGGCATCTGTCTGTCCTCCTTCCTTGAAATGTCTGTTCATATCCTTTGCCCCTTTTCCAATTTGATTGTTTGGGGTTTTCCCACCTTTGAGTTTTGAGAGTTCTTTATGTAATACTGATACTAATCTTTTTTGGCTATGTGGTTTGCAAGTATTTTTTCCTAGTTTCTAACTTGTCTTTTCAACCTTTTAACATGGTCTTTCGCAGCATAAAAGTTTTTGATTTTGATGAAGCCTAACTTATCAATTTTTCATTTAATGGATTGTGCTACAGTATAATGTATTTATATGTTAGGGCTAAAGTCTTAGGATTTTTCATTTTCTGTTTGGTCTGCTTTTCATTTCTCTTTGCTTTTTACAACCTCCCTGTGGGTTATTTGAGCATGTTTTAAAATGCCATTTTGGGGGTACCTGGGTAGCTCACTCAGTCAGTTAAGCGTCTGCCTTCGGCTCAGGCCATGATCCCAGGGTCCTAAGATCAAGCCCCGCACTGAGCTCCCTGCTCAGCAGGGAGTCTGCTTCTCCTCTCCCTTTGATGTTCCCCCTGCTTTTTCTCTTTCTCAATCTCTCTCTCTTTCTCTTTCTCTCACTCTATCACATAAACAAAATCTTAAAAAAATAATAAAATAAAATGCCATTTTGATTTATATACTCTATCTCTTTGCATAACCTTTTCAGTAGTTGCTCTGGGTCTTACATTATATAGAAATAACTTACCAGTTGTATGATATCATTATTTTGCCAATTCCAGCGAAGTGTCATAACCTTACATTCTTTATATCCCTTCGTTTTTCTCCATTTGTAATATAGCTGTGGTTCTTTCCAGATACTGTGTCCTCTCTTTCTTCTGAGTGTACTGAACCCAGTGACATTTGCTTAGGATGTGACATTTGCTTAGGATGTGACATTTGCTTAGGATGTGACATTTGCTTAGGATGAATGTATTGTCTTCAGTTTTCCCCAGAGGAATGATAGTAGAGGGGGAGGAATGGCTTCCCCTCTATGCACAAATGCTATGGTGCAGGGATAAAACCTGTTTATAATATAACTGTTCTAAATATTCACTCTACTTGCCTTTAGAACCGCATCAGGCAGTGTTTAAATTTTTTCTTCGGCCGTCACACATACCTTAGAAAACT
>CM052810.1:65705225-65780843 GCA_028533885.1 Nasua narica
AAAAAAAAAATTGAAAATGAAAGCATCTGTTTTGGTTTTGTTCTGATGACCAGCTACCAGTTGCTTTCCCAATATGGAAAACTGGAATACCAACAGGCAGGGCAAAAAAAAATTTTTGAGAAGCAGGTATCCTGCTGCACAAATACTCTCTACCTTTCAATTTCGTGGACATGAACATGGCTGAGACAATTCTGAGGCCAGGAGTTTGATTGTTCCAATCTGGGCCCAGCATGTGCTTGTCACATTTGCTTAGCTCTCTTACAAAATGAGTGAGTGAGTGAGGGAGTGAATGGCTCATTCTCCGTATAGGATATGGGATTAAAAACCAGTCTTGCACTTTTTCGTTTGTAAATCAGCACTGAGCTTTGAAAGACTATCCATCAGACTGACAGGACTGTAACTTGGAGTAAATAGGGGCTTATAACTGGGCAGTCTAGACTAGTTCGCCCTGAAGGAACTACACCTGAGGAACTAATGAGAAAAAAGCATTTAGGAAGGATGCTGGACAACCCTCGAGGGTGCGCTATACATCTACCTGGTGGAGGAAAATGTCCCTCAGGTATTTCATAAGGATGTTCGATGTGGAGTTCATGTTGCACATTGGAAATTCTCCTAAGTTATGAAAAGCAAAAGTGAAAGTTACAGGGCTAGGTAGAGGGGAGAAGAGCTCAACAATTAATGACGGTCCCAAATCTGTTTATTATTGGCCTTTTTATGATAATGCCCGGGGCCTTCTGCTGAGATTTATAGCATGGTAACCCAGATCAAAATTATTTCTTTATAAAATTCCTCTGGATTCTGCTTACTGTGTTCTGTTGGCAGCTTAATGGAGACTAGCTGATTTGCTTCCTTCTTTGTGTGTCCGCGTGGGTGTGAGTGCATGCTTCTTGGCAGTCGTTTCAAACCTGAGAGCACGGGCAAACTAGCCTTCTCGTCATTGAGCCACAGGCAGGCGAGGGCAGGGCTTATTCCAAGACCTTTTGACACGCCTTTCCCTTTCCAAGGGGGTCGAGGCAGGGGCAGCACGCTCTCCATGGATCATAGGATGTTATTATTTAAGGTACCAAAGAGGCCTTGACGCTAAGATTTCTTAACTCCCAAATCTTGCTGTTCTTGTGGATGGAAGAAAGGCGAGGCTAAATATAAAATAGCCTAAAATCTTTCCTTCACGTGGGGCTTAGTTTCTCTCACGTATTCCATCAGCTGCCACTTCAGCATTTAACCAGAGAATTGTCCAGAGTTTTCCCTCTTGGATTTCAATGGCCGTCGATGCGGCCCACAGGGAAACCCTGGCCCGGTCGGCGTTCCTTTGGGCGGGAGTACCTTGTAACCAGTAAAATGCATTAGTTATATAAGTTCCTTATGCTCTTAAATTGGGAATCCTTGGCCCATTCTACACCAAGACATCCCAGTCCTATGTTTTGAGAGAGCTGAGTTTGGATCTGCATTGGCAGAAAGTTCTGGAAAGAATATAGGTTTGTAGATTCAGACAGTTGTGGCTTCAGATAGCATTCCTGTCACCTCCCTGCTCTGAGACCCTTGGGCAAACAGTCTTATTTCCTTTTTTTATAGAAGGGGCATAACGGCCCCTTCTTCATAGGGTTGAGGTGGCTGGTATGGACACAGGTAAATATGGACACAGGTAAAGGCCTATCTTAAATGCTGTCACTACTCACAAAAAAATGGCAACTGTGAAGTAATGTGTTAGTTAACCTTATTGTAATCATTTCATGATATATACTTAGATCAAATCACCACATTTCACATCTTAAATTGACGCAGTGTTATATGTTAGCTGTCTCAAGAAAGCTGGAGAAAAAAGGCCTAAGATGTTTGGCCCAGAGGTGATACACAATAAGCATTATTGTCCACACAGTTTCGGTATAGCCGACCTAGCCCTCCTGGTGAGAATACTTACAAGTTTAACACTCCTTTAGGGGGTGCAAGGCTTCACTTCATCAGGAATTCACCTCCTGTCATGTTTATTAAACAAGCACTGATTATGGACCATATACTCTTTATGATCCAAAGACAATGGCGTGGCCTCTAGGTGTGACAGAAATCCTATAAATATCAAAATATAAGTGCCATGCTAAATCACATGGATAGTCCATGAAGAAACGACAAATTCTACTGGTATATTTGAGGCAGATCTGTACCACCTCAGCCCACCAGAGGAAAAAAAGAAGCACAGGCAAATTCAAAACTCCAAAGCCACCTTCCAGAATCAGACCTGAGGAAGTGTTCTTTAGTACTCAGCCTGCTCTAAGTAAAACCACCTGCTCTGGCTCCCTCCGCCATGACGTGTGGGCCATTCGGAAAGACCAACCCTGTCAGGTCACTGGCCACGGCTGAGACCATTGCTTTTGGTTCACACTTCTCAGAGACCAGGCTTTCTGAAACGAGGTAAAACAGAAAATGAATTCTGCTAAGTTGCACTTGTGCTCAAGTCTTGTAGCTTTCTAATAGAAGCATGAGAAGCAGTTCCTAAAACTGAGGCCTAAGCACGTGGTACTTCCCTCTCTGTCGCTAAACCAGGGACTCAGGCCAGTTTGGTTCCCAGGTGGGGAAGATGCCGTCGGGAGAAGCCACCAGTGAGGGCCCCGCATTCAACTTCTCCACGGCCTCTGCTGGGCCTTGGGAGCTCCACGGACCCTGATGCTGGGGGGCAGGTAGGACTGAGGCTGAGGAAGCTCTCGGCGGGGCCTGCAAGGGAAACACAGACGAAGGAGGTGGCCGGTGGGTGTCACATCTCAGGACCAAGAACCTCCGCCAACATGCACTGTCCAGATGGCGCAAGGACAGATCATTCGCTCCTGACGTTTATAGACAGGAAAACCGCGGCTGCTCTTGATCAAAAGTTTTAAAGATTCAAATAGTTTTCCGAGATGGAACAATTCCTTTTAAAGTCAAAGTGATTCTGCCGAACACTCATCCTAGAACACAATTAAATAAGAAAGGTTCAGGAGGAGTAGGTAGAGAGTTTTCCCTTAAGTATTAGAATGTACTCATTATAATCATTTTCTTTTAAAGAATAATGAACTTGGCAGTTTGCTCTAAACACGGAGAACAAAGACAATTGATACAATCCAACTTTATTTTACTTCATTATAACAAGAATTTTCAAAAACTCATGACTCTATGCTATTTCTAGTGTTTAAATACAAAACGTTCCACATTTAGCACAAACAGCGAAAGCTAATGCGTAAATGGATTTGGATGAAGTCCTATGAACCAAACTATTCCTTTTTGCATGTTTGAAAGCAAAGTGTGTTGCTGTGTAGTTGTAAAGTCATAGGATGAGGCCCTGGGGTCTTCGGTGGGGAGGCCGGTGGGTCAAGCGAGCAAGCCTGGGGTTGGTCCCTCCTGAGCTTTTAGCTCTGAGCGGACTGAGGGTGTGGCCAGTGGCTGGATGGGCAAAGCCAGTCCTTGGTCTAGTTTCTCTATAAACACCCCGAAGCTAACTTTGCGGATGTGCTCTTTTCTAACATGGAGAAAGGGCTTTTCTTGGCTGCCAGGAAGCAGGGAGCCGGCCGTGGTGAGTGATTATCTGGAAGCAGCCAGGCATAAGCTTAGACGCTTTGGGAAAAGTGGAAACCGGGGGGTGGGGGGGGGGGTGGATGGGGACGGGGGCGGGGGGGGGGGGGACGACACAGAGAGACAGATTCTTCTTCCTTTTGTGGACTGGGGAAGAAGATACTTGGTGACATTTTCCTGAGTCTGAAAGGAAGAATACAGGTTTGAAAGGTTTGTAATTGTACATTAAAACAGAGACAGATCCATATTGAAGAAAAACAGAAAAAGGTGTAAACACACTTTTATTTCAAATTAAGATTTCTGAAACAACTATACTAGGAGTCGTATTATAGTCTGTAACTAAATAAGACATAGCACTAAAATAATTACGTTAATTTTAACTTTTGAGGGTTTTTTTTTTAAAGCACCACTTAAAACTTACACATCCCCCCCAAAAATTAAATATAGAAACGTCGTTCTATCGTAGGAGTGAGTTGAGAATGCACAAGGAAATAACAGGGCCAATTTTTCAACCTGTGGTTACTGATATGGAACACTAAATTCAAAGCCAGTTTGAGAATTTCCAGCATTGCCCACTTACAGGAAAACAGAGTTTCATGGTAAATTTCTAGCCCTTGAAAGGCTAACCTCTTTCCTTGACCATGGTTACTAGCCGGATGACTTCTGAATTTTATCATCCAAAAAGATAACGTATAGGATTTCCAAGAGGTTTTTTTTTTTTTTTTTGAGAAAAACTGAGAAATGACAACTGTAACACATCAAAAAAAAAAAAAAAATCGGAACTAGTCATAAGGATGTCTGAAAACTTGAAGTCTTAGATTTATTTTGAAACCAACTTCCAAACAAGAGGGAATGAAGGAGCTCAAACTTGCTCCCACACCTTCCGGGCAAGTCCCTTTGGACTCATTTCCTTGTCACCGCAACAAAGGACTGACTATGAAAGTCACTCCTCGGTGCTTGTGCTCCAGCTCAAGGCCTGGCCTCAAAGCCTCGGCCGCAGCCCCCCACCCCCCTGTACCCCCCAGTCCCAGAGGAGACAGCGCCGGGGGCTGCGGCCGCCTCATCGCTTGGTAGATCGCTTCTCGTACTTCTCCTGGCCGCCACGCTTCCTGTGCGGGGAGTGGCTGCCGGCGCCCCGGGCCTGGAAGCTGGGCTTATAGGGGTGGCCTCTGTGCTTCTTCCGGGTCTCTTCTTTCTGGCTCTGGCTTTTCGCGGGTTCCTTGCTGGCCTCTTTTTGCTCAGGGTCTTGCTCTTTATGGGACGGCAGCGTGTTCTTAATTGTGTTAATCAGAAATCTCTTATTTGTACCAGCGAGAGGACACTTCATCCTGGGGAGGAAAAAAAGAGAACATTCTCAAACCGAATCGCTTGCTGCAGAGCTGCACCCATTGGTCACGGGTTCCTGCCAAAGAATTCTGTGTCCACAGAATCACGTTTCTGAATGCGTTCAGCTTTCCTTGCATGCCACCTAGTGTAAACTGTGAGTACAAGGGGGAAAAGGCAAGACACTTGGAATTTCCGAGACAGTTGCGCTGGACCTTAGCTGAGTACTTCACCCCCCCCCCCTTCCTTATTGGGACTGACTGTCCCACCATTACGTATGTGCAGGTCTTGGCCACAGCGTGACAAGAACGGAATCACTTCTATTTTCTCCCTGAATAATAGATGCCCGATTTGACTATAATCTGCATTTTTGAGCTAAATTGATCATGGCTTGTTTTTAATTACCAAAGAGCGAAAGTGAAGGTCCCTCTCCCAGGAACAAAAAAAGTATCTCTTGCCATATCTTGGATGCTGGGGCTCAGAGCTCTACTCCAGAAATAAAAATCATTCAAAGAATCTATAAAAACCCAATAATCACATTTTATCTTTAAAAGAATCTCTTTCACTTTCCATATCAGGCCTCTAGTTCACGTTCTGTTGGGGGGCACTTCAAGGGGACCCACCCTCTGGGTCAGTTTCTGTGCAGGGTATATTTAAGCAGCTGGCGACTCAAGAGACAGGAAGTAACTAATTAAATTATTATTTTACATGCTTAGGTATATACTACAGTATTTGTTTTCTTTTTCAAGTGGATAAAGCTTTCATGTTGGGGAAGAAAACCCCCACACAGATGAGAACCTGCATATTTCTCTTGGTCTTTGGCTGTCTATCACATGATGGGCCATTTTAGGAGGAGACCGACCCCCAAAATCATGTCACTCAGAGTGTCTGGCATTAAGCAAAAATGAATGTAGGATTCTAGAATCTCCATCTTTGTGTCCAACTTGAATAAAAAAGAGAATCCCACAGAGTACTTCAAAATCAACCCACCAGTGCCCCACCAGAGTGATTTTATCGTCTAGGACCCGACCGGTGAAATATAAGCAGCCTCGTGCTACTCACAGGGAGGCCAGACCAGCTCAAGCAACCAGAAACGGCATTGAACCTGGAAGTAGAATATAGAGAAAAAGAAAAGAAGATGTCTCCTGTAGCAAATAAGCAGTTCCTGCGCCCCCAGGGACAGAGAAAATCTCTGAGAAGAATCAAAGATGCTGCAGGCACTCCATGTGCAAGCCTGCTTCGTGCTCAGGCCGGGAGAAGTGAGGAGGGAAAGAGCTAGAACAAGGAGAGAAAGAAACGGAGAAAGGGCAGTGGAGTATAGTAGGAGCAGCGGGAACACCTAGAGGGGGCAGCGACCCAGGAGTTTTTGTTTCGTTTTTCTTTTAGCGCTGGAGTTTAGAAGCCACGGTGAATGACATGAGGTGCCAAGAAGAAAGGTGGTGACAAAGCTGTGTTGTCGTGGGGGCACGACATCTCCAAACCACCACGTGGCTCCTGGGAGCCCCATGACGCCTCACTGAGCTTCCGGAGAAAGCACATCACTAGCCCTAGTTCAGAAGAGTACGGCACACTGATGTCACCAAAAGGCACGACAGGGCTGGCCGGCAGGACAGAAGTGCCCTCTTTGCCATCTGGGGCCCCGTGCTTAGCGCAGGAGCGGAATCGTTCGTACGAGTAAATGGACCATGTGTGTCTCTTGGCTCTGGGAGGCCGCGTCCAGCCAGCTCTAGAAGCATTCTGGGGTCTTTTCCCTGCAGCAGGCCAGCTCAGTGCTGGTGAAACTGGTCAGTCCTTCTCTGGATCAGACAAATGAGGAAAGGCAAGTATTGCCAGATGGGACAATAATCAAAATAAAACCTTCGGTAACTCCTGGTGAATTCCACTCTATTTTGCTCTCTTCCACGGGAGATCTCATCTTTTCCACCGTCTGCTCGTCCGAGAGGACGACGGTCACTAGCTTCCAGCAGACAGCCATCGAAAGAGCTGTTCAGAGAATGAGAGGGCTTTCTAGAACCAAGCTGCAAGAAAAGTGGCCCCTACATCTTTTTAACATTAGAGATGGGATTCAAGGGCAGCTGGGAGAAAATCTGGTTTTACCTGGTGGGGATGGGGGGTGCTGAGAGGAGTGACTTCTCCCAAACATGCCAGGAGATGCTTTAGAAATGACAGTGAGTGCTTATTTATACTCGTAATAAGTAAGGCAGGGCAATGAGATAGAGGGGTAGCTGCAAGCAGATGTGGACGTATATAGTAAAAGTATATAGTGAAAAGAGCACAGTGTAAGGAGTCTAACAGAGCTGCCCACATCTGCGGAAACCCGCTGGGAGGGAACGGCTCTAGCCTTCAGCTGGTAACTCATTTTGCTGAACCTCGCAGCCGGGTGTTCCATTGCTACAAATGCATCCGACACGGTACCGGCTGAGCACATGGGCTCCAAAGCCACGCTATCTATCAAATTGAACCCTGAGCATGCTGTATAGTCTCCCCATTGCCTCTCATCTGTTAAATGTGGGATCATAACAGTGACTATCTTAATGGAATGCTTGCAGACCAAATGAGTGAGTGCTTAGAATCATACTAATATATAACAAGCTCTTTGTACACTTTAGCTCTGGTTTATATCCTGGCTCTACTAATTAGCTGTGTGACTACAGGCAAGTTAACTCCTCTGTGCATCGGTTTTCTCCATTTTTAAACTGGAAGTATGGGCCCAGGGGGGAGGATTTATTGAGATAACGCATAAAGCACTTAGCACAGTACCCGGCCCACGGTAAATCTTCAATACATGTTACCGATCGGTCTACAATTTCTTATCCACCATTCCAAAATGTTAAAACCTTTGAAAATAAAGTTCTCTGTATGATGCTGAAACTTGTTTGGCAGCAAAACCTGGCCTAACCTGACACCGGGCTGTTTGTCTAGTCTTTATCGCATTTAGCATTAAGCATGTGTGGGGGGGCAGAAATGATAATGTGCTGAGCAAGAACCCCTGGGGGACATTCATAGTACACACTGGGTGTGCTGATGTACCTTTCTAAAATGGGAAACTATCTCCACTTAGAAACTTAGAGAGATTCAAGGGTTTTCAACAAGGGATTGTGGACCTATGTTATTATTATTATTATTATTATTATTATTATTCATTCTCTCTTCATGAAAAAGAATATATATAGCACATCAGTTAATATAGCAGGGATTTCTCCTTGAGAGCAACTCAAGATAACATACTAAAGTCTCGAATCACCTGGGATAAGAAGCTAATCAAGAACAGAGCAGGCTTATCTGATGTTTCTCAAAAAAAAAAAAAAAAAAAAAATTAAAAACAAACAAAACCTGAGCCATCAGGAAAAAGCCAATGAGATTTTATAGAAATTTTCATAAAAATGGTTAAAATTTAAAAGTTTTGGTACTTTGGGGCACCTGGATGGCTCAGTCGGTTAAGCTCCCAGTTCCCGGTTTCGGCTCAGGTGCTGGTCTCGTGGCTGGTGGGATGGAGCCCAGCGGCGGGCTCGCGTTCAGTGGGCGTTGGATATTCTCTCCCTTTGCTCCTTCTTCTGCTAGTGCACATGCGCGCTCCCTCTTTCTCAAATAAATAATGTTAAAAAAATAAAGTTTCGGTGGGGTGCCTGGGTGGCTCGGTCATTAAGCATCTGCCTTGGGCTCAGGTCATGATCTCAGGGTCCTGCGATCGAGCCCCTCATCGGGCTCCCTGCTCAGAGAGGAGCCTGCTTCTCCCTCTCCCTCTGCCGGCTACTCCCCCTACTGTGCTCTCTCTCTCTTTCTGTCAAACAAATAAATGAAATTGGTTTTTTAAAAAAGTTTTGGTACTTCAAATGGTTAGACTTCTCTACCTGGCAGTTTCACTTTCCAGGACATCTCAAGCTTCCCCAGGGTCTTACCTATGAGGTTATAATTTGCATTTCCTAAGACTGTGTAAGCTCTATAGACGCTCTTCCCATATCACACTGAAGGCTGGGGTATGTAGGTGATTTCTGAAGTCTGTCCCAGTTTTAAAATTCTCTGCTCGTGTTCTGCATGTTAACCCTATGGAAAATTACTCTCCTCTCCTTCATCCCATAAGAAAATTCATTTCTGGGGCACCTGGGTGGCTCAGTTGGTTGAGCACTTGACTCTTGATTTCAGCTGGGATCACCCTCTTGGGGTTGTAAGATCGAGTCCTGCATTGGGCTCTGTGCTTGACATGGAGTCTGCTTGGGATACTTTCTCCCTCTTCCTTTACCCCCCACCCCCATAAATGAATGAATGAATGAATGAATGAATGAAAGAAAGAAAGAAAGACAGAAAGAGAAATTCATTTCATCGATCTGTCTTGTTTCGCAGCTCTTTCTTGGTACCATTTCCCCCCAGACTTGAGATGACATGATAAGCTAGCATTAGGTACTCACCATTCCAGAGCTTTTCATATCTGCACTGAGGTAAAACCTGGGCCCTGGAGAGCCATAGGTTGGGGCTGCTCGAGGTATCTGCACCATATAATGTCACTAGCTATGTCCTGAGACATGGTGCCGGGGTTGGGGACCCAAGACGGAGCAGCGGCTTCCCTGTGTGAAGCTCTGACCCATACAACGTCAGCTTCCTTTTTATTTTTGGTTTTAGAAAGGTATGCTAGGGGCGCCTGGGTGGCTCAGTCATTAAGTATCTACCTTCCACTTAGGTCATGATCCCAGGGTCCTGGGATCGAGTCTTGCACCGGGCTCCCTGCTCAGCGGGAAGCCTGCTTCTCCCTCTCCCACTCCCCCTGCTTGTGTTCTTGCTCTCGCTGTCTCTCTCTCTGTGTCAAATAAATAAATGAAATCTTAAAAAAAAAAAAATAGAAAGGTATGCTAGCTCATGTGGGAGGAGCTGACTTAAGTATGAACAGATATAAAACTCTAAATATAATGAGACTGCTTACAGCTGCACTGGGAGAGTACCTAGGACAGCGCTGTCAGACTTAAGATCCGGCATCCTTGCTCTGGTAAACTTTAAAAGGAAGCACTTTACTTCACTTCCAAAGCTGTCAGCCTAGAAGCTGTGAAGGTTTCTGCATGTCCCAGGAGAGGTGGATTTCTGGAGAATCTGCCATTAGAGAGACCTGTGGACTGACTGAGGCTGGGATTGTAAGCTTTTCATCTCTTTCTTTCTTTTTGTAAAATTTTTATTTATTTATTTGACAGGGGGGAGAGAGATCACAAGTAGGCAGAGAGGCAGGCAGAGAGAGAGGAGGAAGCGGGCTTCCTGCTGAGCAGAGAGCCTGATGTGGGGCTCGATCCCAGGACCCTGAGATCATGACCTGAGCCGAAGGCAGAGGCTTTAACCCACTGAGCCACCCAGGCGCCCCTCTCTCTTTCTTTTTGAGTGAGTACATGATGTAACATAATGTGTAAAAATAAGGCACTTCCTCCTTGCAGTTATCATACTTGACTTAGGAAAAACAGTACACTGTAAACAAACCTGGAGAACAGAAAAGGAAGTGATATGTAATTTTTTTTCTTTCTGGTTTTAATAGTTTTTGTCTTTACTGCTGAAGGATAGAAGTAGTAATATCTACCATGCTACACAGTCAGACCTGCCACTTTTTAAAAACATGGTATTTATTTTAGAGAGAGAGGTGAGGCAGGATCAGAGGGAGACAAAGCTTCTCAAGCAGACCCCGCTGAGCTTGGAGCCCGACGCGGGGCTCGGTGTCAGGACCCTGAGATCACCAGAGCCGAAACCAAGAGTTGGACGCTTAACTGACTTAGCCACCCAGGTGCCCCAGACCTGCCACTTTTGGGTTCCAAAATAGTTCCATGAATGTGCCCTATCAGACGGTGGTACAGTCACTAGCCAGTGGGAATGGTCATACCGCAGACGCTGACTTCCGTGAAGTGATCGCCCCATGCCGTCACATTACTGATGTCCCCTCGTTCCACGTCTCCAACCACCCAAAACTTTTTGGGCGGACAAGAGGAGAAGAAGAGCAACTTTATCCAAGATCCCAAGCTGGTAGGATTGGAATCAGAGAGTCTGATGCTGAGGTCCACCCTCAGATCGGGAAGGAGGAGCAGAGAGAAAGAGACCCGCTGTGGCATCAGTCGCATAAGCAGGTGGCCAATCACCAGAGCAGCGAGGCGACGAAACCACAGGTTAAGAGCCTGTCGGCACGCCTGCTGCCAAGGCTGCTTCGCCCAGCACGGGCGCCAAGAAGCAGATGTGTACGCCGTGTCCAGTGGAGAGTCAATGACACGGACAAGGCTAAAGGCAGAAAACGCCCTAGACGCACTTGATATGGAGATCCGTGAGGTCCAACAGGCCTTGGGATCACGGGAGCAAGCTTCCACGCGCTGCTCTCCAAATCGCTCCTTCATGCCACAGCCACCCTCACTCCTGCGCCGGCAAGCAGCCCTCTAGCTTCCGTTCTGTCCATTCCTGTGCACGGTCGTGGATGTGGGTACAAAAGGACACCCGTGGATAGAAACACGACGGCACCGTGAACGCTCCAAGAAACAAGGGTATAAGCTAATATTTTTAATCTTTTTTTTTAAAGATTTTATTTATTTATTTATTTATTAGGAAAGAGAGAGAGTGAGAGAGAGCAGGTCAGAGTGAGAAGCGGACTCCCCATGGAGCTGGGAGCCCGATGTGGGACTCGATCCCGGGACTCCGGGACCATGACCTGAGCTGAAGGCAGTCGCTCAACCAACTGCGCCACCCAGGGGCCCCTAATATTTTTAATCTTGATGCTGTGGTTGCTTACAACTCCTGCTGTGGTTTCAGGCCGCCACGACCAGTCACGGGGCAGTTCGTAATGGGACAGTCGAGTGCCTCAGCATGCGGCCACCCGAGAAATTCTGCTGCAGCGTGACCACCGCCATCACTCAACCATTCGTCCTTAATTACTCTGTGGATGACAGTCCTGAGGTCCCAGGTAGGTTTTCAGTGTACTCGATTCCCAGTGCTGTTCCCCAAAGTAAGGTGTGATAGTTGATGTGTTCGTACATATATACGTATACTAGTACTTGATTTTTATTATTTAATTTTTAAATTATTTTTTTAAAGATTTTATTTACTTACTTGAGAAAGAGAGAGCACAGAGGGAGAGGGAGAAGCAGGCTCTCCGCTGAGCAGGGAGCTCGATGCAGGGCTCCATCCCAGGACCCCCGGGCCATGACCTGAGCAGAAGGCAGACACCCAACCGACTGAGCCACCCAGGTGCCCCAGTACTTGATTTTTAAAAGTCTGAGAATCTTGCGTGTGTAAGGCATCAGGCGGGGTCCTGCAGCCAAGATAAATCCCAGGCTATCTGTCTACATACTTGTGCTCGGTAGCAGACCTCCAAGAGGAACAGAAGATGTGTGAAGATAAAGCTCAGAAGCAGGCATGTGAATGCTGGTGTCAGAGACAGACGACAAGGCTGTCGTCCCCGGCCTCCAGCTCCCTTAGCTGCACACATTATTTCCACAGCGATGTGATGGAGTGCTAGCGCGCGCGGGGCTCTGATTCACCTTCCTAACTGGATCGGAAAGGCGTGTGGGCCGCAGGCGGCAGGGAGCACTGCCGCGCCCCCGCGCTGTCGGACGGCAACACACGCGAGAGAGGTGGGATCGCGGTACAAGGAGCATTCAGCTGGGGACGAGAAAGCAAACGATGATCCATTCATCAGCAATTAGCTAGCTGGGGCCCTTTGGGCCCCATGTTCCTTAGCTGTAGCGTAAAGGTTTTGGATCTCTGTGGCCCTGAAATTCCCCCGAGAGCCTGGTTCGTGAGTCACTCTGCAACGGGAGCCCTTCTTCCCCGCTACTGGTTCCAGCATGCTCCGCTGTTACCTGCTCACTCGTCCATATCCACTGATGGATGAACGACTTGAAGGCCGGGAAAGGGGGCCTTCTTTACTGCTGCCTGAGCCTGGCCTCTTAATATACCTACTGGTGCTCAGTCAGATGAATTAAAAAAAAAAAAAAATGCCTGCATAAGGACTCGAGAAATAACCAATAGCTGGTGACAGACAATGGAAGAAGCCCGTAGATGATTCTTCCCCTCATCACCAGAGTGACCACCACACCAAACAGAAAAGCACCCCCAAAAGGCCCTTCTCCTTAAAAGTGGGTTAAAAAAGAAAACCTGAAGACTCGTTTTCTGTCAGACTCAATCTTTGTAACTTTTCGGACCAGAACATAAGCCTTTCCGAGTGTAAGTCAGGTTGTGCGAGCGCTGGGCCCCAAACTTACATTGGGCTACAGGTCAGCAGATGTGAATGCGGCCGGAGTAAAAACAGCTTTGTGGGCAATGAAGCTGGGTGCATTTTTGAAATTTGTGCTTATAAATTCCTTTGTGTTGACGAAAAGGAAGTCATATGGGCCCATACTTCAGTCCCTTGGGGCCTCTGTCAGGAACAGCTTCTGAAGAGATTCTTTTGCTGAAATACATCCACAGAAGTGCAGAGCACCAAATGGTCTCTTTCTTTATAAAATAAAAAATGGCATTCCGGCATTTTCTTTAGTTCAGCAATCTCTTTCTGGCAATGGCTCAACTACCTCACTGAGATCTTTTCATGGAATATCCAGGAGGCAAAAAAAAAAAAAAAAAAAAAAAATGGCACTCTAGTTCTATTTTCAACTTTAGAGCAAATATAAGGTTCTTCTAGATGCTTAGAAAAACACACCGTGGCCCACTAGTAAGCAACAGAGTGTCTCCTCCTTTAAGATCTGTCCAAGAAGATGTGTTGGTGGGGATGGAACTTGGGACTCCTGTCTCTGAGCTCCCGGCTACCCAAGTGCTGTGGAACCTTCTGCCCCTGGGAGAGGTGTGGGAATGCCCTCAAATCTGCAGAGCAGGCTGGTCCCATTCTTTGTCATATAGAGGGATCGCTACAGTGCTTTTCACATTTGTGTGCACTTTAGAAGCACCTGGGTTATCTTTTTTTTTTTTTTTAAAGATTTTATTTATTTATTTGACAGAAAGATCACAAGTAGGCAGAGAGGCAGGTAGAGAGAGAGGGGGAAGCAGGCTCCCCACTGAGCAGAGAGCCTGATGCGGGGCTTGATCCCAGGACCCTGAGATCATGACCTGAGCTGAAGGCAGAGGCTTTAGCCCACTGAGCCACCCAGGTGCTCCCCTGGGTTATCTTTTTAAAACCCCAAGCTCAGGCCATACCCCAGCTAATAATCAATGATGGTGGGACAGAGACATTAGTATTTTGGGAAGCTTCTCAGATGATTTCCAATGTGCAGGTAAGTTTGGGAACCACCGGATTAGTAGTTACATGTTTTTATTTACGCACGCACGCAGGCATGCACACTGAAACAGATGGAAAAGCAGTTGTCCTCCCAGGGCGAGCACGATGGGGAAGATGTTCTTTGTCTCAGCACCAGGGAGCAGTCATGGCCGTCCTTCCGCCAGACCTGTTGGCGTAGCCCGCATCTGTCAGGGTGTGCTGAGCCGCAAGCCACCGCAAGGAAGAGCCCCTGTGCGACTGTTGAAACGGCAAGTGAACTGGCTGGTTATTCGGATGTGAGTGAGCCTGTCGCTTCCAGGAAAACAACTCACAGTTTTCACTGGCAATGATAAAACTTGAGTTTTCAAGTGCAAGAAAATTATTAGACTTTTGGAAAACTGTGCACTTGACAAGTTCCCAACATTCAAAAGGCTTTTTCTGATGAGATTAATGCTGATAGTTGCAAATGTATTCCTTTAATATTATATAATGAAATGTGTTAACGTTCAGAGGATGACTCTGGGAACCAACATTTTTGAGATGACCAATGCGTGATGTTGCAAAATCACATATGACGAGAAGATCCGGTCAAAGTGCGAGGTAGATGAAGGGATTTTATTATAACAGAACATGAAAAGCCTACATTATTAAAAAGAATGTTAAGAAACTACCACTTGTTGAAGTTATTTGCAAAGTTTTGATGAAGGATTAAATAATACCATAAATTTTCTGGAAAGGCTTTTGAAATACTTCTTCCTTTTCCAAATATATATTGGTGTGAGGTTGGACTTTCTTCATATACTTCAATCAAAACAACAGATTGTGGAAGCATACGTGAAATTCCAGGTATCTTTTATAAGCCAGGCATGAAGGGGATTTACAAAAATATTAAACAATATCACTTTAATGCAGTATTTTTTCCCACAAATAGAGTTATTTTTATAGAAGGTGTATTATTCCCTTTAACATGTAAGAGGCTTATTATTTTTAGATGCATTAATAAATCCTTTAAAATTGTTCAATTTTAATTTCAAATATAGTAAATACTGATAATTTACATAAAAAAGGTTCTTTGTGGTCGTCAATAGTTTTTAGAGGGTAAAGGACCCTAAAACCAAAAAGTCGGAGGACCGTCATTACAAGACAATTGAGAAAAACAGCCACGTCAGCAGGAATTCTTATCCTGTAGATTAATGGGAACTTGCTAGTTTCACTTCCTGTTCTCCCAGAAATCCCCCTCTTCTAAGTCTGGAATGCTTTACTTGGCCTGCCATCTTTACTTCCTTTTCAACATGCTTCTCCCTCTTTCACGGGAAGAGGCTGCCAGTTGTCCCCAAATATCCATTCTTCCTTTCTTCTACAGTAAAAGAACCCCAGATATTCGTTTGGCACATGACTTCCTGGGGGAAAAAAACTGAATTCCTGACCTTGTAGCTGAGTTGGGTAAAGACATGAAACGAAATTCTGACCAATGCTGTGTATGTAGAAATGGTATAGGCAACTTCTGGGCAGTGCCCTTAAGGCGGGGGAGCAGGGGCGCCTTCCTTCTCCTTTTCTTCCCTTCCGCGGACGGAACTGGGGAATGAATGGCTACCACCGTACTGGACCATGTGGAAAAGCATCACACCCTATGGCTGCGAGATGTGGAAAACTGGAAGAGACAACTTTGTGGAACTGCTGACCTTACTGGTACGATGCCCAACGTGCACATCAGTACTCCCACAAATGTCGAGATGACCTGTGTCCCTGGTAACTATCTCCAGGGGAAACAGAGCTGACACTGATCAACTAGTTCCTTCACTAGCAGAAAGTTCTACTAAGCCAGTAAATGGCAGAAAGATTGCCAGGATAAATGACCTCCGTCCGGAGAGTTGCCTAGAAGCCACTGATCTTGAACACTCCTAACAGAGCAAGAACCCTGACTGACATGTTCTTATTCACGTGTCCAGCCACGAATTCATGATTTAGCTCTATACTGATTCTTTCATACACAGTACTGGATTGGATCAGTGGCTATGGTCAACCTGACTGTAGTCCTGCCTTATACTCATCTAAGCAGCCTGCCCCTAACCACCTTTGTAGTAATTTGGTTCATCTGAGTAGAGGCATCTTTATCCCTGTAAAGGACAGAGGAGGGCTGGAAAGAAGGTACAAACAGATCGAACTAACACTCATCGACTGCTGCGTGACAGGAATCGTGCTGAATGTTTCCATATATCTTTTCTCACCAAATCTGTATAACTATCCTTCCACGAGGAGAGCATTTTATTGAATCTCAGATGATTCCATATGTTACATACAGATTGACTCACACTGGATTATTTCATTTTATATCACTTCATCCGTAAATACAGCAGAATGAACTTCCGAACGATAACAGCTTTAAAAAATGAAGTAACAGCAAAATCATTATCATGCCTAAAAATCCACATTAACTCCTTAATATCATCAAATACCCCAATTGTTTCATAAATGTCTTTTTATAGTTACTTTGGATAAAGATCCAAATAAAGTATACATTTTATTTGATGTGTCCCAAATGTGTTAATCCATAGGCTACCCCTCCTTCTTTTCTCTGCAATTTATTTGTTAAAGAAACCGGCTTGTTTATCCTGTAGAGTTCCCCGCATACTGGATATTTGTGATTTCATCCCCATGGTGTCAGTTACCGTGTTCCTCTGCCCTCGGTACTTTCTGCGAACTAGTAGTTCTAACTGGAGATCTGATCAGATTTGGGTTCAATCTTTTGACAAGGGTCTCTCATAAATGGTGACGTGCTCTTCCCCACTGCCTCTTTTCATGGCACGGAGATGAGTCCATGAGTTCAGGTGTGGTCAGCCTAACCTGTCCCAGAACTGTCCCCAGCAACTCCTCATCTGGTCGGGTTAGGGGCCAGTGACCTTTGCCTAGGCCCACTCTGTCCTTAGGGGTTGCAAATGAGGACATTCTTTTTATTTTAAAATCAGGTTTACGAGGGATAATTCATACACAATAAAACTTATCCTTTTTAAGTAACAGTGTGAAGAGTTTTGACAACTGTACAAAGTCATGTAATTACCCCATCAGTCAAGATGTGGACTGTCTCTGTCACCCACAGAGTTCGGCAATAAATCCCTTCCTTCTGTCCCCATTTCCTGGCAATCAAGGATCTGCTTTCTGTCTCTGCAGTTCTGGTTCATGGCAGAATGCCATGTAAGTGGAATCTCACACTGTGTATAAGGTTTTGTGCCTGGCTTCTTTCCCTCAGCAGGGTGTCCCTGAGCTTCATCGGCGCAGTGCGTCTGCTTCTCTTCCTCTTTGTTATGGAATAGCACTGAATGCACAGCTAGAACCTCAATTTGTTTATTCAGTCATCAGTTAGTGGACATTTGGGGTGTTCCAGTTTTTGAGCTGTCATGAATGAAAGCGCTATGCATGTTACTGTGCAGATTTTTGTGTGGGCTTAAGTTTTCAATTCTTTGGTAACTGGTTAGAGGAACTCTCTATGGTGAATGTATAAGAAACAGCTGGCTATTTTTCAAAATGGCTGTACAATTTTCATTCCTGCCAACACTATGTGAGGGTTCCAATTGTTTACATCCTCAGCCTTGTTTGGTACTGTCAGTCCTTTTAAATTTTAGGTATTTTAATGCACGTATAGTGGTAACTAACTGTGGTTTTAATTTGCATTTCCCTGGTAACTAATGTTTTGAGCATCTCTTCCTATGCCGGTTGGCCAACCTACATCATTTTCAGTGAAGTGTTTCTTCAAATCTTTTGTCTATTTTTAAATCAGATTGTTTGTTTTCTTATTGAGTGGCTAAGAATTCAAATGAGAATCTTATTCTGTAGTCCCTGTACATTTAATAGATGTGGTTCTACAAGGAAGTTTTTTTTTCAATAATTATTTGGTAACTCTGAGATATAATTTGTACAGGGAACAGGATAAATGTTTTATTCTTCTTCTCTATTTACCAGTTTTATGAATAATGATTGGTTCCATAGCATTCTCCAAAAGGGACCATTAAGCTTCTTGTTGTGATTATCATTATGACTTCATAGATTTTAATTTTTCATTATAACTTTATTCTTCTTGGTGATCAAATTATCCCACCTGGTGGGAGACCTTTCAGGTTGTTTCCCGAGTCTTTCTGACATCACTTTCTGGCTCCCCTTACACATTTCCTGCCTGTGTAGTAAGAGTTTGGCCTTACCCACAGAGAGGTCTGGCCTCTGGGAGGTAATCTCAATTCTCAGAGGTAATGTCACATCCAACACAAATGTCTTTGTTTAGGATAGATCTTAGGATGGGTCAGGCCCCACTTGATGGTCTTAGGGTAAGAGCTGACCATGCCTCCTCCCCACTCCCCCTCCCCCCCAAAAACTCCAACCATGTGACTTAGAGTGGAGCTTTGGGTCATGTGGTCTTGATCAAAGTGGAGATTGAGATCCACTATGTGAACAATTAATCAATCATGCCTAAGTAATGGAATCCCAATAAAAACTTCGAATACCAAGGCCTGGGTGAACTTCCCTGATAAGCTGGTGAGGGGATGTATCCTGACTCCACAGGGAGAGGACAACAGAAGTTTCAAGTTTGGAACCCTCTCAGACAATGCCCTTCATGCCTCTTACTGGGGCTGATTTTAATCTGTATCCTTTCCCATAATAAACTGACTGTCAGTATCATAGTTTTCTGTGAATCATATGAACTCGTCAGTGACTTAAGGAAACTGAGGGGACTTCGGGGAACTTCCTGAACTTGCAGCTGGTGTAAGAGGTGAGGGCAGTCCTGAGGACTGTGACCTCTAACTTGCTGTCTGGTGAACTCCAGGCACTGCCTCAGATCTGCAGTCAGTTATTTCTCTAAGGTTCTTGGTCTTCTTTCAGTGAGAAATGGTATTTATGTATCACAATCTGGATGCCAGGGGCACTCACTGCTACCGTGTGGGCGGTCATCATTTCTAGCACTTTTCCATGAACAGAGCTGGAAAAAGCTTTTCTCTTTCTTTCTTTCTTTTCTTTGTTTCTTTCTTTTTTTAAAAGAGAAAATCTAGCATGGCTGATTATTTCTAATTTAAATTTAGGATTATAGGTTTTTACTTTGCTTTTTTATCTGTGTCTCTTTGACACTGGAGATCAGGGTATTTATAGCAAATAAATATTTACTTTGCTTTATCCCGTTATATGATAGTTTCAGAAAAACATCAGTATTGTTGACAGTATGATGACAAAACAATTTAGGATTTTTTGGTAGTTCTTTTGGATACAGAGTCTGATTTCAGATCAAACGAAGGAGGGCCTTTACGTGTGACTAAGCCATCCACTCAATGGCTTTTTGGATCTATTTGTTTTATTTTGC
The DNA here is from genome assembly GCA_028533885.1 of Nasua narica. NCBI lineage: Eukaryota > Metazoa > Chordata > Mammalia > Carnivora > Procyonidae > Nasua > Nasua narica. Next base: position 65,724,623 of record CM052810.1, read on the forward strand.
TTGAATTTTAAGGTTTGCCTTTTCCCTCTATTTATTTAACTTTGGTTTATATTTTATGTAACCCATATGTATGGTTCTAAGAGTCAAATCTACAGAATGAGGTGTATTCTGAAGCCTAGTTTCTACTCCTATCTCATTTTTACATCTAACTCTTTCCAATCACCCACAATCCTCACTGTAGTGGGTTCTACATTCTAGAAAAAAAAGATCTACAATCAGCATATTTATTGAATGCATGTGTTAGGGCTAAAGTAAATCTTAAAAATGCTTAAGATTAAATTCTTAAGGTTAAATTCTTCCTTTGTGTCTAAGCTCGCAGTCTTAGAGCTCTGTTTTGTGTGTAGAAACTGCACAGGCAAACTTTAGTTCTACACAGCTGAACTGCCACATAATCAAAATACTTACCAGTCGAATTTTAAAAAGAAATTTCCATTGACTACGGACCATAATTAAAACAGAGATCCTTAAACAATGGACACTGATAAAATATCTCTCTCACAGGGTGCTTCCTGGGCGTGGTGTCTACATGTCTCCTGGGGTGCTGTGAACCAAAGCATGGCAGCGCCTTCAAGGCTGATCTGTCCACACTCCGGGCCCTCTCCTTCAGGGTCTCAGAGCCCCCCCATCGCTGGCCCTCAGCAGGGCTCCCACTCTCCTGCTCGCCTCTGGGTGATTTCCTCCACAGCCACAGTCCTACATTCCCTCCATCTGCTAAAGATTTACATATCCACATCTCCAGCCAAGACATTCTCTTTAATATTGTTTCAAGGAAGATTTCTCAAGAACTTACCAACCCATAGGTCCCATGGTTTCTGCTCTCGTTTTCCCACGTTTTGCCTCTTTAAGCAGTTCTTCAATTGCTTTCCTGATGGGGAAAAAAAGAGATTTGAGAGGTAGTCACTCCACTGACTGCTGAAAAATCAGTTCATTCCACATATATGACCTTGCAGAATGAATGGCTTTCGAAGCGTTAAAATTTCAAAACTGGGGAGAAATTTTTAAAATTTAAAAAATATGGTTGATAGTTTTGAACATATAAATAACATTAAAAATAAACTTTTTATATGAAGGGGAAAACACTGAAAATTAAAGACAAAATGACAAGCTACATCCATATTTAAAATATTCAAGGGCATTATTATTCTAAGAAATAATAATGAACCCAACCAGGAGAAGTACGTTTCTGCCCCTTAGTCAGTGAGAGAGAAATGAATACTATTTTCTCTATTGATGGGGACTGCAGCTGATATAACATTTCTGGAGGACAATTTGGCAACACGATAAAGAGCCTTCAGAAGACTATATACCTACTGAACTAAAAATTCTACTTTATCTTAAGAACATGAGTACAGTGTGTATTGGATAATTTTTTTTAAGGTTTTCTTTATTTATTTGACAGACAAGAGAGACAGCGAGAGAGGGAACACAAACGGGGAGTGGGAGAGGGAGAAGCAGGCTTCCCGCTGAGCCCCGATGCGGGGCTCGATCCCGGGACCCTGGGATCACGGCCTGAGCTGAAGGCGGACGCTTAATGACTGAGCCACCCAGAAGCCCTGGAAAATTTTTTTTTAAAGATTTTATTTATTTATTTGAGACAGAGGGAAAGGGAGAAGCTGAGTCCCTGCTCAGCAAGGAGCCTGATGCAGGGCTTCACCCCAGGACCCCAAGATCATGACCTGAGCCAAAGGCAGATGCCCAACCGCTCAATCAACTGACCCACCCAGGTGCCCCTGGATAACTTTTATTTCAAATTTATTTGCATGTCTATATTACACAGGCAAACATTTGGAGGGGTGTTATCAAGATGGTAAAATGAGTTTCTGGGTGGTTTAAAAGTTGTTATTTTGTTTTGTTTTAGTATGCTTTTCTGCATTTTCTATTTTTTCCAGAGTAAATCTGTGTTATTTGTGCAATTTTTAGAAAGATATTGAAAAACAACTCCAAAAAATGTACTTAACTCCAAAAAATATATTCTGAGATTTTACTATGTCCAAGGTACTGAGCAAGGTGCTATGGGTAGTAGAATAGGAAGACGACTTCCTATTCCTGACTTTACTATTACTTATGCTACGTAAGTACTAAAGTCAAGAAAAGAGAGGTAGGGGGGGTGCCTGGGTGGCTCAGTGGGTTAAAGCCTCTGCCTTTGGCTCAGGTCGTGGTCTCGGGGTTCTGGGATCAAGCCCCGCATCGGGCTCTCTGCTCAGCGGGGAGTCTGCTTCCCCCTCTCTTTCTGCCTGCCTCTCTGCCTACTTGTGATCTCTCTCTCTGTCAAATAAATAAATAAATCTTTAAAAAAAGAGAGAGAGAGGTATGAAGTTGGAAACAAATATAGTCCAAAGACAGAACTATATATCTAATCACAAAATTTTGAAACTGGTAATTATATATTGGTTCCATATAAAAACATTTAATTATGCTATTATAGCACTACTATAGATACAATTTACATGATCCTCAAATGATGTGAACATTCTATGAATATTTCATAATGATTCTTATGTTATCCAGGCACAGAGCTTAAAAAAGTGAATATTACTTAAAGACTTATAATAAAATACAGCAGTCCTCTGCATCACCCTTCTCTACTCTCCAAAAAAAATTCAATTTCAACCCTTAAGAAAATTGGCTTCTCCTGGTATTTACCTCCATGTTTCTATTAGTATGCTGTCAAACTTTTTCACCACCCTCTTGATCTTCAACAAATCTATTTTTGTATAATTTACACATTTTAAAATAAACTCCCATTAATAGTGAGATCTTTAAAAAATATATATCTTTTCAGCTGACTCAGCAGCCGGACACTTTGTGCTCCATCCTGGAGGGCCCACCTGACCGGGCCAACAAAGAACCAAACACTGACCCGCTTAGGCACCGTCTGACCTCCGGACTTGTTCAGACTGTGTTTCACAGCCCAGCCTCCTGACATCAGGAGTAGGTCCATGCATCTGTTTACCAAGGTCATCTGTCGGGGAGGAAAACCCCAACTGCCCTCTGGTCCCTCTGGTCGGACTCAGAACCAAACTGACATGAGACAGATTAACAGGAGAAAATCAAATTTAAGAGGGTACGTAAGGGGAATCCATAGAGACAAGAAATTTCAAAGACGGTGAGGCAACATGAATGAGCTAAGGAGCTGGGTAGGGCCTGAGGGATACAAAGGGGAGGGAGACCTTTAGCTAGAAGGTGAGAGGAGATGTTTGGAAAAACAAGGTTGCTCTATTATGCAGGTCAGTTTTGTAGGTAAAGGGGAGTCTCGGTTACTAGCTCTCTGCCTCCTACACGGTCCTCCTTTCCAAAGTAAATTTAGGCAGTTGAGGGGAAGGCAGAGAGCTTTGTTCCCTGCATCTGCGGGGTTTTGATGAACTCAAAATAATCTTTATGCCAAGTGGCCCATCTTGGGGCAGCCTGCCCTTAGCCTCTACACGTTCTTTCTCCCATCTCTTCATAATAGTAATAATAATAAAACATCCTCTTGATGGGATCTGAGGGCTTTGTCTCATCCAGTATTTCATGAAAAATGCATCCTATCTAGTTCCAAAGATCCTTTTTCACCCTCACAGATGTAAGTTAAAAAATCAAAGGGTAAAAATATTCCCCAAACACCTCCTCCCCCTTCCCATCAGTAAGTGTGGCAGTTTCTAAATAAAAACGGGAATCCATCATACTTAGATCCACCCATACTTAGATCTCTTCTCCTGACGACAGAAAGTTAAAAAATCTTAAGGGAGAAAGCTTTTTGGGCAGCTCCTCAATTATGAGCAAACTGTGTATCAGTCACAAATAAACTAGAATGCATTTTCCCATAAAATCCATGGTAAAATGTTTCCCTAGCTCTCTTGGACCAGCCCACAAAAGTGCATTCGTGTCATAATACAGCTGAAATGCTGTACATCTGCAGAAAACAATATTCAGTTCAGGACCTGGCAGAGATCCTGAGCCCATATTCTAGGCACCTTCAAGACTTTGACTTTTTTTTTTTTTTTTTAATTTGACAGAGAGAGAGAGAGAGAGCACAAGCAGGGAGAGTGGCAGAGGGAGAGGGAGAAGTAGGCTCCCAGGACCCTGGGACCATGACCCCAGCAGAAGGCAGACGCCCAACCGACCCAGGCACCCCAGAAGTCAATGTTTATTTAGTTTTGATTTCATGTAAAACCATCTCCAGCACTGTCATTAACTTTCTCTGCCATGATTTCGGAGATCTGAGTTAACAACCACAATCAAAGAGAAAAGAAGATATAGGTATGAGAAAGGCTGCCAAGGTAGAAGGAATTCGCTTGTGACAGAAGGGGAGGGAGCACGCTCGGTCCCCAGCAAGCATGGGAGGTGGGACCCCACTGCCCCGGCTGGGGTATAACTACATTTGGTATTTGTGATTGGTTTAACACCAACTAACGATGGCATGGAGCTTTACCGTTGGCAAAGTGCTGTCCTATCTGAACAGGACAAGGTAGTTATGGTGACTAGTTTAGAGCTGAGGAAAGTGGTATGCTGTCTAACTTGCCCAAGGTGGCAATGGAGGAGGAGTAGGGGAGAGGGGACCAGGGAGGGAGAGAGGGGACAGGGAGGGGGAGAGTGGATGAGGGGGTAGGGGCGGGAGGGAGGGTAGAGGAGGGAGAAGAATCTGACAAACAAAACGCCCCCTGTATATGTTTAAGGCTACACGTCCTCTGATCTTCTCCACAAACGTTCACACAGTAAGTCCTGAGGAATCATTTCCCCTTTATCATTAAAAGCAAAACATAAAATAAAGGGGAGAAGGGAGGCCTAACAGAGCTGCTGCTGCGTCCGCACTCACTCGGAGAACCGGAGAGGCGGAGGAAGGAAGGACTCTGCACTATTTTGTCCTAAGAATGTTGAGCATTTGCTACCGCCTCCCACCCCACATTCTCCTGCCCGAGCTCCGAGCTCCGTCTGCAGGGCTTTACTTCCAAATAGGAAAAGAAAGATTCCTAGCAATCATGCATTCTGCCTAGCAAAAACAACACCATCTTCAAAATTCCGGGGGGAAGAACCGAAAAGTCAGGTAGTTCTTCAGGATATTTACTGTGGCCTCTATTGTTTTTCCTGGAAGTCTTGCTAATGATTCTTGCTAATGAAGGAGCTAAGCCAGCTTCTACTGCACACTGTCGAAGAGGCTAAAATCATCAAAGATTATGAAACCTCAACCTCAGGAAACAAGGTAGTTATTTAACAAGAGGATGAAACGGAAGTGTCAGCTGCATTAAAATAGAGGAAAAGCAAACAGCAGGAGAATAGGGAAGCGCTAAGTATACAGAGAACTTGTGCAAGTGAACAATTATTGAGACGCAGATTTAGATCTGGGTAATTTTTATACTTAGATTCTTCAACATCCTACAGGTTTCTTTGTAAAGGAAATTCGTTATATTAGAATATACAGTTGGATGCAAATAAGAAGTCCAAGAAAGCCAGCTCATTAAGCAGACCGTTTTCTGGGCACAGTGATCAACTGCAGTAAGTTTTCCACGATCCACGTGTGTATCGTCTCCACCCAGTTTTCCATCCTCGCTGGGCTTCCTCAGGCCTGCCTGTTCATTCCATTAGCCAGCTGGTGGATGCTTAAGGAATGTGAACGGATGATAATAGCAGCTGAAATAGAAGCCAAGTGGGAAGGCAAATCTGGTGCAAAATCATCTTAAAATCCAAAGTCGAGCAAATTAGTTTTGAGTTATCTGGGTCTATGTTTCTTTTCACTCACATAAATCAACCGAGAGTTAACTAACACCGTCAGTCTACAGAAAGGGGAGCGAGAAAACCAAGGCAACTGAAATCAAACAACAGAGATTTGAGAGTTGGCAAATTAAATAACGGAGAACAGGAGGAAATGATATCTTTAAAGGAATAAAATCAGAAAAGCTAACCATCAAGTAGTTGTTCAAGAAAGACACGGGGGGAAGGGGGGGAGGGAAGGACAAAGAGAGTCCGAAGCGGCTTCTGTGGGGCTGCTAATGTGTTTCCTGATTGAGGAGCCGGTGACACGGGTGTGTTCGTTCACTTTGACGACTTGTCAGGCTGTCCACTTAGGATTTGTGCCCTTTTCTGTATGTATAATTACAGTTCAAAAAAATAAAAAAAAGAGTACTAAAAACAAGTTACCTTTGATCAACCAAGTGTACAGTATCTGTCACATGAGGGATGGGAAAAGCGTCTGAAATAAGTTGTGTAAGACGAGCTGAGGGTCTCGTGTTCAAACATGCGGAACCTGGTGACAAGCACGGAAAATGGGTGGAAAGACGCCCTCGGCTGCTGCTGAGCAGAGGGCCCCGCCCGGCCCGGCGCCCAGTCAGTGCGGAAGGCCAGTGGCTCATGCCCGAGCCGTCCACATACGGCAGGGCACTGGGCAAAATTTCAAAGCAATTTTACTAAAGCAATCCCAGTGTCTTCCCATGGAGTGATAAGTTTTTTGTTTTTTAAAAATTTATTTATTTATTTATTTATCTGACAGAGAGAGAGAGAGAGATCACAAGTAGGCAGAAAGGCAGGCAGAGAGAGAGGGGGAAGCAGGCTCCCTGCTGAGCAGAGAGCCCGATGCGGGGCTCGATCCCAGGACCCTGAGATCATGACCTGACCCGAGCTGAAGGTAGAGGCTTTAACCCACCCAGGTGCCCCCGGAGTGATAAGTTTTGAAGAGGAAAAAAAAAAAGGAACAATTTACTTGACTTTCAGTAAGGATTTGATGTCAGACCACAGAACACTGATAAAAAAAACAGGGCCAGATGACTCAGATCCCTACTGGACATTTGCCTATAGGCTCCCCATCAGTCAGCAGTAACTGGCCACCGAGTGACCACGTGGGCTGGCTGGAACCATAAGACAAAGTGTGGGTTCTGGACTGTTCAGTAATTTGACTATAGATATAGATGAAGAAATTCAGGCCATCCTTATTTAATTTCAGAAAACGTCAAATCGTCTGGGTTCACCTATCGGCTGTACAGAAAGGTGAGAAAATTCAAATTGTGGAAAAGGTTTTGGAAGGTAAAACTCAATAGGAACATTGAGATCATTTGGGAAGTGAAAAGAATTATCTATAGGTAAGAGAGGGAAGCCCAAGAAGTTAATTCTGGAGGTTATGTTAAGTTTGGCCAACCTCCATCAAGCACATGCTCTGTGAGGTGATGTATACAGTAGGCGAGGTCCTTCCCCGTAGACGCTTGTAGTAGGGACTGTATATCAAATAAAGACCTGTATGTGTACATTAGAAATAAATATTGGATTACTTAAGGGGATGTGGGGAGGGAGCCTCCATATTTATTTATAACATATTTAATATTGATTATAACACTAACAGGGAGAGTTATGAGAAAAGTTGCTTCATTTTTAAAAACAACTGGTGCTGATAAAACCCCACAGGTCAAAGGGGGAGCATGAATCTGAATGCAGGATTAATGAAACTGGATGGTTTCACGCCAAAATACACCAGAAAATAAGAAGTGGTGTTTTAAGCAATGTCGGAAAAATCAAACACGTGGATTGCTTTTTACTTTGATGATCATAACCCTTTGATGATCGTTATAAGGATAAAGTATTTCATTTGGATCAAAGTATTCTGATAAGTAGCACAAGACACAGGAGAGGTATTTTTTACTTGACCAGACTCCTGGAGGTCAGGAGACTGGTCTTTTTCACTCCAGTTTTCCCTATGTCCGGCCCATGGTTGGTCCTCAGTTAAGATTTGCAGAATGAATGAGTTCTGGGTGTAGATTTAAAGCAAAGATTTAAGAGGAAAGATGCTGTATGTGTTGCCAGAGGAGGAGATGCTGGGGGAGATGGAAGAGACGAGAGGATGAGGAAGGCACAACGGTGAGATCATGTGTCACAGGGCAAAGAAATGCAATGAAAGGAGCCCATGGCCACCCGCCACTTGAGCCATCCCCTGCGGCGGCGACACGCGAACAGGAGCGCACTGGAGCGCACTGGAGCGCACTGGAGCGGCAGCCCGGGAGGCCGGGGAGGCAGGGGAGCGCGGAGCATCAGGCCGAGGTGGGAAAGCCTAGGCGCGGACCCAAGATGCTGAATCTGCTCAGAATGAGGCACGGGTGGAATCCTTCCCGTCAGGATGGAGGTCTTTCATCCTCTAGGGCTGCTTGAAAATCTCAGCAAGGCTTCTATCCGGAAAACACTTTCCCCTTTGTGGGCTACCACAGATAAATGACCTTTGTCTGGCTTCTGATATCATTCTTTTGCGTCATTATGCGAGAACAGGCAAAGCCCACTTCATTCGTCTCTGTTCACATTCTATCAACTCCATCTCTTAGCGGAGATGCTAATTGCGCTCTGAAATAAAAGTACTCAGTGCTGGGAGTCTGAGCGAGCTAATGGAGACCGTGGTGGGGGCTTACTGGCCTGTCTCCCCAAGGCCCTGCCAGACGAGATGTGCCCGCTGGGATTACCACATTCTTGGGCCTTGGCTCTGTGAGTCCAGAGCCCGCTTTGGCTGGGACGCCCAGCCCAATGGCAGCACTGTAGCTGCCGCTGCACACACGGCGGAGCTTTGCTCGGGCCACATGCCCTGTCCCAGCCGCTCTGCGTGCCAGCCCCATCCTTGTCGCCAGCCGTCCAGATTACGCGTTACCTTCTCTGCAGGACCTTTTTTGCAGTAGAGGTCACTACCACTCCTTTCTCTTAGGCCCACCGAGGGACCGTATTTTGAAATATTTATAAGTTATTAAATAAGCTAAAAGCTATTAAATAAATATATTCATTCCTCCTACCATTTTAAATATACCTTCATTACAATAAAAACTAAAAACATTATAAATAAATAAAAATAAATTAATCAAATAAATAATAAATAAATTAAATAATAAATTTATTAAATAATTTACAAATAATTATATAAATAAATAATTGCTTATTATATATTATATATTATCATTAATATGTTATATATTATTATATAATAAATAATTATATATAATTTATATTTATTAATAATAAATATTAAATAAATTTATTAAATAATAAATAAAATAAATAAAAATTAAAAACAAAATAGGGGTGCCTGGGTGGCTTAGTTGTTAAGCATTTGCCTTCGGCTCAGGTCATGATCCCGAATTCCCAGGATCGAGCCCCGCATCATTGGGCTCCCTGCTCAGCGAGAAGCCTGCTTCTGCCTCTCCCACTCCCCCTGCTTGTGTTCCCTCTTTTGCCATCTCTGTCTCTTTCAAATAAATAAATAAAAGTCTTTTAAGAAAATGTGAAAAGCTATGTGTTTTTAAATGACTGAAAGTCAGCAAAATACCAGAGATGATAGTATTATTGCACACACAGATAATTCTGTTAATGAGTTGGTAATATTTGGACGAATACAGAAAGATATACATTTATATATTATGGATTTTTTCCATAAAATTTATTTTCTTGCCTTCATTTTGGCAAAATCACTATGCTGTTAAAAATCAAGATTTTTACATAAATTATTTTTTTAAAGATTTAATTTATTTGAGGGAGCGAGAAAGAGAGAGAGCGAGCATGAGCTGGGAGGGGAGGGGCAGAGGGCAAGGGAGAAGCAATTTTCCCCATGGGTGGGGATATGGGGCTTGATCTTAGGACCCTGAGATCATGACCTGAGCTGAAAGTAGCCATTCAAGCAACTGAGCACCCAGATGGCCCCATAAATTATGTTCTAGGAACATAAATTGTATCCTATTATGTTCTAATAATCTAAAGTATTAAAAAACAGTATGTAACTGCGTTTAGTGTGGATAACATTTTAATATATTCGCCAAAAGGTTAATTACCTTAAACATAAAACATTGAAAACCTAAGTTTTGAATGTTTTAAAAATCTCCCTGTAAAATAATAAAATGATTAATGAATCAGTATCGAACTTCTTGTTTGCTCTATATAAACCTACATATTTGCATATATACAAGTCATATAGTTTAACATTGCAAATGTCATCCAGCCTCCAGGAAGAACCCTTCCGAACACTGCACTAAATCACGGGAACCTGCAGAGCCATGAAGTGAAACCCTGAGACAAGCAGGGAAACGGAAGCACAGCACTGCTGGCAAACATCTTCCTATGGTAGAGTCCACCGCATCCACGCTGAGCCGGCTCAACAAGCTAATGTGCCTTTTCTCTCCTGACCCCTTCTGCGGCTCAGATCCTTCCCGTACGCTGAGGTGGCATCTGCCTCAGAGTCAACAATGGCGCAACCCACCCATCTCCATTCAAGGACGCGCCAAAACACCAGGGGGGTGTTTCCCGGGTGACGAACGGCACTGAGTGCCAGATATCTAGTGACAGAGGGACCTCTGTGTGTTTGTGATATATGGGGCTGCCTTCCAGGTTCAAGGAGAGTCTCCTTCGGATATCAATACCATAAGCATTTACTGTGCACCTCTGGGGTTAATGATGAAATGTAATAATGGCAGCAGTAACTATATACCATGTATCGCACATCTAATCCTCACAGCTCCTCTGTGTAACTGCCAGTTTACTGAGAAAGAGGCCAGGAGAAAGTAAGAAAAAGAGCCACAAGAGCCAGGAAGCGACGGGCCTGGGATGTGAACTCTGGGGCCCAGGATCTTAGTTAACTAGATAACTCTTATGCTACTCTATTAGAAAGCATGCTCCAACCCTCAAGAAGCTCAGTCTGGTGAGAGAGAGGCATTCAAAGGACTGTGGTAATATTTTACTGTTACTGATTTGTATTCAGTTGACAAGAACTGTTGTAGTGAAGGTAACACTCCAGATCCTCCACCTCGACTTTGACATTCTTCAATCTCCACAGCTTCCGTGATAGGTGACTTCTGACTATGGGTTGTTACTACAGAGAGATGACCGATTCGGTTAATGGTATGTGGGCTGACTCTTACTAGGTTAGCATTTACGGAAAGCCTTATTACTCAGGTCCTAAGATGCTCTGCCATAGGGATGGCCTCAAAATGAAATGACCTCATTTTCAAAGTAGTTAAGTATCTTTTACAGATATCTACTCTTAAATCCTGATTAAGGGGCCACCTGCAGAAAATACAGGGATTCATTTCCAGTTTATATCATAAGACCTACTTATATGTGCCATGGTAAATTTTATGTTATGGAGAAAAGCATCTCTTACTAAAAAAAACTTCATAGAAATGGAGTGGGGATAGTGGAGGATGAACTTAGAAAACAGTGAATTCTAACTAGAAAAGTCCATGAATTCTTCCATTGCAGGAACAGCAGCATATCTTTTTGGTAGGGCAAATGTTAAGTTAAAAACTCTATGCATGCTAAAATATTAGTAGGGAGAAAAAAATCCAAAGAATCTAAGGTCAAAATTATTACTGAACTCTCTCAACCAATGAGAGCATTTTGTTATCTCCTTAAGAGAACGGATGCTTTTGAGGAACAAAACTGATGAAAACCGCAAGAAAGAAAGTGTTTTAGAAAGATGGCCGTGGAAGGGAGCCAGTATGAGAGCAAAGAAAAACTTAACGTGGCCGCTGCCTGAATTTGGTAAAGGAGAGGAAAACCTGGCGGAAAGCTACAAAGGCCCAAACATAACGTAAAATTCATACTTTCACCAAATAGTCATTCAAAATGCAAAAAAGAAAGCAAGCCACAACAGTTGTGCCAAAGAGAAAATTACAGTATAAAGCCTCTGAAGTGCGCCTGCGCAGCTTTCTTCCGGGAGGGCTGAAGTTTGGCACGCCGTCGTTCGATAATACACTGCATACCAGAGAAGCCACCTCACCGCGAGCGTGGTCTGTAAATCACTGTCTTAATCCAAAGGAGCTCCATTTCATACAAGTGATCTGCAGTTCTCTGCACACTGTCCTAGTCAGTGCTTCGGCAGCAGAAAGTCCAGTTGGCCCGCTGAAGTTGTCCCCTGCGGTTACGCAGGGCCGCGGTGACCTGCTGGGAAATCAGCTTGTCTCAGGGTCTGGTTCAACACATGACCATGAATTATACTTCGAGCCGAGAGACAAGGGATGGAAAAAAATGAAGACAGAAAGTTCCAGAATGTGTAGGATTTCCTAATGGTTTCATGATCTTTAAAAAGTGTTTTCATTTTAAAACACACCTTAGAAGCTATTCTTTTGAAGTAGCATTGCAAGCTAAAAAATTAACCTGTCATCAGTTGAATTAAGCAATTTTTAGGAATTAAACAGAAAGAAAACCTATTGATGCCTCTAATTCTTAGAAAGGCAGCGACACACAATGAGTTGAGAGGAAGAGAAAGCCTGCACTTCATAGGCACCGAGTGTGTCTCTCGCCCGGTGTGCGTCGGTGCAGGGCAGAGTCCAGCCTCGAGAGGCGAGATATGATGCAGAGCCCGTGGAAGAGCGAGGGACCCATCCCGAGCAGTGTGCTACACTCACGCCGGCGGACTGCCTGGCCCTGGGCCTCCTCTTAACCACCCCTGTTCCCTTATCGGCCGCACGAGGTATCAAAGAGTACTTTGAGAGATATAGTAGTTTCCCCTACAAAACTGCCACAGAGAGTTTCCGGGAGGAAAAAAAAAAGTACATATACACACGGACGATATTTTCTACATCGGTAACTAAGTACACGAATCTACCAGACCAAAATAATTTCTTGAAACCAATCAGTTTGTTGTAGACTCTTTACTAACCCTCCAGTGTGTCAAGTTTCAAGTTGTCTTTCGGGCGCTAATTTATATAACAATGAGTTTAAGTAAAACAGGGCAATTTCCAATCCCATTTTCCAATTTAAAAAATTCTTGGCTATTGTACATACCAACGCACGGGGGGTGGGGAATTCCATTATTTCTACAACGTAGTGGGTATTAAGCAGGTAGGCACACAGATGAACCTAACTTTGGCAGTAGTGTCCCTCTGAGGAAAACCTTTTAAGCAGTTCGAAGTACTCAACTTAGGTGGCTCCCCAAACAAGTCAGCCGGAACCCCACAACTGTGCAGCTAAGGTTTTACACTTCCTCCTAAAGACCCCAGGGAGGCTTCCCGGTAGCCGGTACAAGGTGCTGAGCTCGGCTGCTTCCCTACAGACGCTGAAATGAACAGCCCGGGAGGGCCCCGCCCCCAAAGACTGCGGAGGTATCCGAAGGGGAGGAGCCAACCAGCACCGGAGGCCAAGCTGCAGAAGGGCCCCAAGCGGAGAAAATTCCATTGCTGGCTACCCCAAGCTTTAGGTTCGTTATCATATCGGACCAACAAGAGATCAAGAGCCACAAGAAAGGCTCCGTTCGGATACCAGCTAGCAACAAGACACTTAAGATCCAGCCAACCCTGGAGGAGTGCTTCATTACCCAGACCTACTAACTACTTGCATGCGATGATCTTAACCAAGAAGGGAACCGGGAAGGCATGCTCTGGAGTGAGTGTTTCACTACGCGTTTTACAAATCAATGGCAGAAACCTAGTCCTGTCCCTTTATTACTGCTATGCTTTTAAGCAGCTGCACCTACTAGAGTCACGTGTATTCCCGACATGTAACCCACCCTTGGATGGGGCAGCGGCTGCCGTCCCCTGGCTGGAGCCGAGCTAATGAGGTTTAGAACTGTGTTACGCGTGCGATAGGTACCCTATTGAGACTTTAGGGGAGAATTCTGAGAGACAGATCGTGCTGATTATCCAAACAGCATACTTTGGCGCGCTCCCGACCTCTTGATGTACTCTTATGCTTACAGGAAAGGGCACTGTGTTTTCAATACAAAGGCTCAGAACCTAATTCCACATCTCACTTGAAATATCAACCCCCCAAATTCACCATTCTCCCTTAGCATTTGCTTGAGAGAAGCTGGGCCATGTGCTAAATTTCCATATTAATTCCTAAACAGTGTTTCCATAAAGGCCTCAAATGTAGATATTTACAGGTCTTTTTTTTTTTTTTTTAACTGCAGTACGGAAGGAAAGAAACCAGAATGAAAAACTAAATAGTTATCTTTTTTTTTTTTTTTTTTGGAAAATTTAACTCAAAATTATCAGTATTTCTCTCCCCCCTCCCAACCCAAGATGGCACTTCCCCGTCATCCTGGCAGGAACTAGAAGGGGATTGACTATACTTAGGATGTTTTCGCCCAGGATCATTGCCTTTAGAGACCAACACTGCCAAGAGCAGCACTAACCCAGCACTAATCCCACTGCTACAGCATGTCCGCAGTCGTGTTCAGAAACACATGCAGGAAGCGAACCCCGCCCGGCAAAGGCTTCTGGGAAACTTGGTCCTGGCTGGATTCAGGAGTGGTACAACTGGAACTCCCTCGGCCTGGCAAATGTTTCTCAAAGTAATTTACTGTGATTGCTTAATCACAAATGAAAATGAAAACCTACGTAAAATTACCTAAATTATTAACTTCAAAGCATGAAAGATCAAAACCTTTTAATATGCAAACCCCTGTTTTGTGCTGGAAAATGCAGCGGTACAGAGGGAGCCGGCTGCACCAGCCGACTGGGTGTGCTAGGGCATGCTATGCACCTTCCGAGTGTGTCTCCCTGCGTCAAATGAGATCAAGGCCTAGCTCGCACATGCATCGTGAGGAATGAAAAAGATGAACGGTATAAAGGGCTTTCTTTGTATTGATGTTTCTTGGGAGGGACAATGTAGTTCCCTTCAGGATCTGAACTTGGCAAAACAAAGCATTTTTTTAATATCAGTATCTCCTTTCATTTTTATTTTGTAAAGAAAAGCTTCCAGAATGTTCACTTTTATCTCTTGTATTATTCTGTTTTGATGAAAAGTGGAAGGATTATATTGGTCCAGATAACATAAAGGAAATTCTATCTTCCTATATATAGCCAGAGGAAATTTCCTGTGTACCATGTACTTGATATCAAAATAATCAGCCTGTCTGACAGAGCTAACCAAGTCCTCTGGTGAAGCTGAGAGAGATTTTCAAGGGCTAACCGGGAGAGAGCAGAGAACCAGTTGGAAGAGAACTACCTCGAACAGCCAGGATCCGTGAAACCCGTGATCAGAAACAATTCACACAAAAGCCCCCTATCCCAAGCATAAAGAGGAAGCCAGTGGTCTGTTTCTTGAGCTTGTCAAACAGTTGATTGCTTTCTTTCTTGAACTAGCTCTGCTCCAGGCAGTGGGGGCAGGCGGGTAACTTCCCAGTGAGCGCCGACACCGCAAAAACACACATTCTGGATAGTTCAAGCGTCAGAGCAGGGTTTCTTACCCGAAGGACCCAGACTGAATGGAATTTCCAGGTAACTGTTCTATCTTTATACCTTTCCTACTCTGGCTCCTGGTGCTTTTCAGAGACGGATTATGCAGTTCTTACTTTCTAGAACCGAATCAAGGGCATGTTCAAGTCTCCTTAAGAAAATGACAAAGCGGGTGCCTGGGTGGCTCAGTTGGTTAAGCGACTGCCTTTGGCTCAGGTCATGATCCCGGAGTCCCGGGATCGAGTCCCATATAGGACTTCCGGCTCTGCGGGAAGTCTGCTTCTCCCCTCTCATTCTCAGTCTCTGTCTCTAATAAATAAATAAAAAAATCTTAAAAAAAAAAAAAGAAAGAAAATGACAAGTATGTGTCCCAGTCCTGCCACTAACTAGCCCAGTGAGCCTGTGATCTTGGTTACATATGTAAAGATAGGTCCACTGTGCTTTCAGAGTTCTTATGGGGATCAGATAAAATCACCCATGTCATGACTTTGTAACTCTAAAGCACTGAACAAATACAAGGTATTATTTTAAGAAATTAAAAAAAGTGGTTATATAGTATTGATAATTGTGTGTTAACTAAAACACACAAATGTCATCTATTAGTATTTATCATATGCATAACGATTAATAGCCTAAGACATTATCTCACTGACCCTCAGAAGAACCCTTGAAGCTATTGTTCCCTTTTTGTTAGGCAACTAGGGCTGACTGTCCAAGGTCAACTGGTAAGGGGTACACCTGATTCTCCCCCAGACCTTTCTGACTCCACATCCAGAGTCCTTTCAGTTAACACACACCCTTAATTCACTTGATCTGTGAAGAGGTTTTCTACATTTTCAGGATGGTGAAGTGCTGCTTTGGTACAACATGGCTTAAACACAGGTAAAATGAACGTGAAGATAATGCTGATCAAATTTAACAATATGGAAAATGATATTTTCCCGAACCAAGTATTAGTCAATCCGTATGTGGTTTCCTAACCAGATACTCTCTAACTCATTGCTTCTTTCCATGGTTAAGATATACGAAGAGCAGCCTCATTTCCATCAGGTTTCTGCCTGAACTTGGAAATAAACACGAATTATTGGTCCACAGTTTTCCTCTGAAACTGAACTCTTTGGAGCATATGCTCTGATGAAGCTTTGTTATCTTCATAAGTATCCGAGGGAGGTAACGTAGGCATCATCACCGACATGAGAAGCTGAGCCTAAGGAATCAGGCTGTCTTGGGTCGTACCCACATACTAGATGCATACCCTTAGTCTGGTTACTTCTCCGGGCCTCAGTTTCCTTTCCTGTAAATGGGAAAAACACTCTACCTTGAAGGAAGGGTAAACTGGTTTTCCCATGTGGCTAGGCAAATCAATCATCGTACTTTACAGTCATGGTTACGTGTCTGCGTAGCTGTCTGCTTTTGGCTAGGGATAAGCCCAGTTGGCTTCCTCCTGTCCTGGCTTGTTCTGAAGCACATTGCTCTAGATGGGGACCAATTTATTAGAACAAGAAAATAGAAGGGAACCCTTGGCATGCTTGCTGGCAAGTCTGGGCAGCAGGCGGTGACACACCTGTGCGCTGACACTTCAAAAGACAGACATCTTCAGAATCAGACACTCCAGTTTTCTCCATCCATTTAAGAGCAAAGTACTATCTTTGCCATGTACATAAAGAAACGAACGGGAATAAATTTGTAGAACCAAGTCCAGAAGGCTTAGATTATAAGACCTGATGCAGAACATAAATCCATCGCATTTACTCTGACACACAAGGAACGTGATGATTATACTCTTTATTCTTCATTTTTCAGGGACTGAAACGGTAATTGATGCTCACATTTTATATTTTATATTACACGGTTAGGACTAAAAATCCTGTTAAGTATTCCAAGTCTCCGGATTTATGCCTAAGTATGCAGAACAGAGTAAGCAAGCAAACCAGGATCTGAAATAATTTTAGTTACGGAATCTCAACTACGTGTGATCCTTAACTTGAAATCTGAATTCCAGTTAAAATTGATTCTGAGATCCCATATATAACTCAGCGAGTATGGTGGTGAGAAATTAAGAGCTGGTCATGAGGATCCAAGGGAAAACAGCAAGTCTGTTCCTCTTATGGCGAAGCTACTGTGATAAAAAAATGGCACACCAGACGTCAAATTATAGAACGGTCCATTTATTCTTTCTTTGGGCCTTGTGGTATTGTGATTTACAAGAAAGAAATATTTAGTCTTTATGTTCCTGGCTTGGCATGCCTAAAACCCTGGAAATTCCTAAATGAAGAGAGCAAGGGGTCTCTTGTTATGGAGGCGACTTTCAGAAAGCCCCTAGGTCACCTAAAGATGAAGGCTGGTTGTCCTACCCCTCCTTCCCCCTGCCCTCGACCTCTGGGGCAGAGAGAGGAGCTGGAAATTAAGTTCTCACCAAAGGCCAAAGATTTAATCAATTAAGCCTAAGGAAGTCTCCTCAAGTACCCAAAGGACGGGGTTCAGAGCGCTTCTGGATTGGTGGCACAGGTGGAGATCCGGGGAGAGAGAGGATAAGGAAACTCCACACCGGACCACATACCTTACACTATGTACCTCTTCATCTAGCTGTTCCTCCGTGTCCTTTATAATAAACCGATAAACCCAAGTACGTGATTCTCTGAGTTCTGTGAGCTGCTCTAGCAAATGGAGTAGGGAGTTGCAGGGGCCTCCAATGTATAGCCAGCAGGTCAGAGGCACAGGCGATAAATTTGGACTCAGGATTGGCATTTCAAGTGGGGTGAGGCAAGGGGAGCACAGTCTGTGGGACTAAGTCCCAAACCAGGGAACTCTGACACTGTGTTCAGGTAGACAGTGTCAAAACGGAATTGAGTTTGTTTGCTTGGCGGTACTGGGAAGCACATGCCGGAAGCTTTGGGCTCCCTTGTACAGAGACTTGAGATTTCTGACAATTTTCCATCCAAGTAAGGCAAAGTCCATTTTCAGTGGCAAAATAAAACCTAAGCAACCCTACAGAGTTCACCCCATTAGATTTTATTCTGGGAAACAGTATTGATCTGCGAACTCCCTAAATCTGAAACCATGTGGTATGTGCTCATAAAACCAACAGTGGCTGCCTTGGGGGTCGGTTCTCCCTGATGTAAGATACACTCACTTGCCAATTTGGCCTTCCTGATCCAAAGCCTTACCTTCTGAGATGTGTCTAAATAACATGACCAGCTCTTTTAGCTTAGGTCACCTTTAAGGACCCACCTACCGCCTGGTAGATTCATCCATAAGAGCCACTTGGTTTCCACTGTGCAGGCTACCCCTTTGGCACTCCATCTTTGCCTGCTCTGTTCATGAGCATCTTTTGCCCAAGTGAATTCCCAAAGCTTATAGGATAGTTATTTTAACCTTTCAAATTAATATTTTTTGAGCATCCACCATGGACCAGGGTCTCCAGATAAAGCAGTGAGCATTCAGACAAAACCTCTCCCCTCATGGAGCTTATGTGATGGTGGTGGTGACTGGGGAAGGGGGCGGGCGGAGGACTAGCCGATATAAAATAGATACAATGCATAGGTGAATTCTATGTATGTCATAAGGCATTAAGTGCTCTATAAAGAAAATGCTGAGGCTAAGAGTGTTGGAAGAGGGGCCACAATTTTAAAGAAGGTAGAAGAGTTAGAAGAAATGATACCTTTCCTTCGAGAGTTCAGTAATACATAGCTGAGGAACCAAATGAGACACATCTTTGCGTCCCGCGTACCTAGGACATAGCAGTACTTAAAATGGTTGCCAGAAAAAAATGCCCATATTCTGTATTTTGCCAAAGTAATGCCATTTATAATAAAAGCATAGGTTTATCAGGCAGACAATCAGGAAACAGATATAATACTTGGTACCAACACAGCAGCATACCTTAAGAGCAAACCCTTTGAATTCTATCTCACGGTACCCAAAACAATAATCCTACAACTTTGGCCCCACTAGAATTCTGTGGACACAAGCTCTCCAGGATAATCAGGACTATCCTTCCAATATCCTGTTGCTGCAACATAAAAATGTCCTTTGATCACCTTCAAGTGGTAGATATGCCACCTTTCCTTTTAGACCAATAGGAGAAAGAGAAATGTAGCATGGGAAAACGTGGTAAGGGCT
Organism: Nasua narica; assembly: GCA_028533885.1. Classification (NCBI taxonomy): domain Eukaryota; kingdom Metazoa; phylum Chordata; class Mammalia; order Carnivora; family Procyonidae; genus Nasua; species Nasua narica. Next base: position 65,743,846 of record CM052810.1, read on the forward strand.
GGCGATCTCAAAGGCTCTTAGGGATAGGGCGAAGGCCTAAATGAAATAGATTATAAAGTTCAACCACTCTTATTTAGGCTAAGGTGTTAATCACCGCAGCTCTTCCTCTCATCGAAGTCACGGGACAGCCGTGCTTCCTTGCCTCACTCAAGAATCAAACTTTGTTTTCCTTCTTTCTCTTTTTTCTTTCCTTTTCTTTCTTTCTTTCCTTTCCTTTTTTTTTTCTTTCCTTCCTTCCTTTTTTCCTTTCTTTCCTTCCTTTTTTCCTGTTTCTTTCTCTTTTCTTTCTTTTTCTTTCTTTTTTTCTCCCTTTCTTTTCCTTCCTTCCTTCCTCCCTCCCTTCCATCTGTCTGTCTTTCCTTTTCTTTCTCTCCTTCTTTCTCTTCTCTCTTTCTCTCCTTTCCTTTCTTCTTCTTTTTTTAAGTAATCTCTCCGCCTAATGTTGGGTTCAAACTCAAGACCCTGAAATCAAGAGTTGCATGCTCTGACTGAGCCAGCCAGGGAGACACCCTAAGAATTTTTTTTTTTCTTAAAAGCTTGTTACTGCAGTGGCTCTCTGAGTATGCAAATGTCAGCTGATGAGTGTACAATATAATGTCATTACAAATCCTCAGGCTTTCTCTGCAGTTTTTCCTCCCCGTTCTTGATGTTGACATTCAATCATACGCATTCATTTACTGAATAAATATTAACGGATGCCTATCTGTGCCTGAACATTTCAAGTGCTGGGAATACAAAGGCAAACAAGGACAAAGCCGTTGCCCTCAGGGAGCGTATATTCAAGTGGAGTTAGATGACAGACAGATAAACACAGAAGACAATGTCAGTTAGCGATGAGTATTCTGAAAAATGAAGCCAGTCCTGGATAGAAAATGATGGAGGTTTGTATGCAGGTGCCCAGGCTGTTTTAGAGAAGGCAGTTGTGATTGAGCCGCCTCTTGGATGGTGCTAAGGATCCCCACCTCCTGATAGTCACCCCCTTGGATCATCCCCCCTTCAGTGTGGGTTGGATTCATTAACTAACTTCTAACAAACAGAAGAGGGCAGAAAAAAAGGACAGATGTCACTTCTGAGATTAAGGTATAAAAAGATTATGGCCTCCATCTTGAGTTCTCTACTTCTGGGCTCACTTGCTCTGGGGGCAGCCAGACCCCATGGCAGGAGGCAGTCCCAGGTGAGCGGGCGTGGGAGCAATCATCCGCCCTTTCCAGCCTCGAGAGGACTGCAGTCCAGATGACACGCTGATTGCAGCCCGTGAGTCAGATTTTTCCAGCTAAGCTCCAACCAGATTCCTGACCCGCAGAAACTGTAAGAAATGTTTTTTTTGTTTTCAGCGCTAAGTTTTAGGACAATTTGTTATACAGCAATGGATAAGTAATACAGTGGTCAAGGATGTTTCCCTGAGTAAATGACCTTGAAAAGAGACAGGCCATGTGAAGACTTAGGGGAGGAGAGTCTAGGGAAGTAAAGGGCAAGTGCCAAGGCTCTGAAAGGGGAACCAGCTAGGCAGAGATCAAAGAACCGAGAAGGCCAGTGGGGCGGATGGTCCCAGGTGATGATGTGGAAAGACAGAGACCGGCTGGTACAAGTCAGCTTTGAGGTCTCCCACGGATAATGAGATAGAACCAGGACTAGGAAAGCCACTATTCTAATCACCACTAATTGGCTTAAACAATAATCAATGTAACAATAGTGATAGCTAATCTTTGAGTATTTACACTAGGAATTGTACTAAGTGCTTTATTTCACTCATTCTTCACAATAACCCTATAAAGTTGGTATTTTATAGATAAGGAAACTGAGGGTCAGAAATGTTAAGACACTGTCCTGTGTTTACAAGTTAGAAAGTGGTAGAGCCAAGATTTAAACCAGACCTCTGACTTTAGAGTCCTTATTCTTCACTTCTGTATAGTACTATCTTGAAAGAGAGGCCCCCAAAAGAGAGCCACTTTCAGCCTTGAAAAAGAAAAAAGAAAAAACTCCAAACCCCAAACTGTTGTTTAAGCCAATGGTGCCGTCTCCATCTGCTACATGCTCTAGGAGTTTCGATTTTTCTTCTGGAATTCTTTTAATAGAATTCGTTAAGGCATTATTTACAATTTTTTTGAGGTCTGACCCCAGTCAGCATGGGAAACTTAGAAAAACACAGAAGCAGCTCTTCTTTTTGATACATATTAAATGTCTTGCGTAACAAAGATGGAATTTACTATGAATTAATATTATTAGATACAATATCAATATAGTCTATTTCATGCAATTTTATGCTTAGGCTGGCTTTCTTCAGATACGAAACACCAAACAGGCGGCCATCTGCTACAGTACTTGCTTTCCTTCCTGCTTAACCTTTGTCTTTGAAGCTTGGGAAAGATTATGAATGTTCCATCTTAACTTCTTTGTGAAAAGAGGAGAAACACAATCAATTTCTCTTTGATTTTTACTTATATTCTCTAAGCAGGAATGCTATTTGAAAATATCGTTCTTGAAAGCAATGGCTGTAGCAGACTGATAACCTTTCATGTGGGGGTCCATAAATTTACATCACAGTGCTGTCCTGGGCTAGAGGAAACAAAGTAACAGAGGTGTTTTGCTTTCAAGTTTTCACTTGGAAAAATATGAATGAAACCAGCTTGTTCGACACAATTCATGATATTATAATAACATGAATAACTAACATTGATTAAGAACATACTCTATGGACCAGATGCTGTTCTATGAACTTTGAAAATATTATCCAAATTAATAGCTATAATATCTCTATCTTAACAGTATTGCTGTTATCTCAGTTTTACAGAGGAGGAAGCCCAGGCTTTGACAAAGAGGTCAAACAGCTTGTCCAAGGTCACATAGCTAAAAACTCTACAGCCAATCCCAAGACCCAGGCAGTGTGATTCCAACACTGCAACCTCTTAACTCCTACGCTAAGGTATTCAGCATCCAAGCACATCAATTTCTGCTCCCAAGATATACTTTTCTTAAAAAAAACAAAAAGAAAGGAAAAAGAAAAAAGGGCCCATAAAAATCAACTCCCCTATGTAAACTAGCCAATCTAAAACTCTTACAACATCCTACTGTCCCAGTAACTTGGTATTCTTTACTATGTATTATAAATGCATATACAGATTAAAGATGAATGCTGTAATTTTAGGCACAGATTAAGAACTACATACACATACAAACACATACACACAGTGCTGCAAGTTTATTCCTTTAAAAAGGTTCATAATTTTGCTTTTTCAATGTTGAATACTCTGTTTTTAGAAAATTCTGGGTATAGTCTCCCATGTCCTTGGCCTCTTTTATTTCTCTGCTCGAAGGTCACCTTCTCTGAAAGGCCTTCTCCAGCTACTCAATGTCTCACGCTTCCTATCCCCATCCTTCTTTTACTTCCCATTTATACCACCACCTTAAATCACATCATGTATTTATATATCTGCCGTTAGAAAATAAACTGCTTGTGGGGCACTTTGTTCTCTGCTATATTCCTACTACCTAAACTGTGCCTGCAATACTATTGATGGAATGAGTATGAATGAATGAAATGTTCCCTTTGAGGAAAGCAACTTGGTTGAGGGCAGACAGCAGCAAGATCAAGATCCAGCTCAGCGTCCTGACCCTCAACCTTCCCACTTGTGGCCTCGGATTCCCAGCCTTGTTGAGGATGTGAATTCTGACATGGGTGAGGGAAGGAGAGGAGGGCGGTTGTGTGCATGGACACCTAGAAGCAAGGACAGGTTGGGGAGGAGAGGACACGGTAAATCCTGCCATACTGGTTTTCGCTATGAGGGAGTGGTAGAAAAACAAAGGGGTAAAAGACAAGGATATGGGACCATTTTCAATGTTTCCTTTACCTTTGCTCCTACAGTGACTCTGTCTCTAAGGACTGTAATTCTTATTTAGCAGTTTCTGTGTGTCCATCCTCCTATCTTCATTCCTGCACTTGCACGACCCCCCCCCACCCCTTACATTGCACTTGGGACTGTTAGAAATGTCGCCTAATGCACCGCTGTCTTACAAGGTTTCCTTCCACTTATCCATTCTGCACCGGCAAGGAAGGAAGGAAGGAAGGAAGGAAGGAAGGAAGGAAGGAAGGAAGGAAAATTAAAAACCTTGGGGGCATTCCCTAGCTCAGGAATCTTTACTGGCTCCTTTACATTGGGAAAGAGAAAATGATTTATGCTGGAATACTCTATTTACAAGCCCATCTTATTTGCTCTCTACAGTGCCTGGGACAGTGGCTGGTCCCGTGGGTGCTCGTGGAGCAGTCCTTGTTTTACAAGCATCTCTCACCCATCCTGGCCTGTGCTTAGCACATGATACTCAACACTGTACATTAGGGCACTTTGTCATAAATATGATTTGTTTTCTTCGTCATGTGTATACCTGTTGCCTGCCCTCTAACACCGCATAAGGCTTTTTATGACAGTCTCATATTATGTTGTTCTCTCTTCCATTTCTTAGGGCTGTGCCCCTGCTAGGATCACATTTGCTGTACAGAGATCCAATGATCTAGGTATGGAAGGAGTCATTAAAAAAATTGCAGACCACACAGGAATTGTACTAAGACAGTTTATAAAGTTTCAAAAAGAGAAGGGAAAAAAACGAAAGGAAAGCCCCCAAGAATCTGAGGACAAAAGGGCTGGATTTGGGGTCTTTGGAAGTAATTGAAAGCAGACTGGTGGCTTTGGGCATACTTCCTAGGAGCCCAGTCTGAGGGATGTTACAGAGATGGTCTTTGACTCTAAGTTATGCTGACCCGAAAGATGACTCTTGTCTAGTGATCCGGGGACTCTCTACAATCTTAATGCTTCAAGGAGACAAAAAAAAAGGGTGGGGAATGGTGTGCCACAGAACTTGATATGCTTTATTGCTTGAAATGCAAGGCACTCTTTGATCAGAATGGTTCTAAATGGTCTACTTTTTGCGTAGACTTTTTTTTTTAATCACTACAGATATTTTGTGGGTACCTTGTTCTACCAACTAATTAGAGCACTTACATGTTACAGCTATATGCAATTTCTAAATAATTAGTTTGTAAAGTGCTCTGAAAATAGAAAGTGCTGTGCAAGTACTCAAATTAGTATATGTTAAAAGTCTTTGGTATGTAATGATTTTATTTAATGATTGGCTCTTTAAAAGGCATAGTGCTTTATAGCTGACCAAGATTCCTGATTTTAAATCATTAATATTAGTTTAGAGTGAAAAGCTATTAGAGAGCAAATTGGACATCCTGATCAAGCTATTTTTTTCAGTTTATATCAATACATTTGACTCCTATTTCTGTGCCTCACCCTTTTATAGACCAATTCAGTCTTCCCTCAGGTTCCAGAGACTTTATGCGGATTCCCCCCCACTCGTACCTGACTCTTAGTGATCTTGCCTGTTCTGCCTTCAGTTTTTTCTTTCTCTCCTCTGCCTTCTTTCGTTGTTTTGTATGAACCTGGGAGTTTATGGCCTCCCTGAACAGATTCAAGCCAGCAAGCCACATTATCAGTGATGAGAAATCCTCTTAAGAGCAATGAAGCCATGAGCTGTGGAGGCGGTCACCGATGGGCGCATTTCCCACACGTACTGCTAGTAATTACTTCCGTCTGTCATTATCCTATGCCTCTATGTCCACTAATTACGCTTCGCTCTCATCTCCTAAAGGTCTTGGTTCAGAGGTGTTAAACTTCATTTAAATAATCCTGCTTACCATCCCCACAGGAATACTCAAGAGGCAAAATTTTAGATGAGGCAAAGAAATTCTTGATCCTTCCCCCGCACCTATCCCTTTAGGTCTTCCTTACATCTTCAAGTGCTAACTTCCTTGCAATGACACCGGAATCTCTTTCAAATCACTCTAGAACACTCCCTTCCCTAGGACTGACTTTGACCTTCCCTCTTCCCTGCTCCCACTAACATTTAGCTCTCCAGTGTATTTTCTTGATTGGAAAACCCAAACTAAGCCCCTTTTCTGTACAATGAGTGCTAACGTTTAGCTTTCTCAGGCACTAAACTAATATGCCCAGTGCCCAACGACCTCCTTGTTAATGCCAATCAACACTTTTCTGTCCTCTTGTCCCATTCAGCGTCTTTTTTCCCTCCCTGAAAGCACTGGCTTTTCCACAACTCTACTTTCTACACCTCACTGGTTGCCACTTTTATACTCAACCTTTAATGCTGAGCTTGTCCAGGGTTTGGTCTTGGGCCTACTTCTTTTACCACACTCGTTTTTAGGTATTTATATCATCTCGATGGCAAGAACTCAAAAAAGCTTCCCTGTAGCGTAGATGTTTTTCATGGCCTCCAACTCACATATCCACTGTCTACAACATTCAAAATGGAACTTTTGATTCCAGTTACCTTTTCTACTTTCCAACCTATTTTTCCCCTTAAGCTTCCTATTTCAGTACATTGGCCCCAAACCTAAGTGGGAGTCATGTTTCCCCACCTTCCACATCCAATTCCTGAGGTCTACCAATTCTGTACCAATTCAGTTCTAAAATATATTTCAACTCAGCCCTCTTTTGCCCATCACTAGCTTGCTGCCCTTCCAGGCCAATGACACTCTGACAGTTCCTCTCAAATTCATCCATCCTTCCACTGTACTCCAAGTATTCAGACGTCATTCCCATTGTACTTAAAATCCAAACCCCTTGCCATCAACTCTTCTTCCCACCGAATCCAAAGCCTATGCCCTTCTCCAATACTGTTCCATCCCAGGGTCTGGTATATACCAGGCGCTCAATAAATACAGAAATATATTTATTCGAAGAAAGTTGAGTGTAGAAAATGTAGGTTCTAGGCCAGACTAGTAGAAAGAGGTCTGAATGGAGTGAATAAAAGGTTACATGCCGTAACTACCGACATGGATTTAGCTAGTATTTTCTAATTGTATACTACCTATCAGGCATTGTGCTGCAAGTCGGTATAGTGGGTAGACAATATGAGCGCTAACAATAGCATAGTAAATCCAAGTAAAATGAAAGTAAATGAAATGAGTAAAATGAAAGCACATTCAAGTGCCCAAACTAGGGTGGGAGTCTGACCTGTAAGTTCTAACCTACCCTAGGGCATAGCAGAATAAGGGTGTTCCAGGAATATGGAACAGCAAAAACAAAGGCCCCAAAGCACATAGTGCTGGGGGGTTGGATGCTCAGGTTCAAAGGCTGACAGGAGATTTAGGGTAAATTAAGAGTCAAGTTGGGGAAGAACAGATATGAGACAAGGCTGATGAGATTAACAAGGTAGCTCAGAAGCGGTTCACTAATTTTAAGTTTAAAAAAAAAAATCCTTTTCCCAACAGGGAAATTTCCCTCTCCCCATCCTTATTGTAACCCTGAGCTATACTTAGATACACACGTAAGGACTGAAGATATTACCTGGTCATGCCAGTTTTCTCTTTTATAATATAAACTCTCTTGACCTACTTAAAGTAGGTCCTTTCTGGCAAAATATTTTATTAGTGTCCTGAAATTAAAGCAGGAAACTGGCATCTATCCTATAATATGCTACTACAAAGATGGAGCTAGATCCTAACTCTTTTGTGAAATGAGAATTTTCACAATTCTTTCTAATTATTCCCCACCCTTGCCCAACCTACCAGTCATAGCAAAAGATGCAATTCTCTCATGATTTACCAAAAATTATCTAGCAAGAAGCTAAGTCCTCCTCCCACTTCCACCTTTCTTTCTTTTTTAAACCAACCACAGTCTATCTGGGGTCGTGCTCTATTGCATCGCTCCCTTTCCCCCAGTCACAGTCATGAATGCGTATTGTTTTGAATTCCCTTGATCAAAGCCCTTGTCTAGGCCTCTAATTTTTTTCTAGCTTTCTTACTTTCACTCTTGGCTCAATTAAAAGAAAAACAAAGAAACAAAAAAAAACCCTGACACAGTCAATCTTCCAGATGAAGCAACAGAAACCACTCCAATTAGTTTAAATAAAAGAGGGAATTTATTAGATGAGTACAAAGGTTCTTGCGGGGATTCCGACAGCTGTAATGGGTCATAGCTAGAAGCACGCTTTTCTGAAGGACAGATCCTGTTGTGATCACAAACTTCTACTTCTGGGTTTTGCAAGATCACGAAGAGAATATCCTAGAGGATAGTCCTCCCCGTATAGTGCATAAGGGACTAGAATGTGGATTCATTTCTGCTTGCTTTTTGATCCTTATATTCCTTTATGCTGGCCTCAAACTTGTCCAGCACATGTTGGCAGACATTCATGAGCTCATTCAAGCCTCTCTGAAATGGCTCAACAGCTGGAAGGGCACCTCGAGTCTGAATGCGCAAATTAATTTTGCTCTCTGAAGGATGGGTTGTAGTGTAACCACAAAATTCCACTTCCGGGTTCTTCATGATCATGTAACGAAGAGAATTTCCTAGGGTATGGTCCTCCTCGTGCAAAACAAATGTCACACAGTGTCTATCTGTTCCAGCTGCCTGGACCATTTCCAGGGCTGTCTTCCTCTCGCCTTCAGCCATTGAGGTCTTCAATCCAGATATTTTTCTACACACATATTTTTTATAAAAATGAGATCATACTGAATATGATATTGTTTTGTAACTAGGTTTTTTTTCACTTACTGTATCACAATTGCAACAAATTACTCTAATGCACTCCGATTACATAGAATTCTTTATTTGTATTAGCCCCTTATTTTCTTGCCTCCACATATTCTATCAACGAATATTTAATTATTGCCTCCAGTTTCTCCCTACTCCATCTGACCGTCCACATGGCCACAAGGGCACAAACTGAAATGTTTGCTAAAATATTCTTTTGGCAGAATCACAAGAAAGGGACAGAACTGGGATAGAGTGGGCTCTGCTAGAGAATGAAAGGGTATTTAAAGGCATACAAAAACACAGATCTTCTTCAAAATTGGGACTGCAGATCACCGTCGTGCAGACCCCACTACGGTTTCCATTTGCAGGAGATAAACTAGAATGAAAATTCCGGAAAGTGTCAATCAAGCAGGAGGGAGAAAGAGCTGAGCGCACAGAGTGGCTTTACCATCCGTCTACAGAGTAAGTTGGGCCACAGTTACACGGGCTTAGGCCCGACAGAACGCACCAATACCAGCACTCGGCGAACGGAGGCCTGGTGCGTGGTTTTACGTTAGTTTTATTTACTGCTACTGTTCTAACTCGGGTGGGCGGTTTAGGAACTTCACTCTGGCCTCGTAACTTGTGCTCCCTCCAGGACACCTACTTGTACGGAGGCGCCTCTACTCAAATACATCCATGTGTCCTCCCCTCCCTTCCCAGGCGGGGCCTCCTCTCCCCGGTCAGGCGCCCACTTCTCTCTCCTCCCCTGTCCTCCCCGCCAGGCCCTCGCTGCCCAGCCGCGCCGCGGGGACGGAGGCCCCGATCGGCCCCCAGCCCCGCTCCCGGCACAGGGCGCGGCCTGCTCCTCCCGCCCGCCCCCACCGCCCACCCGCCTCCGCGGCCGTTACCTCTCCAGCTCCTGGTCCTCTTCCATCGCGGGGACGGCTTCCGGGATCCTCAGGTGGTGCTGGCGGATCGGAGGCGCTAACCCATATCGCGAAACGTGCAGGCGAAGCAGGAAGGAAGGAACAACAGACAGAAGGAGCCGCGGACGGAAGGAGGGAGGAGGAGCCGCAGCGGCGCGGCGAGGCCCAGCCGCTGGGCGGGGCGTGTACGTTCTGCCCGGAGGCCCCGCCCACAGGCCAGGCTCCTGGCGCGAGGAGGGCGGTGGCCCGGCCGGACTTGCTCACCTGGAGCTCCCGCGGCCAGTCCGTCCGCTGAATTAGCGGGGACAGGTAGGGTCGGTCTCCCGTCCCACCTCAAGACCGAGACCCGCCTGTGGACGCTTGGGTTCAGCCCTTGGCACCTTCCGCCAGGTGATGGCGAAGGGGGCGGGGCCTTACCTGCAGCCCCCAAATCACCTTCCTTCTTAGGGCGGAATCAGGCACAGGCTGCTTGACCCTTGGGGTCAAGGGTGTTACTCCCTGGAGGGACCCCAAGATTGGCGGGGGTGGGCGATGGTGTTCAGGGGATGACAGGTTTAAACTATAGTTGATCGATACACCTTGATGAATTTCACGACAGAAAAGGCTGAATTTCAGATTGTGTTTGTCATCCGGGATCTTGCAGCTGCACACCTCAAATGGGTCAAAATAAGCCTTCGTTTTTATCTTTGTGGGAAGGAGGGAGAGTTTGGAAGGAAACTGCTCTTCTCCCTCCTGCCCCCACCCAACCCCCGTCCTTTCTCTCCTAGAATCTTTTTTTTTTTTCCTACACCTGTAATACGTACGTTCTCCCTTGCTCTGGACTTTCTTTTCCTTTTACCCTTTCGGCTTAAACCTCCTCACCTGCGGAACCTCCCTCTCACCTTCGTTCCCAGGTGCCCCTGTCCCCGCCTCGGCAACCTTTCACCAGCAGGACTCGCTCCCCGCCCTCCTCTTTCCTTCCTACATCTCCTCTCTCCGTCCCCCCAAGTGTTCTTCACTAAAACCCCCCTTCAATCTCCTCCTCCCCTCGCTCTTCTCAGCCCCATCAGTTCCCATCCCCTCGCACCTTACCCGAGTCCGCTCGCCCAACACATCTATATTTGTTTTCCTGCGCCACCTGTTCTCTTACCCCCAACCCGATTCCCCTAGATGTTCACTGCCTCCCCCAGCTGTTCCACTCTCCTCGCGGCGGTTCTCGGTGAGCGCAGATCTACTTCTTGAGCGTGTCTTCTGGTGGGGGAATCTGGCGGGCGGCAGGGGCAGCCGAGACTGGGTGGGGGAGGGCCCGCGGCGAGGGGCGGAGCGGGCTCACTCTAACCCGGGAGTGACGGCCGCGGCCTGGCCCTCCCCCTGAGCTCTCGGATAGGTGGAGCCGCTCTCTGGCCCGCCTCCTTCCCGCCCTATGCTGCAGCCGGTTGGCCCTGGAGCGTGTCGGGTTGGGCGGCTCGGCCCCGGCGCTCGCCCCCGGGAAGGCAGCAGGGGCGGTTGAGAAGTGAAGTCTTGGCCAGAGTTTGCTTCTTGCCAGGAAATCCGCGGTGGTGGCAGCGGCGGCGGCGGCTCCCGGCGGAGCGGAGGCCGGCCGGCTCCCCGCTCCCTCAGCGGGCCGCGGAGAGCGGACCTGGCGCTGGGCTGCGGCGCCGCGAGCCGGTGTGCGCCCCGGGCGGCCGCGCTTTCCCAGTGAGTAACTTTGTCCTGCCCGCCTGGCCCCGCGCCCTGTCGCGGGTCCCGGGCAGCCGCCTCAGGTGCGGGCGTCGGCGGGGTGTGGGGCAGCGCCGCGCCGGGGGGAGGCGGCCGACCTCCGAGGCTCTGCTCCTCGCTCTCCCGGGCCGTGGCGGACGTAGACCCGGACCTGCTGTGGGGCCGGCCGCGCTGGTGCGGGGAGGGAGGGACCCGCTGTCCTGAGCCGGGCGCCCGCCGCCGGCCAGGCGCCTGAGAGAGGCGGGAGGCCCCCGGCGGTTACCATTTGGTGGTTCTGGCCACAGCCTTGCTGCCCTTTGCGTCGTTCGCTTTTTCCAGGAGGGGAGAGGTGGGGATGAGTTTCTTATTTCCTGTGTGTGTGTTTTAAATGAGAGGGGCGCTAGCTGCCTTACACCGGATCTCGTTCTCCGGGAAGAGAGTAGGGCGATAACCCACCGTCCCAGCCTGTTGCCCATGAATTCTCACCTTTCCCTTGAGGCTGGAGAGGTGGGAGAGCTCACGACTTCAGGGGGGTGATTTCAAAATACGGATCTCGGTTTGGAAGCAGTTGCACACAAAGCACCATTCAGGAAAGACCTCATTCGTTTTCAAAGCTTTATACCATATGTTTCGGACAAGGACTTTTGACATAGGTAATGTTTCTTCTGATATTTCAGTTTGCAGTTCAGCTTAGGAATCAAGACCTTCTTCTCTACTAGGAGCTACAGTACACGGAGGCATGGGCTTCACTGTATAGATGTTTCTCTTTAAATCACAGAAACCAGAAACGAAGTTGAGTGGAAAGCAGTGACAGGAGGAAACAGTGGCGAGCTCAGGTTTATAGGAACTGCCTTTACTTTAAGAATTTCACGTTCTTGCAGCAGTACTTATTTGTCAATTGGCTTTCCTCCCAGGACAGATTTTTTTTATTTCTTTTTTTTTTTTTCCTTGCATGTAGTGTGACAGCGCTGATGAAGTTGAATCTCAGTAGATCAATTTTATTTTCTCTGACAGATTTGATTCCCATCTCCACAACCCTTTAGAAAATGGACTTTGTTTGATCTAGTATCCTTTTGGGCCAGTCAGAGCTTTTTGGGGCCATGAAAAACAAAGTTTTGCCTTTTTAGCTTGTCCAAGTTCCACATGTGAGTTTTCCCAGAGGGGTAAAATGTAGGCCAAATCAGAACCAAAGTACAGTAACACTACTTTTAATTTGGCCTGCTTGTGTATTAACATTAGTCATTTTGTAACTTGTTTCTCTTCTTCCCATCAAGTTAGAAAATTTTCATTATTTATTTATTCAGTATGTAATAGAGTGCCTACTGCCTGCTTCGTGTCAGGCAGGGATGGCAAGGATCAATTCTTTCCCCACAGGTGATCATAGTCTTATTTGGAAGCTGATCCATACCCTTTCCATTAGCTACCTGAAAGCAATTTGAATAAAGTTTTGTGGGACTTAGAAAAGGGAGCATTTCTGCCTGGAGTTTGCTAGGGAGGACCTCATCTAGGCACTTCAAACTGCTGTGGAATTTTTGCAGTGCATTCTAGGCAAAGGGACTAACATGTAGGCTGTTGTGTTATGAGATCCACACCTCCTTACTCTGGCTGAGGGCAGTATTATTTGGGGTTGGAATAGTACTCGGGGGTTTGTGTATTACTCATTTCAGAGCACTTAGCACTTTGCCTTGATTACAGTAGGCACTCAAATACTTGTTCAACTGACTTGAACAGGAACATGGAGGATTTTGCGTGCCAAATGAAGAAAATTGGACTTTATCTACTTAGTGATACAAGGCTGCTAATTTTATTTTAATTTTTTAAAAAAATTTTATTGATTTATTTTAGGGGGGCTGGGGGGGCAGGTAGGGGAGGGAGAGGGTGAGAGAGAGAGAATCCCAAGCTCACTTGAAGCAGAGCAGGGAGGCTTACGCTGGGCTAGATCTCATGACCCTGAGATCATGACCTGAGCCAAAACCAAGGGCCAGGTGCTCAACCGACTGTGCCACCCAGGCACCCCCAAAGCTGCTAACTTTAAACAGGATGTCATGGGGCACCTGGGTGGCTCAGTCGGTTAAGCATCAGACTCGATTTCTGCCCAGAGGCAGGCTCTGTGCTCAGTGGGAAGTCTGCTTGAGGATTCTCTCTCCCTTTGCAAACCCTCTCCCAGCTCGCTCATGTGGGCACTCTCTCTCTCTCTCTTCCTCAGATAAATAAATAAATAAATATTAAAAAAAAAAAAAGATTAGTGCTTGACATGTAGTGAGGACTTGCTAGATGCTTGTTATTCTGTGTGAAGGCAGCGGAGGTAGAGCGGATGTGGCACTGAGGAGGTCTATTTGGTTACACTAGGTAAGTGACTAGATATGATTAATAGAAGGATGATTTCTAGCTTTTTTGACTTGAGGCATTGCAGTGTACTTGTTAAACTGGCTGTGAAGTCAGTACAAAAGTTGGATTCCATTGCTTACCCGTAGAATTACCATCCTGAACTTTGGTTTCCTAATGCTTAGGAAATGATCATAGTACCCGTCTAGGGAGGGTTTGAGGATCAAATGAAATTACGCATAAAATGCCCTTGGCAAAGTACCTTGGATGTTACAAGTACTTGGTAAATATTAGTTGTTCCTTTAGTGATGATGACATTAATGAGCTAGTAGAATGTTGGAAGATAGGAAAAGGAGTGATTAAAAGCAACTGAAGGAAAAAAAAAAAAAGCAACTGAAGGTAGAAATGGGGAAGAGAAGATAATTAACTTTGGACCAATACAGTGAAGTGCTAATGAATGGTTGAGATTTCTGTGATGAAGATGTTGGATAGATGTGCTGGGCAGGAGCTGGGAAAGAACGGAAAAAAGAAAGAGTTCGCATAAAGCCTTTGTGGGTGTGGTTAGTTGGTTTTTTTTTTTTTTAAGATTTTATTTATTTGAGAGAGAGAAAGCGAAAGAGAGAGAGAGAAAGAGTGCGTGCACACAAGCAGGGGAAGGGGCAGGGGCAGAGGGAGAAGAGGGAGCCCGACACAGGGCTCCATCCCAGGTCCCTGGGATCATGATCCAAGCCAAAAGGCAGACAGTTAACCAACAAAGCCACCCACGTGCCCCTGTGATTAGCTTTTTGGAAGGTTTGAGGAAAGGGGAGGCAAAGGGAAGATTTGTAATGTAGCAGTGGCAGGAGTGTACATGCTGAGTATTAGGCATCTCTATCCTTAAAATGCATTTTGGCCACCATCCCAAGGGAGCTCCGGGCTCATAATTTGGTTGGCTCTGTGCCCATCGCCCCGTCCTCTTTTTTACCTTTCTGATTGCCCCCACAATTAAATTATTTTTTATTACGCAGTGTCATTTGACTTATCCGTGCTTATGGGGCTAAAATTCACTCCAGGCCCACCTTCATATATCAAAATTCAACAAGATTTCTAGGAGAATCAAAATCTTGTTTCAAAGGTTACACTCAGGAAGCAGTGTTGGTTGAAAAAAAGAGACATGTATGTATGTGTGTGTGTGTACTATGTATGATTTGATAAGCAAGATATGCGTACATATACATACATATGTGTGTATATATATATGCATGTATACGCATGTGTGTGTGTGTGTATACACACAAATGTTGCGTGTTGAATTATGGTTGTAGAAGACTTAGCCAGGCCTAAAATGACCCTGTTATGGGGCCTGAGAGATTTACAAAGAAAATCCCTTTTAATTTTCCTCTCCTATGTCTCTTCCTCAGAAAGTACAAAACAGTAGAAAAATCTGTGATTATGTAAGTTTGGTTGGTTGGAGTTATAAGAAATGGCTAGTTTGTATATTAGTCTAATGAAAATTTGGGGGAAATTTCTTAAAAAGCAAGTGCTTATGATATACACCATGATAATAAACTGACATCTGGTTAGTACACTTTTAAAGAGTCAGGTATTGTAGGATCTGTTCTTTAAAATGTATGCTTCAGGTGAGCAGGGATCATAGCAGTTTTGCTAACTGAACAATCCCCAAGTGCTTTGAATTAGAAATAGTAATGTATGCATCAATGAATGAAATGGATCTCTTGGCTTTGATCTGTCTTGGCTCACAGATTTCTCTGAATTTTTGAAACAATCATTGGTCAGAGGGAAAACCAAAGAGAATTGAGCCAGCAAGAAAGCCTAAAGCAGGGGCACCTGGGTGGCTCAGTGGGTTGAAGCCTCTGCCTTCGGCTCAGGTCGTGATCTCAGGGTCCTGGGATCCCCTGGGATCGGCCCGCATTGCCCGCATCGGGCTCTCTGCTCGGCGGGGAGCCTGCTTCCCCCTCTCTCTCTGCCTGCCTCTCTGCCTGCTTGTGATCTCTCTTTCTGTCAAATAAATAAATAAAATCTTTTAAAAAATTAAAAAAAAAAAAAAGAAAGCTTAAAGCACTTCATGTACCACAGGGAGATATAGCAACTGTAATAGAATTTATGGCTATTCCAGTTCAGTGACTGCAGTACCTACGGCTGTAATTATTTACATGACTCCCTCCTTTTTCACATTTTCCTTTGATAGTTGTGAGGGGCGTGGTAGGGAGGAACAGACTTACGTAGGGTTCAGAGTTGAGCAGACAATAGCTGTGTCATAACTTTGTCCTCTCTTGGTTATTAGCAAAACTCTGGAAGTCTTGCTCGATAGAAAAGCTGAAAAATTAGTAGAAGTCTTTTGGGCAGAGAGGGTTTAAGCTTAGCTTACACCTTTATCTTTCCAGCCTTGAGGTTTACTACTCTGACTTCTGACAATCAGAATCCTTCAGCAGAGAAATTATTTGGGGGAAAATTATTTTTTCTCATAATTGGACTGGGTATGAGAAATAGAAAAAAATGCAGGAAGTAGGCGATGAGCAGGTAAAACTATACACAATATACATACAAGTATATATGTGCATATATATATAAATATGTTGTAAACAGTCATGCGTCCATTTAAAAAGCATACTACTTCCATATGTAAAACAAATGAGGTTTTAATTTTTTCTCTTTATTGAAAGAGTAATCTTAGAGTTCTTTTAAATAACAAATTACCCTAAAGTGTATAATAGGAGCCATTGTAAAAAATGTTTATAACCAAGTTATGAGGACCTGTATCTCTAGCAAAAATAAGGTGTACCTGGCTATAATAAAGCTTCTAAAGGTACTGTTGGCTCTTACTTTGGTTTTTTTTTTTTTTTTTAAGATTTTATTTATTTATTTATTAGGAAAGAGAGAGAGTGAGAGAGAGAAGGTCAGAGGGAGAAGCAGACTCCCCATGGAGCTGGGAGCCCGATGTGGGACTCGATCCCGGGACTCCGGGATCATGACCTGAGCCGAAGGCATTCGCTCAACCAACTGCGCCACCCAGGGGCCCGGCTCTTACTTTGTTTTATAGATAAAAGTAAAATAAGTCTGGGAAATATTTATATCCTTTCCTCCACCTTCCCATTCCCTCCCCTGCAAACTAAGTTTGGCTACCAATCTGAAAAATTAATCCATCATTCAGAATTCTTAATACTGTTCAATCAAACTACATAAATATGGAACAAATAAATTGGAGTCCTTCACTTATATCTTCGTTATTGTGACCATTGCCACTTTTCTTCCCCATGATTTTAATGTTTGAACTTTGTATATGTGCTGCTGAAGCGAGCACTTAATGTTTGAACTTTGACTTTCAATTGTATTCATGTAAGCATACTTGATGTGATCAACATTGGGCTGTATGGCCCAGGAAGGATTGTCCCTGCCTTTGTAGAGCTTAAAATCTTAAAAGACATTCAGTCAAGGCGTTAGTCATTCCAAGCAGGGTGACTAATGCCTTTCCCTTCTAGTACCTTTGCTCACCTCCAGTGATCTTCACTCCAGTATATTTTAAGATTCCTCCAAATTTTTCACATCAGAAATCCTAAATTTGTGTATGCAGTTCTCTGAGCACAGCTTCCTATCCTGCCCTTCCCGTCTTCTCACACCCACTCTTTCTATTACAGTGCCCTTTTGACAGAGGCAACTTGCCGATCTTGTAATTCTGCCCCACCTCCCTTTCCCTGTTGTATTAACATCTGTTGGCCTAGAGGTCTTCTTCCCTCTCCAGTTTGGAAGCCGTTGTTAAGCACCTGGAATATGCCTTCACTGGCCCCTCTGCCTCTCTTGAACTTATTTTTGTGCTGTGTCTGCCAGATAACGTCCCTGTTCTGATTAACTCTGCCTTCTCTCCTCGACTTGCTTTGGTAATACCCACAAAAGGCCAGATCCTCAGGGCAGGTAATTGTCTCTCAAACAACCCCTCCTACCATTTCCCCCAGTCAGTTCTGTTTATTTTGCACCTACTGAGTGCTGACACTGCACTAGGAACACTGGGGTATCCTCATAGAGCTTTCTTTCGGGGGAAGATAGCCATTCATCAAGTAATAACCCACACTATAGTAACAAAGTGCTCTGGAAAAACAGTATAGCATTATGTGGTCCGATACTGTATGTCACACATGTGGCTATTGAAATGAGGCTAGTCTTTTTTTTCAGATCTTATTGATCTATTTATTTGAGAGAGAGAGTGCACACAGCGAGTAAAGGGAGGGGCAGAAGGAGGAGAGAGAAAGGAAAAGAATCTCGAGCAGCCATCATGTTGAACCTGGAGCCCAACTCAGGGCTGGATGGGGGCTCAACTTGGGGCTCGACTTGGGGCTCAATCCCATGACCCCGAGACCATGACTGGAGCTGAAACCAGGAGTCAGACACCTCATTGGCTGAGCCACCCAGATGCCCAGAAATGAGGCTAGTCTGAATTGAGATGTGCTCTAAGTGCGAAGTATACACCAGATTCTGAAGATTTAGGATCAGCGTAAGATAAAATATCTCAATAATTTTTATGTTTGTTTACATGTTGAAATAAGATGATAAATTCTGGGTATATTGGGTTAAATAAAATATTAAAAATAACTCATTCACTTTTTTTTTTTTTTTAAATGCGGCTACAAGAACATTTAAAATGACCTGTGTGGTGCATACCCTTTTTCTATTAGGTAGCACTGGTGAGGGGAGCTAGTCTCTGGGCAGCTCCGTGTCCCTGAAACCTTCCCTGAAGAAGTTGTCTTTGAACAGATACCTGGCTGAGTAGGTGTTAACACAGGTAAACTCTTCTCAGAAGAAGCAGTGAGGGGGGTTCCTGGGTGGCTCTGTCCATTAAGCATCTGCCTTAGGCTCCGGTCATGATCTCGGTCATGATCTCCAGGTCCTGGGATCGTGCCCGAATCAGGCTCCCTGCTCAGCCGGGGTCCTGTTTCTCTCTCTCCCTCTTCCTCTGCCAGCCACTCACTCCCCCTGCTTGTGTGCTGTCTCTCTGTCAAATAAATAAATAAACTCTTTTCTTTCTTTCTTTTTTTTTAAAGGAGTAGTCAGGTGGATGGCCCTTTGAAGGAGGGTGAGAACATGCTTGAGGGAGCTGGGCAAGAGAGGCCTGGGATGAGGCCAGGGAGGAAGGCAGAGCGAGATCATAAAGGCCTTATTGGCCCTAAATAAGGAACTTGGTCTTCATCACTCATGGGTTATTCCAGACCTTCATCACTGACAAACCCTTGTGTCCAAGCCCCACCTCTACAGTCCGTTAAGTAATCTGGCCATTTAGTGATGATCTGGTTTGATTTCTCAGATTTCTGTCCCTGCCCTTCCCAGCTTAGAAGTTTCAGATCTGTGAAAGGCTGGCTTTTCCACATAGTACTTTTGATCCCCATCTTTCAGAGTCTCTCTCAGGGGAGGCTTTTGTTAGTTACCTCCCATCTGTGTTTAATCTCGTTCCCCCTGCTGGCTTTTCTGTACCAGCCTAAATATGCTCCAGTCTTAAACCTTTAAAAACAAAGCTCCACTGACCCTACATTCCCCTCTAGTTATTCTTACAGAGTAACACAATAGTTTTTAGTTTAACATTATATTTAAAGTAATATATTAAAAATGTATTAACATGTAGTCAACATAAAAGTCAGGTATTTGACATTTTTTTCTTATTAAGTATTTGGAATCTGGTTATATTTTACACTTATAGCATATCCCAATGCAGACACTATTCAGTGGTTAAAGTAAAAAGAATCTTATCAAAATAATTTAACAAAAATATTTTACACTGCTTCGATTTTTATTGTGGTAAAAAATATATAACATAAAATTTATCATCTTAACCATTTTTAAGTATACAGTTGAGTAGTGTTAAGTATATTCATATTGTTGTACAACAGATGTCCAGAACTTTTTCATCTTGCAAAATGAAGACTATACCCACTAAATAAAGCACCCCGTTTTCCCCTTCCCTTAGGGCCTGGTTTCTATGGATCTGATTACTTCAGATACCTCATATAAGTAGAATCATCCAGCATTTGTCTTTTTGTAACTGGTTTATTTCACTACTATCATGACTTGAAGGTTCATCCATGTTATTGTATGTGACAGGATTTCTTCCTTTTTAAGGCTTAATAATATTCCATTGCATGTATATACCACATTTGCTTATTCTTTCATCTGTTAATGGGCATTTGAGTTGCCTCTACCTCTTGGCTATTATGAATGAACATGATGTGCAATTATCTTTTTGACACCCTGCTTTTAATTATTTTGGATTCTAGTTTTTTAAATACCGAAAGTGAGATTGCTGGAGCATATGACCATTCTGTTTTTAATTTCTTTAGAACCCTTATACTGTTTTCTGTAGAGGTTGCACCCTTTTACCATCTCACCAGTGGTATACAAGGGTTCCAGTTTCTCCACATCCTCACCAACACCTGTTATTCTGTTTTTTTTTTTTTTGGATTATAGCTTTTGATTGAAGCTATCCTAATGGATATGAAGTGATAATTCATGCTTCTGATTTGCATTTCTCTGATCCTTAGTGATGTTGAGCATCTTCTTATGTTTGTTGGCCATTTGTAGGTCATCTTTGGAGAAATGTCTATTCAAGTCCTGGTCCATTTTTTGGTTGGACTATTTGATTTTTGTTGTTTATTAGGAAATTCTTTATATATTCTAGTTATTAACCATTTATCAAGTATATTATTTGCAGATATTTTGCCTGTTCTTTAAGTTGCTTTTTCACTTCTTTGTGTCCTTTGATGTAATATATGTGATTGTGCATTCTGTTGTCTATTTATGTTGCTTATAATTTGGGTGTTGTATTCAAGAAATTCTTGCCAAAAAAAATCCTTGCCAAATCCAATGTCATGAAGCTTACCCCTTGTTTACTTCTATAAGTTTTATACTTTCAGTTCTTTAATCTACCTAAGTCAGTGTTTGAATATGGTATAAGATAAGGGTTCAAACAAAATATTTTGAACGTATTTCTGAGACTTTGCTTTTGGAAACAAGAGAAAAGGTATGAAGTATCTGGAATAGTTTTAATTTGGAGGAACTGATGACAGTAATTAGCTAGGACACAGTTCTCAAATGATATTTAGTAATATATTCTAGTGTGAGTTTCTGTGTTCTTGTTTCTTATACTTGTGAGATACCAATATGGAAACAATCAGTAGTCTAGGGCTAGCTGAAGCTAAAACATAAAATGGGAGGAAGCCAAGTATCACAGTGCAGGTGACTACGCTCTGTGCCTCTTTATTACAAATATGTAATGCATGTGGTCAGTTGCTGAGCATACCTTTTAAATCTATTCTGTCATGGCCATTTAATAAGAATTCAAAAGTATCTATAGCAATTAGACCTCATATGAAATACTTATTAACCTCATTAATTTCTCTAATTTTAGGCTTTGTGCATTCATTATAGATGACATACATTGAGACTTGAATAGACTAATTTCAGAGTTTGTTAAAAAATTAAAAATAATTTTTCTAGGTTTCTGACCTTTTCTTTTTCCTGGTATATTGAGTGCATTTGTCAACACATTTGAATGATTTTTCTACCTTTGAAAGGCATATGATAATATTAAGAAAGCCTTCAAGATTTATTCTGTGAATCTCGAGTTTTTTAAAATAGTATGGTAGCTATTTACAGAAAGGACTAAAGTTTCAGTAAATCCATTTTGTAGGATACAGAGGGATGATAAAATCTATTAAACATCAAAATTAACTTTCAACTAATGTATATTGTATTAATTTTTTTATTGTAAAGGGTCTATGTGTTATGAAGTTCGGTATGATTTTAGTCTTTCTAAATGTGACAGTGTGACTGTATTTTCGTTATGTGTAGTTTAGGTTCACTAGAGGCATAATAAATCAAATTTAATGCTGGAGAAAGCAAAGTGATTATTAAGTAGTTCTTAAAATATTTATTCATAGTATAGCATTCCTTATATCTCCATAAAAAAATTACTCTTTTGGTTACTTAAACCAAAAGAAAATAGTTCTGTTAATAAAAAAACAAAGAAATTATTCTTGAAGTATACTAGGGTTTATGAAAGGATATCTTTCTGGAAGATAAAGCTTAATGTTCTAATTCATTTTAAAATAGTAATATTTCTTAGAGAATATTTTTCTGATAACTCCTAGGAAGCAAACCGTACATCTGTTTGATTTGCCTTGTTGCATACATTATCAAGAACATTGGGGCATAAGGGTACAGTGGTTTTCCTTTTTTCTTCTAACACTATTTTTTTGATGATAAGAATGCTAGGTGTAGAAAATTTAGGAAATCCTAAATTATGCAAAGAAAATAGAAAATGGCTAAGAATGCCACCAGTTAAAATTCTTTTAAAATCATGTATTAAAATATTTGAATATCTGCTCTCTACTTGTGTACCACTCTAGATATTTGAGGTATGAAAGTGAATTGTAAAAGCTCTTGTTCTCAGAAACTGAGACTAATCAGGTAACATTTTTTGATATTACATATTTTGAGACAAATAGAATATTTTGATTTTGACTACTATACTTTGATACAAATTGCTATATTTTGATACAAATATGATATTTAAATAGGAAAACTTAGGCATGGAATCTTATGGCAGTAGCCAGTATT
Source organism: Nasua narica (assembly GCA_028533885.1). Lineage (NCBI taxonomy): Eukaryota > Metazoa > Chordata > Mammalia > Carnivora > Procyonidae > Nasua > Nasua narica. The sequence goes on from CM052810.1 coordinate 65,765,903, forward strand.
ATTATACATTATAGGTAAAGCGTAGTCTCCAGTGAAAAACAATTTCAGCGTATTTGTGATTGTGCAGCGCCTGAGATAGTTAAGTAAGAATCATGTATTCCGCCTGCCCCCAACACTGCTGGTTCTTGAATGCCTGTTATGTGCCAGGCGCTGTTCTAGATGGCAACAATACAGCAGTGAACAAGACACGGGGGAATCCCTGTTCTTAAGGAGTTTACATGCTGTGGGCCAGGAAAGAGAGAGAAACAATGAGCAGGTAAGCAGATTAATGTAAAGGATAATGACGTTTGAGGAAGAGAATAAGATGATACGGTCAGATCTTAATATTCTGTTACACTGGTGACTGAAATCTACAGCTGGTCCTCACATTTCCTTTCAGCCATTAGTTTGTTATCTTCACCAGGAAAACTTTTAATTAATACTGTCAAAGAGAAACAAATAGTGGCATCTCTGGTTCCTGCCCTTTGCCTTATCCTTTCCTGGAGGTTTCTTCCTCGGTGAAATTGCTCAACAGCAAAAGTAGGAAGGAATTTAGAGGAGAAGCAAAGCATCTGGCAAATCTTTTCTCAGATAATGTCTTTTCACGAAGCTGAGAGTTTGTTGAGTTTGTACCTGTCAGTATCTCAGCAGTACTTACTATTCGTATGTTCTGGGTCGACAAAAACAAACCCCACCAGTGATTAGGAGGAAACAAGGGCAAATGATTTTATAATCATTACAGAATTTGCAGCTTTATTGTCAGGTTTCTCATATCTCTTCCAAAAACTATCATCTTTATCACCTTCTAAAGACCTCTTGATTTGTAACTTAGCTGATTAAACATTTTTACAATTGATGTCTAAGACTTTTGTGCCCTGCTTTCTTTGGTGCATAAGAACTTGGAGTGTGACTCATGACTCATCAGTTGACGTTGTGGTGCATTTTTAGAAACAAAGAATGCAACAGCAGATTTCCCTTAAGCAGCAGGAGTGGAAGTGAATACAAGAAAACACAGATGCGCCTATCTTTGTGGGTGTTATTACAGTTGTATGTTAACTTGATTCTTGGAAGTGTGTTACAACACCGGACATTTCAATGAGTTTGACTAGAATAGGTATGAACTGTGTATGTGTCTTGCAACAAAATTCTTATATTTTTACTATGTGGTAACTGCATTTCTCCCATTTTTACGGTATGCTCTCACTTTGCAGATAAATACAATACTTAATATTTAGGCTTATGTTTTACTTCTTTTTAAAACACAGAGATGAGGGCGTCTGGGTGGCTCAGTTGGTTGGGCGACTGCCTTCGGCTCGGGTCATGATCCCGGAGTCCCGGGATCGAGTCCCATATCGGACTCCTGGCTCTGCGGGAGGTCTGCTTCTCCCTCTGACCTTCTCACCTCTCATTCTCAGTCTCACTCTCTAATAAATAAATAAATAAATAATCTTTAAAAAATAAAAAAAATAAAACACAGAGATGAGACAATGAGGAAAAAGCATTTTGGGCACAACACTTCTTTTTTAGTACTCCATAATATTGTTATTTTTGATGACAATGTCTTGTTGACTTACTTTTTAATTTTAGTCATGTATAATCAGAGCCAAGTTGGCTGTGTTCTACTTTATTTTCTTTAGTACATGCTCCTGCCGTTGTATACTTCGATACACATTAAAGTCAGTCTGCACAGGGGCACCTGGCTGGCTCAGCTGGAAGAGCATTCGACTCTTGATCTTGGGTCATGACTTTGAGTTCTACACTGGGTGCAAAGATCACTTAAAAATAAATAAACAGGAGCGCCTGGGTGGCTCAGTTGGTCAAGCAACTGTCTTCGGCTCAGGTCATGATCCCGGAGTCCCTGGATCGAGTCCTGAGTCCTGCATTCGGCTCCCAGCTCCACAGGGAGTCTGCTTCTCCCTCTGACTTTCTCCCCTCTCATGCTCTCTCTCCCTTTCTCTCTCTCTCAAATAAATAAATAAATAAATAAATAAATGTCTTTTGCTTATAAATAAATAAATAAATAGATAGATAGATAGATAGATAAATAAATAAATAAATAAACGAACTTTAAAAAAAAAAAAAAAGCCAGTCTGCACAAATAGATATTTTATGAGAAACAAGCCTCACTCCCACTCCTGTGTCCCAGGCACTCAGTTCCTTCGGAGTTGACTACTGTTAGCTTTTGGTATATCCCTCTAGACATATTTTGTGCTTATGAACTTGTGTGTATCTATATGGACAGATGTTTTAAGACACATACTGTTCTTGGGGTGCCTTGGTGACTTAGTCTGTTAAGTGTCTGGCTCTTGATTTCAGCTCAGGTCTCAATCTCAGGGTCCTGAATTCAAGCCCCTCGGATTAAAAATACTAATAAATAAATACATACATACTTTTTGGATGTATTTATAAATATGTACCTTGTTTTAAATTAGCTCAAAATTTGTTTTAATTTGGTGTTCTTTTTGAAATTCAGTTTCTAATTTGTTGGCTGATCTCACTAAGGTAATTGTATTACCTTAAAAAAGTGTTTATCTCTTGAGGAGCATGTATTACCAGGCAGGGGTTTTCTCAGCTGGTTACAATTATAGAAAAAAAAGATTATCTGATCTTTTTTTAAAACTGTAAATCATGACCCTGTTGTCTTTGCTTTTTTTTTTTTAAGATTTTATTTATTTATTTGATAGAGTGAGAGATCACAAGTAGGCAGAGAGGCAGGCGGAGGGAAGGGGCGAAGCAGGCTCCCCGCTGAGCAAAGAGCCAGATGCGGGACTTGATCCTGGGACCTTGAGATCATGACCTGAGCCGAAGGCAGAGGCTTTAACCCACTGAGCCAACCAGGCATCCCTGTTTTTGCTTTTTTAAAAGGATAGCTAAAAGTAATAACAATTTAGTCATCTCGACTGATAATTTTTTTACTAGGTTCCTGTGATCTGGCAAATACAGTACAACCATGGAAGAATATCTATTTAGTTCATTTTAAATTTTGCTAAATAGCTTGGTTATTAGGGAATATTGTAGTACAAATTACACTGAATTAATAATTGTTTAACAGATCTCATTGCTAATCAGAAGTGTCTTGGGGGACGCCTGGGTGGCTCAGTTGGTTGGGCGTCTGCCTTCAGCTCAGGTCATGATCCCAGGGTCCTGGGGTCAGGACCTGTGTCGGGCTCCCTACTTAGCGGGGAGCCTGACTCTGCCTGCCGCTCTGCCTACTTGTGCTATCTCTCTGTCAAATAAATAAATAAAATCTAAAAAAAAAAAAAAAAAAAAGGGAATGTCTTGGTGCATTTTACCGTGTTCCTCAATTCTGCAGGTTGTACCTTTACCGTTTTAATGTTTGTAGTGGGCACTCTTAGCATAGCTTTCATTTTGAGAAGTGTTGAGTGCATCCATTTTATTCCAAAAAGGGGAAGGGGAAAGGTGGTCTTTTCCTTGAGTTCATTTAGAACATAATATTGATCTAAAGAGGCAAAAAAGTAAATTGTTTTCAGTAATTTAAGTGTATCACCCTAGAGGCTTTAATTTTGTCACTGTTAAACTGCCTTCCCTTTGGCTGTGAAACATAATGGGCAGAATAGTAGAACTGCCAATATTAATCATTATAATAACTACCATTTGAGTGACTACTCTGGCTGTCAACTTTGCTAGGAGCTTTAAGCTTTCATTCAGCTGTTAATTGTGACAGTAATCCCATGAGGTCACCACTTTGCGTTTAAGGAACTGGAGTTCAGAAAGTTACAGAGATTATACATACAATTTGGAACAAGGGTAAGTGGTTACCTATGGTTGGAAATCATACTTATTTGATCTAAAAGCCATTAGTCTTAACTAAGTTGTTTCTCTGAAAAGTTAAAGTTCTGATAGAACCATAATTGTTTTTTCCTTCTTGGTGAAGAGCGTTTCATAGATCATTTTTGTTTAAACATATAGTTGACAAAAGAAGAGGTAGGTTTCACGTGTAAAAGGTCATACTCCTATTCTAGGACTCATAATAAGATGATTTTTCAAAAGAAACTCGTAGGATTGTTTTGTTATAATGCAGATGAATGATTTTACAGAAATCATGGTTTTAATTCTAAAACCTGAGAGAAGCTGATTGCTGACTTATAAGTGAGATCATACAGTATTTGTCTTTGTCTGACTTATTTCACTTAGCATAATACCCTCAGGGTCCATCCATGTTGTTGCAAATGGCAAGATTTCATACTTTTTTTTATGGCTGAATAGTATTCCTGTGTGTGTGTGTGTGTGTGTGTGTGTGTACACACACATTTTCTTTATCCATCCTTAAGTGAATACTTAGATTATTTCCATACCTTGGCTATCATAAACAATACACTTAACATGGGGTACATATATATTTTTGAGTTAGTATTTTTGTTTTCTTCAGATAAATACCCAGAGGTAGAATTACTGGATCATATGACATTTCTATGTTTAATTTTTGGAGAAATCTTTATATTGTTTTCCACCATGGCTGCACCAATTTACATTGCCACCAACACTGCACAGGGGTTCTCTTTTCTCCACATTCTTGCCAGTACTTGTTATTTCCTATCTTTTTGATACTAGCCATTCAGCAGGTGGAAAGTAATATCTCATTGTGGTTTTTATTTGCATTTCCCTGATGATTAGTGATGTTGAGCATCTTTTCATGTGTCTGTGACCATCTCTATGTCATCTTTGGAAAAATTTCTACTCAGATATTCTGCCTATTTTTAAATTGGATTGTTTGGGGTTTTTATTGCTATTGACTTGTTAGGAGTTCTTTATATACTTTTAGATTTTAACTGCTTATCAGATACATGATTTACAAATATTTTCGCCTATTCTGTCACTTTTTCATTCCGTTGGTGGTTTCCTTTGCTGTGCTGAAGCTTTTTAGTTTGATATAGTCCCGCTTGTTTATTTTTGCTTTTGTTGCCATTACTTTTGGTGTAAGATCCAAAAAAAGTTATTGCCAAGTCAAATGTCAGGGAGCTTATCACCTATATTTTCTTCTAAGAGTTGTAGAATTTCCGATCTTAGGTTCCAGTCTTTAATTTGTTTTGAGTAAATTTTTGTGTATACTGTAAGACAGAGGTTGATTTGCATTCCTTTGCATTTGGTTGTCTAGTTTTCCCAAGAGCATTTATTGAAGAAACTGTCCTTTCCCCATTGTATATACTTGGCTCCTTTGTCGTAAAGTAATTAACCATATATGTGCGGGTTTATTTCTGGGCCCTATATTTTGTTCCATTCATCTACCCATCTCTCTCTCTCTCTCTCTCTCTCTCTCTCTTTTTTTTTTAAGATTTTATTTATTTGACAGAGAGAGAGAGAGAGATCACAAGTAGGTAGAGAGGCAGGCGGGGGTTGGGGGGGAAGTAGGCTTCCTGCGGAGCAGAGAGCCTGAAGCGGGGCTCAGTCCCAGGACCCCTGTGATCATAACCTGAGCCGGGGCTCAGTCCCAGGACCCCTGTGATCATAACCTGAGCCGAAGGCAGAGGCTTTAACCCACTGAGCCACCCGGGCACCCCTACCCATCTCTTTTTTGTGCCAGTACTGTACTGTTTTGATTACTGTAGGCTTGTAATATACTTTAAAATCAGGACGTGGGATGCATCCAGCTTTTTCCTTCTTTCTCAAGATTGCTATAGCTATTCAGAATTTTTTGTGGTTGCAAATTTTAGGATAATTTGTTCTATTTCTGTGAAAAAATAGGCATTGGGATTTCAATGGGGATTACATTGAATCGTATGTTGGCTTGAGTGGTATGGTTATTTTAACAATATTCTAATCTACAAGCATTGAGTATTTTTCATTTTTTTGTATGTTTGTTTCATCTATTTCTTATAGTTTTAGTTGTATCTGGGCTTTCATCTTCTTGTTTCAATTTATTCCTCGGTATTTTATTTTTTTCTGATACAATTATAAATGGGATTGTTTTCTTAATGTCTCCTTGATAGTTTGTTATTGGTATATAGAAACAAAACAGAACTTTGTATATTGATTTTACATCCTGTCACTTTACTGATTTTGCTTATTCTAACAGTTTTCTGGTGGAGCCTTTAAGGCTTTATATATAAAATACCATGTTATCTACATTTAGTGACAGTTTTACTTCTTCACTTCCAATTTAGTTGCCTTTTTTTTTTTTTCTTCCTTAATTGTTCTCTCCAGGGCTTGAATACTATGTTGGATGAAAGTGTCAAGAATGGGTATCCTTAAAAAAAAAAAAAAAGAATGGGTATCCTTGTTTTGTTTCTGATTTTAGAGGGAAGAGCTTTCAGCTTTTCCCGGTTGAGTGTGGTGTTAGCTATGGACTTGTCATGTGTGGCCTTTATTATGTGGAGGTACAATTTCTCTGTATCCCCTTTGTTGAGAGTTTTTATCATAAATGGCCATGGAATTTTGTCACATGCGTTTTCTGTATCTGTTGAGATGATTAGGTGATTTTCACCCTTCATTTTGTTTATATGGTTCATTTGTGGAGTTGAACCATCCTAACGTACGTGGAATAAATCCCATTTGATCATGACCTATACTTTTTTCAACGTGTTGTTTAATTTGATTTGCAAATGTTTTGCTGAGGATTTTTGCATTTATGTTTACTGGGGATGTCGTCGTCTAATTTTCTTTTCTTGTGGTGTCCTTGTCTGGTTTTGGTATCGGTAATACTGGCCTCGTAAAATGAATTTGGAAGTGTTCCATCCTCTTCTGGTTTTTGGAAGAGTTGAGGAGATTGGTATTAATTTTTCTTCACATGTTTAGTAGAATTTACCAGTGATACCATCTGGTCCTGGACTTTTGTTTTTTTGGGAGATAGTAATTGCTTCTTCGCAGAGATTGGCACCTAAAAAGTATATTTACCTTGACTTTGGTAATGAGCTGTCAGTAAAAGGACTCTGATTTTATTTTTTTAAATCTTTTTCATGATGATGGTTACTTAGTGAGATGTTTACCTGCATGGTTTCTGTATTTATTTTGTATGGGGTTTTTGGACAAGAAATTGTTCCCCCCCCCTCGAGCCTCTGCATTAAAATTTGATTTAAAAAACGGCAGTTTAGGTGCAAGCATAAGAAAATGGGGTACTACAAAAAAGAGTAACATTTTCATAGCTTAAATGTTCTTCATAGTGACCCTTGGAGTGTTAGGTTTTCTTTTTCTTTTTTCTTTTTCTTTTTTAAAGTTTTATTTGTGATGTAATAAGAATTTTTTACTTTTATATTATTAAAGTACTTAAATGGTAGAACACTAGATAATAGATACTTAGAAAATCTGGAAAACAGACAAGCAAAAGTAAGAAAAATATGATTGTAATCCCTTCTACCAGGTATATATCTGTTTGTTCTTGTCCTCATTTATAATCGTTGGACAGTTTTCCTAATCTGCAGTGAAACTTACGGTGAGATTGATGATCATTTTCAATAGTCTCCAAGGATGTCCCTTAATTCCTCCTTACCCACTTGTTTCTTATTCTTTCTTTACCCACTGTTTCCGTTAAAGTGCTCAGCCTATATAGTAAAGATTTCATTTAAAGTTAGGGAGATGCTTATCTTTCATTTTCAGCGTATCACATGCATACCTTTTGTAGTCATACGGATGACAACTGTCGAAATGAAGAGCAGACAGAGAGACCGAAGTTGAGCAAACAACTGCTCCTACGGAACACGTTCAGTTTCGGGTGGCCCTAAAGAGTAGTCCTGGGCTGAATAGCATTGCGCTGTGTGCGCAGGTGACTTTGCGCGAGTACGGCTCCCGGGCCCTGCTTCTCTCCTTGCCTGTACCATAGCGCAGCATACCAAAAATAGGTAACTGTGTGCTGTGGGGTGGGGTTTTTTTTTTCTTTTTATATAAATATGTATTTTTTTTTTTTAGTAAGGAAAACATTTCAGAAAACATAAGAGAAACAAATCTGTGCTTTGCAGAGTGGTACTAATAAGGTATGTGTGTATTAAAATGACAGTTGGACATCTAGTTGCTGGTGGAAGGCTACTTGAGCGGTAGTCATTTTCTTTCACTGAACAAAAGCTTATGTATCACTGTGTGGTGTAGTGACATTGGGCGAGTCAGGAAGCATTTCTTAAAACTTTGTGCCCCGCTGCTGGCATTTGTGTAGAAGGAAAATAAAAAACAGCTGTGTAGGCCCCGACTGCGGCTTGGCATCTACGTGCAGGTACAAGGACATAAAAAGAGAGATCTGGCCATTTCTGAAGCTGGTTACCTGCACACGCACTGCTGGTGGATTCCACAAGCTGCTCTTGTTAGCGTTTGTTTGTCATCTGCAGGTGGATGGCAGTTTACTGACTGGGATAATCGCGTGCTGAGCTCTCTAATGGCATCACTTACGTGGGCATTCCTGATGGGAAGTGTTCCTAATATATCCAAGTAGTGATTTGCTCTTGCTTCTAGGATAGTCATGCTGCTTTTACAAGCTAATTCAGAACATGCGATTGTACCAAGGTGTGTTTTTGTTTTTATTTTAAAGGGTGGCATCCGATGCCTTTCTTGTCCCCCTAGAACTTAATTGAAAGACATTAACTACAATTCCAAAATGGAATTATGTTGGGAAAGGTGAAGACATTCTTTTAGTAATAGAAAATAGGAGTTATGTTTTAAAGGAAGACTTTGGCAATATTCTGTTTAACAAACGTGTTTCCGTTCATATTAATCCTGAATTATGGATTGATAGGTGAGCCGTGAGTTGTTGAAGTTATTAAGTAATAAGAGATGAACAGAAAGAAAAGTTAGTATTTTGACGCCAGTTTCTTGAGTAAAAGTGCTAATATATGATGGCATAATTGTTTCCTGAGACAACTAAATGGAAGTATATTTTCTAGTGAATTCAAAAGCACTAATTTGAAAAGATATGTAGACCCCTTTGTTGATTGCAGCATTATTTACAATGGCCAAATTATGGAAGCAGCCCAAATGTCCATTGATAGATGAATGGATAAAGAAGATGTGGTACACACACACACACACACACACACACACACTCTGAAATATTACTCAGCTAAGAAAAAAAACAAAATCTTGTAATTTGCAACAACATGGATGGATCTAGAGGTATAATGCTAAGTGAAATGTGTCTATCAGAGAAAGACAAATATATGATTTTGTTCATGTGGAATTTAAGAAACAAAACCAAAAAAAAAGACAAACTAAAAAACAAACTCTTAAATATAAAGAACAAACTTACAGTTACTAAAAGAGAGGTGGGCAGAGGAATGGGTGAAATAGGTGAAGGGAATTAAGAGTACCCTATCACAATGAGCACTGAGTAATGTATAGAATTGCTGAATCATTATATTGTACACTTAAAGCTAATTTAACACAGTATGTTAACTACTACAATTAAATAAAATAATTAAATTAATTTTAATTAAAATAAAAATACATTAAAATTAAAATTTATAAAAGAAAGTATACTTTCAATCATGTGACTTCTAGAAAGTGGGAAAAGGTTTATATAAAAGTTCTATATAAAATTTATAATATTGTAATTTTTCTTAATATTCTTTTTTTTCTTAATATTCTATTTGTTATGTAACTCTGTTATTCTTGTGCTATAATAATCTCATAAATCATTGCAACTAAGAAGTGTTAACTAATCACCTACAACACAATGGCTAACACTAAAAGGACTGACCAATATCAAATGTTGGCAAGGATATGGAGCAACCACCCATATATTCTTGGTGGGAGCCTAAAATGGTATGACCACTTTGGGAAAGATCTGGCAGTTCCCGTGTGTGTGTGTTTATTTTTTTGGTAATATTTTATTTATTTGTTTGTTTGTTTATTTATTTATTTATATGAGGCGGTGAGTGGGAGAAAGAGGGAGAGAGTCAGAAGCAGACTCCATGCTGAGGAGAGAGACTGACATTGGGGTCCACCCCATTACGGGGAGATCACGACCTGAACTAAAACCAAGAGTCGGATGCTTAACTAGCTGAGCCACCCAGGCGTCCCACCATGTGTTTAAATAAAACCAAGCACATAACCTATCTTGTTCCCAAGCCTTCCATTCTCAAGTATTTACCCAAACACATGCTCATAGAAAGATTTGTACAAGAATATTCATAGAAGCTTTTATTCATAATCACCAAATAGCCCAGTTGTCCACCAATAAGTAGCATGATAAAGTGGGATACTGCTGAGGGATGAAAAGAAACAGATGGCTAATATATACCACAACTTGGGTGCTAAGTAAAAGAAGCTTTACACAAGAGTACATACTCTATATTCCCATTTATATGATATTCTAGAATAAGCAAAACTAATCGATTATGGTAAAAAAAAGTAGAGTAGTGGTTGGGAAGGGACATGAGGGAACTTCCTAAGGTGATGATTAAGTCCCATATCTTTTTTTTTTTTTTTAATTTTATTTATTTATTTGACAGAGAGGGAGAGATCACAAGTAGGCAGAGAGAGAGGGGGAAGCAGGCCCCTCGGTGATCAGAGAGCCCAATGCAGGGCCCGATCCCAGGACCCTGAGATCATGACCTGAGCCGAAAGCAGAGGCCTTAACCCACTGAGCCACCCAGGCACCCTATGTCCCATATCTTAATAGAGGTTTGTGTTACATGAATGTATGCATTTGTCAGAAACTCAATGAATACACACTTTAAACAATGCACAGATATTAGTTTTACCTCAAAAGAAAAAAATATAAACAAATATCAAACTTCAGTTAATGATATGCATGCTGTAATATTTAGAGAGAAGTATACTGACTTCTGCATTTTACTCTGAAAGACCTAAAAAAGCTAAGATGGAGGGAAGGATGGGTAGATATGGGATAAAGCAAATTTATCAAATGTTCATGGTAGACTTGTAAGATATAGGTATTCACTGTAAAAAATATTAAACTTAGAAAATTTTCATAATAAATTGTGGGAAAAATATTAATTGATAAGGGAACTTTTTATGACCTGGCTTTTCATGCATGATTTGTTATATAAACCTTATTTTGGTTTTCCTTGCTTTGGTGATATTTATCTATATTTTTAATTATACTAAATCATAGCCTTATTTGAGGGGTCAGGGTACAGAGAAGTAATTCTAGTTCATTAATACAATTGTCTTTCTTTGGGATTACTGTCACAGTTTTCCTTTTTTTTTTTTTTTTTAACAAAAAGTGGAGGGCACTGAGTGGTTCAGTTGGTTCAGATTCCGACTCTTGGTTTCGGGCTGGTCATGATCTTGATGTTATGGCACTGAGACCCACTTCGGGTTCCACACTGGGCACAGAGCCTCCTCTGGATTCCCTTTCTTCCTCTGCCCCAGCCCCCTCCACACCACAAAGAAAAAAATGGGACTAAGTGGCAATGTCTTTAGATAGATTATTATAAAATGGGTAGTTTCTCTGGGAGTGTATTGCATGTTGCTTATATAATGCCTTTTTGTTTTTTCTTTAACTGGTGGGGAAGAGGGAAGGAGTGGTAAGAAGTTTCCCAAGTTCAGGTTCACACAGCCTGCGTGTCCAGAGGAAGCAGAGCGAGAGAGAGTACTAAGTCCAGTCACCTGACTTATTTTTTTTTTGTTTTTTTGTTTTTTTGTTTTCACTGATGCCAATTTCAGTCAGATTTTCTCTCAGTTGCAGCTGGAAGAATCTAGAGATGCTCATTCAGTTTGTATCTGTAAGCCGTGTTGCTTAGGGGCTTCTTTACAAAGTGAATGATCCTGCAGTTAGGCTTCTATGTCTCTATGTATGTATATTTTGCTTGAATAATGGTTGTCTGCTGGTTAGATTGCAAGTTCTTTGAGGGAAAAGACTTTCTTACTCCTGTTAAATACACTTTCCGTTCCCATATAGATACGTAAACCTAGCCTAAGTGCTTCCTCTCCTTTATATATCCTGGGTAATTTATCAGTAACTTTGATAATGATTGATTTAAAAAAATATTGATCTTCTCCTGTGTGCTAGGTGGTGTGTCTGGTGCCGAGGCTGTAATGCTGCACAGAACACCAGCCCAGCCCTCACAGAGCTTTCGTTCTGGCGGGGGAGACACGTAAAATAATCATACAGATAAATAGTTACTGTGATAAGTACTAAGAAGGAAACACAAGGGTGTTACAAGACCAGGTAGTAGGGGATCTGTCCCAGTCTTGGGTGCCATATGGAACATTTTTTTTTTTTTTTTTTTTGGCATCACACTTTAAAAAACAGAGTTATCTAGGAGAGGATAGTGGGAAAGAGTATTACATATTATAGGCAGATGGAACATTTGCAAGGGCCTTGAGTCAAAACAGGGCAGGACACTTTATTTATTTAAGGTTTTTTGGTTTTGGGGTTTTTTTTAAAGATTTTATTTATTTATTTGTTTGACCGAGAGAGACCGAACAAGAGACGGAACACAAGCAGAGGGGAGGATGAGAGGGAGAAGTAGGCCTCCTGTCCAGCAGGGAGTCTGAGGCGGGGCTCAATCCCAGGACCCTGGGATCAGAGCTGAAGGCAGATGCCCAATGCCTCAGCCACCCAGGCGCCCCAGGGCATGACACTTTAAAGGAACAAATAGAGAATCTGTGGAATAGAGAAGTGAAATCAATGAGGACTGTGGTAAGAAATAAAAGTCGGAGAGTGAAGTCCAGAGCAGAATTATGCAGAGTATAATTGGTAGGATTTTATACTGGGTTAGGTGTGGGAGGTAAGGGAAAGAGGGCAGTATCAAAGGTTCCTTCTGCGTTTCTGGCTTATGTGCCTATGTGGTGAGTGCTAGTGAGCCCATCCTCCAGTGGAGGACCGAATTTTGGTGGAAATGATCTTGGGTTTGATTTTGGGTCAGTTATGGTGTCTTTGAAACAACCGGGTATGTATTTTGTTATCATGCTATGAAGGACGCCACCTCCCCCCAGGTAGTTTTCCTTTTGTGGTTCCTTATCTTGTAGGTATAATATAATGTGGGAATCTCTTCAGTCCTTATCTGCATGATAATCATTCTCCCTTTATACTGCTATTATCTCAATTCAAGTTTTCTTTTTTTCTCTCAGACTACTCTCATGTTTTTTTAACTGGACTCGCTCCATTCTTTCAAACTTCCCCTTAATTCTTGTTTCACAATATGTCCAGAATAAGTTTTTGAAATTACAAATCTCATCTCATCGTTATCCTTCTTCGAACCCTTCAATATCTTTTTGTTTGTAAAACAAACATCCAAATCCTTAACATTGTCCCTAGCACCTTGTGAGTTACTCTCATCCCTACAGATTTCCCAGGTTTTTCCTCATGGTCTGTGACAACTTTTCAGTTGACCTTCCTCAAATATCAGCTAAAGCATCACATTCTCAGGGAAGCTTTACTTTGAACTTCCTTGTTAGGCTCCTCTAAAGATATATCATGTGTTTTTATTGTTTTATATATATTTGTGTCACTGGCTAATTACACCTTTGTACAGATTAAGATTACTGTGAGGGCAAGGACTGTCTGTTTAGCTCTCCCCAGGAACCCCCTCCCCTACCACAGTGCCTGCGCAGCATATGACTAGCAAATGTTTGTTGAATGAATCATGAACTTTCTTGTGCTTAATTCATGTACCTGTTATGTGCCATGTTAGTTAACTGATAGGGAAAAACAAAATCAAGGGTTCTGTTTTTTTAAAGACATTATGTTTTACTGTTAGGTTTTCTTAACTTGGACTGTTTCTATGGAAACAGCAACCAAGATTGTTGGGGTTACTCTAATATTCTGTAGGTGATATTTGCTGCTGCCATTGTTAACCAAGACACAGAAATTTAAATTTTTAGATAGAGGTTTCTTGAGTTTGAGAACTAAAGTATAAAAATTTAATTTGAGGGAGAGTTGTTAAATATTCACTTTTTTTCCAGTACTCTTTTGAAGGTCTTCCTTTCCATTGAAATAGTTTTGCTGCAGAGCTCTAGGAGTTGGGAAAGCATGAATGCTGTTGTTTCTGCTAGATACCTTTGTTGTTCGTTTTCATTCTGCTATCACTTACTGATTTTCTTTCCTAATGAATGCTTTGTTAATAAGTATTACTAATAAACCTTTAACTAGTTAGAACATAATTATATTGTCTGTAATGTAAGCGAACCTCTCTTACTCGGAATTATAAGTTAGGATTGTTGGGGTGCCTAGGTGGCTCAGTCAATTAAACGTCTGCCTTCGACTCAAGGCCTGATCCCAGGACCATGGGATCATGACCTGAGCTGGGCTCCCTGCTCAGCAGGGAATCTGCTTCTCCCTCTCCCTCCGCCCCTCCTCCCACTTGTGCGTGCGCGCTCTCTCTCTCTCTCTCAAATAAATAAAATCTTTGAAAAAAAAAAATAAGTTCAGGTTGCATTGAGGACGCTAGTAGAGATAGAGACATTTATATCCAGAATTACTTCTATACTTCAGAGCCACTGACAAGAAAAAACATGTGGGATTCCAGATCTTGAGACATTAATTTATGAAGTAGTAGTAGATGGTCTTGGGTGACAGCATTGCTGCAATGAAGAAACGTAAAGTTTCCTTTTATACCTTAAAGGCCCAGGAAGAAAGCTGTAAGCATGGTTAAAACATTTCTTTATACACCCTTTTATATATGAAGGTTGCAGTCGAACTTTGTAAAAACTTTATGCCCCATGGCAAATATAAGTGAATAGTTTTCCAAGAAACCTTTAGAGATTGATGAACAGCTCAGAAATTGAGATGCTGTACAGTATGTTCATTCAAATTGATTTTGATATTGAATGCAGAAGCAAAGAGTTATTTGGATTTTGTGAATTAAAAAGGAATGTCGATTTTGAAGGCCCCATTTTATCACCGTAAAAATAAAAATGAAAATGAAAAATTGTGGGAAATTCCGTTGAGATGAAAAATACGAGGTCTCCCTATATTTTGGCCCTTATATACAAATAGCAATATCTGTTTTCTTCTGGAAGTTAGCCTCTACAATGCTAACTAACAACAGAAAATAAATAATATCCCTGTGGGTCTATCACCCATTTATTTATATGAACATACATGAGTTCGTGC
>CM052810.1:65781343-65840898 GCA_028533885.1 Nasua narica
ATTTATCTGCACTGGTTTTGATATTATGCTGACCCCTTGCCCTCTTGTTTCTCTCTTATTATTTGAACATCGTACAGCGTTGCTGAAATCCACCCCTCGTTTGATTGTTCTACTCATTACATTAGTTCAGGTTCTCATTACCATTCGTCTTGACCATTGCGGGAACTTCCTGTTTTGCCTTCCTGCATTATTGCCGTACCTCCGAACCTGTACCAAACCTCCTTCCATAGTCCTCCCCCCAGCATGCAGACCTGATCACATCGTTTCCCTCTAGCAGTACTCTATCTAGTGATAGAGAGTTTTACTACTAATAATGGAAAAAAACAGGAAGGCTGACGGAAGCCTGATCATTTTTGAGGGGAGAAATGCATGTTTTGTTAGGGGAGGAAGATCTGAATCCCTCTGTTAGAGAGTCTCATCCCAGCAGGTTAAACTTCACAGAGAGGCATCTATCCATGCCTTAAAACACTGGGAGTATAGGAAAATCTCCTTGTTAAGTCAGCTCCACTCAGATACCTTTCTTTGGCAGTATCTTAAATTAATTAAAGGTTTGTTCCTTTAATATTTCATTTTGTCTTCTGTTATAAACAAATGTCCTTAGAACAAGGTAGTATATTAATTTTTATAAATCATATACAAACCAGTTTATTGAGATTTATTTCCTTAGATTTTGTTTAAAAAAGAAAAGGCAGGTAAGGGTAGAGAATGTAATATTGAAATAGACAGAGAAGGACATGGATGAGGAGAGAAAAGACTAATAAAAATTTATGACCTAGCATTGATCTAAGGGGTGGCCCCACCTCTCAATTTAACATCCCTCCCATGGGTCCTTTCCTTTTCACCATCTTTTCTATTAGAATTTGTTTTTAGAAATAAAGTTCATCTAGTTAAATAATTTATAAATTCTGTGAACTGGATACTTCAGTATTCATGTAGATTAAAAGTCATCCTCAAAATTTCTAAGTACAAATAATTATATGTCATATTTAATTGAAAATATTTATTTTTGTGTAATGAATTTCTGGCCTGCTATATGATTGTTCCCTAAGCCAAAGGATTTCCCTTTATGGGCATTTACCGTATATCTCTATCTGCTTTTCACATTCCAGTGAAATGAATTAAAATGAAGAGAATGTACATTGAAAACATTTTATCTGCCAAGAGCCACAAATTAAAATGAATTTTTCTTTTATTATTTCCAATTTTGATCAAATTGGTTCTCTTAAAAACTGTTGTGATTTATACAGGTTGAAAATAGTGACGTAAATGTGTTCAGTTAATAGAATTGTGGATAGGTACTCAATTTTATTTGCCTAGTTCCCAGCCTAGCACATACTGGGCACTCAGTGAATATTTATGGGGTATAATTGAATACATTAAAGATGCATGTAATTAATGTAATTAAAAATTACATTAAAGGCTACAGTATAATATCTGTGGCCATGAAATTCTAAATCCATTCAGAAGCAATATCCTGAGATAATATTTTGAAAAGATGAATACATTTCTCAAAAGCCATTAATTTCCTTGTTTTCTGTATGTTGGTAGAATTATTTAACTCAATAAAATAGGCAGCCACCATTTTAACACCTCTGCATTTGAAAAACTGGCTCTCTTGCTTAACTGAAGCTCTCGGTAGCTTTATATATATGTGTATTTTATTATTAAGAGTAGTTACATAGTCAAAATTACAGGTATCCCCGCTTTTCAAAAATTTGTGTTCTGCCCCTCTGCTTTTTCAAAGGACCTACCTGTTTTCACTAATTGAAAGAAATTCAAAGAGGATTTTTGCTTTTACCAAAAAACCCCCCAAAAAACCAAAAAGCAAAAATAGCAGCCAGCTTTGTTTTGCAGTGAACTGCGGCCGTGCACTTCCGGACGGGCCGGGGTGGACGGCCAGAGCGGCCCGAGCAGCCCCACAGCCCTTCCTGGGGAGCTGCACTCCGCATCTTGCCATCAAACCACCACAGCTTTTGAACTGTGTCTGCGAGCATCTGTGCTTTGTCTTCATTTATTTTGTGCATCTGTTGGCAAGATGTGTCCTAAGGTATCAGAAAAGCTTAAGAGAGGTTTATTTTTTGGGGTCTGGGAATGCTCAGGAATTTTTCCATATAAATTAATGGTAATTGCTTCTTTGCTTTATGCCCTTTCAGCTTACAAAAGATTTCATTGGAATGCTCAGCTCTCAGATAGTGGGGGAAACCTGTATTTGAAGAGGATTTGGGGGGAGGAAGCAAATTATGGGTCAATGGATCTCTGGTGGTAAGCAGATTGAGATGGGCACTAAATGAACTGGAATAGTCCAAGAATAGTAGTAGTAGGGGGTTGCAGTTATACCTGAGATGTAAAGAGGCTGAAACGTTGGGTAGAATATAGGATTATAATCCTATAGGATTATATGATTATAGGCAGAGAATAACTGGGCTTACTTATTTTGAGTTGATCAAAGACTGTTAGATTATTAAGCTCTTCATTGGGATGGAGAGGGTCAAAATATGACGCTTTGGTCCTTGGGACTTCTTCACAGATAGAATTCTACAGGCTAATAAGCCTTTTTTGTGCAAAAGATTAGATACAACTGAATGAACTCTTTTTTGTACTCTTACGCATATTAACCGTAAAAATAAAAGTTACTTCAATAGCAAAAATGAGTTTATTTGGGAATAGCAGAAAATTTTAATTTAGGACATGCAAGGTTTGGCACCCAATAGGCAAGCCCCACAAAGGAGAGGAATGTTATTTTATGGAGAAGGAGGAGGAAGTTGGGAGGAGTTGTTTTGAACAAAAGTCCCTTGAAGAAAAGCAGGAGTTCAGGATGATGATGATTTCTCATTGGTTGAGTTGCCAGGGGCAGCTGATTCCCGGTAGGAGATGCAATGTCCATCTTTTCCTGTTGGGGCCCGTAATTAATGAGTTTTTCCTGTTAAGGATTCTTCTGTTGTAGTCTGTAATTGCCGGTTCTTCCTGTAATTGACCCTTGAGTGGTATGGCTCCTACTTCTAGCCTCCCTACTCTATTTAGTGAACTTTCCCTTTATTAATTTCCCCAGGTGTTTGGCCGAATCCTGGGCCTCCACAGTTATTTATCCTGGGAGGCATGGAAGGATAGGTCCTGTTCAGATCTCACATGCCTTCATGGCTTCACTGCAGGGTGGGAGTCTCTGAGTGAGCGCATTTACGGAGCTAGGGAGCTTCCTATAACAGAAGTTGCTGTTTCTATTTGATCCCCTTCCTCTGGAATCCTCTTGGTCTAACGAGTCCCCTTTTAACACCGCCTTGAGATATGTTACTGAAATCCTCCACTTTTAAGAAAGCTTAATCTAGACATTTATATTTAGCATATGGAAAGAAATAATAATGCCAAAGAGATCCTGAAGATCTTTATACTCCATCCATGTCGTGCTCCCACCACTGAATGGTAGGAACTTGCTAAGAAGATAGGGACCTGTCCTCACATAACCCATCCCTATGGGGGTCCTCTTTTATTTTCTTTCTTTCCCTTCTTCATTTATCAATTTCACATGCTATTTTGTTAATTTGGAGAGTATGTATTACTTCTTAAATTAACAAATGAACTTGATTTTTATTATACAAGTTGCATATGGCCATTTTAGAAAACTTGGAAAATACAGGTAAGCATAAGAAGAAAGTAGTCACCTGTGATCCCCCTCCCAGTTAGTACTGCTTTTAATGTTCTGTATGTTATGTTTTAAGTTAAAGAACAAATATATTAAGTCTAATGTAGCTACTTTTTATTTGACCAGTTGGCCAATGATTTATAATTCACCGATATAAATTAGTATAATATATGGCTTTAAATTTTTAAGTGAATATTTTTAAATGATAAACATACTTAGTCTCCCCCTATCCCCAACCCCTGCCAAAAAAGAAAGACAATTGCCTGGGCAGATGGTAGTTAGAAGATGATAGTGTTTGAGGGAAAATATTTTTAAAATCAATAATTAACTTATATTAATGCCTTTTCTATCAGAAGTTAATATGCTCAGTAATATCTTTTTCATTTCTCCTTTAACTCTGAAATTTGGTATTACAAGTGTGGGGCATTTGTAAATTATATAGTGTAAAGACTGACTCATCTAACTGCCCTTTTCAATTATTAACCACACTACAGCTATTATTTGCTATTTACATTTGAGTAGTTAATAGCATTTCATCTACTTTAAAAATAGTATACATATCCTTAATGTAATTTTACTAAGCCTGACTATAAGTTGTTACATGATTAAATAATATTTTGCATATCATACCTTTCACTTCCCCACATACATAATACATACATCACAACACAGCGCTTTTTGTGTGTATTATTGTACTTCTCCAGCCACTGCAGAAATATAGTTAGAAGGACACATTCATCATTCAGAAGGTTAATAAGCATATGGTACTAAGCTGTTTATATCATAAACTTAATAACAAGAAATGTTGTAAATATAAGGTAACTACCTTATAATTGCTCAATTGTTTAAGTGAATTCATTTAAATTTAAAGGGAAGTATAATTTTCAAATTTCTGTTTTTAAGGAAAAAACGTAGGAATTAAGGGTATCTTTCATATTCCCTCAGCTGTGTTTCTTACTGGTCAAAACACTATAGGCATTCTTAAAAGTGAAGAAACATTTCTAAGGTGTTAGGATGAACTCAATATATTTAGTACCTCAAGAGAAAGGATATAAGGCTCCATAATTGTGGAAAAATTATTGTTCTGCTTTTTTATTTTGTATTAGCTTATTATACTGAACATCTATCCTAATTTATGGTTTTGTTTTCTGAAAGTGTTAAGATTTATGTATGTGTATGGAATAGTTCATAGAATATTTCAGATTCAATCAGATGGCTTCTAGAAACAGGGTAAGTTTTCATATTGGACTACTAAGCAACAAATATTTTAAAGTAAAAGATTCTAAATCCACTCTCTTAATAAATTTGAGGAAAGAAGCAACAATATAAAATGTTGGAGTAGAAAATGACTATGTCAAAAACAGTAGCATATTATGTGTATGTATATATATATATTTGAAATGAAATGAAAATATATTTCTTTTTTTTGAAAAAAACCTTAAAATTTAGGATTATATGTTATATGTAATATATATAATTTATATATTTTCCAACAAGACCTTTAGATTTTTGTGGAGGTGTTACTTAGGACTAGGATATAGAAACCAATAAGAATTGTGAAATTTCTTGTTTCTTAAATTATCTCTGTCTGAATGTCTCTTAATAATAAAATCATTGAAATATCTAATGGTAATTATTACCACTTTTCAAAAGCTTCTCATAATATTTATCTTAAGTTAGAGGCTCTAACAAGACAAAAAATTACAATATTTAGGAACATGTTCAAGAACTATCAGTCTTTGGGATATTGAACAAGAATCTATAACCCATATTTAAGAATAGATATTCTACACAAAATGTTCCAGAAGTAACCCTATTCTACAGTATGATTTTTTCATTTCCTCATAATCCCTCGCCCTAGATTGTATCTGAAAATGGTAACTCTCATAGCTAAATTTTTTTTAAAGATTTATTTGAGAAAGCGAGCGAGTGTGAGTGGGGGGAAGGGCAGGAGGGAGAGGGAGGGAGAGTCTCAAGTCTACCCCCTGCTGAGCACGGAGCCCCACTAGTGCTCCCCAGTGTCAGGACCCTGAGATCACAACCTGAGCCGAAACTAAGATTCTAACGCTGAACCAACTGTATGCCACACAGGCACCCTTCGTAGGTAAAATTTTTAAGTAAATCCTGTAAATTTGTAAAGTACAAAATGAAGGTAAGCTGAGGAGATGCATTGTGATGCCATCGGCGGTGAACACCATCAAAGGGATATACATATATATGTATTCCAGATAAGATATATGTGCATGTATATAAAGTGCAGAGTGAGAGGCTCACCAGACAAGGGAAAATCTGCTCCCTTACACCTGATCTGTTTGGCAGTTACATTTCACGTGATACCTTAAGATGACATTTTGGTTTATGAATGACCCACTTACACGTTTGGATAAAGTGATTTAGTTCACTGGAACCAACCATTCTTCTTCTTCTTCTTTTTTTCTTTACAGATTTTATTTCTTTATTAGAGCGAGTGAGCACGAGCGGGAGGGGCAGAGGGAGAGAGGGAATCAATCAGCCATTCTTGAGTTTTTACATTGGCAAAGCTGTAACGCGGCTCTGGTAACTGCACTGGGTCAGTCTTGAGATCAGCTGGAATCCCCAGCTGGTCTTACTACTTTTTATTCCATCGAGGACTCTCATTTAGAGTTCATTCATTAGGTAAAGAATGCTGAACGGTGAAATACCAGACATGAAAAAGACCGGCGCGCACCTTAACCATTTGTGTCCAGTTTGCTTCACGGAAGCCACACACCTTGTGATTTTTTTTCTAAGCCTCACCAAGCACGGCTCCTGGCTCTAAGTTACTAATACATTTGGGTATGCGAATGCCCACCCTAGAGCAGATCAGCAGCAATAAACTACAAGGGGTGTGTGTGTGTGTGTGTGTGTGTGTGTGTGTGTAACTGTGTGAGAGAAATGGGTGACAAACATTAAGGGAGATGGCAGAAAAACTAAGAAATTGACTCAATTGTAATGCTTTATGTGGAAGAATCATGGAAATATATAAGAATTCATCTTTAGATAAAAACTTTTAATATTTTCTATTTAGGAAGATAAGTATGTAACAGGGAGGAAGCCTAGGAAATTGGTGGGGAGAGTAATGGGAGTTTGATGCTGGGGGTGCAGAGGGAGAGCATAGGTGAGAAGAGGAGAAAGTAAGGGAGAAAAAGGAAGGAGAGACCCGGGAAGATATTATCAGAGAAGAGTGAAAACCAGCAGTGCCTGGAAACAGAGTGGTTCATGGGGTGATTTGAAGCAGTGTCTGGCTAGCACACAGGGTTTGGAGCCTTAGAGGTGGGAATAAGAGTCAGATATATCCTGTTAAGATACCTGCCTTTCTCCCATTAAGAGATCCCCCCCCGGGGGGGGGGGAATGATAGAATCATAGTTGTTTGTCATGAAATCACCTTTTGTGATGGGGAGGTGAAACGAGAAACAAGAGGTAATCAAGAAGTAACAGGAACTGGGATACCTGGGTGGCTCAGTTGGTTAAGCGACTGCCTTTGGCTCAGGTCATGATCCTGGAGTCCCTGGATCGAGTCCTGCATCGGGCTCCCTGCTCAGCAGGGAGTCTGCTTCTCCTTCTGACCCTCCCCTTCTCGTGCTCTCTCATTCTTTCTCTCTTTCAAATAAATACATAAATAAATCTTAAAAGAAAAAAAAGGTAACAGGAACCTGATTTAGAACAGAGGCAGTAGGAATACAAATTCTAGAGCTAGAATCCAGATTTGGCGAGGCAAGTGAAAGCAGAGGACTCATTTATTCATTTTCTCTTTCAGTCTTGAGATTGTTACTAACCACGTGCTGTGTCAGGCACGCTACAAGATGCTGGGCCTGTGAATAATGTAAGACATGCTACCTGGCTCTTAAGGATTGCCCTGTAGGGAAGATACATCTAAGCCAGTGAGAGCTCACTACAGCAGTGAAGGGCATAATGAAATAATAATAAAATAAAGTTGTAAGTAGTTTAGCATAGCCAAAGGGTAGAATGTGTAGAATTTTGTCAGGAAATGAAACTAGAGGAGCCAGATCTGGAAGGTTTAAGTGCCAGGTTGGAGAACTTGGCTTTTCTTTTGTAGAAGCAACTGGGGGCTGCAGAAGAATGTGAAGAAAATAATATCGCTGTTTTGGGGATGCTAGTGTTGTAAAGGGTAGCTAGGAGAGGAGGAGCATGCCTGGAGACCCCTTTGAGGAACGGCTGAAAGAACAGGTGCAACAAATAACTGCAGTCTAATTTGGGGGCAGCGGTGGGACGGATGGAGGGTAGAGGACACACAAGCTGCATGTTCTGGAGGGGGCGTCGGTGGGAACTTGGTGACTGGGTGTGGAAAATGAGGCAGAGAGCGAGAAACAGGCTTCTCTGGTTCTAGTTATAGGGTGCTGGGAGTCTAGAAGTGCCATTAGGAAGTGCTGTAATAGGATCATTTAGAAGGAAATAATGACATGGTTTTCGAACGTATGTGTGAGTCAGATATATGGGAACTGGGACAATTATCTAATAACTATTGGGAGAAAAATAAAGGTAGATCTGTTCTCATATTACATACTGACCAGAACAGTGTGGTAATCATTTTATTAAAAACTGTGCAAATAAGGAAGATACTGCACATCTGTATCATTTCGTTATGGAGGACTGGAATAGTGGAAGAATTTTTAAAGGGACAGATGAATGTATTTAATTACATGAAATCAGACAAGTTTTTTATGTCAGTGGGCACACAGGCACACAAGATGCCTGGGGGGAAATTATAATCTGAGAAAGAGCTTTTATACTTACTATATTAAGCTCATGTCAAGAAAAATACTATAATTCAATAGAAAAAAAAATGGTCCAGGGAATGTAGAGGTGCTCAGAAGAGAAATAAGTATAATAATTATATAAAGTTAGAGTCAAAGAGATGCACACTAAAGGAAAAATAAGATATTACACCTGTATTTTCAATGGTCAGATTTATAAATATTAAAAAGAATAAAATTAACCAGGACTAGAACAGCTTGGGAGAAGTTAGCATGCTTACACATTGCTGGTAGGGGAGTCAGAATTTTCTTCACCATTTTGGAGGGCAGTTAGTGAATGGCAGGCAAGTAAAGCAGAAGCTGGAACTGAGAAGTGACCATGAGACTTGGCAGTTAGACCCTTCTGGCCGTGACAGACCCGGTCTCTGGCTGATGGAGATAGAAGCCCTTTGGGTAAAGAAGTGAAGACTGCACCGATGGTCTTACGTTTCAGAAATACTGGGGGTGAAACGAAGGTGGGGGAAGGGGTAATAATTGTAGACCAATCTTTTGTTTTCGTTTTTAAAGCTGTCAAGGCATGAACTTTATGTGGAGGGAAAAGAAAGGTTGAAGAAAGATAAGAAACATGACAGAGGCTGCTGAAAGACAGGGGTCGGGGGAGGTGGGGAATTCGCCTTCCGACGGGGAACAGAGCGATCTGTTGCAAGAGGAAAGGAATTAAGGATGTATATAAATAAAATAAACTTGAACATGTAGAGATGAAAAGTGTTTTGTTGGGAGGGGGGTAGGGCTATGACCTCTGATAGTCTCAATTCCTCCCAGAATTCAAGATTTCCCCCTTTTTCCATATGGCATGATTTCTCAAAAGAATTGTCTGTGCTCTAATTCCTCTCTTCCAATTCTCTCTTGAACTCTTTCCAGGAAGCTTTTGCTCTCATTCCACCAAAACTCTGTATCAAGGTCACTGGTGAATTCCATGTTGCTAAATCCAAGGCTTATTTCTCAGTCTTAATCTTATTTTACTTGCCTGCAGGATTTAACACAGTTCTTCCCCCCTTCTTGAAGCACTCTATTTGGTTTCTGCACACTGTACACCTAATTTTCTTCCTGCCACAGTGTCCACTTATCCTCGGCGTGGTCCCTTCTTATATCATAGATTTTATGATGTTGGACTGTCTCAACTCAGTCCCCTGGCCTCTCTTCTGCTTACTTATCCACTCTCCCTTGGTGACCTTTTCCTGTCTATACGCTTTTCCTTGCCACACACTGATGCTTCCTAAATTTATATGACCAGCTCAGTCCTCTCCCTTGAGCTGGACTTGTATATTTAGCTACCTACTCAGGGTCTCTACTTGGAGATCTGATAGTCATTTCAACCTTAATAGGTCCAGCAAATGACTCTTGAGCAGAGTCATTTAACCTCCTCTCTGATACCTGTCTGCATCTCAGTTATGTTAATTCTGTTTTTCCAGTTTAGACCAAAAACCTTGGGATCACCAGGCCTTCTCTCCCCCCACCATCAATCAGCCCGTGCACACATTTTATTCATCAGCAGATCATGTTGGTCTGTCTTCAAAATACATCCAGACTCGAGTCTCCTCTCATGAGCTCAGCCGTGTCCCCCTGGTTCTTTGAGCCATCCTCTCCTGTTTAGACTATTTCGGTAGGCTCCTAACTGCTTGTACCTCTGGCCCCTTCACCGTGTTCTCAGCACAACAGGCTACAGTGATCCTGTTAAGGTACTTACTCAGACTAAAAGCCAGAGTTCTGTAAGCCCTGCAAGATTTAGTTAGCCCCAGTTACTGCTCTGACCTGTTTTCTTCTCTCTGCTTTGTTCATTTCTTCCACACAGGCCTCTTCACTGTTCACTGAACACGCCAGGCACATGCCCTCCTCCGGGCCTTTATACTTATTATCGCACTTGTCTGGAATGAACATTTTTATACCAGGTACCGGTGTGGCTTGCAGGTTACTTCCTTTCGGTTTTAACTGAAGTGTCCCTTGATAGTGAGCTTTTTCCTGATCACCCCACTTAAAAAGCTGCCTCTCTCCGAGTACTGCCTTCCCTTTTGTACTTTCTTTTTCTTTGCAGCTGTGTAACATTTTTAGCTTCACCAGTAATCCTGTGTAAGCGAGAAACCATTGTTACTTTACACACAAGGAAATTGAGATTTATAGACATTTAAGTGCTGTGCGTATCACAATGTCACGTGGCTAGTGAGAGAGGGGCAGGGCCGGATTTTGAACCCAGGTCTCAAACTCTACAAACCCTAACTCCAGGGGCTCTTTTGATGCTTTTCACTCCCATGGGTAGTTGAGAGTTAGGGGAGGAATTGTGATCCATGATCGTTGAAATTAGAGGTTTTTGTAAAGACCTTAAAATTAAGAATGTATCAATCACTCGGAGACAGATGTTTTCTGTATGTTCTGTGCAAGAAGTTAAAGAACATTTTCTTCCTTTAGAAGAAAACCAGATGATTTAATTTATTAAGATGAGAATGCTTGCCTTTGAATGCAATAGAAGCATTTAAATGATAGCCAGCAGGTAATCATCCTCAATAAAACCGAACCAACGAAAACTGTAGTTCCCTCCCACCACCCACCGTGCATCTTTTAGGTATATGCAACACCTAGGAATTTGTGACACTCTCTAAGAGGTTAGAAATTGCCCCAGCTCAGCTGGCTGGTGAGGAGTGCTGTTGGGAAGAGCCCACGTGCTGCCGGAGCCTGTCTTTCCTGGAATAAAGTTCTTTCCACAGAGGTCTTTAATTATTGGCGGAGGTTTGTGTGGATACTTAGCTGTCTAGACATGTTTAGCATTCCATATGGTATGTTTCTTTTTCGAAATAGTTTTATATCAATTCTATTTTTAAATTAAGGTAACATAATGCAGTATGATTTTTTAAAATACAGCTTTAGCATCACTCTCTGAACCTATAAGACATGGGAGGTAATGCAATTTGGTTTGGGCCTTTATCCTTTTGCATTTAAAAAAGTTTTTCATCATAGCTTCGTGGCTCAAAATCAGAAGACTTTCAGAAGAAAGTAATGTAGAAATGTAGAAAGATATTTCAGATTGGTTATTTCTCTGCTCACCACAGTTTAACCTCGATCTTAAAGTTATCAAAAACAATAACACATTTTGGGACTGACAGGTAAATTTGACATCACTGAGCATTTTATTATATATTAAAAGAGAATTGTAAGGATTTTAGAGCTACATTTAACTCCGTGTGTGTGTGTGAGAGAGAGAGAGAGAGAGAGAGAGAGAAAATAGTATTTAGGCAAAGCTGATAGTTTATACACAGGATGCCAGGGCATCAGAATATATATGATATACTAGCATGTAGTAGACATTGGATAAACATTTGGTGAATGAAAGAATTAATTGCATAGTGACCTAGTTACCCAGCTGGCGTAGAGCTTAGAGCCTAAGTTTCGTAGCTTCTAGCATTTTTTGCTTAGCTTACTAATTTCCTAGATTATTAAATAGGGTACATGTTACTACAAGTAGCATCTTGAGAATTTTAAAATGGTTTTTCAAACACCATAAGAAGGGGTAGACAAATAGTTAAGTGAAGTGTGCTGAATTACACTTTTTTGTAAAACTAATTTTTAGTTTTATGTAGAAACTAATTTTTATGTATGTAGAAAACTAATTTTTAGTTTTATGTAGAAAAATGAGAGAATTGTATGTGTGGAATTGTTGGAAACTGCTCTTTGGTAGTTTTCTTAGTAACATGCAATAGGACGTAAGTTTTGGTTAAGAATAGAATTTATTTGGGGCTCCTGGGTGGCACAGTTGGTTAAGTGTCTGCCTTCGGCTCAGGTCATGATCCCAGAGTCCTGGGATCTAGCCCCCCATCGGGCTGCCTGCTTCTCCCTCTCCCCATGCTTGTGCTCTCCCTCTCTCTCTGCCCAATAAATAAATAAAATCTTAAAAAAAAAAATAGAATCTATTTAAGACTGTCATCTAGCATGCTTAGTATTTCTGTACAGCTAAATACCCAGATGTGCATCTTCTAGTAGGAAAAGATTCTGTGGAGAGAACTTTAGTCCAGGAAAGACAGACTCCTCCAGTGCAGGCCCATCTCAGCATTTTACCTTTTTCAGTTTTTGTCTTTTTTAACGGTAGTGTTAGTTATCGACTGGTACTTCTTGTGAAAAAAGGGTATCAGAACCCTTCAGTGCTCTGTACCAGTTGTCCCCAAAGTGGGACCCGGGGTCCCTTATTTTCTTTTATTGGGTCCGCAAGGTCAACACAGTTTTCCCACTAATGCTAAGACGTTATCTGCCTTTCTCATTGTCATTCTCTCATGAGTGCCCAGTGCAGTTTCCAGAGGATACATGTAATCTCAGGATTGGAAACACCGATTTGAGGCTCCAGGTTTTGCAGAGATGTAAAACAATGTCCTCTCTTCTCACTATATTTTTTATTTTGGAAAAAGAAATGTTATTTTTCGTAAAAATTCTGGCATGTAATGTGTTTATTGTTTTAGTAACAAATGAATATTTAAACAATTCCATTGTCATTTCAGGAATGTTCTCTAAATGGAATAGTGTAGTAAGGAGCCTTTTAGGACTGGCTTTTTTCACTCAACATAATTCTCTGGGGATTCACCCAGGTTGTGTGCAGCAATAGTCATTCATTCTTTTTTATTGCTGAGTACCATTCTACAGTACAGACGTACCATGGTTTGTTTACCCATTCACCCGTTGAAGGTTGTATGGGTTATTTCTAGTTTGGGGCCATTGCAAATAAAGCTGTAGATTTATGTGTGACTTTCCCTTCTCTGGAATAAATACCCAGGAGTAGCTGAATTGTATGGTAGTGGCATGCTAGTTTTTTAAGGAACTGCCAGAGTTGTCCAGAGGGGATGAAGGGATGCTTAGGTGTAAAAGTTTGACACCCTTTGCTTTATACAAAAGGCACTATCAAAGCTGATGTGTAACGTATGCAGTAAGAGAGTTTTCTTATATTGATATCAGGTAAAAAAAAAAGTAACTTCAAAATTCTCAGACTTTTAAAGACTAAAAGAAGTTTTATCTTATTCTTTGTAATTATAGAGCAGGGTCCAATATACCGACTGCTTTGCAGTGCCATAAATTGCAAGGTTTTCTCCTATATGTTTATATAGTGATATTTTACATTTCCACACTCTTAACATTTCAGGCCCAAGTATGAACCTGAGAACAAAATTTTTTTTAGTGCGTAGTATGTGCCAAGATTGGAGAATACAAAAGATAAAGAAGATGCTATCTTTACCCTCAAAGAGCTGAGAAGACAGATAAGCAAGAAGGCAAATGTAGTAATTGTTGAAATGAACGTATGTGTGAAGAGCAGCAAGGGCATGAGGGAAGGGAGATGTACCCAGGAGTAGGAGGGAGGCTGATGGCTTCTACAGAGCAAGTAGAGTTTGAGTAGGAGTTTGCCAAGATGACACTTGATGAGGGAGTAGCCAGAGACTCTTGAAGTTGATGAGTCAAAGGAACCCTAGGGGTTTCCCATCTAACCATACTTCGGTGGGAATCTTTAGCTCATGGCCTTTTTTTCTGGGCTGGATCTCCAAGGTTAGTGGCCCTGACAGCTCTTTCTATCTGAATTAAAAATAACCTAAAGATTAAAAGGTTAAGCGACTTTTTGGTTAAGCGACCGACTTGATTTTGGCTCAGGTCATGATCCCCGCGTGCTGAGATTGTGCCCTTAGTCGGCTTCGGACTCAGTAGGGAGTCTGCTTAAGATTCTTTCTCTCCCTCTGCGCCTCCTCCTGCTCTCTCTCTCATGCACGATCTCTCTCAAATAAATAAGTAAATCTTTTTTTTTTTAAAGATTTTATTTTATTTATTTTAACAGAGAGAGAACACAAGCAGGCAGAGAGGCAGGCAGAAGCAGAGAGAGGAGCAGGCTCCCTGCTGAGCAAGGAGCCCGATGCGGGACTCGATCCCAGGACGCTGGGATCATGACCTGAGTCGAAGGCTGCCGCTCAACCAACTGAGCCACCCAGGCGTCCCTAAATAAGTAAATCTTAAAAAATAATAAAATAACCTTAAGAGAAATGATCTAAATAATATATAGTTTTGGTGTTTGCAAATTATCTATGAAAAACCATAGCTCTTTCTGAGAGTCTGTGATGGACCAGGGTATTCTTGTCTCATAAACCAGGAAGAGCAAGCCTATTATTCCTAACTAGAGTTAGGTAGGAACAATGTCTTTGTACTTCTTTCCATTGTACTGGCTATTTTTCAAGGTATTATTTAAAATGTGTTGTAAGGGGTGCCTGGGTGGCTCAGATGATTAAGCATCTGCCTTCAGCTCAGATTGTGATCTCTGGGTCTTGGGATCCAGCCCTGCAGAGGGCTCCCTGCTCAGCGGGGAGTCTGCCCTTCCCTCTCCCTCTGTCTCTCCCCCTGCTGTGGTTGCTAGCTTGCTCTCTTTCTCTTTCCCAAGTGAATAAATACAATCTTAAAATAATAATAATAATAAAATGTGTTGTAATATTCTTAGCCACTTCAATAACTTCCATCTCTTTACTCTTCCTGGAATATTAACTAAACAGACAATGTAGTTTGTGAAGATACATATTATACTACATTTTATCTTTATATTATGAAAAATATTTAAGACTTATTTAACTTGTATTTTGATATTTCAGGTTGTACTCATAGACTATCTGAAATCAAAATTATATATAAACATGGGCCTATCCTCCTATAAACATAGATGTACTTCTGGCCACCTAAATGCAGTTAGAGTACACACGCAAACTGTCACCTCTGTGGCCGTGCAGCATTCACTGAGCTGCTCTTCTGTGGGAGGTCCGGCTCTTAAAGAGCTCACAGTTTAGAATGAGAAGTAGTATTAGGTGTTGCAATTAGACTTGCATGCTAAGAAGGAATGAAATCATCTGCCTGGGTTGGGCGTAGAGGGATGGGATTAGGGGTTGGAAAGACAGGATCAGGCTGCCTTTGGCTTACAAAATTCATACAACTAAGGCTTTCATGAAATACTTCTCCTCTTTCTTATAATTACTTAATTTGCTATTGGGTTATTTTGAAGCAAGAAAGAACTAGATTTATCTTCCTTATCTCTTACCAAGTAATTATAAGTTGTTTGGCTTTTTACAAATCATAACATCTGTCTGAACTTTTATTTATCTTTAATAATGGTAATAATAGCTGATACTTATACAGCACCTATTATGTGCCAGACATTATTTTATACGCTCGTTTATCGTTATGTACGTTCATTTTTTCTTTATATCAACCCTTTGAAATAGGCGCTATGATTACCCCCATTTTACATGTGAGAAGGCAACAGAGACATTTAGTTAGGTCACAGAGCTAGTCAGTGGCAGAGCGAAGATTCGAACCCTCACAGACTTCCTCCAGAGTGTGTGCTCTTTGGTACTTACGCTGAAGCCTGGCGGTTCTTCAGTCAGTACATTCGTGCACATGCTGGTGAGCTACACAGGGTGATTTTTCACTTACTGTTTGTATCATGGTAACAGGGGTATCTCGGGGGTGGAAGATAATGCAGTTGTTATTTGGTGTTTTAAATGGGAACATGTTATTTTTCCTCATGAAAAGATTTTGTGGTAAAATAAAGAGCTAAAAGTTATTTAGAGATTTAAAAAATAGCTAAAACATAATAGTCAAGAGAAATGCTTTCTTAGTCATTATGTGGGAGGCTAGAATTGCAGTGTATTTTCTTGAGGAAAAGAAAAATTAGAATAAACACTATCACAAAGAAAGAAGAGCAAAGGATATGTGAGTTTTCTTGCTAACTGAGTAGGGAATGAGTCTGTAGACATTCTGTATTAAAATACCTAGGCTGTCTGGGATAAATGCTGTTTCTCTCCTTAATCTCACATGCCTTGCACTGACGTTTGAAGTTATGATGCCCAGAGGGTAAAGAACAAGCCTTGTAAGTTACATTTGCTCTTAATGTTGGTCCTGATAGGAGTTTAGATCACAGGCTGCTGTTGTTATTAAGTCGTTTTTTTAAAAAAAAACAGTGTATCAAAGGTCAGCCATCCCGTCTGAATGCTGGGCCACTGCTCATAATTCATGGTACTTCTTGTTAACTTTGTTTAAGTGTTAACATTGTTTGTCTAAGAAATACTCGGAATAAATAAAATGATAAATACGTATGTGTGATGGGAGGAGAATTCTCTCATTGAAACAGATGTTGGGAGCATTGACGTGGTGTCCTACCCTTTCCGTTCTTGTGGCACGGAGACCCGGCTTTGACGATTCCCACACCCCGAATGTGTTGTGCCTCGGATATTTTGACCTGCTGCATACTCCGGAAGTGTGCTGCGTGCTCTGAAGCCCTTGAGGCTCCGCAGAGGGGCCCTTGTCTGGTTCTATCTGGCCGACACACCTCGGCACAACGCAGCAGTGCGTGCTTTTCCCCTTTTGAAAGTATTTTTTTTTAAGATTTTATTTATTTATTTGACACAGAGAGAGAGATCACAAGTAGTCAGAGAGGCAGGCAGAGGGAGAGGGGGAAGCAGGCTCCCTGCCAAGCAGAGAGCCCGATGCGGGACTCGATCCCAGGACCCTGAGGTCATGACCTGAGCTGAAGGCAGAGGCTTTAACCCACTGAGCCACCCAGGCGCCCCAAAAGTATTTCCAGCCATAAAGCCAAACTTGAGTTAGATGCCAGTTCTCATCGTTCTCTGTATTCACATAATAGCCTCTTAACGCATGGCTTTCTTGGAGTACACTGAATTTTAAATAGTGGGTTTTCCTAACTGTCCTCTCCCTACCTCTCCTGTCTCCTTGTTCAATTGTATAGCCATTCTAGAGACTGTAAATATTTACCGAAGAGCGAATAGAGACAGCCACTGCCTCTGAAGTTCATTTTTAACTCCTGGTGCTGCTGGGGAAGCAGAGGGGAGCATTGCTTGCTCGCCTTGCACTAAACTGGAGAGGCTGCTTTGAGAGTCTTACGCAGTTGGCCAGGACACACACACACAGGCACACACAAATTGCTGTTTCGAGTAAGCAAGGACAAATCAAAAGTGTGGAATAATATGAGGTGGAATTGTAATTTATAACACATCGTACCGATTCAATCGAATGACAGTGGGCTCTTTCCTTCATGCCATAAAGTAGTATTGCACTTTACGGAGTTTGCACAGATATTATTTATATATGCTGTGTAGTTGATCTTTCTATACTCTGGGCTATATAGAGAATATTTAAATCATACATATTGTGAAATCCATTTTTTCCAAACATAATACAGGGTGAAGGTCATTTTTTAAATAGACACTGAATTATCCTTGAGACAACATTTCAAAGACACAGTCTTTGGTATGGCAATGTTAATGCATAAAATGAGAAGCCAAGAACCATGACTGGGATGACAGATGCAAATGTATTGCATAATATACCTCAATTTGCATTATTAGCATGCTATGTAGATTTGGCTTTAAAAACTACCGTTGAGGGGCGAAGTATTGGAGGATTTCAAGTCTGTAAAACAGACTGATTCTTTCTTATGTCACACCATATGCAGCATCTTTGCTTTTAATCACAAGTTCTTTTTTCACCAAGAACTTGGCAATATACCCAAGTAGCTTAGCCAGCTAGCAAATTAGTTAATTTGTTAGGTTTTTATCACTAATTTATCACCTGATCTAGATGTTATTTTATTCTTTACCTAAAAAAGAAGTTAACTAGTAATATTACGTTGATGACTTTTAGCCCCTCTTGATTGATAGTAATTACATTTTTGGTTTGTTTTGTTTATCTAGAAAAACCTTGACTGTAGTCAGATTCATCGCCGTCCGTTAAGGGAAACCATACGTGAAGTGGAAGTCTAACGTATGAAGATACAGAAACTGCTTTGGTTGATTCAAAATGGGAACAACAAGTGATGAGATGGTGTCTGTGGAGCAGACCTCCTCCTCCTCCTTCAACCCTCTGTGTTTCGAATGTGGCCAGCAGCACTGGACAAGGGAGAACCATTTGTACAATTACCAGAATGAAGTAGACGACGACCTGGTCTGCCATATTTGCCTTCAGCCTCTGTTGCAGCCCCTAGACACCCCCTGCGGACACACGTTCTGCTGCAAGTGCCTCAGAAACTTCTTACAGGAGAAGGACTTTTGTCCATTGGACCGGAAGAGACTCCACTTTAAGTTGTGTAAGAAGTCCAGTATTCTAGTTCATAAGCTCCTGGACAAATTATTAGTGTTATGTCCATTTTCTTCAGTGTGCCAAGATGTCATGCAGCGCTGTGACCTGGAGGCCCATCTTAAAAACCGGTGAGCACCAACTATGAGGGGAAGGGAAGTCAAGTCTAGGGTTTATAAAAAGATTGGTCAAACAAACAAAAACTTCATGAAGAGTACCAAGGCATCAGTAAGTAAATGGACAAATCAATCACAAGAGACACAATAAAGAAGTTGTGTGGGACAACATTTTACATGACAATTTAACAAAAACATAGCTACAAAAAACTACAGTGGAGAAGTATCTATTAATATTTTTGCTGGTATAATATGAAGCTGTTACATTCATATGGGCAGCAGGGTATAGTGGTAGACTTTTTTTCAAGGCAGTTTGGCAGTTTGTTTAAACTGTGAACGTGAATATCCTTTCATGTAGTTTATTATCCTAAGGAAATAATCCAAAAGAAGGAAAAATTATGTATAAAGATGTGTTCACTGCAGCATTGTGCATAGTTCAATAAATCAGAGTCCCTCTAATTAATGCTAGGGAAGGGTTAAAATTACCATAATACCTCAACTCCACTGGGTATTATGTAGACAGGACAAATGGTAATTTGGTTGCAACCTGGAAATGAAGGTACATGATTTTATTTGCTGGGATCTTATAGAGAATCTGTGTTCAAGGACTAGACTGAATAAGAACTAGAGGTTAGAAAATTTAAAGCATTCAGTGGGGATTTTTGTCTAATAAAGCTTTTTATTAAAAGGTTAAGTAATTTATGGAGCCAATTAGTGAGTTTTAGAATTTGACTTTGGTGAAAGACTTGAGTTTTAGAATTATTTCTACCCTTAGGAAGGGTTAAAATACATCTCTTATGTCTTATGTATGAAGAATGACATAATATGACAGAAATAAATGTATTGATATCTAGATTTCAGAGTTCAGCCACTTGGGAAGTAGAAAGCTAGGATTGCTGTGAAAAATTCACAGCACCATATAGGGGTATCATAGAATTGACAGAGATTATCTAATCTCATCCCCTTACTTTACAAATCAGGAAACAATCCCAAAGATTTAGAGCTAGTTAATGGTATAGTTAGGTCTAAACTTCTAATACTCTTATTTACCATTCTAATATGCAGTGCTGCCTTGAGCACAGGTCAAATCATGTTCCCTACTACTGTGCGGTAGTGAGTTTCCTATAGACATGAATACATGTGGTCCTTCTATTCCTGAATATCAGTGTTACAAAACAAGAGTACTCATTAGAAATAGTTAAGCTATATGAGGAAGAGCAAGATGTTATATTACAGTGTCAGAAACGTGAAGATTTATAGAAAATTGTTTAAATCTAAGCTATATTGTCTAGTAAAGACCTAAGAAAAAATGTAGGGTAGATACAGAGACTTGTGAAAGTGTATGTGGCTTTAGGTGTCCGTGTGTCCTCAGTCACCAGCAGGTGTAGGATCTGAGCATGACAGCAGAGACCTTGTGCACATCATCACCAGACTTTTGAATGTGGTGTTCTGGGTGGGGTCTACTTACTGAGGTTGAAGAATATCTTAGGCTTGCCTTATTTCTCTCAGTTGAACTATTCCTCTTAGGGGGTAGTTTTCTTCTGTGACTTTTATGAACATCAGCTATAGGATGTTAGAACTGAACAAAGTCTCAGTTCACGTACCAGTTATTTTGAGAGCAGTGAGGTAAATGTTGTACCAATTTTTAGGACTATTAACTAATATGCCTACAAGAATTTCATATGTAATTGAAGTATCAGTATTTTGGATCAAGCAGTTTATGTTGGTGATGTAAAAACTTGGGAACAGCAAACTGTCCTTTCATTTGTAGGTTGATAAAGCTAAGCATTCAGGTCCAGTTGCAAGTTCCATTTTCTGAGTAAGCTTGTTAATATTTGAGCTACTCGTTTAGTCATTTCCAAAGCATTGCGGCCTGTATAGTGAACGATACATTGAAAAAGGTGAATGATTTGAAAAGGTGAGTGACTTGCTTGATATAAACAGCTTAGAGTGATTATTGACTATGAAGAATAAAAAGGCAAATTAGAAAGTATAATTTTTATATCTCATTGGAATAGACATGGATGGAACAGACCGACTTTTCTCTAGTTTCCCAGTTAAAAATGTTGATGTTAAGCAGTCTCTGCAGACTGAGCGCAAGTTAGAATCTAATGCTGGGTTGTAAATTGTCTTCACTCGTCTTTGAATCCCTTTGCCCAAAACTGACATTCAACTAACATTTCTTCATTTAAGTGGTTAATCTGTGTTGTGGTTATCGGTTGCTGAGAAACTAATCACCCCAAATACAGTGACACAAAACAAACATTTGATTCTGCTCATGGATTCTGTGAGTCAGGAATTCAGACAGGGCACAGCAGGGATGACTTGTCCCTGTTATGTGTTATCTGAGCCACAGTGGGGAAGAACTGAAAGCCAAGGACTAAATCATTTGGAACTAGAGAATCTACTTCCAAGATGGCGTCTTCATTCTCATATCCAGCACCCTTATGGCGATAACCAGAGGTACCGAGCTTGGCTAGAAAAGCCTACAGGTGGCCTTTCCAGCATGGCAGCCTCAGGGTATTTAAAGTTTTTACGTGGCATTCAGTGTTCCTGTGAATAAGGCAGAAGCTGCATGGCTTTGTATGAACTACCCTTGAAGTCACATAGCATCCCTTATGCTGTCACTCTGTTTGAAGCAGTCCACTCAGATTCAATGGGAGAGGGGACCTGGGCTTTGCTTTGTGATAGGAGGAGGTCAAACATTTGCAGCCATGTTTTGAAACCAACACAGGCAACTGAATGATACCATGAGTCACAGAATATGACTATTCTGACTGTGGCATCTCTACACACAGTCTCACTCATTTGATAGAAATTGATAAAAGTTTCATTAAAATTCATAGAATTTCAGGGGTGCCTGGGTGGCTCAGTTGGTTAAGCATCTGCCTTTGGGTCGGGTTTGTGTTTGGAACATTCTTACAGGCATTCTTTTCTTATGTATAATGTAAAAAGCAGATATATATTTGCAAATAATATGAGAGTACGAGTATCCAGAATATATAAAGAATTTTTACAACTCAACAAAAAGGCAAGTAATCCACAGTTTTAAATGGGCAAAGAATTTGAATAGATATTTCTCTAAACAAGATTATTTAATGGCCGATAAGCGTGTAAATCAATGCTCAGCATCAGTAGTCTATTTTATAGTGGATTGTTTTTTATAAGTTGTAAGCGTCCTGTATATATTCTGGATACTAGAGCCGTATTAAATATATCATTTGCAAATGTTTGCTTTTGTTCTGTTGATTGTCCTTTCACTTTCCTATGCCCTTTGAAAGACAGATGGGTTTAATCTTAGGAAGTCCAGTTTCTCTGTGTTTTCTTTGTTTGCTTATGCTTTTGGTGTCATGGCCAAGAAATCACTGCCTAATCCAAGGTCACAAAGATTTACACCTGTTTTCTTCTAAGACTTTTATAGTCTTTGATCCATTTTTAATTAATTGTGATTAGAGAACATGCAGTGTGTAATTCAGTTATTTAAATTTAATTGAGGCTTTTTTTATGACCTAGCACATGGTCTGCCCTGGAAAATGCTCCGTGTGTACTGAAGAAGAATGTGTTTTGTGCTCTTGATGGGTGGTGTGTTTTTAGATGCCCCGTTGGGTCTGGTTGATCGGTAGTGTTATTGAAATCTCTCTTTCCCTGCTCTTGTCTGGCTGTTCAATCCATTATTGCAAGTGTGGTATTGAAGTCCTAAACTATCATTGCTGAATTGTCTATTTCTCCTTTAATTCTTCGTTTTTTTCTTCATGGACTTTGAGGCTCTGTTGTTAGTTATGTTGGCAATTGTTACAGCTTCTTAATAGATTGAACCTTTCATTGCTGTAAAATATTCTTGGTCAGTAGAAACTATTTTTGTCTCAGTCTGTTTTGTCTAAAATTAGTATACCTCCTCAGCTCTCTTTAGGTTACTATTGGCATGGTATACCTTTTTCTCATCTTTTAATTTTGACCTATATGTGTCTTTGAATCTGAAGTGTGGCTCTTGTAGACACACTTATAGTTGGATCTTTTTTGAATCCATTCTGCCAATCATTAACTTTTAATTGGAGTATTTATTTATATTTAAATATATTTGTTATAATATGTATTTATATTTATAAATTTATTGTATTTATATTACTGATCAGGCAGGATTTATGTCTGCCATTTTGCCATTCTGTCATTTTTTTTGTTTCTCTGTTCTTCTATTACTTCCTTCTTTCGTGTTAATATGTATTTTCTAGTATTCCCTTTTAATTCCTTTGTCATTTCCCTTCATATGTATTTTTTTAGTTGTTTTCTTAATGGTTGCCCTGGGGATTATAATTAACAATTTATAACAGTCTAGTTCAGATTAATATGAAGTTAATTTCATTAGAGTACAAAAACTCAGCTCATAGATAGCTCTGTTTCTTCCCCATTTTTTGTGCTGTTATTGTTATACAAATGACATCTTTATACATTATATGCCTATTGAAACAATTATAATTATTTTTTTGCAGTTCTTTTAAATTAGATAAGATAAAGTAGTTAAGAAGCAAAATTTTTTTGGTAAAGATTTTATTATCTATTTATTTGACAGAGAGAGAGACAGATAGACAGACAGACAGATGGTGAGAAAGGGAACACAAGCAGGGGGAGTGGGAGAGGGAGAGCAGGCTTCCTGCCAAGCAGGGAGCCCATGCAGGGCTCGATCCCGGGACCCTGAGTTCACACCCTGAGCCGAAGGCAGCCGCTTAACAACTGAGCCACCCAGGTGCCCCCCGCAAACTACTTGTATACTTTTATGTTTGTGTAGTTACCCCTACCAGTACTCTTCATTTCTTCCTGTGGCTATGAGGTACTGTCTGAGTACCTTCCATAGCAGCTTGAATGACTTCCTTTCGTGTTTTTTTGTAGGGCAGTTCTGATAGCAACAAACTCTTCATCTGGGAATGTCTTCATTTCTCCTGTTTTTGAAGGATGGTGTTTCTGGGTATAGGCTTCTTGGTGGACAGTGTTTGTTTTAGCACTTTGTGTTATCCACAGCCTCCTATCATCCATGGTTTCTGAAGAGAAATCAGTTGTCAGTCTTACTGAGGATCAGATGTATGTGATATGAGGTATTTTTCTCTTGCTGCTTTCAAGATTCATCAAATTCAGCAAGATTTTGGTTATGTATTCAAATATTTTTTCTGCTCTCTTCTCTCTTTTTGTGGGACTCCAATTCTGCATATATGAATACTCTTGATAGTATCTCAGAAGTCCTTGAGGTTCTATCCTTTTTTTTCATTGTTTTGTTTTCTGTTCCTCAGTCTGGATAATCTCAATTGACGTATCTTTGAGTCCATGGATTCTTTCTTCTGCCTGTTCAGATCTGCTGTGAATTCATTTTATTATACTTTTGAACTCCAGAATTTCTATTTGGTTCTTTACTATACCTTATATTTCTTTATTGACATTTTTATTTGGTGAGATATCATTCTTACATTTTCCTTTACTTCTTTAGGAATGATTTTGTCTGTTCTTTGAACATATTTATAATGCCTGATGTAAGTCATTGTCTGCTAAGGCCACTGTCTAGGCTTCTACACGGATGGTTTCTGCTATATATATATATATATATATATATATATATATAGGCCATACTTCCTTGTTTTCTTTGCACATGTCTTAATTTTGTACTGAATTGACATTTTTAAAAAGCTCTCTGAACATACTGTTCCTGCTGAGATTCCATCATTTTCTTTGAATAAATGCACTCCGGATTGCTGTAGAACTTTGACTAATTTCCAGAGCTCAGAAAGAATTGGTTCTGATGATTTTTGCCAGGGTTCTCATTGCTTTATGGAAGAGAGGCTTTTCAGACATGCTTTTTTTTTTTCTTTTTTGTGCATTTTTATTGAAATTCTGGTTAGTTAACATACAGTGTAATTTTAATTTCAGGTGTACAGTATAGTGACTCAGCACTTCCATACAACACCCTCTGCTTATCACAGTGCCCTTTTAATACCCGTCACTTATTTATTTTTTATTTTTTTATTTAAATTCTGGTTAGTTAACTTATAGTGTAAGAATGGTTTCAGGAGTACAGTTTAGTGATTCATCACTTACATATAACATCCAGCACTAAACTCAACAAGTGCCCTCCTTATTCTCCATCACCCATTTAACCCAGCCCCCTGATCACCTCTCTCCATCAACCCTCAGTTTGTTCTCTGTTGTTAAGTCTGCTATGTTTTGCCTCCTTCTCTTTTTTCCTCTTCCCCTGTATTCATCTGTTTTGTTTCTTAGATCCCCCATGAGTGAAATCATATGGTATTTACCTTTCTCTCACTGACTTATTTCACTTAGCATAATGCACTCTAGCTCCAAGACATTCTCAATCTACTGTTTTCACTGATAGGACTTGACTTGATTTTTGAGTACTTTATTCATAACAATTTTTACCATTTTTTTTGTTTTAAGATGCTGACGTTCTTTGAGTTTAATTAAGTACCTGGACGTTGTGCTCAAATTTACTGTAAATCATTTTATTTCTATTCTGCTGCTGCCGCCACCACTACCACTGCCACCACCACCAATATAGTAATATGTTCTGTTACACCACACGTTTCCTAATGTGAATTGTTCTCTTGTAGTGGAAATGATGCTACTGTATCTTTTTTTTTCTTTTTTGCTTTTAATCTGATACTATTCTATCTTAAATCAAGTTAGTTCAGTGTAATCTTCCTGAAGAGAGCCAAAATAGTGGGAATAGAAGCATAATCTTCAGCAGGAAAGGAAATTTTGGCTCTGCTTGCTGTAAGAGCCTTTAGGTTTTATTTAAGAAAGTTAAAAGACACACTGGCATATAGAGATACCTCCATGGGGCAGTATAGCACTCAGCCCATGGCAAGTCACAGTGTCCTTTTTAAGGGGCAGCCCACTGTCTCAGAGTTCCCTTTCCACCCACATTGTGTTAGCACATGCCTACACTGATCTAATTAAATGTTGCATGCATATCTTTTCTATTTTTATTTTTTTTCCCCAAAGCATTCATTTAATCATAAAACAGACATGGATACTATAGAATTAAGAAAAAGAGTGTATCAAAACCTTTTCGCTTTTATTGAAGGTTTTGACAATGAGAACTTTAGAAAATGTCAATACATTTCTATTTGTTATACAATAAACCTTCTAAGTAGGAGACGTATGCCATTTATAGCAACCATTTTAATGTGTAAAATAATTCTTTCTATAAAATGTTTGGCTAAAGTATGAAACACCTTTGCAACAAAATTGGCAATGTAGCTTAAGTAAGATCTCAGAAGTGTCCCCTGGAAAAAAATGAGAATGTTTCCTTTGGCCAGATAAATTCTAAACAGTTCAAGTTAAGGTGCTGTGAGTTAGACCAGGCTAGAAAGGAACTTCATGGTACTAGAAAAGAACAGCATGTAATGTGGACTTCTTCCATGTCAACCTGACGACCACTTCATGACAATGGCTTATCATACGTAAGAAAAGTAGAGTATATTCTTCAGAAGGAAATGATATTCCAAGATAATTCTTATAAGCAAATCATTTATCAAAGTCTTGAATAGCTTCAGAGAACATTATCACAGAACGGGCAGAGATCATTTACATGACGTTAAAGGATTCCTTGATTTTAGATACCCTCCTCAAATAGAAACACACATCAAGTATCAACACTTGTAAAAACTGATTCTCTTAATGAAATATTTCTTTACTACCACATCCTGGCTTGCATTCCGATGCAAAGGTTTAACTCATGCTAATCTAGATGAGCCACGGTGGGGGCTGATCTGGAGTCTTAGCAGACACTCCTGCCCCTGGGCTCCTGCTGTCGCTGCTATCTCTGCACACCGCCGGTGGGTTTTCTGCCTCCTGCCTACAGACTGAGTATTTGCGATGGTTTCCTACCAGCCTTCAAAGTATTACACTTGGATTTATGTTTCTTCTCTTTTTTTTTTTTTCAACTGGGGATTTTATCTTCACTTCTTTTTAATTTCTTTAACTTTGCTTTTTCTCATAAGGAAATCTACATCTCACTAAAATCAGAATCACCCTCAGACTCTTTACCGGTTGCAGAGTCTAGATCAGAGCCATTCGCACTGCCGCAGCCACTGTGGGTCTTCCTCCCTCGTACCGCGGCGTGCACTGCTGCTTTTCTTCTCTCCGGAACGCCCTGAAAATCCCCTTCCTCCAGAATCTTACCCAGATCTGAATAATCACTGCCTATGCAGCAGTCAGAGCTATGGGGAGACTTAGTCATTGTTCTGTTCACTGTTGCCCCATTTTCCTTTGCTCTTATCTCGAGCTTCCTCCATGTCCCATGATGACTATTCAAGTTACTTCACTGATAAAGCCAGTGTGACTCTTAAGTCTCCCCGGCAGAGCTTGTCATCCAAAGCCATCCTTTCCTAGGCGTTTTCTCTTTTCTTCTTTCTGGAGACTCCTGAGTTTAGAGTTTGGCGTTTCTGGTTTTCACTCCCCTGGTGATGTTCTGGGCTTCTTATTTCAAGGTGCAGTTGCAGAAACAAAACCATCACTGGTGTCGGAGTCCTCAAACTATGAGTAATTGACTGGCTTGTTGTGCCTCGCAGGCCACAGTGTGGCGGCCCCTCCAGGCTGAAAATGGGCAGTTTTTGAGGCCTTGTTGGCAGCAGTGCGGTTTCAGTTCCGACCCACAGCCGGACACCAGAGCTCCACGCCCCCTCCCACCAGCCCTCCAGTGATTACCAGCCATTCTGGTTCTATTCATTGTCAACATTTTCTGTACTAGCCTCCTGCTACACTGACCTACCTGCTTGAATGATCCAAGTTATACCCCCCGACGTCAGTTGCGGTTTGTGGTGTTATCGTGAAATGTTCCATTTAAAAAGATGCATCGCTTTTGTTGTTTGTGATTTTTGTTTGCTTTATAATTTTACTAAGAACTTGCTCATTCTCATACTCTCTGGTTGTGCTTCCGGACACCACTTTGTGGAACAAATTCACTTTGCCCTAGAAAAAGAACTCTGTAAGAATGAATTTAGCAAAGGGGCACCTGAGTGTCTCAGTCAATTAAGTTTTCACCTCTTGGTTTCGGCTCAGGCTGTGATCTCAGGGTCCTGGGAGCAAGCCCCTCATTGGGCTCCACGCGCAGCAGAGAAGTCTGCTAAAGTTTCTCTCTCCCTCTCTCTCTGCCCCCCCCCACTCTCTCTGCCCCTCTCCTGCTCTCTCTTTGTGTGTGTGCATTCTCTCTCTCAAATAGATAAATAATCTTTAAGAAAAAAAAAAGAATGAATTTAGCATGATGTAGTGGAAAGAGCAGATGTCTTTGGCATCAGATCTGAGTTTGTTTGGATTTTGACTCTGCAATTTAATAGCTGTGTGATGTTGCCTTAGTTAAGTGTCAAGTTTCCCATCTGTAAAATAGGGATAACAGAGTCGTTGTGAGGATTCAGTGAGATGTGGTATACAGAGGTCTTTCCACAGTGACTGGCACAGATTAGACACTCAACAAATGAGTCTTCCTTTCTCTTTCAGTTCCAAGAGTTTACAGACTGGGGGAACGAGGGCTTTGAGCTGTGTGTGGTCGTGAGCTTTTCTCCAAGCCTGCTCTGCTTTACTCATTCCCTAACTGTCTTTTAAAAAATAATTCTTTTGAGGTATATTTCACCTACCATAAAATTTACCTGTTTTTAAGATATGCAAGTCAGTGTTATTTAGTGTATTCACTGAAGTCAGTAGCCATCATCACAATCTAATTTTTAGAACATTTTCAGAGAGAAAGCCCATACCCATGCAGCCACTCCCTAGCTGCCCAGGTTTTGAATGGTCTGTCCCAATCCTCTTGTTTTCCCTCAAGTCCAATAAGTTTTATTGTGCAGTTTTTATAGAAGACACACACTGTGTGAATAGAAATGCTTATACGGGGGCACCTGGGTGGCTCAGTGGGTTGAGCCTCTGCCTTCGGCTCGGGTCATGATCTCAGGGTCCTGGGATCAAGCCCCACATTGGGCTCCCTCTCAGCAGCGAGTCTGCTTTCTCCCCTCTCTCTGCCTGCCTCTCTGCCTCCTTGTGATCTCTCTCTCTCTGTCAAATAAATAAATAAAATCTTTAAAAAAAAATCAGAATTGCATACTAGTGGATTACCTCTAGGTGCGTTTTGCATTGAAGCCGTAGCTATTCTCTTGTTGTGGCACAAGCTGTTAATCATTTTTCCTTTCAAGTCATCTGGGAACCACCTGATGCTCTCTTTCCAGATGTCCTGGAGCTTCTCATCGGAGACTCGCCCTAGAAAGGAGGAAAACTGGTAAAGCTCAGACAGAGATGGAGAATGAAAACGGAACCACTATAATAGATCTTCCAGGTACTTTATCCCTCGAGACAGACTGTTCGGGGACAGGCGCGGCGCCTGCCGAGCGCACCTTGACGTCAGCGCCCCTTCCCTCGTGGACTGAGGAGCCCGGCCTGGACAATCCCGCCTTCGAGGAGAACGCGGCCACTGACAGTATGTGCTCTTCACCTTGCTTTTGCGTTTCACCGCTGTTTTCAAATCAGACATTTTCTTTCTTCTCACCACTCCCTATTACTTTCCCGACATGGGTTGTGTTTTTTTTTTCTCTTCAACAAATAATTTTATTGAGATATGCTTCACATACCACACAGTCACCCTTTCAGCGTACAAGTCTAACAGTTTGCAGTTTAGAAACAGAAGGTGAGTCTCACCGTGAGGCTGGTTATCCTTCCCCCTGCCCGAATTCTCTTGTGACCCAGGCTTCTTCTGTTTGTTTGTTTTGAAGCCTATTGCTTCTTGACTAAAATCCACAGCGTCAAGAAGAACAAAAATAGTACCTCAGCCTAAGTGCTGATTCTGTGTCAGGCATTGTGCCAAGCACTTCACATATATTAACTTATTAAATGCTTGTACTGATACTGGGTTATTTTAATGGTGAGGAAATGGGAGTCAGAGAGTCATCAGTCAAAGCCTAAGAGCCAGGAAATGGCTGGGTATGTATCTGACTCCAAGGCCATGCTTCTGACCACTGCTGTCCTCTGGTAGCAGCCACTGATCTGTCTGTGCGGCCCACCGGGAAACAGGCAGAAAGCCTCTAGTCATAGATCTTGGGTATATCTTGGTAGTTGGCCCTGCGTCTTGCCTTTAAATAGGATTTTCTTTTATGAAAATTCCAGATTTTCTACAAATCCGAATGTTCTCGGCCATGGCT
The DNA here is from genome assembly GCA_028533885.1 of Nasua narica. Lineage (NCBI taxonomy): Eukaryota > Metazoa > Chordata > Mammalia > Carnivora > Procyonidae > Nasua > Nasua narica. Next base: position 65,811,157 of record CM052810.1, read on the forward strand.
GTAACACTTTTTCCATCTCCTGCTGCTCAAATCAAGACCCTCCTCTTCTTAGAGCACAATGTGGTTATTTTGTCACCACTGTGGTGATTGTATGCCACAGAGTCTGTCTTTTTTGTTTTATATGTACTGCCTTGCATTGTTCACAGTTGTTTCATGGGTCAAACTTCCTCTGATCAATTAGGACCAGATGATATTGTCCGTGTATTTTTTTTTTCTCGTCCGTGTATTGCTTTATCAGATCCCCGTGTGGTCCCTAGTGATCTGATACTTAGTAGTTATTTGTTGATTATTTACTGATCACCTTTAGAAAAGGAAGTGTTTTGGTAATCTCACCCATAGGTGTTTTGGCCGTTCCGTTTTTCTTATCCCGTGGTATTGCTTTGTTATTAATCATCTATTAACATAAGGTGATCACTAATGATAGATGATAACTTACTTACCTGAAGATAATCAAAATATAAAACGTTTTTCTTTCCATCTGTTTCTCTCTCTCTCTCTCGTTTTTAACTTGGCAGCTACGCCACAGCCAGTTAGTTTACCGGAAGGCGAAATTACCACAATTGAAATTCACCGGTCTAATCCTTATATTCAGTTAGGAATTAGCATTGTGGGCGGCAATGAAACACCACTGATTAACATTGTTATCCAGGAAGTCTATCGGGATGGGGTAATCGCCAAAGACGGAAGACTCCTTGCTGGAGACCAGATTCTTCAGGTATCAGTTTTAAATTATTTTGTTAACTTGCCTCTTTTTTGCTCTTATTCATCAATTTAAAACTTGGGAAATTGTGGTACTGTGGAACCTGAATTATAAAAAGGTAAGTTTTACTGTTTTTATATGCAAAACAGATCAGAATTTATCTGTAGTTTCTCCGATTTCCCCAAACACGTGGAATGTATTTTTTTTTCCTCCCTATCTTAAATTCGATCCCACGTATGAGTCAGTGCCTGGCTCTCTGGGTCAGCTGGATTCCTCCTGGCTTGGACTCCATGGTTGGCTATTTCAAGGCCACCTTCACTGCTAAATTCTCTTGTCCCATTGGCTGTATCCCTAGTCCAGGGTACCAGCCATCGGTTACCGTCATTGTCTAATTTGCCCTTCTCTACACTGATTACTGTAATCTAGAAAAGACAGATCACACAGCACAAGTTACTTAAAAACTTAGACCATTGAATTTAAGATAGACTTTGGAAATCATGGCCACCTCTTGTTGGCTCTCAAATGCACTCTCCACAAACAGCCCGACTCTGCACTAACCCTTGATGCTATCCTCTACCGCTTCTCTTTAAAGAGAAATAGCTACTCCAACAAAAGAACTACCTTAGAACAAGACGCTATTATTATGTTAGAGGGCATATTGATGGGCATGAGGTGGCCAGAATTCTACTGTACAGGACTAGAGTTCATGTGAAAATTGGCCTGGATATATGACCCATACGAGTGTAAGTGGTACTTGCAGCTAAAAGAGTGGATATTTAGGAGAGAAGAAATAGTCATGAATGAGAAAAGATGTCTTCTAGGAACCCAAGCTCAAGGACTCTTGCCTCCTCAATTTCACTGTTCAGTCCTTCCCCACAGTCTGTTGGTCACAGGACATACACACACACGTACACGTCTTTTCCCTGCCACCTCTCTGGTCTGTGCCCTCACTGCTTCACATCTAACCCAGTAGACTCAACACCCCTGCCTCCCCACTCTGTGCTCTGAAATCCAGCGTGACCATTGCCGGGTTAATACATCTGTGACTCGTCCTTAGGAAGATTTGACCAGAGGATCAAGTCCAGGCTGATTAATCTAAGAGGGTCCTCTGTGGTCTCTTACACAACCTGTCACCTCAGCCTTAACCCTTGCTTTTTCTTTCAGCCGTAGCCATTTGTGTATTACTGAAACGTCCTAGGCAGGGTGCTCGGAGCTGAGGATATAATTAAGAGCAAAAAGCAGCCCCTGCCTTCATAGAATGTATAATCGAGCAGAAAAGCCAGACATAGCAATCTCCTTGCTTCCCTCCAGATAGCTTATTCCCACACCCCAGCCTGTCCCCATCGTGCTACAGCTTCCCCACCTTCATGCAGAAAGCGCTGCCCTGCCGTTTTCACCCATTCAGACCTCTCCTCACTCTAAGTGCTGACAACATTCCCTTTCTCTCCACCGCTTCCCACATAATCAGTCACAGAGAATTAATCAAATGCACCGTATTTGATGGTTGCACCCACCTTAACGGTACATATTGTGGTACAGACCCCTCACAGAGCCGGGCCTGGAGTAGGCACCCGGACATACTTGCTGAATCAATGAAAGAGTGGATTTGCTTATAATATCCTGTTGGGAATAGCTGTCTTCGTCATTACAACAAAACTTAGAACCTCTAGGATTTTTCCGTTCTTCAAGAGACATGGCCAGAGGGGACGAGAGACAAAGTAGGCTCCCAGAGCAGCAAGGATTGACCTTTCCGTGGAGGGTTCCTGCTTTTGGTTTCCACGCCATCCGTATTCTGCCTCTTGCAGTGTGTTCTTTCCACTTCAGGACTCGGGGCTCTAAACCCCTCCTTCATTGCCCTTAGCCTGGCCGACACAGGCTGAACTTCCAGTCATTTGTTCTTTACTAAATCCTAAAAGGAAATAGAATCCAGGAAGCATAACTAATCCAGCTTATATAAAATCCGGTTTCTGATCCTACCATAGCTAGCTATTTACTGCATTACTGTATTTGCCGTCATTTTATGATGTTAGTACCCTGGTTGCATGAGGTCGGCACAGCTCTCTGGACGCCTTACCGTGTATTCCTTCCATCCCAGCTCCTAATCCGATTCTCCATGGATGGACGAAACCTTATAGCTGGTTTCTCGAGTATATCGCCCCTGACATTTTGACACCTTGGTGGCCAAGACCAAAAGAGCCAGATTTGTCCTTTTCTGCAGCTTACATAGTATTCTTTTTTTCCTTTATTTCCGGCCTTTCTAGCTATAATTGAGTAGACATTTATTTTTGTGCTTTGTTCTTCGCTACCAGCAGTGCGCCAGCTTTGGATATTAACATTTTTACACAGTTTCTCATGCTTTTTCTAAGTTTTAAAGGTAAAAACAAATGCTTTGTTCTTATTTGCATTTCTTTTTTTTTTTTTTTAAGATTTTTATTTTTTATTTATTTGGCAGAGAGAGAGACCACAATCAGGCAGAGAGGCAGGCAGAGAGAGAGGGAAACAGGCTCACTGCCCAGCAGACAGCCCAATGCGGGGCTCGATCCGAGGACCCCGAGACCACGACCCTAGCTGAAGGCAGAGGCCTCAACCCACTGAGGCACCCAGGGGCCCCTTATTTGCATTTCTTTGAGTATAAATGAGGTTAAATAGTGTTTTGTGTTTTGTTTGCTAATATATTTCATCTGCAGGCTTTTTTACTGGTCTGCTTTGGAGAATTGTTTAATAACATAACTGAATCTATATCCCTCAAATGAAAATCTAATTATCTGAAATTATTGGCTGTAATTTGGGGAATTAACTCAAAGCTATAAATCTGCATTGCAGAAATTCTAGTGCATTATATTATTTATGGAGGCATACATATTATTAACTCTAATAATGGCAATCTTAAATCCAGTTTAATCATTTCAAATTGATAAGAGAACTATGAGCACATAACCTGATTATTGAATTCACAAAGGGTCTCTCTTGTGGGCCTGACTTCTCATTGGCCTTTGGCTGGTATGCTGGAGCCAATAAGTAAAGCCACACTACTTGCCCAAATACGGAGAAGTATTTATGGTCAAAAGGAAACACTTGGAAAGAATGCTCTTTGGTATATTTTTACTACCTGGTTATCTTCCACTTTGTATAAGCTGCATAAATAATACCGTGAGCCAATTTGAAAATACCTTAGAGTCATTAAGATGGTTTATTTACAGACCAAAGAGCTAGCCAGCCTATGCTTTTTGTTTAGCAAACTAGATGCAGTAATTGTGTGTGGCATGTTATTCTATTAAATAACCTCTTTGAAAAGGAGAACCATGTACCCTCAAGGCCTTTTGGGGTGCAGCATTTTGAGCAGTTTTGAAGAATAAAATACTATAAGAGATTTCATCAATATTACTATTAAAAATAACATAAATTTTCGGGGCACCTGGGTGGCTCAGTCGTTAAGCGGCTGCCTTCAGCTCAGGTCATAATCTCAGGGTCCTGGGATCGAGCCCCGCATCGGGGTCCCTGCTCGGCGGGGAGCCTGCTTCTTCCTCTCCCTTTGCCCCTCCCCCTGCTTGTGCTTGTGCTCCCTCTGTCTCTGACAAGGAAATAAATAAAATCTTTAAGAAAAATAATATAAATTTTAGAACATGATTAAGAGTAGGTATTTTCAGTGTGATCTGAGTCGTCAGTGATTTATTCACTTTTGGTTTTGAAGGAAAAATAATTGCAGTCTTGTCTTGACTGCATTGGTACAAAATATATTTAGCTAAAGATGTGGTAGAGTTTACTCTGTTGGTGCTATTTCTACAACATCTAGAAACAGTGTTTTAGTTGGTCTCTGCTTTCTCTGCATTTCACTGGCAACCACACATTTGGGAAGGGAAAGTCTTCTGATTGTAGGATATTCCACAGCCCACTTCACAAAGATGGTACAAGGCTACGTACTTGCACGTGGCTATCACTGGATTCCAGCCAGACGTTGATAAAGTCATTTATGATAGATGTGAATTAAAGCTGGAAAAATAAAAACCTAGAGATAAGTGGCTTTTTAGCTGAGTAACCAGAAATGATGTGTTTTGACTAACAAATCCACATCAGGCTGGCTTTTTAGAAGCTGCCTTGAAGTTCTGTTCTTGACCCTATGTTATTCAACTCTTTGATCAAGGATTTGGATGGCAACCAAATGCACAGATGCTGCAAACCTGGGAGAATAGCAAGTCTGTGCGATATCTACGGCATTCGATGCCTGAATTTTAAAAGATGTCACCAGGCCCAAATCAACAAAATTCAAGTCAGTGGTGCTAAAAACTATCAATCCTAGATGAATAGGAAGGGGGAAGGCCTTCCTTAACATAGAGTCATGTGAAGAAGACGGAAGGATTTGGGCGGTCACAAACACCTAACCCAGGGCCCGCCACGTAATGCTCAGAGAATGTTGGTTCTCCGCTCACCGTTGTTTCAGACGGATGAGGAGAGGGATTCTCATCGTGACAGATACTAAGAATTGTGCCAGCCCCTTCCTCTGACTAGAATAATTGAAGCTGGGTGTATTTTCACAGTGATGTTACATGTCCCAGGATCAGTCACTACACTCATTTCAGGGCCATGAGGTTTGGTAAATCAATGTCCTGCGAGTACTGAGTTATGCCTGTTGTATTAAGTAGATATTACACCTGAGTGAACAGAGTGAAACTGTAATTACCTGCTTTTCTTTGAAGTAAAAATCACTGATCTGAGGTCAGGTTGTGTATCTGGAATGTGGCCCTTTCCTTAAAATAAAAACTCAGTATATTTTTTCCAGCTTAAGTGTTTTTCATTTGGAAAAGCCACGTCAATCCCATAGGACTCTGGTTTCTGTTCCACCGGCACTAGTATTTCATTAGCACTTGCCGTATGCTGCTGCTGCCTCTGCATTTCTTCGTAAATAATGACTGTGTATTATTTTCCAAAGTTAGTTTCTTTTGGAAATGGCACATAAGCGTTTCTGCAGGTTTTGAAGATAAAAGTTTGTTCCGCTTTGGTCATAAGTCTTTTCTCGCAGGTCAACAACTGTAACATCAGCAATGTGTCCCACAACTATGCCAGAGCCGCCCTCTCCCAGCCCTGCACCACGCTGCACCTCACTGTGCTGCGAGAGAGGCGCTTTGGGAACCGGACGTGTAGCCACTCCGACGGTAGCTCTCCCCGGGAAGAGGTCTTCCATGTGGTCCTTCACAAACGGGACTCTGGTGAACAGCTTGGCATTAAACTCGTACGAAGGACCGATGAGCCAGGCGTTTTTATCCTTGACCTGTTGGAGGGGGGGCTGGCGGCCCAGGACGGAAGGCTGAGCAGCAACGACCGAGTGCTCGCCATCAATGGACATGACCTGAAGCATGGGACCCCTGAGCTCGCCGCCCAGATCATTCAGGTACACGCCGGACGGTCATTCCAAATGCACAGCCTCTATTACCATATGTCGGTGTTTGTTTTCAGCACATGAGAAGCCAGCGGATATTTGATATTTCGTGGGGAAATCAAGCATGGCTCCCCAACTCCTTCAAAATCACGTCATTACAGATCGAATCCTTTCTGGAAAGCTGTATCCCTGTGAACATTTAGCCTTGCTCTTTATACAGTGAAGGCTCTACGTTTTCACATGGGTTTTTCATTTGCTCCTTGAGCTCCACCTAGGCCCAGACATAAAAACAAGGGCGTCCACATTTAACAGGTGAGACAAGCGAAGCTGGAAAGAGCGGTGGTTCCAAAGTTGTGAGTTACCTGCTCTCATAACTTTCCTTCTCTGCGTCAGCTCCACACAAGTGGGGGAAATCAATTTTTATTAAGAATAACTCATAATCTCTGTAGTGCCTTTTTTATAAAGCATTCAGAGCACTTCAAACACATCATAACTTGTGTTCTTACAGTATCCCTGTGAAGTAAAGATGGTTATTATTAGAGAAAAAAATTTTTTTCAATAAGAGCATTAAAATAGATAAAGTAGAGGGCACCTGGGTGGCTCAGTCGTTAACTGTCTGCCTTCAGCTCAGGTCATGATCCCAGCTGGGATCGAGCCCCACATCGGGCTCCCTGCTCAGTGGGAGGCCTGCTTCTCCCTCTCCCACTCGCCCTGCTTGTGTTCCCTCTTTCACTGTGTCTCTGTGAAATAAATAAATAAAACTTAAAAAATAAATAAGATAAAGTAGAAAATCATCCAGGGCAGATCTTCCGGTCCTGTAACCTGCCACAGCATTTAACAATATGAGTATCTCCTACAGTGATACGAGTGAAACAAAGATGTATATGGTTTTTTGTTTTGTTTGTTTTGTTTTTTTACGTAAGCACAAGAAAACACTCTTACATAAAGGAAACCAAGCATTAACATAATTGAGCATCAGGAATTAAAGTAGGTTGATAGTCACTGAGAAATGTGTATAGTAGACAGAATTGAATAACAATGAAGATTTAAGCTACTGTGTAAGAAAACCCGAGTTTCAATCCCATTTAAGTTACCCCTTTTCACAAATTTTTGGTTCATTATAACCATAAGAACACACACACACACTGGAGGTTTAAAAGAATTGGATACAGATACTTATATATAATATCAAATATAATATATTGCTCAAGTTGTTTCTTTGTGAAAAAAATTAAATCTTACTGTTTGCATTCTAAAAATAACATGTACCCCATGTCTAAAAAGGAGACTGATGGAGACAAGATACAGAAAATAAGGAAGTTAAAATCACATTCAATCTAAACTCCATAAGATAGCGACATTAATGTTTTGGAGAATATCGTTACAAACGTTTCTCTGTACATGCCTGCAAATAAATAGGTATATATTTACCTAGATACTTACATGTGCTTCTTACATGGCCTTCTCATCCTTCACACTATGTGATCTAATAATCAGAAGTGTCAGAATCTCAAATATCAGGGTTCTAAACATTTTACTTTGTCATTTACCCCTTAGATCAAGTCCCCAGACTCTGGCCACAGGTGAAGTGTTACTCTTTCAGTTATTTTGAAGAATTGTCTGAAACTAGTTTAAAGAAAGGCTTGAATAAGTAAATGATTTTTTAAATTTAAGGGCCTTAAAATTGGTTACCACTCAGGCACCTGGTGGCTCGGTTGGTTAAGCATCTGCCTTCCGCTCAGGTCCTGCATCAAGCTCCCTGCTCAGCGAGGAGTCTGCTTCTCCCTCTCCCTCTGCCCCAACACCCTGCTCACTCGCTCGCTCTGAAATAAATAAATAAAATCTTTTTAAAAAATTCGTTTTTACTCATTTTCCAACTTGAGAACTGAAAAGGAGTGATTTCTTAACATTATTGACTGTAATCATGGGGAAGGGTTCTACTTTTCACCACAGCTTCTTGACAGCAGGCTGTTAAAATTTTTCCATAGGAATGATAGTAGACTTGGGAACTTGTAGTCATGACTAGGAATCAGCATCAAATAGATCAAGCCTGTACTTTAAAAGCAAAGATAAAATAGCTTAAAAAAAAAAAAATAATAGATGTGCATCTGTGTTTCAAATATAGATCTCTAAGTCCAGATAATGGGCCTTTAAATTCAAGGTGGTTATCATAAGCTCTAAAATAACATTTATGTGTGTGTGCGTGTATGTGACATATATACGCACACAATATGCAACGTATATAAATACTAATCTTGTTTTACTGGACCTTTGTTACCATTCTTTGCAGGACTGTTTAAGCTGATATCCTATTTCTGATTCAAACCTGTAGCAAGCAGAAACCAAGCTGTACATAGTTTCATTGATTGTCACTCTCAAGGTAGCCGTCCTGGAATGTATTTCAGAAACCACAATGGATTCTAAGCCAGTTTTGAATCAGTTCTTCCCTTTATATTCTTTGCTCTCTTCCTCTCAGTTCCAAGGCCAATTTAGCAGGGGAAAGAAGTATGAAAAGACAGTCACCCTTCAAGAAATCATGGGGAGATCAGAACCCAGCCTTCGCTTTGGTTATGTCCTTGGTATTTCCAAGGTTAGGGAAGGCCTACCCAAGAGGTCTTGTGTGGGTGTTGTAACTGCAGAAGTTTTAGAATATTAGCCCCGGAAATGAACTCCCTCCCCTGCCCCACCCCCAGCAGGTGCCTGCAGTCACCACTCAGGTGAGGCTCTGGTACAGCGACGATAAGTGCATCGAAAATTACACTCCCTATAATTTTTTAAATGAGAAGCCTCATCAATGACTGGTGGCTGTGTCCGTGTGTTTTCTCTAGGCTAGTGGCGAGAGGGTGGATTTAACGATCGCTAGACCAGGGAAATCCCAGCCTGGTCACCCTGTCCGGGACGCGGGAGCTCCGAGTAGCAGCCAGCACCACGCGCAGTCGCTGTATCCCAACAGACCCAGCTCACATAAGGTGAGGCCTCGAGTTTGCGTGTTTTCACTCATCTGCCCGCGGGGGAAACTGGTTACGAACTGGTAAGACCCAAGTGAGGGCTGTTACTCTGTTGGAAAAGGTGAGCGCGGGTGTTTGGCTACCTTGAGTCAACCCTGGCTGATAAACCAGCCAGTAGCCGTGGTTTCTTAGTAAGAAGGTCCCCCTGCCAGGTGATTGATGAGAAGTGTTTGATCGTCTAGAAAAGCGTCTTTGTTTGGTCCTGCTTTAAAAGTGGGATTTATCTTGGTTTGCTCATTGAGACGTAACAGCCGGTTATGTGATTGAAAAAGCAGTAATGAAGACAATGGCTGACGAGTCCATACTTAGCGGTTGGGCAGGTTGCCTCCAACAACAGAATTCTCTATGTGAATATGAAGCATAAATCGTACCTTCTGACAGGTACATGCTTTACCTTCTGATAGGCACATGCAAAGCATGTAAAGCGTTTCTTTTTATGTTATAGCTTACAGGAATACTACTCTAAATCATTTTAAATTCCCAGATGTTGAGCTTTCTGCCACATCTTTAATATTTCAACGCTTTTATAATATATTCCCAGGTCATTTATCTGTGCTGAAAATTCTGATGCTGTCTCACTTTGGATGTAGAAATCAGAAGAAATCAAAAAACAGTGGTACTTTACTGTGTTCTCAGTATTACGTGCCTCATTTGATCTTTCATTTGAACTCAACTTCCAGGAGGCCAGAATAAAGCAATGCTGTTTACCAGCTGTGTGAAAATCGCACAGAGGAAACTTCCTATAGTTTTTAACTAGACCAGTAAATAAGTTTTTATTTAATAAAGCAATTTAATTTCACTTAAGGTGAATGACTTTAGAAGCTCGCATTTAGCTTGAAGTGGCTTCTTAATGTAAGTACAGTTTGAGAGAGGACCTCTGGAATGTCACAGGTGCCCAAGAAAGCATCGCTTAAAGGCACAAGTATTTTTGGCCCATCGGGTTTATCTGGTTTTCTGAGCTGAAGTATAGACTTGTCACTGGTCTTTGGTTCCATTAAAACTTAGAAGAAATTATAAGCACAAACTTGTTCTTATTTTTGAACAGAAAAGGAAATGTGTGAAGGGAACCTATAATTTTGCTTTCACAATGATGGCTATGAAAAGCAGTTACTGTTTCGAAAAGGAATTTGAATGGGAGTTGTTCATATAGCTGGTCCTTGCTTTACAAGTTATGTATATACACATATTCCTACAGAATCATAATGTAAGGCAAAAGTTGATAATTGAATCAATGAATTCTACCGTAGTTTGAAATATGAGTGTCCAAAGGCAACACTATAATTTTAAGACAGTTTTAAAAACTACTTAATCATTTCAGCATTCATATAGAGAACTGTTTATGTCCTTTTATTTGTTTTGGGCACATATATTTTTCTTTTTACCGATTCTTATTGTTTAATTTTATGTGGCAATGTTTTAAATAGCAACGCTGAATTATTGTTCTAGGTACTCTGCAAACCTGATTACTTGGAACAGCCACATGAAATGTACTTTTAAGCATTAATTTAGCAATTCACTGTTAACATACAGTATTTGTTATGTCAAATCCTGATTTAGAAAAATAAAGGTCTCCTGGAGAAAACAAATACAAATTCACCAAAACAGCCTGTTCCGAGGATAACCATTGTTAAAAATTAAAGTGCCCATTAGTCTACTAGTAAGCGCGTGCGTAGCTGCTTAGATAAACATTCATACGGTGTTAAGCCCTTAGAAGTTTCCGTGACATGTACCAAGTGTAATCTGTGAAGTTTGGCTAAAATGCACACATCTCAGCCATATGGAGGAATAAAACAACCACCTCTAATTGGTTAAATACCTGACAGCCAAAAGTGTTGAAGTAAATGTACTCCCAGCTGAGTTTACCTGAATCGTCTTCATAATAACGTGGGTCTTGCCCAGATTCGAAGGATGCTAACGTACATGTCATATGCTAGGATGCCACCGCTAGACGTTTACAGGTTTTCTATGAGGTCAAAATTCTAGGAGCTCTAGGCTGTTTGCTGTAAGTAGTGCCCTTAATAAAGTTTCAGAGAGTATGGGCTCCAGGAGCAGAGAAGAGCAGACTCTCCTGCAGCTCCGGGGCTTGAATCACAGATTCTGTCTGCTCTGAAGTAGTGTCACTAAGGAAGTGTTCGAGTTCTATCAACGGAATTCATCTAGTTCTGCTGTTGATAGTGTTAATCGTGGCAATAGTTGTCTTGTTATCCGCAGTAGGCTCTTAAAGTTGATAAGTGTTAGGAACCTTTTGAGATACTAACATTGTTACACTTAAGGGGATTGTGCCCTTGTAGTGTGAATGCATATAGCATTGTGCTATCTGAACATATACAACCCGATATGAATACATGTATATATACATATACTGTGTGTGTGTGTGTGTGTGTGTGTGTGTGTGACTTGAATCAGTTCAAATCCCACTGTGGTCATCTATAGCTGTATAATTTGGAGCAAATTACATGACCTTTCTAAGACTATTCCCTCATCTATAAAATGGGGCCAACAATAGGATTTACACTCAGGACCGTTGTGAAGATTGAAATGAAATAATGCCTGTAAAGCCATTCACTTTACACATAGCAGATCTTCAAAGAATGTTAGTTGCTATGGCTGTTTTAATATTAAGACTGCATATGTACACCTGGGTTTTTATTGAGTTCTAATTAAAAAGAAAGGTGATTATTTAAATTTTCCTTTTCTTCTAGGAATGTCTCCATCATAAGTAGCAACAATAAATGTCAGTAAAAATTGCTTTTTCCTGAGAACATAGTTTGTTAGAAATTTTTTTCTCTTCATTAACTTTTTCAAAAATTCAGTTATTTCAGGGCGCCTGGGTGGCTCAGATCATGATCTCAGGGTCCTGGGATCAAGCCCCGCACCGGGCTCTCTGCTCAGCAGGGAGCCTGCTTCCCCCTCTCTCTCTCTGCCTGCCTCTCTGCCTACTTGTGATCTCTCTCTCTCTGTCAAATAAATAAATAAAATCTTTTAAAAAATCGGTTATTTCATATCCTTATAGCTTTCCATGAAGGTTTTGAAGATCAACTTGCTCCTATTTTGTGACTGAGCATTCTGATAATCCTCATGAGTAGGAAACAAGATAGATCTGTAGCTTTTTTTCTGGCAGTTAACGAAATCCCCACTTTACTTTTGTACTATTCTGTCAACATTTCTTTCAGAGAATAAAGGAGAGAGATAGAAATAAAATTAATTGGCTTGTCTTCAGAATCTTAAAACTGAAATGCATTATTTACTTTTGTAGAATTGATGATATCTTGGAGTCGAGATAATTATATAAATGATGTGCTTATTTTATTTTGATTCCATATGTCAACAGTCCTGAGTTTTTTGGTTCCATAAATAATCCTATGAAAATACAGCAGTCTAAAGTTTGACATTGTGATCCCTAGTGTTCGGTGTTGTGTTTGTACCATGAAGAACTGTGTATTACTTCTATAGTAAGTGATTTAAAAAATGACTTTATCATTGCCATGGTACTTTTTCCTTCAGTTTACCTTACTTCAGCTATGTATTATTTATTATCCAATAAATTTTCCTCTCATGTGTTAGGATCTTACCCAGTGTGTTACATGCCAAGAAAAACACATTACTGTAAAGAAGGAGCCACATGAGTCCCTGGGAATGACAGTAGCTGGGGGCAGAGGAAGTAAGAGTGGTGAACTGCCCATCTTTGTGACCAGTGTGCCACCTCATGGTTGCCTTGCACGTGATGGCCGCATCAAGAGAGGTAAGATAGGGTCACAGTTTCACTATATCTTCTCCCTGCATCCAACTCATGTTGTAAAAAATAACAAATATCTATAAAATTTTCTATTAAACATGATTTTTTTAATCTTTTAAAATATCCCTTCCGTATAGAAGTGTAAAACCTCTCTGTAAGGTTAGTAAAATGCCTAATGTGAAGGAAAATTGCGGCCGTTTGATGATGTTTCCATTATTTTCTAATGTTTACTCAGATCACTGGATTATTTTTTGCTGGAAAAGACCCTCTAGAAGATATAATACTTCTCATATCATGGCAGACTGGATACTCTGAAGGACTGTCTCACTAAAATAACAGATTGCTTGCTTATATAAAATAAAAACAGACTGTTCCCTATGTGGGAGGGAGGGAAGACAATCTTAATAAAAAGGCATAGTTTAGGGATTAACTCACTCATACTTTCACATTCCCTGCCCCACCCCCATCAGTACTGTATAATTTGTAGAGATAGCGTGGTAGTAGTAAAAAAAAGGGTTCTCCACACACTTGGTCTGTTCATATGGGAAAGTGAGTCTTAAAAGCTATTTTTCTAAGAATGAAGTTGGATCCCTACCTCACATCATATATAAAAATTAACTTACAGTGGATCCAAGACCTAAAAGTAAGAGCTAAGACTTTTAGAAGAAAACACAAGCATAAATCCTCATGACCTTGCATTAGGTAATGGATTAATTGGTGGTTTTCTTAGATATGACATCAAGACACATGCAACACCATAAAGAAAATAGATAAACTGGACTTCATCAAAATCAAAAATTTTTGTGCTGCCGAGGACACCACCAAGAAAACAAGGATAGTAAAAGTGAAAAAATAACCCTTTTTTTTTGGATGGAAGAATATATTTGCAAATCATATCTAATGAAGGACTCCTATCTAGAGTACATAAAGAACTCTTACAATTCAATAATAAAAAAAGACAAATAGCCCAGTTTTTAAATGAGCAAAGGATCTGAAGACTTATTCCAAAGAAGATACACAAACAGCCAAATGCCATATGAAAAGATGCTCAGTGTCATTTTAGATAAAGGAAAATGTGCATCAAAACCACTTCATACCCAGTAGGATGAATACAATAAAAAGTATAGTAACAAATACCGACAAAAATGTGGAGAAATTGAAACTCTCAGACATTGCCAGTGGGAACATAAAAGAGTACAACTGTTTTGGATAACCGTTTAGTGATTCCTTAAAAAGTTAAAAACAGGGTCACCACATGACCCAGAAATTCCATCCCGAGAGAAAGAGATGAAAATGTACATCCCACACAAAAACTTGGATAGCATTTTTCATAATAGTCAAAAAGTAGAAATCATCCAAACGTCCACTCCCTGATGGATGGAGCAACACCATGTGGTACGTCCACGCAGTGGATGTTATTTGGCCAGAAAAAGGGGTGAAGTATTTAAATTAAAAAAAAAAAAAGGAATGCAGAATTGACACAAGCTACTATATGGATGAACCTTGAAAATATTATGCTAAGTGAAAGAGGCCAGTCATGAAAGACCGTGTTTGGTTGCATTTATATGACATGTCCAGAATCGGCAAATCTTTAGAGACATAAAGTAGAATAGTTCAAGTTGACTCAGAGCTGGGGGAGGGGGTCGGCGAGGAGGGAAGTGACTGCTAATGAATACAGGGTTCTTGGAGGGAGGGGATCCAAAAATAATGTGTGGTGGTTACCCAACAATGTGTTTGTACTGAAAACCAAAAATTGTATACTTTAACATGAGTGGTATGAGTGGTATATGAATTATACCTTCATAAGGCTGCTATTTAAAAAAAAAAAATGTTATTTGCCCAGTTGTGGACTTTGGGGTAATTTTATTTGTTTTCCACACTTGTGTTCCAAGTTTTCTACAGTGAGAATGTTTCATTTTCATAATCTGAAAAATAAATGATGAATTAGGAGAGACTTTCCATAGACTTTATTGGTACCTACAAAACTCATCTTTTCCTTCCTAACCTTTTATATAATCCTCGTTGCCCTTTTTTTATTATATCACTTGACAGGGCAACAAACGCTTTTTTTTCTTCCTCAAGCAAAAGATGCTCAAATCACAAGTTTCATTTCTTTGTGTAGCCCCAAGGATCTCTTCTCTTTAAGTATTCTGATATTTTCACGCTGAGCAAACCATGTAAGACTATCTTTATGTATTAAACTGTGTAACTATTGAACAGGATATATTAAAAATTCATTTCTAAGAGCAAAGGATCAAATAATTTTTTGAGCAGGAAAGAACTGTAGAAATCAGTGAAGCCCAAAGAAGAGAAATGAACGTGCCCAAGGCCTGCACATCAGCAAAACTAGGTCTGATGACTTGGACTTCAGTCGAATCACAGTGCCTCAAGCCACACTTTTTCCTATATGTGATGAAATTATCGTAATGTTTTGAGTTGTTTTGGAATGTTTTCCATGAATTGGATTTTCCCTCAGTGTCGTAAGAATGACAGAGAAGTGAAAAAAATTGCAAATAACAGGATGTGCAGGGAAGATGACGACTTGGTAGCTCATCTCATTTTTCTTGTTCGTTCATTTGGACAGGTGATATATTGCTGAATATCAATGGCATTGATTTGACTAATTTAAGTCACAGTGAGGCCGTTGCTATGCTGAAAGCCAGTGCCGCTTCCTCCGCTGTTGTCCTGAAAGCACTTGAGGTCCAGATTGTCGAGGAGGCAGCCCAGGCCACCGAAGAGCAGCCGGGCACCTTCAGCGAGAATGAGTATGACTCCAGCTGGTCCCCATCATGGGTCATGTGGCTTGGCCTTCCAAGGTACTGACAGCATTTCGGTGATTTCATGGAAGAATCAAAGCGACATTTCTCAGTGTGTAACTCAGTAAATTCATTGATCCAGGGTGGGAGAAGGTCCTGGTCAGAGATAAAAGTGACAACAGCATATCAAGTTACAAAAGCAAATGGTATTTTTTTCTTAGGTTGTTATATTTTAAAAGATAAATTTAAGGGACGCCTGGGTAACTCAGTTAAGTGTCCAACTCTGGCTCTCAGCTCAGGTCTTCATCTCAGGGTCGTGAGTTTTAAAAAAAAAAATTTTTTTTTAATTTTTAAAAAATAAATTAAAACATTCTTAAAAAATAAAAGGTGAATTTAGTAATAAGAACTAGGCTAAAAAGACTTAGTGTTTGTAAAAATGTTTGTAAAAAACTGTTTATAAAAATGAATAAAACCGTTCTGTCCATTACTATTAACAAGGTTCTCAAGTGGCCCCGCCATGAGATTTGGATGCTCACGCTCTCACTTTAGAAAAGCTGTCACTTACCACCGTGCATGCTGATACGTGCTTAGACTTCATGTGCATTTTTCACCAGAAAAACCGGGTCCAAGTGTGGGGCCTTTCCAGAAGCTTTTCTAAAACCCCTTTTGTAATCTTTTTAACTCTCCCTAAAAAGGCAGGATGTAAAAACTCAGTGTCTATTGGACGTGAGAGAGTCTTTAAGCCAACCACTAGTGCCGGAGAGGAGGTGCTCCTTCCCGCCTTCCGGATGGTCACCCGCCAGACATTCTGCAGTCGGTCGTTGTCTGGTCATGGAATTGTGCAGCCTCCTGATGAGGGTTGTATAATTTGGTATTGAGATGGGAACATTGTGTATTAATTGTCTTTGCGTCTAGGTCACTTCAGATTCTCAATGTGTAGAGGAATCCTAAAACTGAACTATGATGAAGCATTTTGATTCTGAGCCAAGTAGGAAAATGACTCATTTTTTAAAAAATAAAAATAGACAATAAGAACGCCAGTTTCTGAGCCATCTAGCTTCATTTGGATGTAATTTGTAATAACTAGCACTTGTACAGTGCTATATGATTTATTTTTTAAAAAGTACTTTCACATAAGAACAGCAGAAAAGGCAAGGATGAATGGAATTCATTTGTCAATCATCTAACTTACTGACTTGTCCTCTTGGTTGGTTGGTGAACAAGACCAAAAAGACCTAAAACGGTAATGGAATTCGTATCTCAGGGACCTGTAGGCATAGATTGAAATGGTTGCTGTAAAACTGCGGGCATGCTGCCTAATGGCGAGGGGTCAGGTATCCGAGGGAACTCATTTGTCTTGTGGAGTACTCGGCCCGATACACTGACCTGTCACTTGGAACCCAGCATGTCAGGGAGGCCCCCTCCCACACCAGTGGAGGAGAAGTGGTCCCCCCAGCTGCGCGGGGGCCGAGCGCATGCGCACCACTGCTGGCGGCCCGGCCGCGCTGGTGCTCCTTTAGCTCTTGTTACCTGGTGTTCCCGGCCAGCTCTGCGGTCAGCTCTTGACCGCTTGTGTTCGGAGCATTTTCAGGTGAACCAGGAAGAATAATGAATATTTCAGATGAACAGCACACGGGATAATGAAATCTATTGCGGGGGGTCTACCTGTGTCGAAAGAATATCCGTCAGTCCAAGGTCACTATTCCGTGGACTCTTGGGGGTCTTGTGTGCAGACCTGTGTGCACAACCAGGGGTGGGGGGACACTGCTCTTTGGGTACCGGCGGCTCCTTCCGGCAGGTTGCGCATCACACAGGGTAGCCGCTCTGCTCTTTCTCCAAAGGGAGGATCTTCCTCCACGGTTGGCAGGCAGTGTACCGGACGGAACAGTTATTTGTTTTGTATTGTGCTGTTTGGATTGTCTTTTGCAGAAGATTCAGAATAATGAAAATAATCTATATCGTCTCTGCCTGGGGCCCTTCTATGCCAGAAGCCTTTTAAAATCCCTTTTCTTATCGGTGAGCCAAGAAACTGGACCAGATTAAAAGTTCTAGCATTTCACGTATCGCTTACAGAATTGGCTTTATTAAGAAATCTTTTTAATAGATTAAAAACAGGAAACCTGGCCTTAGATGACTGGATCCAATTTCATCTCAAAATGAAAGATACCTCATTCTTATAAGGAGATATTTCTCTCTATCATTTAGGTGGGGCTTTCTTCTATTTTTATTTTTAAGTTTTTATTCATTGAGCTCTGACGTGTCACATCCACCAACTGATAGTTGTGTTTTAACTGAAGCATCTCAGTGTCCCTGGTTAAAAAACATTTTTAAGGGCGCCTGGGTGGCTCAGTTAGTTAAGCGACTGCCTTTGGCTCAGGTCATGATCCCAGAGTCCTGGGATCGAGTCCCATATCGGGCTCCCGGCTCCACGGGGAGTCTGCTTCTCCCTCTGACCTTCTCCCCTCTCATGCTCTCTCTCACTGTCTCTATCTCAAGTAAATAAAATCTTTAAAAAAAAAAAACATTTTTAAAAAAAGGAGTAGGGGGAAAGGAAGAGATGATTTTCATTAGTGTTTTCTAGATTTAAGTTCTCTGTTTTGTCAATCTTCCTTAAAATGAATGCATTTTAAGTGAAGGAGGGAAGAACAACAAATAACTCCTTACATAGATTAAAAAGAGAAAGTTTTCTGTCTTTCTTTCATTTGAGTGCTGAGATTAGCAAGACTAGATCCCTTCTGTACCACCTTTTTGTAGATACAGACTCTGTAGATACAGATGGATATCCCAATTGAGGACATTGTTGACAGTGCAAAGAGAAAACATAGGCGCAGAGCCGTTTCATACGACCTTCTGTGGTGTAACTTGTCACCAGGTGTGTTTAGCTCTGTGCACATGTGTGTATTCGCTTGGGAAAAAAAGACGGAAAAACATTGGAGAGATTCCAGTCTACCTAGAGCTGAGTCTGTACTAGAAAATGGGCTGTCAGAATAATGTGTTCAGAAGGAAATAAAGTAGCCCTTTTTCATTTCCCAGCAGCGATAAGTGTAAGTATAGAGTTACAGCAAAGGTGAACAGGGTATAAAAGCCTCCCCATTAATTTTTTGTCAATCTTTTGTGTTTGTTATAGTGCCCTTCATAGCTGCCATGATATCGTTTTACGAAGAAGCTACTTGGGAAGTTGGGGCTTTAGTATTGTTGGTGGATATGAAGAGAACCACACCAATCAGCCTTTCTTCATTAAGACCATCGTCTTGGGGACTCCTGCTTATTATGATGGAAGATTAAAGTGAGTCTTGGGATATCAGATAATGTGATTCATGTCTATTGTGATGCACACGATCTTGACCAGGGGTCAACTCCAAACCCAGCCTCTGTCCTCTCTCATCAATCAGGTTTCCCTGGAACATGGAACCCCAGGCGCCCCTGAAATTCATAGTTTCACTTAACCATTAACTGTCAATGGTGAGGGTATATGTGCTACTTTGCAAGATGTCTGGGGTAATTTTTAAGCCTATACTAGCCTTCCGTTGCCAATCATGGACATCCCTGGGCTGACCTCTCCTCTAACTGTTTGGTGGTTCGGAGGGCAAGTGGAGTGATTTTCATGTAAGCTTAAAGCAAAATGTAATGAGGAGAATAAATGTGCTGCCTCTTTAAAGAATACTAAGTAATGCATTTGGAGGGGGTTGCTTATTATTTTGACTGTTCTTTGTTCATTCTTAGAGCTCATACATTTGAGGGTTCAATTATGTCGAGAGTAGGACCCACACCTCCTCTTCTTTCAGCTGCTGATGCCTGTCATCTGACAGGATTGTCACAAACGGATGATAAATCTGAAGGCCTTTCTATGCTTTATGATTTTTTTTTTTTTTGCTCTTTAGTTTGTAACAGCAATATCCTATTTTATTGTTAGCTACTCCAATTATTTTGGAAGTAGGTGGAATGCAAATTATAAACTAATTAACTGAGACCCAGACTGCTTGAGTAACTTAGCAAAGAGAATGGTTAATTCATTTTGCCCCTACTCTTTCCACCTAAAAGACCAATTTCTTTTCACCCATCTCTGTCAATGTAAGGAGCATGTGCTCCTTTTTTTTTTTAAATTGTTTTTGGAGCATGTGCTCCTTATACCAACTTCTCACGAGACTATTTGGACGGCACTCTGTCTTTGTGGTCAGTATACACTCTCCATTTATATGGCACTCCAAGATGTCAACATTTACTTTTTAAGAATTGGCTCTTCCTGGGGCGCCTGAGTGGCTCAGTGGGTTAAAGCCTCGGCCTTCGGCTCGGGTCATGATCTCAGGGTTCTGGGATCGAGCCCCGCATCGGGCTCTCTGCTCAGCAGGAAGCCTGCTTCCCCCTCTCTCTCTTCCTGCCTCTCTGCCTACTTGTGACCTCTCTCTCTCTCTGTCAGATAAATAAATAAAATCTTTAAAAAAGAAAAGAAAAGAAAAGAAAAGAAAAACTATGAATTTCATGCTAAACAGATCGCTGTTAGGATAATGTTTTCTAATCCCATGAAAATAGTTAACCGCCGGTTTCTGTTTGTCGTTGTCCAGATGTGGAGACATGATCGTGGCCGTCAACGGCCTGCCCACTCTGGGCATGAGCCATTCTGCGCTAGTCCCCATGCTGAAAGAGCAGAGGAACAAAGTCACTCTGACGGTTATCTGCTGGCCTGGAAGCCTGGTGTAGGTTTCGAAATCAGTTTTGAGTCCGACTGTCCTCCTTTTGTAGGCTTTGGAAAGAAACCCCTTTCGATGGATTGTGTTTCCGGTTAGGAGCCACAGGTACGGCTGTGTTTCCAGGGCCCAAACCACTAAGATTGTCCTTTTGTTATTAGTAAAATGGCTTTCTTCAAGTTAGCCGCATTTCTTTTAGCTTGGAAACAGTCTTCCACTAAGCCTTGTAAGTTCCTACTTTCAAAATTCAGACGCTCCGTTGTCGGAATGTGACCTACAGTAACAGAAGAAGTGGCGCAGACGGAGATCCAGCCCGCTGGGTTAGGACTTGGGGCAGTCCTTTGTTTCCCTAACTGAGTCATAGGATGAGTTCCGCGCCCCAGCGCTGGTGTCCGTGCAGCCCACGGCAGTGGCACTCGCTGCCCCTGTTGCAGCCGGTACCGCGAATGGGCACGGACATCTTCCGTGTAGCCAGTAGCCCCTCCCCATCCCCCCCATCGGTGCCGACATTTCAAAACTTCATACTGTTTATAAAGTGATTTTTCTGACTTGTTTTATTTCTCCTCTAATCTTTACTACTCATAGATGATGAAGACAGAAATCTGACACTACTAAAGAGCTTTTCAAAAAATGATGTACCATTAATTAGAATACTAGATAATCAAAGATCACGTTTCCATTGACAAAGGCATTTGGGAGGTAATTATAATTGAGTGCTGGAGGTGACAAAAGCCACACTTATTGCAGAATTCCAAAAGCATTAAAGATTCCTTTCCAAAGGAACGTCTTGTTATGCAGGGAAATTTTGAAGCAGTTTTTGCTAAAATTCGTTTTCTAGACTTTGTATTGTACTTAGCAGCAGTCTTGGCTGGACATGCTTTTTTTGTGATTTATGCAGTTAAAGTAAAGATAAAGCCGTGTTGCTATCCCACACGCCTTCATCTGTATCGCAGCTCAGTGTAGGAGAAGGTAGACCTTTTTTTATTTCATTCCGAGAAGAGCCTTCAGTGTTCTAGAAATCCTTATTTTTTCCCCATTACTTCTTGTGAACTTAATTATTTCAAGGAAAAGACTGAAAAGTCACGGATTTTTATCTAAAATAGGTTTTAGATGTTCATCTCTTTCAGTCAGTTCTTGGCCACTAGGCTATTTCTTATTTTTCTAAATGTTTTTGAAAACTACAACCAGCCCATTTTGTTAGTCCTTCATTCCACTTGATTGTCCCTTGGAAGAATGCATAAAGAAGCGAGATCAGAATTTCTGTACCTTCTTAATATTATGCATACTTGAAAAGAGTTTCACTTAGAAACCTAGTTCAGAATCTGAGCTCATTTATAAATGGTATTGATTATCCAAGAATGTATTTCAAAAATACTACAGTATATTATGAAGCATAACCACTTTATTTTCAAACTAGCAATTGCATTGCTAGGACTTATTATGTCTGTAGCATGTCACTGATTATTCCTGTTAGTTTTTTAGTGATTTTTTTTTAAACATATCACTTTCGAATAAATAAGAAATGTCAGTAGTAATCGCCACTCATTTGTTCAACCCCTTAGCTACACTGTATAGTCAACATAAACCAAGATACAGTGGAATGCCCCATACAGTATATTACTGTTATGTGATGATTGGCTTTTGAAGCAATATGGTATTGAAATGCTTTGATATTCTAATTGACATGGAACAAGTTTTTTTTTTCCCCCTCGCTCCCCAAATAGAATTTTATATCCTACTTTGCTATTTTTTTAAACATTTTGTAAGAATGCGTCATTTCTTAGGAAGTGGCCATCCATCAACAAATATCCTAATGGCTACTTTGTTATACATAAAATACTTACATTGAACCTGGGGGTATAATGAGTATTTTGAAGAAGACACTTTTTTTGACATTATTTTTATCATGGAAATCTCAGACTCAGCTTAAACTAATTTGGTTTTATTACAAAACATGATAGTTTTGGGTCAGAATGATATTTGGTGATGGAAACTTGTTCATAATTTATTGTTACTGTTGAAATATTTGAATTTTCTCATCTTCAGCGTAAATAGTTCAAATATTTTGATTTGTTCTGTGCCTTCGGTTTAAATTATTTCAGGATTTTTCAAATGTGTTTAAAATAAAGGTGTGATCATCACTTAGGATGGAAATAAAAGTCATCCTTTCCATACCAGTGACACTGTCTCTTTTCTTAAGCAGCGGACGTTGACTCAGTCCTCAGTCTTTATTTGTTCGTGGCCGTGCCATCCCCATTGCAGTGTCCCAAGCTTCAAACCTCAGAATCACAAGTCCCTGTCTTCTGGTGCCTCCTCCTGTAGGCACAACACATGTGATGCCCGCTGATTGTTGGAAGTTTTGCCCACGGTGGGCAAAACTGGACTTGTGTCGTCCAATATGTGTGGTCCCTGAGTACCCGAAATGTGACCGAGCTCCATGCCAAAGTGCTAATACCTTGGGGATATAGGCTGATATAAAATAGAGCTGTTGGGTTTTTTTTTTTAATTTTTTATTTTTGGTGGATTTCCTGCCAGTCTTTTTCTATGCATATTTTCCAGTTTTATCGAGAAATAATTGACACACATCCCCGTAAGTCTGAGGCATACAGCATGATGGCCTGATTTATACACATTGCAAAATGGTCACCACAGGAGGTCCCGCTAACGTCCACCTTCTCACGCAGACACGGTAAAAAGAAAAGATAAAACGTCTCCTTGCGACGAGCGCTCTTTGGATCTAGATTCTCGACAGCGTCCCTGTGTGTCACACAGCAGCGTTCGCTGTAGTCGGTGTGCTGAAGATCACGTCCCCGCTTCTTACTGTCTCAGTGCTGGAAGTTCCGACATGCTGACCGCCTTCCTCCAAACCCCCGCCCCTTACCCGAAAACATACTACTATAAAATTAATTTCGTCAGTTTTTCACCTTTTTAGAATGTGGTTCCTGGGCAATCTGAGATCACCTGTGTGGCCCAGCTTGTGCTCCTCTCGGACGGCAGTGCGGTCGCCTCACCTCTTGACCCGCACCAGGCACGCCTGACCTTGTGCTGCCCAGTCCTTGGGGGCTTTGGTCATTCTCTGCTTTAAACAGATTTTTTTAAGATTTTATTCATTCATTCATTCATTTATTTGACAGAGGGATAACAAGTAGGCAGAGAGGCGGGCAGGGAAAGCAGGCTCCCTGCTGAACAGAGAGCCCGGTGCGGGGATCAATCCCAGGACCTGAGATCATGACCTGAGCTGAAGGCAGCCACTCAACCAACTGAGCCACCCAGTCTGAACTCCTATCGGCAATCTTTTTTGGTCATTGCTCTGGTCATTTCCCTGTTTAGGGATCTTGGCGTTGCAGAAAAGCCCCCTTCACGATCTGCCCCCTCCCTCCCCAGCCCACCGCTCCCCTCGCTCCTCCTTCCCACTCCTTGCCTCATTCAAGAACCGCCACCATGCCTGTGCCTATGTGGGCTGACTAGGCTCAAGTGGGGTTACCTCTTTGGGGGAAATCTTTACCAACCTCCCGGGGCTGGCCCTTTTCCCTCTTCTAAAAGGTTTTATTAAACTATATGGTCATGGATGTGTACTAGGAAGAAGAAAAACTTGCCAGGTAGGTCCTTGATTAGCACTGTCTGTAGCAGTTTTTAAAAGTGGACATTTGGGGCACCTGGGTGGCTCAGTCCTTAAGCGTCTGCCTTCGGCTCAGGTCATGATCCCAGGGTCCTGGGATCCATCCCCACATCAGGCTCCCTGCTCAGTGGGGAGCCTGCTTCTTCTTCTGCCTCTGTCTTTCTCTCTGTGTCTCTCATGAATAAATAAATAAAAATTCAAATAAAATGAAATTGGACATTAAATATCAGAGATTCTCTACGTCTGAAGAGCCTGGGTATTCCAGAGGGAGAATGTCAGCCTGCTGTCCTTTGTGTGTCCCAGAATCCCCTCCACGATGCCACATTACATCTCGTTATGCCTCTTTGGGCTCCTGTTGCTAGGGCCATTTTCTCAGACTTCCCTCGCTTAGAAGGACCTCGACAATGCCGAGCACTGGTCAGGGATGTCACAGGATGCCCTCTATTGGAATGTGTCGTCTTCCCCCCGCTCCCCCCCTGCCCCTTGATTAGACGGGGGTGTTGGGCTTGCAGGTAGAGTGCCATTCTCATGTTACAGCAAGGCTGCCTCCCTTCGGCACGACCCATGGCTGCTGGGGTTGACCTCTCCTCCTGGCCTGAGTAGAGCGGTGTCAGGTTTCTCCACAGTAAGGTTGCTTGCTCTTCCCTCTACAGTGGGACGGAAGTCACTGTGCCCAGCCCACGTAGGTGTGGGGAATTATATGCTCCATTTATTTTTGAGCCCGTCAGCACAACAAGGGGCTCTCGGTGCACTTAGGGAGGGGTTGTGGGTGGAAAGAAGGGAATCTAGAGGATTTAGAGGGTTTGTTCTCTCAAGATCCTGCGCCACGTGAGCAGGTTTTCAAACAGTGACGTCCTCACACTCCCCACTACCCACAGCCCTTTCTCACGAAAAAGACAATGCAATCTGCAGCTTCTATTGCTATATATAACTTCCAAACCTGGTTTCCATTCTTTTGTACAGTGAAGCAGCCTGTGGCTTTATGATTCCTCAAGTGTTTGAAGCCTTAGCTAAGTGGATGATTTCAACTCGAAGTTAACAAACCTGAATTTCAGCTGCTAAGGCATTTCAGCCTGTTTATCATGCTTAAAGCACCCATGTGATAGTACATCGAAGTCCCATTAATTCAGACTTAACTAATTGGGAATTTGAAAGCTTAAACGGAGTTGCAGTTACCTTGGCACTGTATATAAAGAAGGAGTATCTTAAATCAACATTTAAGAAGTGAGAGGGGGGTATTTAAGCTGCATCTGAAGTATACAGTTTCCAAGTTGCCTTAAACACTTAAACCCCCAGGCCCCTTCATTCCAGTGATCGGAAGTTCTTTCTCCCGTGTGGCCATTGAGACAAGAGTCCACCTAGCGCCTACTGTGTGCGGGGTCACTCGGGCTCTGGATCACCTCTTTATAATGCCTGATTTCATCTTGGTGACTCCCGCCTTCTTCCATTGGTCCATATCCGGTGATAAAACCGTGTAGGTTACACGGCAGAGTGAATTGCTGCCCAGAAACAGGCGAGGAAGTCATGAAGCGAGCTCCTCCTCTGAAATCTCTCTCCCCTGCCTGCTGTAGGAAAGGTTTCAGCTCCTCAGGGTCCTTATTAGAAAGCCCTTGCCATTTTACAGTGTAAATCTACTCCCTTGAATTATACTAGCAATTAATTTCTATGGCAACGCAAAAGCTCTTTAGAAGTAAAGTCCTACACGTAGGCGCAGTGCCTACCGGCTGGAAAGCACCCAAGGTAAGCGGCGCTGGAATGTACTCGCACACGGGAGTAGACGAGGAGCCCTTGGAGGAGGAGTGCCTCCTCGCACACAGCAGAAGGCATGCCTCCGGCCAGGAGAAGGGTGGCTGCGTGCTGAGCGCTCCGAGATTTCCATCTGAACTCGAGTGACTCACCTGCATGTCATGCTTTGAAGTTGGGCTGTTTTGCAAACTTTGACCCGTCCTCGCCTCGTTCCTCAAAAGTTTTCAGTTTTAAGGGTGAATCCAAACAACGAGCCTCCTTGAATTGCCCCTAAACTGACCACTCGTTGAAGAGAGGTCATGTTGGAAACATCTACCGCTCACGCTGTGACGTTAGGGAAGCCACGGTTGTCCAGTGTCAAGGTGGAGGCAGCCGTTAGAAATAAAGGGCATCTTTACTGTGCCGAGATTTTATTAGGAAGTCTTCTCTCACCCACAGCTCTGCAAGAATGTCCAAGGTCACGGGAGGTGTTGAGTCCCATACTCGTGCCTGAGACCCTGCCGGGGAAGCGACACCCCAGAGCACTTTTGTAGATCTGCCCCCTCCTTTCTGTGCCCCTTTCCTTCCTCCATGGTGCAGGCAAGCCTCTGGGTCTTGCCTACCCCTCGACAGCACGGGCTCTCCTCGTGCTCCTGGGGTCCCACCCTGTACTGGCGAAGGCGAGCGCCGTGCGGAGCTGTGGGTGCTCACGGTAGCAAAGCTCGCCCTGTGGAGAGTTAGTGAATGTTTGCGGAAAATGAGTGCTCGTCTCCTCTCCCCTGTGAGTCATTCCAGAGGATGCGATGACCTTGTGTCATGCAAGTCCCCATACCCTCCATAGTCTCTATCCCCGTTGACCCCAAATCATAGAACCTTAGTCGGGAAGTCCTTATCTGATACAGGAAGCGATTCTAGCCCCTGCTTGAATGCTTCCATGACAGGGACCTCATGACTCCATTTGTAATTGTAAATGATTGTTTTTGGTAATAGTTTGCCGCCCCCCCCCCCGCCCCGCCTTTCTCCCCAGCTGGAGTGTAGACCCTCGGGCGAGGGGGATAGCTCTTCATTTGTTATCTTTAATACTTAAATGAATATTAGGCAGGCACAATACACAAAATACTCATGGTTTTTTTTTTTTTCCCTTTCGCCCAACAAAGATTGAGTTAGTATCTGCTTACGTGCCAGGTACTGTGCTAGGAGTTCAGAATCCATCAGTTACCAAGACAGAGTCGCTAGCCATCTCTTAGCTTACGTTCTAGACAGGGGAAGCTCAAACAATAAAACGAGGGAACCGTTTACTTTTAGGTAGTGATGTATGCTAGGAAGGAACAAAAAGCCAGGTGGACAGAGGCCATGCAGGAGAACGGAGCTGAGAGCAGAGGTCAGGGAAAGCATCACAGTCAGGATACAGGCTCCCCACCGCCATTGGTTGGATTGTGCACCTGCCTGTTGTTTAGAGACCCCCAGATCACGTGGTGGCAATCACTCCTCTGGGACAGCTGCGTCCACGTGATGGGCTCTGGGCATGCTGGCCAGACCTCCACTCCTCCTTTGCTGCCGCTCTGCGACAGAAGCACGGATGTGTGCTGGGACGCACGTGGCGCTCACTGGGGGGAGGCCCCCCTGGGTGACACAGTGGACAAGAGCCAGCCGGGCCGAGGTCTGTGCTTGCCACTCACCAGCCCAGAAGACCTGGAGCAATTCATTTCATCTCAGCTCCTCTGTGTTCTCATCCAGCAAATGAGAAGCAGGAGCTTGCCCCACTGGGGAGGGGCAAGTCTGAGAGACCCTGCAAATGACGCGGCGGACACGTTGTGCGAAATGGGCTGTAGTTATCGCGGAGATGCGGGACGCAGGCGCCGCATCCCTAGGAGTGACCGAGAATCGCTAAAAGTGACCGAGTTGTCTGCTTTCGGAGTTTCCTCTCAACTCAAACTTGCGTTTGCCCTCTGGATTGCGTGTGTTTTCCCAAACACGGTACCCTCGCCAGGAGGCTCCGTCACGCGCCTTAATCACCTATGGGACTCACGTCCCCAGACACAGTCTGAAGCTCTCCCAAGGCCAGGCTTCTGCGCATGCTGTTCCACCCCTCCAGGAACGTCTGATCCCAGCCCGTCGGGCCTCGCTCGTCCTGCCCAGCCTAGCCCAAATGCTCCTGCTCGTCCAAGATCTCGCCTCCTCCCCGCTGCTCCCGGTGCCTTCCGCCCCCCTCTGCCTCCTCGGCCCCTCCGACGACGCCACGCTTGCCACAATTAGCCGGACCTCTGTGGTTTGAAATCAGTAAAAAGAGTCTGTACGGGAAACAGAAGATTGTGATTTCCTTCTTTTTGCTGACCTAATTCGGTGTAATTCCTGGGCAAGTTTGCCAGTTCTCATCAGTTCAAGGAGTGCAAGTGACAAATGACTAACACGACAATGCCATGCATGTGTCTCACTACATTCTAACATCAGTGTTTTACTCGCCCACATCTTGTATTCATCACAAATTTTTCACTTGATTCTCATAAGAACCTTATGAGACACGTTGGGTGTAGATCATATCCATTTGAGAAATGAAGAAAGTGGGAGTGAAACTTACTTATGTGCATGTAAGTGACGAAGGGACAACTATAGCCCAGAAACCAGAACCCACACCCAAGTGTCCCTGCCGGCTGCCTCGGACCAGCCTCTACCCCTTCGCACTCCGTCTGTGCCCTGATCACAGGCATGTCCTGAAAATAGGGGAGAGGGCAGCTTTCCTCCTCTTTTCACATCCGTGCTCCCCAGGAGGAGGCCTGTGCCACCGTCAAAATTCATTCAACAAATAACGAAAATGAGTAGGACAGCCCTGTCGCTTGGCAGCCTTACAGTGATGAGTCAGATGAAAACTGAATAGTGTCGCTGTCCTCTCCCGGACCTTTGGAGAGACCAGGAGTTAACTCCCCAGTTGCAAGGTTGCAGACTGTGTTTAAGTCTACGTTCTGATTTACTCTTATCCTTGAATTTGGAAAAGGACAGACATTCTTGGTTCGTAATGCCCAACCAGCTTACTAACTTCAGCCTATCCTCTTGATCTGAGCTGTGTACTTTCACATTCCCATTTTAATTTCTGAACCTCATCGGAGGTGCCCTCTCATTTCCTACTCTTGGCTCTGACGTTACATATCTTGGCAGAAATTCTCAAGGAGAGATCAGGATTCAGAGACAGTAGCTTGAGAACTTGACCTTGAAATTCAGTAAGAGATTTGGAGAACTCCGTCAATACAGCCTCTCCGCCTGAGGAAAATTCCTTTGGTTTCTGTAGAGGAGTTGAACTTACAACTCACATTGATTGAAAGTCAACTCTCTGCCAAGCATTATTCACATGCCTTTATCTGGTCCCTCCTCATGGGCTTTCAAAACACATACCACAGTTATCCCAATTCCGTGGCGGGAGAAAACGGAGGCCCAGGGAGGTGAGTCCCCGGGGTGGAGCCTTGGAGGATCCATGAGCCCACCCTGCTCTCTACCAAGGCAGGGGGTGTCCTTGGATTTCATGTGTGAGCACCGATCAGGGATCAGAAATTTGCACTCTGACCCAGCCTTTGCCTTTGTCTTCCTGTCTGACATCTGTCTCCTTATTTGGCACATTTCGCTTGTCGCCATCGGACATCCGACGTGGCCGGGCAGCAAGAAGACGACTGAACCAGCAGCCCCGCGGGCCAGACCCTGAGTTGCATGAGCCGGTCCCTGGACGGTTCCTGCCACTGGAAAGAACGTCCGATCTGTCCCATCTACCTGACGATGAGAACTATCCTCGAGTCATGGTTATTTTCACATAATCTCATAGACGGGAGTTGTCAAGAAGTAAATGTGAAAAAGGGCTTCTTGGACACATCATGTATCATTGACAAAAATGCCTGTTCTCCAAAAGTGTGACCAGCCGGGCCCCCTACCAGCAGTTTAGATGACAAGGGGTGCTGGGCCCACAGGAGCAAAGAGAAGGCACAAGTCTACCCCGTCAAGGTTCTGGGCTCTTCCACCAGAAGCTGGCTGACCCTCTCCTTAGCCCATGTGTGTGTAGGCTCCCTGCCATCAGCATTAGTGCCTGCCTTGGCCAATGCCTTGCCCGGGGGTGGTTTCTGGATACACGGGGGGGGGGGGGGGGGGGGGGGGGGGGG